>CAUDMG010003670.1:600000-1330000 GCA_958450375.1 Homarus gammarus | reverse complement strand
ACTTGGATATTTTCGTGTTCCAGTTTCGTAAATAGAGAAGCATACTGTTCGCATCACTCGACAGTATATACCAGTATCGACGTAGCAAATATCCATACATAACGAAAAATGATCCAAAAATACACCTGCCACAAAAACGTATGGTTAATTGATAAAATACCTGAGCTGTCATGTTACCTGTGTACCAGTGGGGCGGCTCCTCCCCTGTCCACCGCCACCCACCCCACATGCCTGGGGGGACGTCGGCTCTGCACCACCGACATTTGCCTAAAAGATATTGTACACGAGTGATGAAATCGGTCAATTTATTAATAAATTCCCAGCAGAAGAGAAACGGTGCTTTGGGATGAATGCAAGTTTGTTTGTTAATGACCACGCGAATATATCAGCGATTATATCAGTCAATCTGTGATGTTGCTGTGGAACATTTATTGATAAGGCCCAAACATTTTTGCTTATAACGCGATGTAAAATTTAAATATGGACAGAAATATTAAATTAAACTCATATTCAAGAGTGTACTAATAAATGTATAAATAAATATAGAATTGCAGGAAGTAGACTGCACTCCGAGGAAGGGCCAGCTTACGATGGGTTAAAGTCCCTTTTCAATACTGTGACCTTGACCCTTGACCAAATGGCTATGAAAAGCATAGATGAAGGGTAAGGGGGGAGGGACGGGGGTGTCCTGGTAAGTGCTTGGGTCAAGTGTTAGCGTCGTAACCCAACCGTACAGGAGTTGGTACTGCTCGAACCTACACCCGCAACACGGTCAGTGTAAGTGATAAATTAAGCTGCTTATTATTGCTCTCGTTCGTTTGTGTACGTCAACATTACTTAAAAACCTCTTTAGTGAATTACACACATACACACACACACACACATATTATACAGCAGCTTTATAGCGTAATGATGGAAAGTTTTAGGGTGAGTAGAAGCCGTGCTGGTGGTAGACGTGACGGTCAGCTCCCTCCTCCACATAAACTGCCACTTTCAATGGGTGGGTTACCCTCACCTCCTTCCCCTGCATCTATCCTTCTCATTCTCCTCCTCTTTCTTCTCCGTGGCTCTTGCACCTCTTCCCCTCTTCCCTCCCGACAACACTTGTCTCCTCCACTTTCATCTCCTCATCTTTCCTCTTCGTCTTCCTTCTCCCCCTCAGTGCCTTCTAAATAGTGTCCTCCAAATTCTTCTCTCTCGCCTCTTCTCCCCACTCTTCACCTTCTTCTCCTTGACCCTTATCTTCTCCTCCCATCTTTCTTTCAATTTGTTCTCCCTGTTCATCTCGGGTGTCCGTGGTGGTGCTGGTGGTGATACATCACATACACACACACACACACACACACACACACACACACATCGAGTGTAGGACAAAAGCTCCCTAGGACAAAAGCCCCTAGGACAAAAGCCTCCTAGGACAAAAGCTCCCTAGGACAAAAGCCCCCTAGGACAAAAGTCCCCCAGGAGAAATAATAAACAAATTTAAAATAATTATTATATTTTTTTTACAGTTTATGAACACTTCTCAAACCTAGCCTAACCTAACCTAATCTAACTTAACTTAACATAACTTAACCTAACCAAACCTAACCTAACCTAACTTAACCTAACCTAACCTAACCTAACTTAACTTAACTTAACATAACTTAACCTAACCTAACCTAACCTAACCTAACTTAACTTAACTTAACATAACTTGACCTAACCTAACCTAACTTAACTTAACCTAACCTTCGGAAATCCTGTTATAGTTATAAACAAGTATACAAGGGATGTTTATTAAATCTGCAATGACGTATGTTTTGTCTACTGGGGTAATTACTCCCCTGACATTCAGTGACCTCACTGGGCCTTAGGGTCACCTCAGTAAATACAGAATGAACATGAACGTAAAATATGTCTTCTTTTTTCTTTTCTATTTATTTAATAATGTTCTATATCAAAATTGAAAGAGCTATAATATTCTAATTTTTTAAATTGTAATAATTTCATATTTAGATCTATATATTTTTAATGTTTCTAATGACCCTCTCTTTAACATAAAAACGGGGGGCTTCTGTCCTATTTTGCACTTTTACTGAGGGGCCTTTGTCCTAGGGGCTTTTGTCCTAGGGGGTTTTTGCCCAGGCCCCCACACATCACATATCAAGAAGCACTCAACACACTGACCCTCTCGGCTGTCACTGACCATTACCACGACCTCATCTGCAAATTTGGTGAGAAGCTTCTGCACCATCCTCGAGACCGGCTCCTGCTACCACCTGAGATCCCTCGCCCGAGAATTGCTGTTCGACACCACAACGGCATCCAGCCCATACGAGCACGAACTGATCGCTATAAGAACAGCCCAGTCCCAACCATTGTAAAAATTATCAATAACCTGTAATAAACCAGTGTATTCACTCCCAGTAAATCCTACTTTTTGTACTGTCACTATGTTGAAATGCCCTGTAGTTTGTGCTTTTCCCCACCTAGTTATTATATGTCTTATTTGTATCACTTATGTTACTTGTATATTTGTAAATCGAAACCCATTCCCCAATTATGTAACTGTATATTTTCAGCCTTCCGGCTGCTATGCTCTTTCAATAAACCGTTAATTATTATTATTTACACACACACACACACAGAGTTGAAGAGTCAGGTCACAAGTAGGCAGAAGCGCCATTTTCTCACACACTGGTGAACTATGACACAACTCTCCAAACTACATAATCCAGCTGATATTTGTCTGGTGAACGCTTGAAAGGTAGGGTAGGTTGCGTTAGTCAGCATACACTACTTCCCTCCCTCACTCTCTTGGACTGTGTTGTTGAAGCCAACTCCTCCTTCCCCCACTCTCCAGGCTGGTCTGAATTACGAGTTGTGTTCCTATACCCGTGTTTCTCCCTACCTGGACCGGGAGCACCAAATATTCGTATGACAATAATTTCTCTCTTCCCTAAATTGGAGCCACGAGAAGGCATCTGTTCATATCAGAGTCTTAGTGATAGTTTTGACGATATCATTTCCTGTAACCATCCTTGTAATCAGAGCTTTAGATTGCGTCAATTTATTATTATTACCATTATTAATATTCTAATATTAATCACTACTGTATAATCATTCGATATCTTGGATTATGTTTGATTACACAGGACAACAAATTTTTTATAATTCCCAGTTGCATGAGATTTCTTTATTGTTTCTTACCATTTTTGATCTGCTGATTTCATATTTGAAACCAGTTTTGTTCTGCATGCTCCGGTTTTCATGTAATTT
Organism: Homarus gammarus; assembly: GCA_958450375.1. Lineage (NCBI taxonomy): Eukaryota > Metazoa > Arthropoda > Malacostraca > Decapoda > Nephropidae > Homarus > Homarus gammarus. The sequence goes on along the minus strand of CAUDMG010003670.1, from coordinate 1,326,739 downwards.
GAGGTTTCACATTCTAGCCGTTTGCGGTCAAATTAATTAATTACACGATTATGGTATCAATAGGGAGATATAATTTTGTCTGTTTTTTCTTTCAGATTTGGTCATGGCTACAAAGAGAAATCAATGTGTGAACAAACCTGATGCCTTCTGTTATATTTGTGGATACTTCACGCTTATTCGTCAGAGGCGCAATATAACATCGTTTGTAAGACGCGGCTATAAAGCGTACTTCGGACTTACTCTTGGCGACCAAGACAAAAAATGGGCTCCACATGCTGTGTGTCATAACTGCGAAGAAATGCTGCGTGACTGGACAAAAGGAAAACGTAAGGGCTTACCGTTCGGAATTCCCATGACCTGGCGAGAACCGAAGGACCACACAACTGACTGCTATTTTTGTCTGATCAATACGAAGGGTGTTGGCAAGAAAAACAGACATAAAATATCGTATCCTAGTATCCCTTCAGCAATTCGACCTACTTTGCACTCTGATGAGCTACCAGTTCCAGTTTTTAATGGGTTGTCTCCAGCTGAAGAGGAGGGAAGCGACAAAGACCAAGAGAGTGAACATGAAACTCAAGAAATACTTGCAGATTCCGACGATTCTTCTGATGGTACACCAGAGTCATCAACCCCTCAGAAGTTTAGTCAGCCAGAGCTGAATGACCTTGTGCGTGATTTGGGTCTCTCCAAAAATGCAGCAGAAGTTCTAGCTTCTAGGTTGCAAGAAAAGGCTCTACTGAACCAGACCACAAAAGTTTCAGACTTCAGAAAGCGGGAACAGGATTTTGTGCCATTCTTTACAGAGGAGAATAAGTTTGTTTACTGTCATAATATCCCGGGTCTTCTCCAGGAATTAGGGATTCCATTGTATAGTCCAAATGACTGGCGATTATTTCTAGATAGTTGTAAGCGTAGCCTGAAGTGTGTGCTACTACATAATGGTAATGTCTATGCAGCTGTTCCAGTGGGTCATTCTGTGTGCTTACGAGAGGAGTATAATGACATTAAAACTGTGATTCACCTGCTAAAATACCATGAGCACAACTGGACAATTTGTGTTGACCTCAAAATGGTGAACTTCCTTCTTGGCCAACAAAGAAGATTTACAAAGTATCCCTGCTTTCTTTGCATGTGGGACAGCCGAGCTAGAGACAGGCATTGGAACCTGAAGGAGTGGCCCTTACGTGAGACTCTGGAAGCTGGTATGCCAAACATTGTCAATGATCCAATCGTCAGTCGAGAAAAGATCATATTTCCTCCTCTCCATATCAAGCTGGGCCTGATGAAAGAGTTTGTCAGAGCATTAAATACTGATGGTGAATGCTTCCAACACATAGTCTCTGCTCACCCTGCTTTGTCATTTGAGAAGATAAAGGCAGGTGTGTTTGATGGACCACAAATTCGTGCACTTGTACGTGATCAAGACTTTGTCAGAAAGATGGACGACAAGGAAAGGGGTGCATGGCTTTCATTTGTGGCGGTAATGGAAAACTTTCTTGGTAATAAAAAGGCTGACAACTATGAAACCCTTGTAGCAACCATGTTGTCAGCCTTTCATGACCTTGGATGCAATATGAGTGTCAAACTCCATTTCCTAATAGTCATCTTGATAGATTCCCTGAGAACCTAGGGGCAGTAAGTGACGAGCAAGGCGAGCGGTTTCATCAGGATCTCAAGACCATGGAAGACCGCTACCAAGGGAGATGGGACAAACATATGATGGCAGACTACTGCTGGAGCATTAAACGAGAGTGCCCTGAGACATTTCACAAACGCAAGAGCTTCAAGCGCAAATTCCTACCTGGCTAAAATGTGATTGGGCTTTGTCTCCTCATAGTAACAAATTTCTTACCTAACAATGAGTTTTATACAAATTTCAACTTTTGTTTTAGATGGAACATGTTTCAAATTGTGTTGTTGAATAAATTTAGAATATGTAATATTTTATTGTTTATTACCCAGCTAATTTAATGACAGTTTAATGACATATTTTTCAAGATAGACGACGAGGTCAATAAGACGAAGACGAAATTTTGAAATTTCAAAATACCTTGATTGCAAAAAAACTAGAGCTTACAGAAAGAAACTAACTTCAGATATGAGATCAGCACACCCAAATTAGGTAGAATCAAGTGTTTATAGCAATGCAATTGTTGACCAGTGATTATCTGTCGTCCCCACCACCACAGTCCTGTCAACCGGCGGAGGGAGAAGGTCCTCGTGGGGTCCATTGCCCCCAACTCGACAATTCTCCAGGGAGGAGGTAAGACCGCATCAGGTGAGCGGCCCTGAGGTGGTGAACCTCTGAACTGTTGGCGAGTCTGGACGATCACCTCAGTGTATGCTGGGGGGGGGAGGGGGCTGGGGGGGAGGGGGGTTGAAAGACAAATGGTAAAGGGGTGGAAGAAAACGGAGGAAAATGGGAAGTGTGAAAAAGGAAGGGAAGGTAGGAAGAGGAGGAAAGGAAGGGCAAAAGGGGAATGGAAGGAAGGGAGTATCGGGTACGTAGATGGAGAAGAAAACGAGAGGTGAAGCAAGAAAGAGCGAAAAGTTAGGACGAGAGAGAGAGGTGTGTGTGTGTGCGTGTGTCCCAGTTTATGAACTCACTATACAGTACAGTCAGTGGGGTGTCAACCGGTTAGTGGTGTTCACTCACTGACAAAATGGAAGCGGAGGGGCAGAGAGAATTTATAAAAAAAGTTGGGAAGAAGTTACACTTAACTGGCAGTGAAGGAGGGTGTTGGAGGGTCGGCCGCTTAGTTACACTCCTTTGTAATTTGTAAACTTGGGGAGGATTTGTATTCCATTCCCTAGCTTTTGTTTCACCCTTACAAACAATGTTATAATTTCATCTTAATTCTCTTGATCTTGATATTCAGTTCTATTATTTATTAATGAAATGGATATTATCTACTCTGAGCTAATATATCTACTTGTGAACTCGTAATGAACATGACATCATCTAATACTGAACGGCTACCACTGAACTAATATAATCTACTATTTGAACTTACAATAATTATCTACCATTTGATCTGATACTGAAAGCGTTGGATAATGTACTATTGTATATTACATTACCAACAGTTGAATTTAATATTATCATTTATTTATCGTTACAACATCTATAATTGAACTCAAATTATCTTCTGTTAACCATTATATAATCATCTAGTACTGAACTTTACATGATCTACTGTTGAACTTTACATTATCTCAAGTTTAGAATGTATCTGAACAGCAGGAAAACAAGCTTAATGGTTCTTATTGAAATATGACGCAAGAACCAATTGTTGTGTGGTGAGTGGGAGTGAGAGTAGGGGTGAGTGGGAGTGTGTTAAAGTGAGTGGGAGTGAGTAGGCGTGAAAGTGAGTGAGGGTGAGTGGGAATGCGTGAGAGTGAGTGGAGTGAGTAGGGGTAATTGAGTGTGTGAAAATGAGTGGGGGTGAGTGGGAGTGTGAAAGTGAGAGGGAGTGAGTGGGGGTGAATGGAAGTGAATGGGAATCGGGGCGAGTAGAAGTGAGTGGGGGTGTGTGGGAGTGAATAGGGGTGATCGGGGTGATTGGGAATGAATAGAAGTAAGAGGGGGTGAGTGGGAGTGAGTCGGAGTGAGTGGGAGTGTGTGTGAGTGAGTGAGGGTTAATGGGGGTGAGTGGAAGTGAATTGGAATAAGTGGGGATGAGTGGGAGTGTGTGAGAAAAAGTGGGAGTACGTGAGAGGGAAAGGGGGTGAGTGGGAGTGATTAAGGGCAAGTGGGGGTGAGTGTGAGTGTGTTCGAGCGAGTGGGGATGAGTAGGGGTGAGTGTTGGTAAATGAAAATAAATTGGAACAGTATATTACATGTTTTAGGTAAATTAACAATTTAATTCTGTAGTGAAGGCGTGAGGAGGAATAAAGAAAAAATGGACGATTATATAAAAATGACGCAAATTATCAACAAAATACCTACTGTTAGGTTCTGAATAATAAGTTCTATATACAGGAGAGAACACAAACACCTGTTTAGTTTTGTAGGTTCGGTTTACTGGATAAGAGTATGTACACAAAGGGAAGCAGCACTCTCCCCGGCTAGACTCCTTGATCAACTGCCATAGACGACGTATGGCAAGTGATACATTAGCAGCTTCCATACGTCGCCAGGCACATTAATTAAGCATGTGGGACATGGTGATAACATTGCCACACGCTGCTAGCTAGGCTGAATAAATAATACATAAATGGAGCACATACATAATATACATACATGATATATAATCCAGCATACATAATATACATACACCTACATTAAACTTTAACTACATAAAAAAATTGAAAGTACGTCACAAGTTGTAAATAAAAAAGGTCGGTCTTATTATTTGTAAATTTAATGGTTGGTTGATGCGGGTCGGGACAAAGTTGTGGCTCTTTGTGGAGTTCTTGTGTTACCGCCTTTTAAGGATGGCGACCTCTGGTGGGCTACACTTCACGTCGACTTTTCCTCTACATGGCGCACCTGTCTGAGACGCTGGCACAAAGAGGTCTGTGTGTTTAACTTCCTGAATTGATTTAGTTTTCATTCTATAATACAACTAATGACGACAAATCTATCTGTAAGTAATGTGTTAGTATCGATAATTATACTGGATAAACGAAAAATTAAATGTAATTCTAAAGTTTTATAGCCAGTAGTCGTTAAATTAGTTATTAAATGATATCGAAATGTTTCTTTCGTTACACTTACGATAGGGGACAGGGGGCAGTGGCAGGGGAAGGGGGGGGGAGGGGGAGGGGAAGGTGGTGTTGAGGTAAAAGCAAAAGTGAGGAAGTATTATGAAAAATATAGTACAGCTGATGGTGATAGGGAGATCAAATAGAAAGTAAGAGAGATGGATCATGTGTATTATCATGTAAGTCAACCATTGGTGTCTCTCCTAATACTGTATGTAAGTTAGCCAATTGCATCCTACACAATAGGTAAATCAGTTAAGACATCTTCTTCAGTAGGTAACTCGGTCAACCAACAGAGACTTTCCCTTACGAATAAATCGGCCAATAGCGAACTCCCAAATGAGTAACCTCCACCAATAGCGAGAGTCCTCTTCTCAGACTTCCCCATCAATAACAATGCTTCTTAGGATTATCACCCAGACTACCTTACGATCCGATCACAACCTTTCACGTAATTGTCGGTGACGGCGATACGTCGACACACAATAGAACAAGAAATACTATAGTATGGAATGTTGTGTTAAAATTTTCCTCTCGGTGACGCTTTGGAACAAATGTCACGTACGACAAAATATATATATATATATATATATATATATATATATATATATATATATATATATATATATATATATATATATATATATTTTATGGAACGATGGCTCCTGAACAGAACCTATTTAAAATCATTAGTTTCTTCTTGTTATGTGATATGGTGTTATCTTCAAGTATTCTGGAACACCACCTACTACCTTATCAACACCACCCACTACCACACAGCCCCTTCTTCACTACCTCACCACCATCCACCTACTCCCTCACTACCTCCTCCTACTAAACATCCACTCACTCTCACACCACTATATGCTACCAATACCGTCACAAGCACAGCTACCACACCACCACCTACTACCACACCACTAGCCACCATACCACCACTTAATATTGGAAGAACAAATACTGTCAATGTATACAGCCTTAACAACATCAACCTAGAGAGGTCGACTTGTGAAAGAGACTTAGGGGTACTTGTAAGCCCGGACCTACGGCCTAGAAAACAGTGCGTTAATGTTCGAAATAAAGCAAAGAGAGTATTGGGTTTTATATCTAGAAGTGTAAGTAATAAGAGTGCAGAGGTCTTATTGCAACTATATCTTGCGCTAGTCAGGTCGCACCTCGATTATGATGTTCAGTTCTGGTGCCCTTATTATAGAATGAATATCAATTCACTAGAGTCGGTGCAGCGAAGAATGACGAAAATGATTCCGGGACTTAGAAACCTTCCATATCAGGACAGGTTAAAGAAACTAAACTTGCATTCCCTAGAAAAACGAAGAGTGCGGGGAGATATGATAGAAGTATTCAAGTGGGTGAAAGAAATCAATAAAGGTGATATAGATAAAGTTCTTATAATATCCGAGCAGGATAGGACTCGGAACAACGGATTCAAGTTGGATAAGTTTAGGTTTAGGAGGGAGATAGGAAGGAACTGGTTTACAAATAGGGTGGTGGACGAGTGGAACAAGCTTAGCAACTTTGTAGTAAGTGCTGGAACGCTGGAAAGTTTCAAAGGGAGGCTGGATAGATTCATGGATGATAGAGAGTGGTAGTAACTCTCGACAGGAGCTGCCATGCACAGGCCAACCGGCCTATTGCAGACTCCTTATTTTCTTATGTTTTTATGTTCTTATGTTCATACCACCACCCAGTACCTCATCACTATCATCGAACTACCACCGCGTCATGAAGGAAGCAAGGACTGCTCCTGTGGTTGTCTGTCGGGGAAAGTTTTCTCTCTCTTACATGACATAAGAAACGCATTTGTCGACGAGGTGCTGGTGACCTGCCGAAGTATCCTAACTGGCGATGACGAGGCCTGGTTCTCGTGTGTGTGTGTGTGTGTGTGGATCATTGTTCAGTTCTAGCCTCGTGAAGGTGGCAAGTATCGTATAGAAGGCAGCATTACTCGGGACCAGCGCAGGTACAATATGTTCTCCACGCGTGCTATGACACATTACCCTTTACACAGCCACGCCTACCCGCCCACAGCACGGTGAGGCAAAGACAAAGAAGGAGTAGGGTTGGTAGAAAATGGAGAGAGAGAGAGAGAGAGAGAGAGAGAGAGAGAGAGAGAGAGAGAGAGAGAGAGCTACTAATTCATAGCTTATAACTTCCCGCACCAGCTGCCTCTACCTCCCACACTGATGTTTCTCTTTCAGTACAGATTAACATAGTTCAGTTGCGAGTGTGACATTTGAATGAAAGAAGCCAACACATTCAGGCAATGTAATATGTCTTCTCTATTCAGTCCCATGTGACTTGCTTGAGGCTGCAATGACAATATATATATATATATATATATATATATATATATATATATATATATATATATATATATATATATATATATATATATATATATATATATATATATATATATTGTTTATTTTTACTCAACTCTGCTCTCTATAAGATGAGTTAAAATTTAATAAGCTTTATTTGTTTCTATATCGGTGTACTGTATTTATATATCAAGTTGCAGGTATACTGGGTGTCAGGTGAGGGAATGATAGATAGATAACACCATATTAAGTATTTTGGGTGACTTTCGACCCTTGAAGCATGGTCAAAAATATATAAATTCCAAAACTATTGATGTCATTGTTTGAGGATTTTACCAAGGTAAGTTTTTAAGAAGTCTTTTGTATTTTTTACTAAATTTCAGCTGCTTGGTGGATCCACACCACCCATATTAGGTGTTTTGTGACCTCTGATCCTAAGAAATAACGGGAATTGCACAAATTTCACCATTTTTAATCTATGCATCTTTTTTGCGTTTTGTATATGTGTCAACTTTCATTTTACTTGGAAAACACAATTTCGTGTCCCGGATTTGCTAGACTAGACGAAGGTAAAACAGTGTCAAGTTTCAAATTGAGTGACCTAGGACTGGCGGGAAGACAATTGATTTTGATTCGTTGACAAGAAGGAAGGCACACTCAGCATCATCACGTCTCGCTTTTGTGATGGAGACATGATAAATTTCATAGATAAGATGAAAAAGAATTTATGTCGAGAGTTCTTACCAGTAGAAACATTACACTATATTATACCAAAATAAAAAACATTATTAAAACGTTTTCCTGCTCATTCAACCTGTTTAAACTGATATTTTCCCATGTATAAAAAAAAAATTAACCTTGAAACATTTTGCAAAGTATACGGTCATGAAACATAACACATTCAAATGCGATTAATGTGACAGATAACTAATAACGTAATTATTTCACCATTACTTACACTATTATGCATCGTTACCAACTCTACGTCCCATTAGTTGTACAGTTCGGAAGTTTATCATGTTTTTGCTTTGATTTGGTAAAGCTGAATGTGAAATACCATCAGGAGGAGAAACACGATGGAGAATTTAATAAGAGTCCATCAAAATACCAAATGCATGAGATCAACCACTGTAAGGGAGATATATGTACAAAAACAGACAGAATTACCATCAAAATCATATGAAAGTCTTAAATTGCTTCGTAATTCATTTAGGGGAGGTGTAGCAAAGCTTAACACCAACACAGAGAGACGTTCAGTACAGTACACTAAATAACACCACCACAGAGAGTTGTTCTAATCTTTACATCAAACGAATAGTAAGTAATGTTGTTCTCTGTGTTATGTTAGTGTGTTACTCTTACTGGCTTACCGCTGCCTCCTCTTTCGCTCCTCCTCTCTTACTGGCTCTTCCACATGACTCTTCCACCTGGCTGCTGCACCTGGCTGCCCCACCTGGCTGGTCCGTTTGGCTACTCTACCTGATGCTCTACTTTGCTGCCCCACCTGGGTGCTCCACCTGGCTGCCCCACCTGGCTGCTTCATCTGGCTGCATCAACTGGATGCTCCACCTGGCTGCTCCACCTGGATGCTCCACTTGGCTGCTACCTGGATGCTCCACCTGATTGCTCCATTTGGCTTTTCCACTTGGATGCTACATGGGTGCTTCACTTGGATGCTCCACCTGGCTGCTTCATCTGGCTGCATCAACTGGATGCTCCACCTGGCTGTTCCACCTGGATGCTCCACTTGGCTGCTACCTGGGTGTTCCACCTGCCTGTTCCACCTGGTCGCCCCACCTGGCTGCTCCACCTGGTCGCCCCACCTGGCCGCCCCACCTGGATGCTCCACCTGATCATTTGCAACTTGACTTAGATTTCTGGCCCTCGACGTCGAAGGTCATCAAGACCGGATCTCTTTGTTTCTTGACTGTCGCCGTTGTCTATATTCTTCTTTTATCTCTTTCTTCTTCCTCCGGCCACGAGGGGGCTAAGCAAGTCTCGATTCATAAATAAAACAAGAAATATAATATTCTTTGTTTTTTATTGGACTTATTCTTTGAGTTTTCTTATTTATTTATTTATTTTTTACTTTTTTCCCCGATCCGAGTTCTATTTTAGTGTCAGGTGTTTTTGGACTTTCCTGGTCACTAATGAAGACTTGTGAATGAGGCTGACGGTGCAGGTAACTTTACAGGTTGGATCCCCTTAAACCAACAAGTGGGAATAAGAATAGACTTGGACAAAGCTCAGCCACCTTTGGGATAATTTTGTCTCTGTCAGCGAGTATAACATTCGATTTTTTTTCTCTCCGTTATTGAGTTTTTGAGTGAGTGATCGAGTAAATGAATGAGTGAGTGGGGAAATAAGTGAGTGAGTGAGTGAAGGAATGAGCGAGTAAGTGAATGATTTATTGAGTGAGTGAATGAGTGAGTGAGTGAGTGAAGGAATGAGCGAGTAAGTGAATGATTGAGTGAGTAAGAGAGTGAGTGAGTGAGTAAATGAGTAAATGAATAAAGGAATGATTGAGTGAGTGAGTGAGTGAATGGGTGAATGAGTAAGTGGGTGAGTGAGGTATAGAGCTGACAGCCACCAACAATATTCTCTATGATGTTTGACTTCAGCTTTGGACGTTGCTGTTGTGTTTGTCTGACATATTGATAAATTGTAAGAGTGGCCTTTTTCCAATAGTTCACTACGTATGCATGTATAATATATTATTTTTAATACAGACGAACTATTATATATGTATTTTACTTTCCAACAACCGGAGGCAAAAAAGTAAAGGTAATTTAATTGACAGGTTTTTTGTGAACAATATAAAACCAAGAGACTATAATTCTGCTCTTAAATAAACAATCGACAGCGCTTAGCAGGGAAAATTCAACCATAAAAAACGTTTCATGATTTTCCAGCAGGCAAACGTGTTGTGACTACTTTGCTGTAACTAATGGCTTTGCATATTTTATTATTTCTGTTCTTTTTGTTTGCTCAAGACTTTTGTTTTGCCTATTTAACCTGCAGATGAAGAACATAGTGTTAATTTTACTGTAGAACTGATATGTCACGATGTACTTCGTCTGTCATAAATTTCCTACCGTGTGTGTGTGTGTGTGTGTCTCTCTGTCTACTTTTCGTCCGTATGTGCATCTGTGTGTCCGCTCGTATGTCTGTCTTTGTGTCCGTCTTGCCTTCTGTAAGTTTGTCCTAGTCAACTGTTCGTGAATTGTCCGTCAACTATCAACTAAATTTGATTGTACTTTACTTTCCCAATATTTAAAAAAAAATAATATATTTTTGTGTAGACAAAAATGCTGCATAATTTCTGGTTGTCTGGTTTTCATAATGTTACTCTCTCTTGTAGAGAGTATATATATATATATATATATATATATATATATATATATATATATATATATATATATATATATATATATATATTTTCACAGACACACACCCACATAGATTTCAAAAACTTTTTCTACATTTTGCCTAAAATTTACAAACACATCGATGTAAGCTTCAACAGGAAAATATTGGATATTGTTCCAACTTTCTCCCGTATTGCTGACCCTGGGGGAGGGGTGACTCTGGTGTTACTGACCCTGAGGGAGAGAGAGAGGGGGAGGGGGTGACTCTGATGTTACTGATAGAAGGAAGGAGAGAGGGAGGGGATGACTCTCGTGTTACTGAACCGAGGGAGGGAGGGAAGGGAGTGATCCTGGTGCTACTGACCCTGAGGGGGGGAGAGAGGGAAGGAGTGACTCTGATGTTACTGATAGAAGGAAGGAGAGAGGGAGGGAATGACTCTCGTATACTGAACCGAGGGAGGGAGGGAGAGAAGGAGGGAGTGACCCTGGTGTTACTGAACCGAGGGAGGGAGATAGAGAGGGAGGGAGGGAGTGACCCTGGTGTTACTGAACCGAGGGAGGGAGGTAGAGAGGGAGGGAGGTAGAGAGGGAGGGAGGGAGTGACCCTGGTGTTGCTGACCCAAAATATAAAACTAACGATCAAAAGTAACCTCAAAGTTACACTGAGACACACCCTTAGCAAGACTCCCACTTAGTGCAGTACTCGTATAGGTGAAAAGATCGGAAAAGAATCTCTACTTTATATTTGTATCGCAACTAGTGTTCAGTGGACGTATGTAGTCAAGGTAGAGTGTCGGTATAATTTTGAGGTTATTTTTGAACGTTAGTTTTGTGCTTTAGCTTAATTCAACCCGCTAGTTGTATTCTTACATCTTAGGTTACGAGGCTCACTCATTGTGCGATGTTTTGAGGATCTGACCCCGGTACGATATCTCGAAGCTGTAGGTCATTATCTTATAAACAACAACAACAACAACAATAAGAGTTCTTATTGTTGGAGAGGCGGTGAAGTGACCAGTCTGCGATGACTCCTTGGCTACCCAAGACTGTTTTGGAAAAAGCGCGAAGTTTAGTGTAACTTTTGCTTTAGTAAACGTGAGACTGGTGTTGGACGAAAGTATACTATATGTTTACAGGTATCATTTTTGATCATGGTATTAGGAAACACTGACCACCGTGTGTCCTAAATACCTTCAAGAATTACAAGTGAAAAGGGTCCCAGTTACAATAGCCCCCTAGTCTTAACAGGTCCTGGTACTACCTAACCAAACCTAACACAACCTAATCAAACCTAACCTAACCCAACCCTAGCCACTGTGACAGGGTATCAAGAGTAGTGCGATTCAACAGGGTTGAGGATTATCTGACCAGACATTTTTTTTCGAATCCGAAACACTAGACCAAGTTAGGTGATGTCCCGATACTGTGTTGCTACCTCAGAATACAGACTTCAGGTCAGGGGGTAGATACAGTTACACTTACTATGTACAGAAATGTAATACAGGGAACACTATGAATACTCTCCTTTGTCATTTACTCTCAAAAAGGAAGTAATAGACTGAGAATAAGACTATGAGAGGGGAGTATCAGCACAATTTACTGTCCTAAATATTACAAGAAATTATCTCTCTACCTGAAGTTAGGTGTGTCCATCCTTCCCCAACAAAGAAAGCTGTATTAATAAAACATGTGTGAGGATGAATGAGCGTCTCTGTAGAGCGTTAACTGACCAAATACTGAGACATCAAATAACCCTTTTGGAACTTATGACGAACAAGAGAAAAATTCTAATGATATGTCAACATTTAAGATGGTAATTGTCTGTCCTATATCAGTAGTTTTCATCACTTAAGAATTGAATATTTGGAAAGCAGGAATTTCCATCAGTGGCAGGCCAGCTGGAACACATGATTATAACATTATCATTTTCCCCTCACTCGTCCAGTAAATAAGTTAGGTGTTTGTGGCGGCGGGGAGACACAGACAAGAGGTACAGGTTCACCTCCGCCCCATGTTGTGTGGTCACACCCGCCTGATGACAGCACCCGGGCCCACCGTTGCGTCTTGGAGAACTGAATGGCGGAGATTTGCATTATTTTTTATTCACGAGTTAAAAACAGGAAATTCGATGATTATGTGGTCTCGGGAACTACTCTATGGCAAGGAGTTACACAGAGTGCTGATTGGAGGTACACAAGAATAATAATGTAATATAGGAACCCTTGGTGCCAGGTAGGGAGTGACAGGGTGTTGCCCGGGCAAAAACAAATTGTCAGAGATTATATGATATATGAAGACATTCTTTGGTAAGAGCTCCAGAGATTTAAAAAAAAGAGTTTAACGAGACAATGGTTCTGCAAGTTGGAAAAGTGACAGAAAAGTCAGAGGCTCCTCCAGGTGTTGTATGCTGACTGTGGGTGTGAGGTGATGGTACTGTTTCGTGTAGCTCGTCAGATAAGTTGTAGTATTAATAATAATGACAAGGGTAGTAATAGTATAAAAATAACAAGTATAACGAAAACAATAAAAATTATATTCTAGTTGTGGTTGAAATAAAGGAATAGCGGTATTAGTTCAGTAATAATAGTAACAGTACTCGGTGTAGTAGTGGAGAGTAATAGTAACTGCAATAACAGTAATAATACTTGTAATATTTCTCTTGGAGTTATGAGTATCAGTAAAAGGTAAATAGGTGTTAGAGTTTTCCCAGGTCTGTGTATACCTACGTATATAAAGCAACAGGTGTGCAGCTGCAAGACACCCTCCAGGCCTCCATTGGTCTATGCCATCTGTCAAGTGTATGTAGATTACGCTGTTCTTAAAACCTTCATGTGTCACGTATAGTAACAGGTGTCTTACAGTCCTCAAGGTTCTCTTTTGAGGTCCTCTTACAGCACAGAGGGAGAAGCTCTCTGCAGTAAGCCATCCCTCTCCGTAATAACAATGAGGTAATGAAAGTCTCAGGAGGTCAAATTTGATGAAGAAATTCTCCGTCTGTCGAGTTCATGTTGATAGTCATCACGGTATGTCAGGTGAGGCGGACAACTGTCTCCTCCTCCACCTGCCTCGGTCTCTGTATTCACTAAACTCAAATTGACACTTCTTGCTGCTATCCTTCACTGTCAAACTTTTGCTCTTCCAATGTTATTTCAGGTAATTTTATAATTTAAGAAATGTCAGCGTTTTTACAAGTACGGGTAGAGGTGTAGGTAGGGTGTGTGTATTTCACAATGATAACAGCAGGCAGGATACTTCAAGATAATATGCAACGCATATGAGGATATTTTTGTCATGGAGCATAATTAATTAGTTTCCTTATTTTGATGAAGCCGTGGCGTTATTTTCCCGTGTGATTTTATCAAGATATATATATATATATATATATATATATATATATATATATATATATATATATATATATATATATAATACTGCTAAGACGTCCATTTAATAACTTACTTCAGTCTTTTCATAAGGCGCGAACGTTATTTTATTTAATAATATTATTCTTTTAATGTGGCTTTAATGTTCTGATGATGGATAGTACAGTTGTTAGATCGCCTTTTAATAGATACACCATTCTTTTGATTTAATAAAAACTTTTTTTTAATAAATAACACCATCTTCCACTGACATTAATTTAACATTTTATTAAATAAGGTCGTTCTTCTCATCTGTAAATAATATTAATACATACAGTGTCAGGTAACATCAACAGAAAATATCATCCGGTATACAAACTTTTTACACAGCCTTTGATTATATTGTGTTATTCATCTATTTAGACAGACAACAAATGTACTCATTTGTGTTTTATTCCTGTGTGGAACAGGTGCTGTGAGGTAAGGTCAACAAGGACTTGACAAGCCAGAAACCTCTTGTTATTTCTGTAAGATTATTCTTCACATGTACTGCCACTCACCTTCATCACCTCACCACCGGTTTCAAACTTTTTTTCACAATTCACAATCTGTCCATTTGCGCTGGCCCTTGGTAATATATATACTGTATATACTGTATATATATATATATATATATATATATATATATATATATATATATATATATATATATATATATATATATATCAATAAACGTTCTATGCTCTTTCATAAGAGTTTAGATTGAGAATTGGTGAATGTCACTGTAATTGCCAGAAAGGCAATACTTTTCCATTACTAGATCACACTCTTTCATGTATAGATTAAAAGTGGGGAATATGTTTTCGAATGTACTCTGCTGTTGTAGACGTTTCAATATACGTTCAGTTTTATCAAAAAGCTTTTAAGGAAATTGATAGATGTGGACAATATGTCTGGGTTTTGATAGTGGGTTGAGGTCAGAGTTTACAGCATACAGTATACATAGTAAAAGGGGTGGCACCAGTACGTGGAGTTGCACAACTCACCATAAACGTCGAGAGGGGCGTGTGTGTGTGGGCTGTGACGTTAAATAAACAAACCCAGCTGAGCGACCATTCATTCACCTGGCATCATGTTACCTCCACCTGGTTACCGTGATACAGTTCACAACATCGTGCGGTACATAGTAAAATATCCCTCAAGTGACTGTCCTCCGTAGCAGCTACTGGCTCCATATTCCATGTTGAGGAGAGAGCCAGAGGCGAGAACAGTAGCACCAGCGCGACCACCACCCCCGCGAGTGAGGGTGTGGCGAGGTGCTCGTATGAGTGCTTGTGTGTGTATGTGAGTGACGGTCGCACCGACGCACCAGCCTCCACGTACGCACAAGTCAGCGGCCCGAGCAACACTGGCATGTAGTGCACCGACCCGGGATATTTATACAGCAGTGAGGTGAGGGTCAGGGAGGAGGTGGAAGAGGAGGAGGAGGAAGAGAAGGAGGAGGAGGAGAAGGAGGAGGAGGAGAAGGAGGAGGAGGCTCTTCACTCCTCCCCTTCACTAATCATGTTTTTAAAAATAGAATCAATCCGATTCTGTCTAGTATTGTCACCGAAGAAACTTAATACTTTTTCTTGCATAAGTTGAACTGTTTTCCCTTAATTATTCTGCGAGATATAAAGTTTTAATTAATCATCAATATTTTCTTTTACTTTTTAAACAAAACTTCATTGTTGTCAGGAGACCTAACACTAGTGCAGGTCACTGCCTTCCCCTTACACCCTGCCTCACCTTGCATCACCAACTGGGTCAACAGCCAAAGTGTCATGACCCAAAGTTCGGTGGGTCATGACAGGGTTTGTAACTCCTCAACCTCTGAAGGAATTATAAATGTAACTAAATAAACGTCATGGCCACTTAAAAACGCCATATTACATTTAGGACGATGATAACAATTGTTCCTCTTCAACAAGCCCAGTTAGATATTGACCATTTGTTTTCTTTTGGTTTTAAAGATTTTCGTTCCATCATCATCATCATCATCACTAGAAAAAATAGCAAGAATAGTATTAGGAAAAGTTCTGGAATACAATCGAAATGTAAAGAGAGGTGGAGTGATGAATATGGTGGTGGTGGTGATGCATATAGTGGTGGTGGTGATGAATATGGTGGTGGTGGTGATAAATATAGTGGTGGTGGTGATGAATATAGAGGTGGTGGTGATGAATATAGTGGTGGAGTGATGAATATGGTGGTAGAGTGATGAATATGGTGGTGGTAATGATGAATATAGTGGTTGTGGTGATGAATATGGTGGTGGTGGTGGTGATGAATATAGTGGTGGTGGTGATGAATATGGTGGTGGTAGTGATGAATATAGTGGTGGTAGTGATGAATATGGTAGTGGAGTGAAGAATATGGTGGTGGTAGTGATGAATATAGTGATGGTGGTGATGAATATGGTGGTGGTGGTGATGAATATAGTGGTGGTGGTGATGAATATAGTGGTGGTGGTGATGAATATGGTGGTGGTAGTGATGAATATAGTGGTGGGAGTGATGAATATGGTGGTGGTGGTGATGAATATAGTGGTGGTGGTGATGAATATAGTGGTGGTGGTGATGACTATGGTGGTGGTGAAGAAAATAGTGGGGGTGGTGATGAATATGGTGGTGATAGTGACGAATATAGTGGTGGTACTGATGAATATGGTGGTGGAGTGATGAATATGGTGGTGGTAGTGATGAATATAGTGGTGGTGGTGATGAATATGGTGGTGGTGGTGATGAATATGGTGGTGGTGGTGATGAATATAGTGGTGGTGGTGATGAATATGGTGGTGATGGTGATGAATATAGTGGTGGTGGTAAAGATGAATATAGTGGTGGTGGTGATGACTATGGTGGTGGTAGTGATGAATATATTGGTGGTGGTGATGAATATGGTGGTGGTAGTGATGAATATGGTGGTGGTAATGATGAAAATGGTGGTGGTTGTGAAGAATATGGTGGTGGTAATGATGAATATGGTGGTGGTAATGATGAATAGGGTGGTGGTAGTGATGAATATGGTGGTGGTAATGATGAATATGGTGGTCGTAGTGATGAAAATGGTGGTGGTAGTGATGAATTGGTGGTGGTGGTGGTGATGAATATAGTGGTGGTGGTAGTGATGAATATGACGGTGGTAGTGATGAATATGGTGGTGGTAGTGAGGAATATGGTGGTGGTAATCATGAATATGGTGGTGGTAGTGGTGAAGATGGTGCTGGTGGTGATGAATATGGTTGTGGTAGTGATGAATATGATGGTGGTAGTGATGAATATGGTGGTGGTAGTGATGAATATGGTGGTGGTAATGATGAATATGGTGGTGGTAGTGGTGAAGATGGTGCTGGTGGTGATGAATATGGTTGTGGTAGTGATGAACATGATGGTGGTTATGATTAATATGGTGTTGGTAGTGATGAAAATGAAGGTGGTAGTGATGAATATGGTGGTGGTGGTAGTGATGAATATGGTGGAGGTAATGATGAATAGGGTGGTGGTTGTGATGATTATGGTGGTGGTAATGATGCACATGGTGGTGGTAGTGATGCATATGATGGTGGCAGTGATGAATATGGTGGTGGTAGTGAAGAATAGGGTGGTGGTAGTGATGAATATGGTGGTGGTAGTGATGAATATGGTGGTGGTAGTGATGAATATGGTGGTGGTAATGATGAATATGATGGTGGTAGTGATGACTATGGTGGGGGTAATGATGCATATGGTGGTGGTAGAGATGCATATGGTGGTGGTAGTGATGAATATGGTGGTGGTAGTGATGAATAGGGTGGTGGAAGTGATGAATATGGTGGTGGTAGTGATGAATAGGGTTGTGGTAGTGATGAATAGGATGGTGGAAGTGATGAATATGGTGGTGGTTGTGATGAATATGGTGGTGGTAATCATGAATATGGTGGTGGTAGTAATGAATATGGTGGTGGTAATGATATGGTGGTGGTGGTAGTGATGAATATGGTGGTTGTAATGCTGAATATGGTGGTGGTAGTGATGAATATGGTGGTGGTAATGATGAATATGATGGAGGTAGTGATGAATATGGTGGTGGTAGTGATGAATATGGTGGTGGTGGTAGTGCTGATTTTGGTGGTGGTAGTGATGAACATGGTGGTGGTGGTAGTGCTGATTTTGGTGGTGGTAGTGATGAATATGGTGGTGGTAATGATGAATATGGTGGGGGCTGTGATGAATATGGTGGTGGTAGTAATGAATATGGTGGTGGTAGTGATGAATATTTTGGTGGTGGTAGTGATGAATATGGTGGTGGTAGTGATGAATATGGTGGTGGTGGTAGTGATGAATATGGTGGTGGTAGTGATGAAAAAGATGGTGGTAGTGATGAATATGGTGGTGGTAGTGATGAATATGGTGGTGGTAATGATGAATATGGTGGTGGTATTGGTGAAGATGGTGCTGGTGGTGATGAATATGGTTGTGGTAGTGATGAATATGGTGGTGGGGGTGATGAATATGGTGGTGGTTGTGATGATTATGGTGGTGGTAATGATGCATATGGTGGTGGTAGTGATGAATATGGTGGTGGTAGTGATGAATATGGTGGTGGTGGTAGTGCTGATTTTGGTGGTGGTAGTGATGAATATGGTGGTGGTAATGATGAATATGGTGGGGGCTGTGATGAATATGGTGGTGGTAGTAATGAATATAGTGGTGGTAGTGATGAATATTTTGGTGGTGGTAGTGATGAATATGGTGGTGGTAGTGATGAATATGGTGGTCGTGGTAGTGATGAATATGGTAGTGGTAGTGATGAAAACGATGGTGGTAGTGATGAATATGGTGGTGGTAGTGATGAAAATGGTGGTGGTAATGATGAATATGGTGGTGGTGGTGATGAATATAGAGATGGTGGTGATGAATATGGTGGTGGTGGTGATGAATATGGTGGTGGTGGTGATGAATGTGGTGGTGGTGGTGATGAATATAGTGGTGGTAGTGATGAATATGGTGGTGGTAGTGATGAAGAGGGTTGTGGTAGTGATGAATATGGTGGTGGTAGTGATGAATAGGGTTGTGGTAGTGATGAATATGGTGGTGGTAGTGATGAATATGGTGGTGTTATTGATGAATATGGTGGTGGTTGTGATGAATATGGTGGTGGTAATGAAGAATATGGTGGTGGTAGTAATGAATATGGTGGTGGTAATGACGAATATGGTGGTTGTGGTAGTGATGAATATGGTGGTAGTAGTGATGAATATGGTGGTGGTACTGATGAATATGGTGGTGGTGGTAGTGCTGATTTTGGGGGTGGTAGTGATGAATATGGTGGTGGAAACGATGAATATGGTGATGGTTGTGATGAATATGGTGGTGGTAATGATGAATATGGTGGTGGTAGTGGTGAAGATGGTGCTGGTGGTGATGAATATGTTTGGGGTAGTGATGAATATGGTGGTGGTAATGATGAATATGGTGGTGGTAGTGATGAATATGGTGGTGGTGGTAGTGATGAATTGGTGGTGGTGGTGGTGATGAATATAGTGGTGGTGGTGATGAATATGGTGGTGGTAGTGATGAATATACCGGTGGTACTGATGAATATGGTGGTGGAGTGATGAATATGGCGGTGGTAGAGATGAATATAGTGCTGGTGGTGGTGATGAACATGGTGGTGGTGGTGATGAATATGGTGGTGGTGGTGATGAATATAGTGATGGTGGTGATGAATATGGTGGTGGTGGTGATGAATATGGTGGTGGTGGTGATGAATGTGGTAGGGGTGGTGATGAATATAGTGGTAGTGGTGATGAATATGGTGGTGGTAGTGATGAATATGGTGGTGGCAATGATGAATCTGGTGGTGGTTGTGATGAATATGGTGGTGGTAATGATGAATATGGTGGTGGTAATGATGAATATGGTGGTGGAAATGATGAATAGGGTTGTGGTTATGATGAATATGGTGGTGGTAGTGATGAATATGGTGGTGGTAGTGATGAATATGGTGGTGGTGGTAGTGATGAATATGATTATTGTAGTGATGAATATGGTGGTGGTTGTGATGAATATGGTGGTGGTAATGATGAATATGGTGGTGGTAGTAATGAATATGGTGGTGGTAATGATATGGTAGTGGTGGTAGTGATGAATATGGTGGTTGTAGTGATGAATATGGTGGTGGGAGTGATGAATATGGTGGTGGTAATGATGAATATAATGGTGGTAGTGATGAATATGGTGGTGGTAGTGATGAATATGGTGGTGGTGGTAGTGCTGATTTTGGTGGTGGTAGTGATGAATATGGTGGTGGTAATGATGAATATGGTGGGGGCTGTGATGAATATGGTGGTGGTAGTAATGAATATAGTGGTGGTAGTGATGAATATTTTGGTGGTGGTAGTGATGAATATGGTGGTGGTAGTGATGAATATGGTGGTCGTGGTAGTGATGAATATGGTAGTGGTAGTGATGAAAACGATGGTGGTAGTGATGAATATGGTGGTGGTAGTGATGAAAATGGTGGTGGTAATGATGAATATGGTGGTGGCATTGGTGAAGATGGTGCTGGTGGTGATGAATATGGTTGTGGTAGTGATGAATATGGTGGAGGTAATGATGAATATGGTGGTGGTTGTGATGATTATGGTGGTGGTAATGATGCATATGGTGGTTGTGGTAGTGATGAATATGGTGGTAGTAGTGATGAATATGGTGGTGGTGGTGATGAATATGGTAGTGGTAATGAAGAATATGGTGGTGGTAGGGATGAATATGGTGGTGGTAGTGATGAATATGGTAGTGTTATTGATGAATATGGTGGTGGTTGTGATGAATATGGTGGTGGTAATGATGAATATGGTGGTGGTAGTAATGAATATGGTGGTGGGAATGACGAATATGGTGGTTGTGGTAGTGATGAATATGGTGGTAGTAGTGATGAATATGGTGGTGGTGGTGATGAATATGGTAGTGGTAATGAAGAATATGGTGGTGGTAGGGATGAATATGGTGGTGGTAGTGATGAATATGGTGGTGGTGGTAGTGCTGATTTTGGTGGTGGTAGTGATGAATATGGTGATGGTAGCGACGAATATGGTGATGGTTGTGATGATTATGGTGGTGGTAATGATGAATATGGTGGTGGTAGTGGTGACGATGGTGCTGGTGGTGATGAATATGTTTGGGGTAGTGATGAATATGGTGGTGGTAGTGATGAATATGGTGGTGGTAGTGATGAATTGGTGGTGGTGGTAGTGATGAATATGGCGGTGGTAGTGATGAATATGGTGGTGGTAATCATGAGTATAGTGATGGTGGTGATGAATATGGTGGTGGTGCTGATGAATATGGTGGTGGGGGTGATGAATATAGTGGTGGTGGTGATGAATATGGTGGTGTGGTGGTGATGAATATAGTGGTGGTGGTGATGAATATGGTGGTGGTAGTGATGAGTATAGTGGTGGTACTGATGAATATGGTGGTGGAGTGATGAATATGGTGGTGGTAGAGATGAATATAGTCCTGGTGGTGGTGATGAATATGGTGGTGGTGGTGATGAATATGGTGGTGGTGGTGATGAATATAGAGATGGTGGTGATGAATATGGTGGTGGTGGTGATGAATATGGTGGTGGTGGTGATGAATGTGGTGGTGGTGGTGATGAATATAGTGATGGTGGTGATGAATATGATGGTGGTGGTAATGATGAATATAGTGGTGGTGGTGATGAATATGGTGGCGGTAGTGATGAATATGGTGGTGGCAATGATGAATATGGTGGTGGTTGTGATGAATATCGTGGTGGTAATGATGAATATGGTGGTGGAAATGATGAATAAGGTGGTAGTAGTGATGAATATGGTGGTGGTAATGATGAATATGGTGGTGGTAGTGATGAATATGGTGGTGGTAGTGATGAATATGTTGGTGGTGGTAGTGATGAATATGATGGTTGTAGTGATGAATATGGTGATGGTTGTGATGAATATGGTGGTGGTAATCATGAATATGGTGGTGGTAGTGGTGAAGATGGTGCTGGTGGTGATGAATATGGTTGTGGTAGTGATGAATAAGGTGGTGGTAATGATGACTATGATGGTGTTAGTGATGAATATGGTGCTGGTAGTGATGAATATGGTGGTGGTGGTAGTGATGAATATGGTGGTGGTAGTGATGAATATTGTGGTGGTAAAGATGAATATAGTAGTGGTTGTGATAAATATGGTGGTGGTAATGATGAATATGGTGGTGGTAGTGATGCATATGATGGTGGTAGTGATGAATATGGTGGTGGTAGTGATGAATAGGGTGGTGGTAGTGATAAATTTGGTGGTGGTAGTGATGAATATAGTGGTGGTTGTGATGAATATGGTGGTGGTAATCATGAATATGGTGGTGGTTGTGATACATATGGTGGTGGTAGTGATGAATATGGTGGTGGTGCTCGTGATGAATATGGTGGTGGTAGTGATGAATATGATGGTGGTAGTGATGAATATGGTTGGGGTAGTGATGAATATGGTGGTTTCAGTGATGAATATGGTGGTGGTAGTGATGAATTGGTGGTGGTGGTAGTGATGAATATGGTGGTGGTAGTGATGAATATGGTGGTGATAATCATGAATATAGTGATGGTGGTGATGAATATGGTGGTGGTGCTGATGAATATGGTGGTGGTGGTGATGAATATAGTGGTGGTGGTGATGAATATGGTGGTGGTGGTGGTGATGAATATAGTGGTGGTGGTGATGAATATGGTGGGGGTAGTGATGAATATAGTGGGGGTACTGATGAATATGGTGGTGGTAGTGATGAATATAGTGGTGGTGGTGATGAATATGGTGGTGGTGGTGGTGATGAATATAGTGGTGGTGGTAGTGATGAATATGGTGGTAGTAGTGATGAATATGGTGGTGATAATCATGAATATAGTGATGGTGGTGATGAATATGGTGGTGGTGCTGATGAATATGGTGTGTGGTGGTGATGAATATAGTGGTGGTGGTGATGAATATGGTGGTGGTGATGGTGATGAATATAGTGGTGGTGGTGATGAATATGGTGGTGGTAGTGATGAAAATAGTGGTGGTACTGATGAATGTGGTGTTGGTGGTGATGAATGTAGTGGTGGTGGTGATGAATTTGGTGGTGGTATTGATGAATATAGTGGTGGTGGTGATGAATATGGTGGTGGTATTGATGAATATAGTGGTGGTGGTGATGAATATGGTGGTGGTAGTGATGAATAGGGTGGTGGCAATGATGAATATGGTGGTAGTTGTGATGAATATGGTGGTGGCAATGATGAATATGGTGGTGGTAATGATGAATAGGGTTGTGGTCGTGATGAATATGGTGGTGGTAATGATGAATATGGTGATGGTAGTGATGAATATGGTGGTGATAGTGATGAATATGGTGGTGGTGGTAGTGATGAATATTGTGGTGGTGGTAGTGATGAATATGGTGGTGGTAGTGATGAATATTGTGGTGGTAATGATGAATATAGTGGTGGTTGTGATGAATATGGTGGTGGCAATGATGAATATGGTGGTAGTTGTGATGAATATGGTGGTGGCAATCATGAATATGGTGGTGGTAGTGGTGAAGATGGTGCTGGTTGTGATGAATATGGTTGTGGTAGTGATGAATATGGTGGTGGTAATGATGACTATGGTGGTGTTAGTGATGAATATGGTGGTGGTAGTGATGAATATGGTGGTGGTGGTAGTGATGAATATGGTGGTGGTAGTGATGAATATTGTGGTGGTAATGATGAATATAGTGGTGGTTGTGATGAATATGGTGGTGGTAATGATGAATATGGTGGTGGTAGTGATGCATATGGTGGTGGTAGTGATGAATATGGTGGTGGTAGTGATGAATAGGGTGGTGGTAGTGATGAATTTGGTGGTGGTAGTGAAGAATATAGTGGTGGTTGTGATGAATATTGTGGTGGTAATGATGAATATGGTGGTGGTGGTAGTGATGAATATGGTGGTGGTAATCATGAATATAGTGATGGTGGTGATGAATATGATGGTGGTGCTGATGAATATGGTGGTGGTGGTGATGAATATTGTGGTGGTGGTGATGAATATGGTGGTGGTGGTGGTGATGAATATAGTGGTGGTGGTGATGAATATGGTGGTGGTAGTGATGAATATAGTGGTGTTACTGATGAATATGGTGGTGGAGTGATGAAGATGGTGGTGGTAGAGATGAATATAGTGGTGGTGGTGGTGATGAATATAGTGGTGGTGGTGATGAATATGGTGGTGGTGGTGAGGAATATGGTGGTGGTGGTGATGAATATGCTGGTGGTGGTAATGATGAATATGGTGATGGAAGTGATGAATATGGTGGGAGTAATGATGAATATGGTGGTGGTTGTGATGAATATGGTGGTGGTAATGATGAATATGGTGGTGGTAGTGGTGAAGATGGTGCTGGTGGTGATGAATATGGTTGTGGTAGTGATGAATATGGTTGTGGTAGTGATGAATATGGTTGTGGTAGTGGTGAAGATGGTGCTGGTGGTGATGAATATGGTTGTGGTAGTGATGAATATGGTGGTGGTAGTGATGAATATGGTGGTGGTAATGATGAATATGGTGGTTGGTAGTGATGAATATGGTTTTGGTAGTGATGAATTGGTGGTGGTGGTTTTGATGGATATGGTGGTGGTAGTGACGAATATGGTTGTGGTTGTGATGAATATGGTGGTGGTGGAAGTGATGAATATGGTGGGGGTAGTGATGGATACGGTGGTGGTAGTGATGAATATGGTGGTGGTGGTAGTGATGAAGATGGTGGTGGTGGTGGTGGTAGTGATGAAGATGGTGATTGTGGTGGTGGTAGTGATGAAGATGATTGTGGTAGTAATGAATATGGTGGTGGTGGTAGTGATGAATATGGTGGAGGAAGTGATGAATATGGTGGTGGTAGTGATGAATATGGTGGTGGTGGTAGTGATGAATATGGTGGTGGTAGTGATGAATATGGTGGTGGTAATGATGAATATGGTGGTGGTAGTGATGAATATGGTGGCGGTAGTGATGAATATGGTGGTGGTGGTAGTGATGAATATGGTAGTGGTAGTGATGAATTAGTGGTGTTGGTAGTGATGAATATAGCGGTGGTGGTGATGAATATAGTGATGGTGGTGATGAATATGGTGGTGATAGCTATAAATATAGTGGTGGTGGTAGTGATGAATATGGTGGTGGAGTGATGAATAATATGGTGGTTGTGATGAATATAGTGGTGGTAGTGATGAATATGGTGGTGATGTTGATGATTATGGTGGTGGTGGTGATGAATATAGTGGTGGTGGTGATGAATATGATGGTGGTAGTGATGAATATGGTGGTGATTTTAATGATGAATATAGTGGTGGTGGTGGTGAATATGGTGGTGGTAGTGATGATTATTGTGGTGGTGGTGATGAATATGGTGGTGATGGTGATGAATATAGTGGTGGTAGTGATGAATATGGTGGTGGTATTGATGAAAATGGTGGTGGTACTGATGAATATGGTGGTGGTAATGATGAATATGGTGGTGGTAGTGTTGAATATGGTGGTTGTAGTGATGAATACGGTGGTGGTGGGAGCGATGAATATGGTGGTCGTAGTGATGAATATGGTGGTGGTAATGATGAATATGGTGGTGGTTATGATGAATATGGTGGTGGTAATGATGAATATGGTGGTGGTAATGATGAATAGGGTGGTGGTAGTGATGAATATGATGGTGGCAATGATGAACATGGTGGTCGTAGTGATGAAAATGATGGTGGTAGTTATGAATTGGTGGTCTTGGGAGTGATGAATATGGTGGTGGTAATGTTGAATATGGTGCTGGTTGTGAAGAATATGGTGGTGGTAGTGATGAATATGTTGGTGGTAGCGATGAATATGTTGGTGGTAGTGATAAATATGGTGGTGGTAGTGATGAATATGGCGGTGGTAGTTGTGAAAATGGTGCTGGTGATGATGAATATGGTGGTGGTAGTGATGAATATGGTGGTGGTAGTAATGCATATGGTGGTGGTAGTGATGAATATGGTGGTGGTGGTGATGAATATGGTTGTGGTAGTGATGAATATGGTGGTGGCAATGATGAATATGGTGGTGGTTGTGATGAATATGGTGGTGGTAATGATGAATATGGTGGTGGTAGTAATGAATATGGTGGTGGTAATGATGAATATGGTTGTGGTGGTAGTGGTGCATATGGTGGTGGTAGTGATGAATATGGTGGTGGTAATGAAGAATATGGAGGAGGGTAGTGTTCAATATGGTGGTGGTTGTTATGAATATGGTGGTGTTGGTAGTAATGAATATGGTGGTGGTAGTGATGAATATGGTGGGAGTAATGATGAATATGGTGGTGGTTGTGATAAACATGGTGGTGGTAATGATGAATATAGTGGTGGTAGTGATGACTATGGTGGTGGTTGTGATGAATATGGTCGTGGTAGAGATGAATATGGTGGTGGTAGTGATGAACATGGTGGTGGTAATGATGAATATGGTGGTGGCAGTGATGAATATGGTGGTGGCAGAGATAAATATGGTGCTGGTAGTAATGAATATGGTTGTGGTTGTGATGAATGTGGTGGTGCTAGTGATGAATATGGCAGTGGTAGTGATGAATATGGTGGTGGTAGTGATGAATATGGTTGGGGTATTGGTGAAGATGGTGGAGGTGGTGATGAATATGGTTGTGGTAGTGATGAGTATGGTGGTGGTAGTGATGAATATGGTGGTGGTAATGAAGAATATGGTGGTGCTTGTGATGAATATGGTGGTGGTTATGATGAATATGGTGCTGGTAATGATGAATATAGTGGTGGTAGTGGTGAAGATGGTGTTTGTGGGGATGAATATGGTTGTGGTATTGATGCATATGGTGGTGGTAATGATGAATATGGTGGTGGTAGTGATGAATATGGTGGTGGTAGTGATGAATATGGTGGTGGTTGTGATGAATATGGTCGTGGTAGGGATGAATAAGGGTGGTGCTGGAAGTGATGAATATGGTGGTGGTAGTGATGAATATGTTGGTTGAGATTAATATGGTGGTGGTAATGATGAATATGGTGGTGGTTGTGATGAATATCGTGGTGGTAATGATGACTATGGTGGTGGTAGTAAAGAATATGGTGGTGGTAATGATGAATATGGTGGTGTTGGTAGTGGTGGTAGTTGTGCATATGGTGGTGGTAGTGATGAATATGGTGGTGGTAATGATGAATATGGTGGTGGTAGTGATGAATATGGTCGTGGTAGGGATGAATATGGTAGTGGTGGTAGTGATGAATATGGTTGTGGTAGTGATGAATATGGTGGGAGTAATGATGAATATGGTGGTGTTTGTGATGAATATGGTGGTGGTAATAATGAATATGGTGGTGGTAGTGGTGAAGATGGTGCTGGTGGTGATGAATATGGTTGTGGTAGTGATGAATATGGTGGTGGTAGTGATGAATATGGTTGTGGCTGTGGTGAAGATGGTCCTGGTGGTGATGAATATGGTTGTGGTAGTGATGAATATGGTGGTGTTAGTGATGAATATGGTGGTGGTAGTGATGAATATGGTGGTGGTAGTGATGAATATGGTGGTGGTAGTGATGAATTAGTGGTGGTACTTTTGATGGATATGGTGGTGGTAATGACGAATATGGTGGTGGTTGTGATGAATTTGGTGGTGGTAGTGATGAATATGGTGGGGGAAGTGATGGATATTGTGGTGGTAGTGATGAATATGGTGGTGGTGGTAGTGATGAAGATGGTGGTGGTGGTGGTGGTAGTGATGAAGATGGTTGTGGTAGTAATGAATATGGTGGTCGTAATGATGAATATGCTGGTGGTGGTAGTGGAGCATATTGTGGTGGTAGTGATGAATATGGTGGTGGTGGTAGTGATGAATATTATGGTGGTAGTGATGAATATGGTGGTGGTAGTGATGCATATGGTGGTGGTTTGTAATGATGAATATGGTGGTGGTAGTGATGAATATGGTGGTGGTAATGATGAATATGGTGGTGGTCGTGATGAATATGGTGGTGGTGTTAGTAATGAATATGGTGGTAGTAGTGATGAATATGGTGGGAGTAATGATGAATATGGCGGTGGTTGTGATGAATATTGTGGTGGTAATGATGAATTTGGTGGTGGTTGTTGTGAAGATGGTGCTGGTGGTGATGAATATGGCTGTGGTAGTGATTAATACGGTGGTGGTAGTGATGAATATGGTGGTGGTAATGACGAATATGGTGGTGGTAGTGATGAATAAGGTGGTGGTAGGGATGAATATTGTGCTGGTAGTGATGAATATGGTTGTGGTTGTGATGAATATGGTGGTGGTAGTGATGAATATGGTGGTGGCAGTGGTGCATATGGTGGTGGTATTGATGAATATGGTTGTTGTAGTGATGAATATGGTGGTGGCAGTGATGAATATGGTTGTGGTAGTTGTGAAGATGGTGCTGGTGGTGATGAATATGGCTGTGGTAGTGATGAATATGGTGGTGGTAGTGATGAATATGGTGGTGGTAATGTTGAATATGGTGGTGGTTGTGATGAATATGGTGGTGGTTGTGATGAATATGTTGTTGTTAATGATGAATATGGTGGTGGTAGTGGTGAAGATGGTGTTTGTGGGGATGAATATGGTTGTGGTATTGATGCATATGGTGGTGGTAATGATGAATATGGTGGTGGTAGTGTTGAATATGGTGGTGGTAGTGATGAATATGGTGTTGGTTGTGATGAATATGATCGTGGTAGGGATGAATATGGTGGTGGTTGTAGTGATGAATATGGTTGTGGTAGTGATGAATATGGTGGTAGTGATGAATATGTTGGTTGAGATTATATTGTGGTGGTAATGATGAATATGGTGGTGGTTGTGATGAATATGGTGGTGGTAATGATGAATATGGTGGTGGTAGTAAAGAATATGGTGGTGGTAATGATGAATATGGTGGTGTTGGTAGTGGTGGTAGTGGTGCATATGGTGGTGGTAGTGATGAATATGGTGGTGGTAATGATGAATATGGTGGTGGTTGTGATGAATATGGTCGTGGCAGGGATGAATATGGTGGTGGTGGTAGTGATGAATATGGTTGTGGTAGCGATGAATATGGTGGGAGTAATGATGAATATGGTGGTGGTTGTGATGAATATGGTGGTGGTAATGATGAATATGGTGGTGGTAGTGGTTAAGATGGTTCTGGTGGTGATGAATATGGTTGTGGTAGTGATGAATATGGTGGTGGTAGTGATGAATATGGTGGTGGTGGTAGTTGTGAAGATGGTGGTGGTCGTGGTGGTAGTGATGAAGAAGGTGAAGGTGGTGGTGGTAGTGATGAAGATGGTTGTGGGAGTAATGAATATGGTGGTCGTAATGATGAATATGCTGGTGGTGGTAGTGGAGCATATGGTGGTGGTTGTGATGAATTTGGTGGTGGTGGTAGTGATGAATATGGTGGTAGTGATGAATATGGTGGTGGTAGTGATGAATATGGTGGTGGTGGTAGTGATGAATATGGTGGTGGTAGTGATGAATATGGTGGTGGTAATGATGAATATGGTGGTGGTAGTGATGAATATGGTGGTGGTAGTGATGTATATGACGGTGGTGGTAGTGATGAATATGGTAGTGGTAGTGATGAATTAGTGGTGATGGTAGTGATGACTGGCGGTGTGTGGTGATGAATATAGTGGTGGTGGTGATGAATATGGTGGTGATAGCGATAAATATAGTGGTGGTAGTGATGAATATGGTGGTGATGTTGATGAATATGGTGGTGGTCAACTGCTCTATAGGCGACGTATGGCAAGTGACACACTAACAGCTTCCATATGTCGCCAGGCACATTAATTAAACATGTGGGACATGGTAATTACATTCCCACACGCTGCTAGCTAGGCTGAATAAATAATATATATAAATGGAGCACATACATAATATACATACATGAAATATAATACAGCATACATAATATACATACACCTCCCTCCCCCCTATACGCTCATAGCAAAGTCTTGAGCGGACCTTTTCTTTTGGATCCGTTCTGAGCGTCGAGGGACTAGATCACTCGGAAGGGTATGGGACTCAATACTGGTGGCGGGGTCAGCAGAAGGCATTGTTACTGGGCGGAGAAAACGGCGGTTCCTCCACCACACACGACCAATGGGTAATCACATCTGGTAGTCCCGTGACCTACCGAGACCCATGACTACGCCTACTTTGTCCCAACGTAGGGAGGTCGGGTCCTGAACACGGACTTGGGTGCCGACACTCAATCTGGGGAGAGAACGGGCGTGGTCGTTGTCGCGGGCGACGACGTCTTGAACACGTTCGGCGGCTCGGCGATCACAATCCTCTGTCTTGGCCTGCCACTCCTTGGAGAAGGATTGAGGGTGAGCAGGGACACAAGAACGAAGGGGGCATCCATACAAAACCTGGGCAGGGGAGCGTCCGGTGTAGTTAGGTGTGTTGCGGAGTTCAAGAAGACCCCGGTCGAAGGCCTCGCAGTCAATATTCCCAGAAGGGGCCACCTTAAGGATTAGGTGCTTCAAGGATTTGACAGCAGCCTCAGCGTGGCAGTTGGACTGCGGGTAATGGGGCGATGACAACATATGCCAGACTCCCCATCGGTCAAGGAACACAGCAAAGTCCCGGCTTGTGAACTGAGGCCCTCCGTCGGTTCGCAGGCGCACAGGAACGCCCACGTCACGGAAGTAGTGGCGGAACTTGCTGATGGTGGCGGCAGACGTCGTGTCATTACCGCACTTGATGACAACCGGCCAACCAGAGAGACGATCGACGATAACAAGGAAGGACTTTCCTGACACAGAGAAAAAGTCGGCCGACACAGACTCAAAGGGGCGGGTGGGGTTGTCGTCACTCATGAAGGGTTCCTGCTGCTGGCTGGGTTGTAGTACGTGGCGGGGCTTACACACCTGGACAGTATTGAAGATGTCGGGGTCGATGCCAGGCCGGAACACAGTCTGCCTTTCACGCCGTTTGGTGGCCTCGGCTCCACAGTGACTGTCGTGGAGGCCAGCCAAGGCGTGGAGACTTGAAGCAGCAGGGACAACTACCGAAGGAGAGGTGTCACTGGCCAGAGGTCGGGGTAGGGCGGCAGCAGGGTAGTTGCTGCTCCCTTCGTGCACCCTGTTGGCGTATTTTACCTCGAGAATCGGTGTTGGGAAGTCCTGGGAGATGATGGCCAACTCTTGGCAATGTCTGTAGGGCAGCAAAGGAGTCGGAACACCATTATGCACGTCAATCCAGGCTTGACACGACCTGTTGCCAAAGGTGACATGTGCATAGAGTGAACCTAGGGCTGGGGCCATCTGTGAACCATCTGCCGTGACGCAGAGGTCCTTGGGAGGCGGTCCTAGATCGCTTGGAGAGAGCCCCAAGCATTGCAAATGCTGGGGACCGATGACTGTAGCATCAGCGCCGGTGTCGGGCAACATCTGAAGACGGGATGACACACTGCCGTAGGTCACGATGACACTGATGTACTGGGGGACTTTGGTCCTGGGACGCGAGGGGGAGCACACATTCCTAATATGGCTCGAGCGTTGTCCAGGGACGCCGCGCTTCTGATTGGAAGACTGTGGGCGGCCCTTACTGGTAGAAGGGCGCTGAAGCTTCCGCCGACGCTGTCCCTTGGGTTTGTGGGTAGGGCAACACTTGTCATAGTGGCCCAGACGACCGCACACATTGCACTGGACGCGTTTAGCTGGGAACCGTACTGTGAGTGACCAGTGGCCCTTACGGTCACAACTGTTGCAGGTAGACTCAGCAGCTGGACACACCTGTGTTCCGTGCTGCTTACCACAGTTGTTACAAAATGAACCGGGCGTAGATGTGGTGGGCGAAGGCGTAGGAGCAGACTTCTTGTCCTTCTTGTACTGGGACACAGCGCGTACAGCTGTAGGGGGAGCTCGGATGGCAGAGGTGGCACACCTGGCAGCCTCATAGGAGCGACATATCGTCAAAGCATCCTTGAGAGAAGAGGAAGAGTCGAGGGAGGTGAGGCGTTGGACAAGCTCCTCGTCCTTAACACCCATCAGGATCACCTGCTTCAACTGGGTCTCCTCGCACTGCTGGTGGTGGCCTAGGCATACATCTACCGCTTCCGAGGCTCTCTTGAGTCGTACATAAAAGGCGTCAAAAGTCTCGCCCTCCATCAGTCTGCAGCTAAACAATTCCCTCCTGTGCAGAGCTTCATTCTGCTGTCCTTTGATGTGCCGTTGTAGAATGTCCAGTACCTCCTCTAAAGACAACGAAGAGGTCGGAGGTACCTGCAACATATGTTCTAAGACACGCTGAATTTCCAAGGACAGGCACATACGCAGCTGGATGAGTTGTTTAGGCTGTGACAAACTCTGGAAATCCACCATTGTAGAATAATCAGTCCACCGTCGCCGCCATTCACGAAAAGTCTGGAAATTCACATCAGGCTTCAAGATGGGCGGTGTTTGAGCAGCTGCTTTAGGTGGGGCTGGGGGGCGTGAAGGAAGCATTGATGAGGTATCTGAACTAGTCAGTACCGAGGCAGTGTTAGAGCCAGGGGCTTGGTTAACAGTGAGGCGATATATCAAAGCTTCAAAACGTGCACTGTCTTCCAATCTCCGTTGGTGGTCTCTCTCTGCCTCTGCTTGCCTTCTGTGCTCATCCGCCACACGTCTGTTAGCTTCATCCTCGCGCCTTTCATCTCTCATAAACTTCATTAAACCAATTATCTCTGGAGACAACGCTGAATGTCGAGGTGAAGGGCTGCGTGATGTTGTTGGAGCTTGAGCGTCATGGTCAGCCTGGTCATCCATCTCTACGGAGCTATCATCCGACTGACTCATCCGATCGCTGGCTCCACGGCTACGTAAGGCACGAGACATAACTACTTCATCTGTGTACTGTGTCTTAAATCAGTGTTGACCGGGCAGCCCGTCGTATCAACATGATCTCAGACAAAAAATTAATTAAATACACAGATAAGTAGATTATATATATAAAATATATATAAGGAAATCACCGCGGTCAGTGTGTGTGTACGTGTGTGTGTGTGTGTGTCCCGGGCAGTGAGAGCAGTCTCCTCGAGCTGTGAAGGGGTGTGGAGACGACGCTGTGAGGGGGGGGGGGGGGTGGAGACGACGACTAGCGGCAGTTACCCTCCAGGCTTCGCTAGGGGAGGTGTACTAAAGTCTACTCCTTACAAATGCCCAGAACATGCCGTGTACCTTGGGAATCCTTTAGAACAAGGTCACACATGTATGGCACTAAACACTTCACAGAAAATCACTGTCACTGACACTGCTCAAAGTTGCTAAATTCTTCGAGGAGGGGTGGCGGGCCGAGGTTGGATGACACAGGGAAGGAGTCCGTAAGCTGGCTTTCCACAAACTTTGCACTGTCACTCGTAATTATCCAGTAAAACCGGTTCACTGCGCCATGTTCATGTTCTGGGTAATAGGTTCAATATATAGGAGCGAACACAAACACCTGTATAATTTTGTAGGTTCGATTTACTGGATAAGAGATATGTACACAAGGGGAGTAGCGCTCCTCAACCTGTCTGCTGGTCAACTGCTCTATAGGCGACGTATGGCAAGTGATCACTAACAGCTTCCATATGTCGCCAGGCTGAATAAATAATATATAAAAATGGAGCACATACATAATATACATACATAATATATAATACAGCATACATAATATACATACAGTAATGATGAATTGATGGTGGTGGTTTTGGTGGATATGGTGGTGGTAATGAAGAATATGGTGGTGGTTGTGATGAATTTGGTGGTGGTAGTGATGAATATGGTGGTCGTAGTGATGAATACAGTGGTGGTAGTGATGAATATGGTGGTTGTAATGATGAATTTGGTGAGGGTAGTGGTGAAAATGGTGGTAGTAATGATGAATATGGTGGTGGTTGTAATGAATATGGTGGTGGTGGTGATGAATATGGTGGTGGTGGTAGTGATAAAGATGGTGATAGTGATGGTAGTGATGAAGATGGTGGTGGTGGTGGTAGTGATGAATATGATGGTGGTAGTGGTAGTGATGAATATGGTGGTGGTAGTGATGAATATGGTGGTGGTGGTAGTGATGAATATGGTGGTGGTAGTGATGAATATGGTGGGAGTAATGATGAATATGGTGGTGGTTGTGATGAATATGGTGGTGGTAATGATGATTATGTTGGTGGTAGTGGTGAAGATGGTGCTGTTGGTGATGAATATGGTTGTGGTAGTGATGAATATGGTGGTGGTAGTGATGAATATGGCGGTGGTAATGATGAATATGGTGGTGGTAATGATGAATATAGTGGTGGTAGTGGTGAAGATGGTGCTGGTGGTGATGAATATGGTTGTGGTAGTGATGAATATGGTGGTGGTAGTGATGTATATGGTGGTGGTAATAATGAATATGGTGGTGGTAGTGATGAAGATAGTGGTGGTAGTGATGAATATGGTGGTGGCAGTGATGAATATGGTGGTAGTGGTAGTGATGAATATGATGGTGGTAGTGATGAATTTGGTGGTGGTAGTGATGAATATGGTGGTGGTGGTAGTGGTGCATATGGTGGTGGTAGTGATGAATATGGTGGTGGAAATGATGAATATGGTGGTGGTAGTGATGAATATGGTGGGAGTAATGATGATTATGGTGGTGGTTGTGATGAATATGGTGGTGGTAGTGGTGAAGATGGTGCTGGTGGTGATGAATGTGGTTGTGGTAGTGATGAATATGGTGGTGGTAGTGATGAATATGGTGGTGGTAGTGATGAATTGGTGGTGGTGGTTTTGATGGATATGGTGGTGGTAATGACGAATATGGTGGTGGTTGTGATGAATTTGGTGGTGGTAGTGATGAATATGGTGGTGGTAGTGATGAATACGGTGGTGGTAGTGATGAATATGGTGGTGGTAGTGATGAATATGGTGGTGGTAATGATGAATTTGGTGAGGGTAATGATGAAGATGGTGGTGGTAATGATGAATATGGTGGTGGTAGTGATGAATATGGTGGTGGTGGTGATGAATATGGTGGTGGTGGTAGTGATGAAGATGGTGATGGTGGTGGTAGTGATGAAGATGGTGGTGGTGGTGGTAGTGATGAATTTGGTGGTGGTTGTGATGAATATGGTGGTGGTAATGATGATTATGGTGGTGGTAGTGGTGAAGATGGTGCTGGTGGTGATGAATATGGTTGTGGTAGTGATGAATATGGTGGTGGTGGTAGTGATGAAGATGGTGATGGTGGTGGTAGTGATGAAGATGGTGGTGGTGGTGGTAGTGATGAAGATGGTGGTGACAGTGATGAATATAGTGGTGGTACTGATGAACATGGTGGTGGTAATGATGAATATGGTGATGGTAGTGATGAATATGGTGGTGGTAGTGATGAATATGGTGATGGTAGAGATGAATTTAGTGGTGGTAGTGATGAATATGGTGGTGGCAGTGATGAATATGGTGGTAGTGGTAGTGATGAATATGGTGGTCGTAGTGATGAATATGGTGGTGGTGGTAGTGATGAATATGGTAGTGGTAATGATGAATATGGTGGTGGTAGTGATGAATATGGTGGTGGTGGTGATGAATATGGTGGTGGTAATGGTCGACATGAATATGGTGGTGGTAGTGAGGAATATGGTGTTGGTGGTAGTGATGAATATGATGGTGGTAGTGATGAATATGGTGGTGGTAGTGATGAATATGGTGGTGGTAATGATGAATATGGTGGTGGTTGTGATGAATATGGTGGTGGTTGTGATGAATATGTTGGTGGTAATGATGAATATGGTGGTGGTAGTGGTGAAAATGGTGGTGGTGGTGATGAATATGGTAGTGGTAGTGATGGATTGGTGGTGGTGGTAGTGATGAATATGGTGGTGATAATGATGAATATGGTGGTGATTGTGATGAATCTGGTGGTGGCAGTGATGAATATGGTGGTGGTAGTGATGAATATTGTGGTGGTAATGATGAATATGGTGGTGGTAGTGATGAATATGGTGGTGGTGGCAGTGATGAATATGGTGGTGGCAGTGATGAATATGGTGGTGGTAGTGATGAATATGGTTGTGGTTATGATGAATATGGTGGTGGTAGTGATGAATATGGTCGTGGTGGTATTGATGAATATGATGGTGGTAGTGATGAATATGGTGGTGGTGGTGTTGATGATTATGGTGGTGGTAGTGATGAATATGGTTGTGGTAATGATGAATATGGTGATGCTTGTGATGAATATGGTCGTGGTGGTATTGATGAATATGGTGGTGGTAGTCATGAATATGATGGACGTAATGCTGAATATGGTGGTGGTTGTGATGAATATGGTGGTGGTAATGATGAATATGCTGGTGGTAGTGATGCATATGGTGGTGGTAGTGATGAATATGGTGGTGGTATTTATGAATATGGTGGTTGTAGTGATGAATATGGTGGTGGTAGTGATGAATATGGTGGTGGTAATGATGAATATGGTGGTGGTAGTAATGAATTTGGTGGTGGTGGTAGTGATGAATATGGTGGTGGTGGTAGTGATATGGTGGTGGTGGTAGTGATATGGTGGTGGTGGTAGTGATATGGTGGTGGTGGTAGTGATGAGTATGGTGGTGGAAGTGATGAATATGGTGGTGGTGGTAGTGATGAATATGGTGGTGGTAGTGATGAATATGGTAGTGGTAATGATGAATATGGTGGTTGTAGTGATGAATATGGTGGTGGTGGTAGTTATGAATATGCTGGTGGTAGTGATGAATATGGTGGTGGTGGTAGTCATGAAGATTGTGGTGGTGGTGGTAGTGATGAATATGGTGGTGGTAGTGATGAATATGGTTGTGTTGGTGATGAATATGGTCTGTAGTAGTGATGAAGATGGTGGTGGTAGTGATGAAGATGGTGGTGGTAATGATGAATATGGTGGTGGTAGTGATGAAGATAGTGTTGGTAGTGATGAATATGGTGGTGGTGGTAGTGATGAATATGGTGGTAGTGGTAGTGATGAATATTGTGGAGGTAGTGATGAATACGGTGGTGGGTGTGATAGTGATGAAGATGGTGGTGGTGGTATTGATGTATATGGTGGTGGTGGTAGTGATGAATATGGTGGTGGTGGTAGTGATGAATATGGTGGTGGTGGTAGGGATGAATATGGTTGTGGTAGTGATGAATATGGTAGTGTTAGTGATGAATATGGTGGTGGTAGTGATGAAGATGGTGGTGGTAATGATGAATATGGTGGTGGGAGTGATGAAGATGGTGGTGGAAGTGATGAATATGGTGGTGGTAGTGATGAATGTGGTAATGTTAGTGATGAATATGGTGGTGGTAGTGATGAATATGGTGGTGGTAGTGATGTATATGGTGATGGTAGTGATGAAGATGGTGGTGGTAGTGATGAAGATGGTGGTGGTAGTGATGAATATGGTGGTGGTAGTGGTGAAGATGGTAGTGTTAGTGATGAATATGGTGGTGGTGGTAGTGATATGGTGGTGGTGGTAGTGATATGGTGGTGGTGGTAGTGATGAGTATGGTGGTGGAAGTGATGAATATGGTGGTGGTGGTAGTGATGAATACGGTGGTGGTAGTGATGAATATGGTAGTGGTAATGATGAATATGGTGGTTGTAGTGATGAATATGGTGGTGGTGGTAGTTATGAATATGCTGGTGGTAGTGATGAATATGGTGGTGGTGGTAGTCATGAAGATTGTGGTGGTGGTGGTAGTGATGAATATGGTGGTGGTAGTGATGAATATGGTAGTGTTGGTGATGAATATGGTCTGTAGTAGTGATGAAGATGGTGGTGGTAGTGATGAAGATGGTGGTGGTAATGATGAATATGGTGGTGGTAGTGATGAAGATAGTGTTGGTAGTGATGAATATGGTGGTGGTGGTAGTGATGAATATGGTGGTAGTGGTAGTGATGAATATTGTGGAGGTAGTGATGAATACGGTGGTGGGTGTGAGAGTGATGAAGATGGTGGTGGTGGTATTGATGAATATGGTGGTGGTGGGAGTGATGAATATGGTGGTGGTGGTAGTGATGAATATGGTGGTGGTGGTAGGGATGAATATGGTTGTGGTAGTGATGAATTTGGTAGTGTTAGTGATGAATATGGTGGTGGTAGTGATGAAGATGGTGGTGGTAATGATGAATATGGTGGTGGGAGTGATGAAGATGGTGGTGGAAGTGATGAATATGGTGGTGGTAGTGATGAATGTGGTAATGTTAGTGATGAATATGGTGGTGGTAGTGATGAATATGGTGGTGGTAGTGATGTATATGGTGATGGTAGTGATGAAGATGGTGGTGGTAGTGATGAAGATGGTGGTGGTAGTGATGAAGATGGTGGTGGTAGTGGAGTAAGATGGTGGTGGTAGCGATGAATATGGTAGTGGTAGTGATGAATATGGTAGTGTTAGTGATGAATATGTTGGATGGTAGTGATGTATATGGTGGTGGTAGTGATGTATATGGTGGTGGTAGTGATGCAGATGGTGGTGGTAGTGATGAAGATGGTGGTGGTAGTGGCGAAGATGGTGGTGGTAGTGATGAAGATGGTGGTGGTAGTGGAGTAAGATGGTGGTGGTAGTGATGAATATGGTGGTGTTAGTGATGAAGATGGTAGTGTTAGTGATGAATATGGTGGTGCTAGTGATGAAGATGGTAGTGTTTGTGATGTATATGGTGGTGGTAGTAATGAAGATGGTGGTGGTAATGATGAATATTGTGGTGGTAGGAATGCAGATGGTGGTGGTAGTGATGAAGATGGTGGTGGTGGTGTTGGTGAAGATAGTGGTAGTAGTGGAGTAAGATGCACGTCCCAATATGTCCGACTCGTATACAGTAGGTTACAAACTGAGAGAGAGAGAGAGAGAGAGAGAGAGAGAGAGAGAGAGAGAGAGAGAGAGAGAGAGAGAGAGAGTACATGGACCATTCGTTACTTCTTCTCTGCCAGTGAGATAATATTTTCCACCCACTGTTAGTGATGACAAGGTCGACTCGCCTCATCACAGCTGCAGACAGACGGAGATGCTGCCTCTTTTAGCACTAGTAATGCCCATTGTGTAAATTGGCAGACTATTCAAAGTACCTCAACATGGTTATACCTCTTTTGCGGACGACTTATGAGCTAATATGGTGTGTGTCATGTGTTGCTTTGTCGTGTTACTGTGTTTCTGTGTTGTTGTGTTGCTGTGTCGTGTTACTGTGTTTCTGTGTTGTTGTGTTGCTGTGTCGTGTTACTGTGTTTCTGTGTTGTTGTGTTGCTGTGCCGTGTTACTGTGTTGTTGTGTTGCTGTGTCGTGTTACTGTGTGTCTGTGGTGTTGTGTTGCTGTGCCGTGTTACTGTGTTTCTGTGTTGTTGTGTTGCTGTGCCGTGTTACTGTGTTTCTGTGTTGTTGTGTTGCTGTGTCGTGTTACTGTGTTTCTGTGGTGTTGTGTTGCTGTGCCCGGTTACTGTGTTTCTGTATTGTTGTGTTGCTGTGCCGTGTTACTGTGTTTCTGTGTTGTTGTGTTGCTGTGTCGTGTTACTGTGTTTCTGTGGTGTTGTGTTGCTGTGCCCGGTTACTGTGTTTCTGTATTGTTGTGTTGCTGTGCCGTGTTACTGTGTTTCTGTGGTGTTGTGTTGCTGTGTCGTGTTACTGTGTTTCTGTATTGTTGTGTTGCTGTGTCGTGTTACTGTGTTTCTGTGGTGTTGTGTTGCTGTGTTGTGTTACTGTGTTTCTGTGTTGTTGTGTTGCTGTGTCGTGTTACTGTGTTTCTGTGATGTTGTGTTGCTGTGCCGTGTTACTGTATTTCTGCGTTGTTGTGTTGCTGTGTCGTGTTACTGTGTGTCTGTGTTGTTGTGTTGCTGTGTCGTGTTACTGTGTTTCTGTGGTGTTGTGTTGCTGTGCCGTGTTACTGTGTTTCTGTGTTGTTGTGTTGCTGTGCCGTGTTACTGTGTTTCTGTGTTGTTGTGTTGCTGTGTCGTGTTACTGTGTTTCTGTGGTGTTGTGTTGCTGTGCCGGGTTACTGTGTTTCTGTGTTGTTGTGTTGCTGTGCCGTGTTACTGTGTTTCTGTGTTGCTGTGTTGTGTTACTGTGTTTCTGTGTTGTTGTGTTGCTGTGTCGTGTTACCGTGTTTCTGTGATGTTGTGTTGCTGTGCCGTGTTACTGTGTTTCTGTGTTGTTGTGTTGCTGTGTCGTGTTACTGTGTGTCTGTGTTGTTGTGTTGCTGTGTCGTGTTACTTTGTTTCTGTGCTGTTGTGTTGCTGTGTCTTTGTTGCTGTGTTTCTGTTTTGTTGTGCTGCGGTGTCTTTGTTACTGTGTTTCTGGGTCTCTGTGTTGCTGTGTTTCTGTGTTGCTGGTTCTCTGTGTTGCTATGTTTGCGTGTTTCTATATTTATATGTTGCTGTGTTGCTGTTTCTCTGTGTTGCTGTGTTTGCATGTTTGTGTGTTGCTGTGTTGCTGTTTCTCTGTGTTGCTGTTTCTCTATGTTGCTGTGTTTGCGTATTTCTGTGTTGCTGTGTTGCTGTGTTTGTGTGTCACTGTGTTGCTGTGTTTGCGTGTTTCTGTGTCTTTGTATTGTTGTGTATCTTGTGTTGCTCTGTTTCTGTGTCACTGTGTTGCCGTGTCTCCGTGTTGCTGTGTCATTGTGTTGCTGTGTCATTGTGTTGCTGTGTTACTATGTTGCTGTGTCGCTCTGTCACTGTGTTGCTGTGTCGCTGTGTCAATGTGTTGCTGTGTTCGCTGTGTCTCTGTGTTGCTGTGTTTGTGTGTCACTGTGTTGCCGAGTCTCTGTGTTGCCGTGCCTTTGTATTGTTGTGTATCTTGTGTTTCTGTGTTTGTTTGTCTCTGTGTTGCTGTGTTTCTGTGTCACTGTGTTGCCAAGTCTCTGTGTTGCCGTGTCTCCGTGTTGCTGTGTCTTTGTGTTGCTGTGTCACTGTGTTGCCGAGTCTCTGTGTTGCCGTGTCTCCGTGTTGCTGTGTCTTTGTATTGCTGTGTCATTATGTTGCTGTGTCGCTGTGTCTCTGCGTTGCTGTGTTTGTGTGTCACTGTTGCTGTCTCTCTGTGCTGCCGTGTCACTGTGTCGCTGTGTCTCTTTGTTGCTGTGTTTGTGTGTCACTGTGTTGCTGTGACTCTGTGCTGCCGTGTCACTGTGTTGCTGAGTCACTGTGTTGCTGTGTTTGTGTGTCACTGTGTTGCTGTGACTCTGTGCTGCCATGTCACTGTGTTGCTGTGTCTCTATGTTGCTGTGTTTGTGTGTCACTGTGTTGATGTGACTGTGCTGCCGTGTCACTGTGTCTCTGTGTTGCTGCGTTTGTGTGTTACTGTGTTTGTGTGTCACTGTGACTCTGTGCTGACGCGTCACTGTGTTGCTGTGTCTCTGTGTTGCTGCGTTTGTGTGTTACTGTGTTGCTGTGTCACTGTGTTGCTGTGTTGCTGTGTCTCTGTGTCACTGTGTTGCTGTGTCGCTGTGTTTGTGTGTCATTGTGTTGCTGTGTTTATGTGTCACTGTGTCGCTGTATTACTGTATCGCTGTATGTTGTTCTGTTTTACTACAACACCTTAGTTTGTATTTAGCTTAACTTAATGACCTCATCTCTCGTGAGACCCGACAGCTTGTGGCCGAGTGTTCAACTAGGAATGTTTCTTTATCTGTAACCTCTCCCAGCCTTATAAGTAACAGGTTATGCTTTTAGTGGATTAAAAAAAGCTTTACTAGATGGAGTATGAAGATTACTGAACATCAAAGCAAGTTTATTCTTCTAGGAGGGAGATTATTTTGGGGACACTTATATATATATATATATATATATATATATATATATATATATATATATATTATATATATATATATATATATATATATATATATATATATATACAGTATATATATATATATATATATATATATATATATATATGTATATATATATATATATATATATATATATATATATATATATATATATATATATATATACAGTATATATATATATATATATATATATATATATATATATATATATATATATATATATATATATATATATATATATATATATATTGGTGGTTACAAGTGTTCCCTGCGAATGCAGTGATGGGTAGGGAAACACTGGGTAACACTGAAGTCCGTTTATTATGGATGAGAGAAATACAAGTGGTAACTAGCGTGTGCCATGCATGGCTCACACAGTCAGACTGAGGCTGCCTTCCCATATGGCAGCCTCGGGGCAATGTTGCCACATAACGTGCAGTGTTACCACGTGATGATATATATAAATGCTACTCGGCACAGTAGCTTATTTGCAAGGTTGCTACTCGGC
Organism: Homarus gammarus; assembly: GCA_958450375.1. NCBI lineage: Eukaryota > Metazoa > Arthropoda > Malacostraca > Decapoda > Nephropidae > Homarus > Homarus gammarus. The sequence goes on along the minus strand of CAUDMG010003670.1, from coordinate 1,284,576 downwards.
ACAGTAGCTTAGATGCATAACCTACATCTCCCTCCCCCCTCACGCTCATAGTCTTTGTCTTGAGCGGACTTCTTAGTCCTAAGTCGCTCTGAGCGTCGAGGTGCACTGTGGGGCGGATCCTCGTGAGGTGTAGGGGACTCGTCCTCGGTCAGGGGACCAGCAGCAGGGGGTGGGACTGGCCGGAGGAAGCGGCGGTTCCTCCACCAGACACGGCCGCTCGGCACCCTGACCTTGTAGTCCCGCGACCGGCCGACGCCCATCACTATGCCCACCTTTTCCCAACGTGTCGTCGTCGGGTCCTGGACGCGGACAAGGGCACCAATCTCCAGCGGCTGAAGAGGGCGGGCACGGTAGTCATACCGAGCCTTGGCGTCCTGGGCACGTGAAGCGGCGCGGCGGTCGCAGCTCTCGGCTCTGGTCTGCCAGTCCTTCGCAAAGGCCTTGGTGTGCGCAGGAACGCAATAGCGGAGAGGGTGACCATACAGGATCTGGGCAGGGGAGCGTCCTGTGCGGGTGGGAGTGGACGCGGGTTCTGGGCAGCTCTGTGCGGCAGTGCCAGGCGCGTCGCTCGTCGACTCAAGCACCCTGCTGGCGGTGTGACGAGCAACTGGTATCTGCTCGGGAAAGTCTCTGGGCACCACGCATAACTCCTTGAGGTGCTCCCACGACAACAAGGGTGTCGCGATAGTAGGCTGCACGTCGATCCATCCGTGACACGACCTGTCGCCGTAAGTGATCTCCGCTTGAAAGGAGCCCACAGCGTCCGGCATCTGGGAACCGTCCGCATTGTAGTACAGCAGCTGCGGCGGTGGTCCCAGGTCACGTTTGGTGAAGCCCAGTTTCTGGAGGTGCTTCAAGCCAATCACCGTAGTATCAGCGCCGGTGTCCGGTATCACCTCGATGTGACCCGACACATCACCGTGTGTGACGGCGACGCGGATGGTGGGGGAAGGGGTAGCCCTGGGGCGTGTGGTCGATTCCACCCTTCTGATGTGACTCCGCTGCTGCTTGGGGCTCCGTGGGCCATCTGAAGGGGGCTGCGTGCGAACCACTCTGAGGGATGTGCGCTGCTTTCCTCCTCGCCTCGGGCTTTTGGGCTTCGGTTGGCGGGAGCACTTGTCGTAGTGTCCATAGCGACCGCAGGCCTGACACTTGCGGCCTCGTGCAGGGCACCTGTCTGTGTTGGACCAGTGGCCCTTACATTCACATCCACGACACAGTGCGTAGGCGGCCGGACAAGTCTTGGGGCCGTGCTGCTTTCCACAGCTGCCACAGGAAGCACTAGGCGGAGGCGTGGAAGAACGTGTGGCAGCCTTCGCGTTGTTGGCCGCCTTCTTACCCTTCTTGTACTGAGAGATTGCTCTCACAGCAGGAGGGGCCCGTAAGGCAGAGGTGGCGGACTTGGTGGCCTCGTATGACCGACATTCAGTCACTACCACCTGGAGTGTGGAGGAAGCGTCCAGGGGGATGAGTCAGTGCACCAACTCTTCCTGCCTGACACCTGTCAAGATCCCGTGCTTGATCCAGGCTTCCTCACATTCCCGGCTGTGCACCTTGCAGACGTCGATTTCCTCTGACAAACTCTTCAAGTGTACAAAAAAGTCGTCAAAGGATTCGTTCTCCGCCTGCTTGCAGCTGGTGAAGGTGCGGCGGCACAAAGCCTCGTTATTCCGACGTTTAACGTGCTCCTGTAAAAGGTCGAGCACATCCGTCACTGAAGATGTAGAATCGGGAGGCACTTGCAATGTGTGCTCCAAAACTCTCTGGGTCTCCAGCGACAAACACATCCCAAGTTGGATGAGCTGTTTGTTCAGAGGCATGCTGTCAAGGTCCACCATCGTGGAGTAATCTGTCCAACGCCGCCTCCACTCACGAAAAAGCTGAAACGTGACGTCTGGTGAGAGGGCGGGTGGGGGTTGAACAGAAGCCTTGGGAGCTGTTTGTTTGGGGGCAAGAGTACCTGGAGGACGCTGGTGTGGTGGAGGAGGGAGGGTACTGGCGCCAATATGCGCGCTACCTGCGAGTGAGGGAGGGTGGGTTAGCACCAGGGTCGCCAATAGTGCCTCAAAACGCAACTTTTCCTCCTCTCTTCGTGTCTCCTCCCTCTGAAGTTCCATCTCTCTGCGTCTCTCGTCCCGGTCGTCCATCCACCTCAGAATTGTGGCAATGTCCGTCACTGGAGGTGGAGGATGAGAGTCTGCGCCCGGTGGAGGGGAAGGTGGTGGGGAGTCGTGTCTCCCATCTTGACGTTGTCCCTTCTTACTTCCCATCTTTGTGTGTGCGTGGACTGCACTGTTTAGTATATAAAGTGGCGCCTCAACAGCTCGAACCACATATATATGACATAAACAGCGCAGAAATACGCATAGCGTCCACTGTTCTGTCCGTGAGCGAGTGCGTGCGTGCGTGCGTGTGTGTGTGTGTGTGTGTGTGTGTGTGTGTCTCTGAGAGAGCACTACTTAGTGGCCTTAATGAGGGTGGCTAGAGACACAGCGGGAGTGAGACAGTCAGTGTCTCCCGGGATGTCACACGAGAAGGGTGTACGCCTGCGTGCTCTGTGGGTACCACAGAAAACAGGCCAATGCTCAACTCATAGCTCTAGACACACACTAATATACTGACACTAACACTGCCACCGTCACTAAAACGCACTGTGACGGAGCAACACTGCACATCGCGGCGAAACACAGACCAACACAACACAACACACTGTGAGTCGATGCACATCACCGGCAGATGTAACTGTCTCGGCATTGTTTACACACTTGTAAGTCCACAGATCCCAATCACTGAGCCATGGTGGTTACAAGTGTTCCCTGAGGAATGCAGTGATGGGTAGGGAAACACTGGGTAACACTGAAGTCCGTTTATTATGGATGAGAGAAATACAAGTGGTGACTAGCGTGTGCCATGCACGGCTCACACAGTCAGACTGAGGCTGCCTTGCCATATGGCAGCCTCGGGGCAGTGTTGCCACATAACGTGCAGTTCTGCCACATGATGGTATATATAAATGCTACTCTGCACAGTAGCTTAGATGCATAACCTTCATATATATATATATATATATATATATATATATATATATATATATATATATATATATATATATATATATATATGCAAGTAAATCACTGTAGGTGCGCGTGATCTAGGTATATGCTGATAACCACCAGGAAAGAAGAAAACACGAAGTTCCCAAGCGCTTTCGTGTAATTCACATCTTCAGGGGTGAGTACAGACTAAGGAGAAGTACAAAACAAGGTATATATATATATATATATATATATATATATATATATATATATATATATATATATATATATATATATATATATATATATATATATATACTGTACAGAGGAGGGAGAGATCAAGTCCACAATGGTCAGGTATTAGGTAATGACTGCTGTGGTGATTATTTGAAGATTAGTAGGGTCTGTACTCACCCCTGAAGATGTGAATTACAGGAAAGCGCTTGGGAACTTCGTGTTTTCTTCTTTCCTGGTGGTTATCAGCATATATATATATATATATATATATATATATATATATATATATATATATATATATATATATATATATATATATGCAAGTAAATCACTGTAGGTGCTCGTGATCTAGGTATATGCTGATAACCACAAGGAAAGAAGAAAACACGAAGTTCCCAAGCGCTTTCGTGTAATTCACATCTGAAGATGTGAATTACACGAAAGCGCTTGGGAACTTCGTGTTTTCTTCTTTCCTTGTGGTTATCAGCATATATATATATATCTTGATAAAATCACACGGGAAAAGGGAAACAACGGAGCACCTTAGCTTTCGTCTTTATTAAAGACATCTTCAGTTGCCTCTGAAGATGTCTTGAATAAAGACGAAAGCTAAGGTGCTCCCTTGTTTCCCTTTTCCCGTGTGATTCTATCGAGATTTATCTTATCCACGTTTTCATTGTGGATCTACATGAAATATATATATATATATATATATATATATATATATATATATATATATATATATATATATATATATATATATTTATATATATATTTCTTGTGTGTGTGTGGAGCTAATGTTGTAACTGTAGTGAGCACGCCCGAACACAGTACATATTGTGAATGCAGAATACATAATGACAGCTGCACATCACTCACTCAGAGACACATGCATAACTACATACACAGGCAGGAGACTTGGTCATAAGACAAACGGAGGTTTTACAAACCAAATAAATTGTAAGTTCATATACATTTAAATTTCAAGACTTAACACTAACAAGTATCCCGATGTTAAGAGCGCCCAAAATCGAATGAGTGAGCGTGTGCTGTTTCAACTGTGCCCACGTGCTGCTCCTATCGCTTTTCAGACATCACATGAAAGTCCACGCTCTGCTCTGCCTGCATATGCGGCTTTTGATGATCTCAGTGCAAAATCTTGTTCAGGTAGGCCAGCCAGCACGGCGCCCCCTATCACAGGAGGAGTTAGCTGCTCAGGGGACTGCTGCCGCTCTATTTGTGTCGTTATTACTAAGATATATTTGAAGTCGTAGCGGATGATACTGAAGCAGGACAACACTGATGGTTCAACTCAGAGTTGTAGGTAATACAGAATATTCCCTGCCTACAGTGACAACGTCCAGATGACATTTTCGTTGATCAATCGACTGAGAAGAACTCGGGAAGTTGTACTGGATTTCTGACCTTATTCAAGTAATTCCGCTTGTAGCTGCAGCTTGCAAAATGGGTTTCAGAGTAGTTATGGTAAAACCAGGGTGTGCACTGTAACGAACGGACCACCAATCGTGGATTATAATGAAACAAGGACGGATGACGGAGAGGACATCATCTTGAGGGTTAAACTTAACCTGATGACACAGATGATACCACACAGCTTCATAAGGTAGTGGGCCACCCTCACCTGCGTGTAAAAATGCAGTAGTTTGAAACTTAGTAACAGCATTTGTTGATGAAAAGTAAACCTTTTTGTTTCACAGTAAGTTGTCGAAGGAATTGGAAAATTACGGTATATTTACCACATCAACCTGTTCCTTCACCGAGATATAAACTCGAGGAGTAATATGAAGAAATATCAATGCTGATTTTTTGTTGAAGTGTGAATATGAGCTCTCTAGAAATGTTGTCCTGTAACCGATGACGCACAAAGAGAGAACTTTCAGAAAAATCTTCTCATTGTTCTACAGTGAGTTAATCCATTTTATTTTGCACAGTGATAACGTCTGACTTACACTTTTAATCCAACTTAAAAACGCGGTAAAAAATCTTAAGTCAAGGGTTTTAATAAGTACTGTCTCAGTCATCAATCTTACTGAGGAAAGAGAGAGAGGCGGCAGGACATGAATGTTTAAGGAACCTTATCAGCCAGGCAGTGGGGACATGACTGGTGATCCTAGACAACAATTTTATGATAAAATCTGTCTACTGTGTTACACCTGCAGCACCAGGCACAAGTCTCACTCATAATAAATTAGCTGAACCAACGAACAGAATAAAAAAAGGCAAAAAAATAAAATATATCAGAAGTGGATATTTTGTAACACTATAGTAGTGATGATTAATCTGGGTTAAGTAGTGGAGGGTTCCCTCAACACTACACCTGGGGCAGGTGATGGAGGGTTCTCTCAACACTACACCTGGGGCAGGTGATGGAGGGGTCCCTCAACACTACACCTGGGGCAGATGATGGAGGGTTCTCTCAACACTACACCTGGGGCAGGTGATGGAGGTGGTCCCTCAACACTACACCTGGGTTAAGTAATGGAGGACTCCCTCAACACTAAACCTGGGGCAGGTGATGGAGGGCTCTCTCAACACTACACCTGGGGCAGTGATGGAGGGCTCCCTCAACACTACACCTGGGTTAAGTAATGGAGGATTCCCTCAACACTAAACCTGGGGCAGGTGATGGAGGGCTCTCTCAACACTACACCTGGGGCAGTGATGGAGGGCTCCCTCAACACTACACCTGGGTTAAGTAATGGAGGATTCCCTCAACACTAAACCTGGGGCAGGTGATGGAGGGTTCTCTCAACACTACACCTGGGGCAGGTGATGGAGGGGTCCCTCAACACTACACCTGGGACAGTGATGGAGGGCTCCCTCAACACTACACCTGGGTTAAGTAATTAGGCGGCTGCATTTATCAAAAAAACCCACCTTACCCTAAGTAAATTCCTACAAAAGGTTTCTTAACTGTTTATTATAGTATCAGGTGTGCTTAATAACATATCAAAAGTCTACCACAGTCTGACCACGAGAAAAGTCTAATTTTCAAGATGGCGTCGAATAGCCACCAAACCCTAAAAATGCCTGTTACTCCTTCACTATTCATCCCAGAGAAGTAATTCTGATGTCTAACCCCATGTTTTGGTGACCTAGGAATCTGTTTGGCTTGTTAAAAAGCGACATGATTACATAATTGTGAAATCCAAGATACAATTTGCTTTGTGTGACTATTTATTTACATTATTTATTTACTGACTTTATTTACTAATGACCTTCACTTTTGCATCTTTTCAGGCCTGACCATGAGTGCTAGCATTGTAAACCAAGAGACTTGCCCCATTTGCCGTGAAGACTTAGATGTTTCTGATGTGGTTGAACTTCGTCAGAAGGGAGCTGATGGAATCAACAGTGCGAGTGTGCAAAGAGGGGATGATGTAGTCGTTTCAGCTGGTGAAAAAGTGCACATTACATGTCGAAAGACATTGAAAATAAAAAAGAAAGAAAGTTGAGCCACCAAAGAGAAGTGCCAGAGTATCATCCAGTCCTTTCAACAGCCAAACGGATTGCCTTTTCTGTGGGACTACAGTAACACCAAGAGGTGCAAGCTTTAGTTATGTAAAGACCGTTACGTTTGTGCAGACTATTCTTGAGTGTTGTGACAGTCGTTCAGATGAATGGGCCTTCACTGTGAAAGGCAGGATTGAAAATTATGCCTGTGATCTACATTCTGCAGACTGTATTTACCATCGCTCTTGCAATGGTAATTTCCGGTCTGGGCTTAGCATACCAATACAGTTCCAGAATGTCCCAGAGGCAAAGCGCAGAAAGTCAGACCGGCCCAAAAACGAAGATCAGGAGCAGGCATTCATGAACGTTTGCTCTTACCTTGAGAATAATGATGAAGAACAATTGACAATTTCACATTTACGAGTAAAAATGAAGGAATTTCTGACAAATACAGATTCTGAACCATATAGAAATCAATACCTCAAAGGACAATTGAAAGAACAGTATGGGGACAATGTTCATTTTGCTGAAGGGGAAGGCCTTTATGACATAGTGACAATGAGGGAAAAGACATCACAGATACTGAGATCTTATTTCAACATCCAAGCAAAGGACGAAGAATCATAGTAACAGGAGATCATTGAAACAGCGGCACGACTCATTAAAAGTGATATCAAGTCTAATGTGCCATCCCTTCCAGATCAGTATCCAAGTGCAAAGTCACTCAAGCTTGATTCTGCCCTTTCGTTTGTTCCCGACACTCTTCAGATGCTGCTGAATGGTCTTTTCGTGGGAAAAGACACAAGACGAAAGGTTGCAGGAATAGGACATGCAATTGTCCACGTGCTGTTGTAGCTCCCTTACAAGTTGGCCTTGCAGTGCAGTTACATCATATGTATCGGTCACAGTTCCTGGTGGATACCCTTCATGAAATGGGATTTAGTTCTTCTTATAAAGAAGTCATGCGTTTTGAAAAGAATGCAGCGGATTCAGTTGCTCCAGATTTGTTAGTGGATGACATTGATTTGCTAGACATGACAGTGTCATAGAGGACCTTGGGAGCAAGGCGATGGCAGTTCTGTTTGGTGGCAAGAGTACCGATTCACTTGCCTCTTTGTGCTACAACCTTTTGATCAAGAAAATTGTCTCCGCCAAGTCATTTGTTACCCCAGAACGTCTCCCTCCTACCAAGTCCTCGACTAAATATCATAACTTTAGAGTATATTACCAGATCATGGTGTGGACTGGAAAGGAGAGTGACATGAATGCAGTGGATTGGGGATGGAAACTGGAGGACAATCAGTTTGTGCCAGTTATGACCAAGAAAACTGCTGTGCCAGAAAGCCTCCTGCAGATGGTCCACTGTAATTGCACAACTGCCTGCCGAACACGTTGTAGTTGCAGAGGATACGGACTACCATGCACACCCGCTTGTGGACCATGTCAAATTGAAAACTGTGAGAATCCACATGATCAACCTTTACAGGAGGAAGAGTGTGACTATGACTAGTTGTAAACCTGGTTCAGATCAAAGGCATTTTTCAAAAATATCTATTAAGGGATTTGTTATAACTTTTTACCAGTAATCACTACACTATGTTGAATATGCCAATTGGTTTCCCAGATGCCCAAAACAAGGGGTCAGGCACCAGGATGAATAATGATGGAGTCATTGGCATTTTCATAGATTGGTGGCCATATTTGTCCGCCATCTTGGATTTTGTAATTCTGTAATCACTTCACTATTATTTTAAATATGCTAACTGGATTCCTAGATCCCCAAAACATGGGCTTAGACAACGAAATTACTTGTCTAAGATGAATTAGAAGGAGTAATGGGCATTTTCATAGTTTGGCGGCCATATTGGTCCTCCATCTTAAATTATGTAATTATGTAATGACTTCACTAAAATTTAGATATGCTAATTGGATTCCTAGATCCCCAAAACATGGGGTTAGGCACCAAAATTACTTGTCTAGGATGAATAATGAAGGAGTACCGGGCATTTTAAGGATCCGGTAGCTAACTTCGACGCCATCTTGAAAATTAGACATTTCTCGTGGTCAGACTATGGTAGACAGTTGATATGTTATTAAGCACACCTGATACTACAACAAACAGTTGAGATAACCTTTTGTAGGAATTTTTTTGGGGTCAAACCATAATTTCAGCTGACTAAATGGAGGGTTCCCTCAACACTAAACCTGGGGAAGGTGATGGAGGGCACCCTCAACACTACACCTGGGGCAGGTAATGGAGGTGGTCCCTCAACACTACACCTGGGGCAGGTGATGGAGGGTTCCCTCAACACTATACCTAAAGCAGGTGATGGAGGGTTCCCTCAACACTACACCTAGGGTAGGAGATGGAGGATTCCCTCAACACTACACATAAAGCAGGCGATGGAGGATTCCCTCAACACTACACCTGGGGCAGATGATGGAGGGTTCCCTCAACACTACACCTAAAGCAGGTGATGGAGGGTTCCCTCAACACTACACCTGGGACAGGTGATGGAGGGTTCCCTCAACACTACACCTAAAGCAGGTGATGGAGGGTTCCCTCAACACTACACCTGGGGCAGGTCATGGAGGGTTCCCTCAACACTACACATAAAGCAGGCGATGGAGGATTCCCTCAACACTACACCTAGGGCAGGTGATGGAGGGTTCCCTCAACACTACACCTAGGGCAGGTGATGGAGGATTCCCTCAACACTACCCCTAGGGCAGGTGATGGAGGGTTCCCTCAACACTACACCTGGGACAGGTGATGGAGGGTTCCCTCAACACTACACCTAAAGCAGGTGATGGAGGGTTCCCTCAACACTACACCTAGGGTAGGAGATGGAGGATTCCCTCAACACTACACATAAAGCAGGCGATGGAGGATTCCCTCAACACTACACCTAGGGCAGGTGATGGAGGGTTCCCTCAACACTACACCTGGGACAGGTGATGGATGGTTCCCTCAACACTACACCTAAAGCAGGTGATGGAGGGTTCCCTCAACACTACACCTGGGGCAGGTCATGGAGGGTTCCCTCAACATTACACCTGGGGCTGGTGATGGAGGGTTCCCTTAACACTACACCTGGGGCAGGTCATGGAGGGTTCCCTCAACATTACACCTGGGGCAGGTCATGGAGGGTTCCCTGAACACTACACCTGGGACAGGTGATGGAGGGTTCCCTTAACAATACACCTGGGGCACGTGATGGAGTGCTCCCTCAAAACTACACCTGGGGCAGGTGATGGAGGGTTCCCTTAACACTACACCTGGGGCTGGTGATGGAGGGGTCCCTCAACATTACACCTGGGGCAGGTGATGGAGGGTTCCCTTAACAGTACACCTGGGGCACGTGATGGAGTGCTCCCTCAAAACTACACCTGGGGCAGGTGATGGAGGGTTCCTTCAACAATTCACCTGGGGCAGGTGATGGAGGGTTCCCTCAACATTACACCTGGGGCACGTGATGGAGGTGGTCCCACAACACTACACCTAGGGCAGGTGATGGAGGGTTCCCTCAACATTACACCTGGGGCAGGTGATGGAGGTGGTTTCACAACACTACACCTAGGGCAGGTGATGGAGGGTTCCCTCAAAACTACACCTAGGGCAGGTGATGGAGGGTTCCCTCAACACTAAACCTGGGGCAGGTGATGGCGGGTTCCCTCAAAACTAAACCTGGGGCAGGTGATGGAGGGTTCCCTCAACACTACACCTGGGGCAGGTGATGGAGGGTTCCCTCAATACTACACCTGGGGCAAGTGATGGAGGGTTCCCTCAACACTAAACCTGGGGCAGGTGGTGGCGGGTTCCCTCAAAACTAAACCTGGGGCAAGTGATGGAGGGTTGCCTCAAAACTAAACCTGGGGCAGGTGATGGAGGGTTCCCTCAAAACTAAACCTTGGGCAGGTGATGGAGGGTTCCCTCAACACTACACCTGGGGCAGGTAATGGAGGGTTCCCTCAACACTAAACCTGTGGCAGGTGATGGAGGGTTCCCCCAATACTACACCTGGGGCAGGTGATGGAAGGCTCCCTCAACACTACACCTGGGGCAGGTGATGGAGGGTTCTCTCAACAAAACACCTAGGGCCTGGTGATGGATGGTTCCCTCAACATTACACCTGGGGCAGGTCATGGAGGGTTCCCTTAACACTACTCCTGGGACAGGTAATGGAGGGTTCCCTCAACATTACACTTGGGGCAGGTCATGGAGGGTTCCCTTAACACTACTCCTGAGGCTGGTGATAGAAGGTTCCCTCAACACTACACCTGGGACAGGTGATGGAGGGTTCTCTCAACACTTCACCTGCTGCTGGTGATGGAGGGTTCCCTCAACACTACACCTGGGACAGATGATGGAGGGTTCCATCAACACTACACCTGGGGCAGGTGATGGAAGGTTCCCTCAACACTACACCTGGGGCAGGTGATGGAGGGTTCCCTCAAAACTAAACCTTGGACAGCTGATGGAGGGGTCCTTCAACACAAACCTAGGGCAGGTGATGGAAGGTTCCCTGAACACTACACCTAGGGCATGTGATGGAGGGTTCCTTCAACACTACACCTGGGGCAGGTGATAGAGGTAGTCCCTCAACACTACACCTAGGGCAGGTGATGGAAGGATCCCTGAACACTACACCTGGGACAGGTGATGGAGGGTTCACTCAACACTCAACCTGGGGCAGGTGATGGAGGGGTCCTTCAACACTGCACCTGGGGCAGGCGATGGAGGTAGTCCCTCAACACTACACCTGAGGCAGATGATGGAAGGTTCCCTGAACACTACACCTAAGGCATGTGATGGAGGGTTCCTTCAACACTACACCTGGGGCAGGTTATGGAGGAAGTCCCTCAGCACTACACCTAGGGCAGGTGATGGAAGGATCACTGAACACTACACCTGGGACAGGTGATGGAGGGTTCCCTCAACACTAAACCTGGGGCAGGTGATGGAGGGGTCCTTCAAAACTACACGTGGGGCAGGTGATGGAAGGTTCCCTGAACACTACACCTGCTGCTGATGATTGAGGGTTCCCTCAACACTGCACCTGGGACAGGTGATGGAGGGGTCCTTCAACACTACACCTGGGGCAGGTGATGGAAGGTTCCCTGAACACTACACCTAGGGCAGGTGATGGAGGGTTCCCTCACCACTACACCTGAGGCAGGTGATGGAGGGTTCCCTCAACACTAAACCTGGGGCAGCTGATGGAGGGGTCCTTCAACACTAAACCTGGGGCAGGTGATGGAAGGTTCCCTGAACACTACACCTGGGGCAGGTGATGGAAGGTTCCCTGAACACTACACCTAGGGCAGGTGATGAGGGTTCCCTCACCACTACACCTGAGGCAGGTGATGGAGGGTTCCCTCAACACTACACCTGGGGCAGGTGATGGAAGGCTTCCTCAATACTACACCTGGGGCAGGTGATGGAGGGGTCCCTCAACACTACATCTGAGACACGTGGTGGAGGGTTCCCTCAACACTACACCTAGGGCAGGTGATGGAGGGTTCCCACAACACTACACAAGGGGCGGGTGATGGAGGGGTCCCTCAACACTACACCTAGGGCAGATGATGGAGATGGTCCCTGATCACTACACATGGGGCAGGTGATGGAGGGCTCCCTCAATACTAAAACTGGGGCAGGTGATGGAAGGCTCCCTCAACACTACACCTGGGGCAGGTGATGGAGGGGTTCCTCAACACTACACCTGAGGCAAGTGATGGAAGGCTCCGTCAATACTTCACCTGGGGCAGGTGAAGGAGGGGTCCCTCAAAACTACACCTGAGGCAAATGATGGAAGGTTCCGTCAATACTACACCTGGGGCAGGTGATGGAGGGCTCCCTCAACACTACACCTAGGGATGGTGAGCGAAGGCTCCCTAAACACTACACCTGGAGCAGGTGATGGAGGTGGTCCCTCAACACTACACCTGGGGCAGGTGATGGAAGGCTCCATCAACACTACACCTGGGGCAGGTGATGGAGGGTTCCCTTAACACTTCACCTGCTGCTGGTGATGGAGGGTTTCCTCAACACTACACCTGGGACAGGTGATGGAGGGGTCCTTTAACACTACACCTGGGGCAGGTGATGGAAGGTTCCCTGAACACTACACCTAGGGCAGGTTATGGAGGGTTCCCTCAACACTACACCTGGGGCAGGTGAAGGAGGGGTCCTTCAATCCTACACCTGGGGCAGGTGATGGAGGTAGTCCCTCAACACTACACCTAGGGCAGGTGATGGAAGGTTCCCTGAACACTACACCTGGGGCAGGTGATGGAGGGTTCCCTCAACACTAAACCTGGGGCAGGTGATGGAGGGGCCCTTCAACACAACACCTGGGGCAGGTGATGGAGGTACTCCCTCAACACTACACCGGGGGCAGGTGATGGAGGGGTACTTCAACACAACACCTGGGGCAGGTGATTGAGGTACTCCCTCAACGCTACACCTGGGGCAAGTGATGGAATGCTCCGGCAATACTACACCTAGGCCACGTGATGGAGGGCTCCCTCAACACTACACCTGGGGATGGTGACGGAAGGCTCCCTCAACATATATCTGGAGCAGATGATGAAGGTGGTCCCTCAACACTAAACCTCGGGCAGGTGAAGGAGGGGTCCTTCAATACAACACCTCGGGTAGGTGATGGAGGTAGTCCCTCAACACTACACCTAGGGCAGGTGAAGGAAGGTTCCCTGAACACTACACCTGAGACAGGTGATGGATGGTTCACTCAACACTAAACCTGGGGCAGGTGATGGAGGGTTCACCCAACACTAAACCTGGGGCAGGTGATGGAGGGGTCCTTCAACACAACACCTGGGGCAGGTGATGGAGGGTTCCTTCAACACTACACCTGGGGCAGGTGATGAAGGTAGTCCCTCAGCACTACACCTAGGGCAGGTGATGGAAGGATCCCTGAACACTACACCTGAGACAGGTGATGGATGGTTCACTCAACACTAAACATGGGGCAGGTGATGGAGGGTTCACCCAACACTAAACCTGGGGCAGGTGATGGAGGGGTCCTTCAACACAACACCTGGGGCAGGTGATGGAAGAGTTCCTCAATACTACACCTGGGGCAGGTGATGGAAGGCTCCCTCAATACTACACCTTGGTCAGGTGATGGAAGTTTCCCTCAACACTACACGAGGGGCAGGTGATGGGGGGGTCCCTCAACACTACACCTGCTGCTGGTGATGGAGGGTTCCCTCAACACTACGCCTGGCACAGGTGATGGAGGGGTCCTTCGACACTACACCTGGGGCACGTGATGAAAGGTTCAGTGAACACTACACCTAGGGCAGGTGATGGAGGGTTCCTTCAACACTACACGTGGGGCAGGTGATGGAGGGTTCTCTCAACACTAAACCTGGGGCAGGTGATGGAAGGGTCCTCCAACACTAAACTTGGGGCAGGTGATGGAAGGTTCCCTGACCACTACACCTAGGGCATGTGATAGAGGGTTCCTTCAACACTACACCTGGGGCAGGTGATGGAGGTAGTCCCTCAACACTACACCTAGGGCATGTGATGGAAGGTTCCCTGAACACTACACCTGGGGCAGGTGTTGCAGGGTTCACTCAACACATAAACCTGGGGCAGGTGATGGAGGGGTCCTTAAACACTACACCTGGGGCAGGTGATGGAGGTAGTCCCTCAACACTACACCTAGGGCATGTGATGGAAGGTTCCCTGAACACTACAAATGGGGTAGGTGATGGAGGGTTCCCTCAACACTATACCTGGGACAGGTGATGGAGGGGTCCCGCGACACTACACCTGGGGCAGGGGATGGAAGGTTCTCTCAACACTATACCTAGGACAGGTGATGGAGGGTTCCCTCAACACTGCACCTGGGGCAGGTGGTTGAGGGGTCCCTCGACACTACACCTGGGGCAGGTGATGGCGGGTTCCCTCAACACGACACCTGGGGCAGGTGATGGAGGTTGTCCCTCAACACTACACCTGGGGCAGCTGATGGAGGGTTCCCTCAACACTAAACCAGGGGAATGTGATGGAGGGTTCCCTCAACACTACACCTGTTGCATGTGATGGAGATGGTCCCTGTAACACTACATTTAGGGCACGTGATGGAAGGCTCCCTCAAAACTACACCTGGGGCCGGTGATGGAGGGGTCCGTCAACACTACACCTAGGGCAGGTGATGAAGATGGTCCCTGAATACTACACCTGGGGCAGGTGATGGAGGGCTCCCTCAATACTTGACCTTGGTCAGGTGATGGAAGGCTCCCTTAACACTAGACCTGGGGCAGGTGATGGAGGGGTCCCTCAACACTACACCTGAGGCAAGTGATGGAAGGCTCCCTCAATACTACACCTGGGGCAGGTGATGAAGAGCTCCCTCAACAAAACACCTGGGGATGGTGATGGAGGGTTCCGTCAGCACTTCACCTGGGGCAGGTGATGGAGGGTTCCCTCAACATTACACCTGGGGCAGGTCATGGAGGGTGTATGTATATTATGTATGCTGGATTATATATCATGTATGTATATTATGTATGTGCTCCATTTATGTATTATTTATTCAGCCTAGCTAGCAGCGTGTGGCAATGTTATTACCATATCCCACATGCCTTATTAATGTGCCTGGCGACGTATGGAAGCTGCTAATGTATCACTTGCCATACGTCGCCTATAGCAGTTGACCAGCAGGAGCCTAGCCAAGGGAGAGTGCTGCTTCCCTCTGTGTACATACTCTTATCCAGTAAACCGAACCTACAAAACTATACAGGTGTTTGTGTTCTCTCCTGTATATAGAACTTATTATTCAGAACCTAACATGGCGCAGTGATCCGATCTTACTGGATAATTACGAGTGATAGCGCAAAGTCTGTGGAAAGCCGGATGGACTCCTCCTCGCCTTGGGTCAACTCCCGCGCGTCAGCTCTCCTCGAAGAATCTCAGCAACTTTGAGCAGTGTCAGTGACAGTGATTTTCTGTGAAGTGTTTAGTGCATTGTGTGTTTCGTGCCATTCATGTGTGACCTTGTTCTAAAGGATTCCCAAGGTATACGGCACGTTCTGGGCATTTGTAAGGAGTAGAGTTCAGTGCACCCGTCTCTGACCGCGTTCTGAGGGTAACTGGACTGACTGGGAGTCGCCGCGCCTCTCCCTCCACCCCCTCACAGCGTCGTCTCCACACCCCTTCACAGCTCGAGGAGACCGCTCCCACTGCCCTCACACACACACGCACACATACACGTACTAACACTCGCTGACCGCGCGGCTTCCTTATATATATTTTATATATATAATCTACGTATCTGTGTATTTAATTAATTTTTCGTCTGAAATCTTGTTGATACGACGGGCTGACCGGTCAACACTGATTTAAGACATAGTACACAGATGAAGTAGTTATGTCTCACGCCTTACGTAGCCGTGGACCCAGCGCCTGGATGAGTCAGGCGGGTGATAGCCCCGCAGAGATGGATGACCAGGCCGGCCACGACGCTCCAGCCCCCACATCGCGCAGTCCCTCACCTCAATATTCAGCGTTGTCTCCAGAGATAATTGCTTTACTGAAGTTTATGAGAGATGAGAAACGCGAGGATGAAGCCCACAGACGTTTGGCGGATGAGCACAGAAGGCAAGCAGAGGCAGAACGAGACCACCAACGGAGATTGGAAGACAGTGAACGGTTTGAAGCCTTGATATCTCGCCTCACTGTTAACCAAGCCCCTGGCTCTAACACTGCCTCGGTACTGACTGGTTCAGATACCTCATCCATGCTTCCTTCACGCCCCCCAGCCCCACCTAAAGCAGCAGCTCAAATGCCGCCCATCTTGAAGCCTGATGAGACTTTCCAGACTTTTCGTGAATGGCGGCGACGGTGGACTGATTATTCTACAATGGTGGATCTCCAGAGTTTGTCACAGCCTAAACAACTCATCCAGCTGCGTATGTGCCTGTCCTTGGAAATTCAGCGTGTCTTGGAACATACGTTGCAGGTACCCCCAACCTCTTTGCTGTCTGTAGAGGAGGTACTGGACGTTCTACAACGGCACATCAAAGGACAGCAGAATGAAGCTCTGCGCAGGAGGGAATTGTTTAGCTGCAGACAGATGGAGGGTGAGTCTTTTGATGCCTTTTACGTGCGTCTTAAGAGAGCCTCGGAAGAGGTAGATATATGTCCAGGCCACCACCAGCAGTGCGAGGAGACCCAGTTGAGGCAGGTGATCCTGATGGGTGTTAAGGACGAGGAACTTGTCCAAAGCCTCACCTCCCTCGACTCTTCCTCTTCTCTTAAGGATGTGTTGACGATATGTCGCTCCTATGAGGCTGCCAGGTGTGCCACCTCTGCCATCCGTGCTCCCCCTACAGCTGTAAGCGCTGTGTCCCGGTACAAGAAGGACAAGAAGTCTGTTCCTACGCCTTCGCCCACCACGTCCACGCCCGGTTTATTTTGCAACAACTGTGGTAAGCAGCACGGAACACAGGTGTGTCCAGCTGCTCAGTCTACCTGCAACAGTTGTGACCGTAAGGGCCACTGGTCACTCACAGTACGGTGCCCAGCCAAACGCGTCCAGTGCAATGTGTGTGGTCGTCTGGGCCACTATGACAAGTGTTGCCCTTCCAACAAACCCAAAGGACCGCGTCGGCGGAAGCTTCAGCCCCCCTCCACCAGAGAGGGCCGCCCACAGCCTTCCAATCAGAGGCACGACGACTCCTGACAACGCTCGAGCCACATTAGGAATGTGTGCTCCCCCCCGCGTCCCAGGACCAAAGTCCCCCAGTACATCAGCGTCATCGTGACCTACGGCGGTGTGTCATCCCGCCTTCAGATGTTGCCCGACACCGGCGCTGATGCTACAGTCATCGGTCCCCAGCATTTGCAATGCTTGGGGCTCTCTCCAAGTGATCTAGGACCGCCCCCCAAGGATCTCCGCTTTATGGCAGATGGTTCACAGATGACCCCGGCCCTAGGTTCACTCTATGCACACGTCACCTTTGGCAACAGGTCGTGTCAAGCCTGGATTGATGTGCATAATGGCGTCCCGACTCCTTTGCTGTCCTACAGACATTGCCAAGAGTTGGCCATCATCTCCCAGGACTTCCCAACACCGATTCTCGAGGTAAAACACGCCAACAGGGTGCACGAAGGGAGCAGCAACTACCCTGCTGCCGCCCTACCCCTACCTCTGGCCAGTGACACCTCTCCTTCGGTAGTTGTCCCTGCTGCTTCAAGTCTCCACGCCTTGGCTCGCCTCCACGACAGTCACTGTGGAGCCGAGGCCACCAAACGGCGTGCAAGACAGACTGTGTTCCGGCCTGGCATCGACCCCGACATCTCCAATGCTGTCCAGGTGTGTAAGCCCCGCCACGTATTACAACCCAGCCAGCAGCAGGAACCCTTTATGAGTGACGACAACCCCACCCGCCCCTATGAGTCTGTGTCGGCCGACTTTTTCTGTGTGTCAGGAAAGTCCTTCCTCGTTATCGTCGACCGTCTCTCTGGTTGGCCGGTTGTCATCAAGTGCGGTAATGACACGACGTCTGTCGCCACCATCAGCAAGTTCCGCCACTACTTCCGTGACGTGGGCGTTCCTGTACGCCTGTGAACCAACGGAGGGCCTCAGTTCACAAGCCGGGACTTTGCTGTGTTCCTTGACCGATAGGGAGTGCGGCATGTGTTGTCATCGCCCCATTACCCGCAGTCCAACGGCCACGCTGAGGCTGCTGTCAAATCCCTGAAGCACCTCATCCTTAAGGTGGCCCCTTCTGGGAACATTGACTGCGAGGCCTTCGACAGGGGTCTTCTTGAACTCCGCAACACACCTAACTACACCGGACGCTCCCCTGCCCAGGCTTTGTATGGACGCCCCCTCCGTTCTTGTGTCCCTGCTCACCCTCAATCCTTCTCCAAGGAGTGGCAGGCCAAGACAGAGGATTGTATCGCCGAGCCGCCGAACGTGTTCAGGACGTCGTCGCCCGCTACAATGACCACGCCCGTTCTCTCCCCAGGTTGAGTGTCGGCACCCAAGTCCGTGTTCAGGACCCGACCTCCCTACGTTGGGAAAAAGTAGGCGTAGTTATGGGTCTCGGCAGGTCACGGGACTACCAGGTGCGGTTACCCAGTGGTCGTGTGTGGTGGAGGAACCGCCGTTTTCTCCGCTCCGTAACAATGCCTTCTGCTGGCCCCGCCACCAGTGTTGAGGCCCATACCCTTCCCAGTGATGAAGTCCCTCGACGCTCAGAACGGATCCAAAAGAAAAGGTCCGCTCAAGACTTTGCTATGAGCGTATAGGGGGGAGGGAGGTGTATGTATATTATGTATGCTGGATTATATATCATGTATGTATATTATGTATGTGCTCCATTTATGTATTATTTATTCAGCCTAGCTAGCAGCGTGTGGCAATGTTATTACCATATCCCACATGCCTAATTAATGTGCCTGGCGACGTATGGAAGCTGCTAATGTATCACTTGCCATACGTCGCCTATAGCAGTTGACCAGCAGGAGCCTAGCCAAGGGAGAGTGCTGCTTCCCTCTGTGTACATACTCTTATCCAGTAAACCGAACCTACAAAACTATACAGGTGTTTGTGTTCTCTCCTGTATATAGAACTTATTATTCAAAACCTAACAGAGGGTTCCCTTAAAACTACTCCTGGGGCAGGTAATGTAGGGTTCCCTCAACATTACACCTGGGGCAGGTCATGGAGGGTTCCCTTAACACTACTCATGGGACTGGTGATAGAGGGTTCCCTCAACACTTCACCTGCGACAGGTGATGGAGGGTTCCCTCAACACTACACCTGCTGCTGGTGATGGACGGTTCACTCAACACAACACCTAGGGCAGGTGATGGAGGGTCCTTCAACACTAAACCTGGGGCAGGTGATGTAGGGTTCCCTGAACATTACACCTAGGGCAGGTGATGGAGGGTTCCTTCAACACTACACCTGGGGCAGGTGATGGAGGGTTCCGTCAACACTAAACCTGCGACAGGTGATGAAGGGGTCCTTCAACACAAACCTGGGGCAGGTGATGGAAGGTTCCCTGAACACTACACCTAGGGCATGTGATGGATGGTTCCTTCAACACTACACCTGGGGCAGGTGATGGAGGTAGTCCCTCAGCACGACACCTAGGACAGGTGATGGAAGGATTCCTGAACACTACACCTGGGACAGGTGATGGAGGGTTCACTCAACACTAAACCTGGGGCAGGTGACGGATGGGTCCTTCAAAACTACACCTGGGGCAGGTGATGGAAGGTTCCATGAACACTACACCGAGGGCATGTGATGGAGGGTTCCCTCACCACTACACGTGAGGCAGGTGATGGAGGGTTCCCTCAACACTAAACCTGAGGCAGGTGATGGAGGGGTCCTTCAACACTAAACCTGGGGCAGGTGATGGAAGGTTCCCTGAACACTACACCTGGGGCAGGTGATGGAAGGTTCCCTGAACACTACACCTAGGGCAGGTGATGGAGGTTTCCCTCACCACTACACCTGAGGCAGGTGATGGAGGGTTCCCTCAACACTACACCTGGGGCAGGTGATGGAAGGTTTCATCTATACTACACCTGGGGCAGGTGATGGAGGGATCCCTCAACACTGCACCTGGGACACGTGATGGAGGGTTCCCTCAACACAACACTTAGGGCAGGTGATGGAAGGTTCCCTCAATACAACACCTTGGTCAGGTGATGGAAGGCTCCCTCAACACTACACCTGGGGCAGGTGATGGGGTTTTCCCTCAAAACTACACATGGGGCAAGTGATGGAAGGCTCCGTCAACACTACACCTGGGGCTGGTGATAGAGGGTTCCCTCAACACTACACCTGGGACAGGTGATGGAGGGTTCCCTCAACACTACACCTGGGGCAGGTGATGGAAGGCTCCCTCAATACTACACCTTGGTCAGATGATGGAAGGCTCCATGAACAATACACCTGGGGCAGCTGATGGAGGGCTCCCTCAACACTACACCTGGGGATGGTGACGGAAGGCTTCCTCAACACTATACCTGGGGCAGGTGATGGAAGGCTCCCATTACACTACACCTGAGGCAGGTGATGGAGGGGTCCTTCAAAACTACACCTGGGTCAGGTGATGGAGGGTTCCCTCGACACTAAACCTGGGGTAGGTGATGGAGGGTTCACTCAACACTAAGCCTGGGGCAGGTGATGGAGTGGTCCTTCAACACTACACCTAGGGCAGGTGATGGAAGGTTCCCTGAACACTACACCTGGGGCATATGATGGAGGGTTCACTCAACACATAAACCTGGGGCAGGTCATGGAGGGTTCCCTTAACACTACTCCTGGGACAGGTAATGGAGGGTTCCCTCAATATTACACCTGGGGCTGGTCATGGAGGGTTCCCTTAACACTACTCCTGGGACAGGTAATGGAGGGCTCCCTCAACATTACGCCTGGGACAGGTCATGGAGGGTTCCCTTAACACAACTCCTGGGGCTGGTGATAGAGGGTTCCATCAACATTACACCTGGGACAGGTGATGGAGGGTTCCCTCAACACTACACCTGCTGCTAGTGATGGAGGGTTCCCACAACACAACACCTGGGACAGGTGATGGAGAGGTCCTTCACCACAAACCTGGGGAAGGTGATGGAGGTAGTCCCTCAGCACTACACCTAGGGCAGGTGATGGAAGGATCCCTGAACACTACACCTGGGACAGGTGATGGAGGGTTCACTCAACACTAAACCTGGGGCAGGTGATGGAGGGTTCACTCAACACTGAACCTGGGGCAGGTGATGGAGGGGTCCTTCAATACTACACCTGGGGCAGATGATGGAGGGTTCACTCAACACTAAACCTAGGGCAGGTGAAGGAGGGTTCCTTCAACACTACACGTGGGGCAGGTGATGGAAGGCTCCCTCAATACTACACCTGGGGCAGGTGATGGATGTGGTCCCTCAACACTACACATGGGGCAGGTGATGGAAGGCTTCCTCAATACTATACCTGGGGCAGGTGATGGAAGGCTCCCTCAATACTACACCTTGGTCAGGTGATGGAAGGCTTCCTCAACACTACTCGTGGGTGCAGGTGATGGAGGGGTCCCTCAACACTACACCTGGGGCAGGTGATGGAGGGTTCTCTCAACACTAAACCTGGGTAGGTGATGGAGGGGTCCTCCAACACAAAACCTGGGGCAGGTGATGGAAGGTTCCCTGAACACTACACCTAGGGCAGGTGATGGAGGTAGTCCCTCAACACTACACCTGGGGCAGGTGATGGAGGGTTCACTCAACACATAAACCTGGGGCAGGTGATGGAGGGGTCCTTCAACACTACACCTGCGGCAGGCGTTGGAGATAGTCCCTCAAAACTACAGCTAGGGCAGGTGATGGAAGGTTCCCTGAACACTACATCTGGGGCAGGTGATGGAGGGTTGCCTCAACACTAAACCTGGGGCAGGTGATGGAGGGGTCCCTCGACACTACACCTGGGGCAGGTGATGGATGGGTCCCTCGACACTAAACCTGGGACAGGTGATGGAGGGGTCCTTCAACACAAACCTGGGTCAGGTGATGGAAGGTTCTCTGAACACTACCCCTAGGGCAGGTGATGGAGGGTTCCTTCAACACTACACCTGGTTCAGGTGATGGAGGTAGTCCCTCAACACTACACCTAGGGCAGGTGATGGAAGGATCCCTGAACACTACACCTGAGACAGGTGATGGAGGGCTCACCCAACACAAAACCTGGGGCAGGTGATGGAGGGGTCCTTCAACACTATACCTGGGGCAGGTGATGGAAGACTTCCTCAATACTACACCTGGGGCAGGTGATGGAAGGCTCCCTCAATACTACACCTTGGTCGGGTGATGGAAGGTTCCATCAACACTACACGAGGGGCAGGTGATGAAAGGTTCAGTGAACACTACACCTAGGGCAGGTGATGGAGGGTTCCCTCAACACTACACCTGGCGGAGGTGATGGAAGGCTCCCTCAACACTACACCTGGGGCAGGTGATGGAGGGGTCCTTCAACACTATACCTGGGGCAGGTGATGGAGGGTTCCCTCACCACTACACCTGCTGCTGGAGATGGAGGGTACCCTCAATACACACCTGGGACATGTGATGGAGGGGTCCTTCAATACTACACCTGCGGGAGGTGATGGAAGGCTCCCTCAACACTACACCTGGGGCAGGTGATGGAGGTGTCCTTCAACACTATACCTGGGGCAGGTGATGGAGGGTCCCTCAACACTACACCTGGGGCAGGTGATGGAGGGTACCCTCAACACTACACCTGGGGCAGGTGATGGAAGGCTCCCTCAACACTACACCTGGGGCAGGTGATGGAGGGGTCCCTCAACACTACACCTGGGGCAGGTGATGGAAGGCTCCCTCAACACTACACCTGGGGCAGGTGATGGAGGGGTCCTTCAACACTACACCTGGGGCAGGTGATGGAGGGTTCCCTCACCACTACACCTGCTGCTGGTGATGGAGGGTACCCTCAATACTACACCTGGGGCAGGTGATGGAGTTGGTCCCTCACACTACACCTGGGGCAGGTGATGGAAGGCTCCCTCAACACTACACCTGGGGCAGGTGATGGAGGGGTCCTCAACACTACACCTGGGGCAGGTGATGGAGGGTTCCCTCAACACTACACCTGGGGCAGGTGATGGAGGGTCCCTCAACACTACACCTGGGGCAGGTGATGGAGGGTTCCCTCAACACTACACCTGGGGCAGGTGATGGAGGGGTCCTTCAACACTACACCTGGGGCAGGTGATGGAGGGTTCCCTCAACACTACATCTGCTGCTGGTGATGGAGGGTACCCTCAACATTACACCTGGGGCAGGTGATGGAGGGTTCCTTCAACACTACACCTGGGGCAGGAGATGGAGGGGTCCTTCAACACTAGACCTGGGGCAGGTGATGGAAGGCTCCCTCAATACTACACTTGGGTCAGGTGATGGAAGGCTCCCTCAACACTACACCTGGGGCAGGTGATGGAGGTTTCCCTCAACACTACACCTGGGGCAAGTGATGGAAGGCTCCGTCAACACTACACATGGGGATGGTGATAGAGGGTTCCCTCAAGACTACACCTGGGACAGGTGATGGAGGGTTCCCTCAACACTACACCTGCTGCTGGTGATGAAAGGCTCCCTCAATACTACACCTTGGTCAGGTGATGGAAGGCTCCATCAACACTACACCTGGGGCAGGTGATGGAGGGGTCCCTCAACACTACACCTGTGATGGAAGGCTCCGTCAATACTACACCTGGGGTAGGTGATGGAGGGCTCCCTCAACACTACACCTGGGGATGGTGACGGAAGGCTTCCTCAACACTACACCTGGGGCAGGTGATGGAGTTGGTCCCTCAACACTACACCTGGGGCAGGTGATGGAAGGCTCCCATTACACTACACCTGGGGCAGGTGATGGAGGGGTCCTTCAACACTACACCTGGGGCAGGTGATGGAGGGTTCCCTCAACACTACACCTGGGGCAGGTGATGGAGGGTTCCCTCAACACTACACCTGGGACAGGTGATGGAAGGTTCCCTCAACACTACACCTGCTGCTGGTGATGGAGGGTTCTCTGAACACTACATCTTGGGCATGTGATGGAGGGTTCCCTCAACACTAAACCTGGGGCAGGTGATGGAGGGTTCATTCAAAACTAAGCCTGGGGACAGGTGATGGAGTGATTCTTCAACACTACACCTAGGGCAGGTGATGGAAGGTTCCCTGAACACTACACCTGGGGCAGGTGATGGAGGGTTCACTCAACACATAAACCTGGGGCAGGTCATGGAGGGTTCCCTTAACACTACTCCTGGGACAGGTAATGGAGGGTTCCCTCAACATTACACCTGGGGCAGGTCATGGAGGGTTCCCTTAACACTACTCCTGGGACAGGTAATGGTGGGTTCCCTCAACATTACACCTGGCGCAGGTGATGGAGGGTTCTCTATACCCTACATCTAGGGCATGTGTTGGAGGTTTCCTTCAACACTACACCTGGGGCAGGTGATGGAGGTAGTCCCTCAGCACTACACCTAGGGTAGGTGATGGAAGGATTCCTGAACACTAAACCTGAGACAGGTGATGGAGGGTTCACCCAACACTAAACCTGGGGCAGGTGATGGAGGGGTCCTTCAACGCTACACCTGGGGCAGGTGATGGAAGACTTGCTCAATACTACACCTGGGGCAGGTGATTTATGGCTCCCTCAACACTACACCGGGGGCAGGTGATGGAGGGGTCCCTCAACACTACACCTGGGGCAGGTGATGGAGGGGTCCCTCAACACTACACCTGGGGCAGGTGATGGAAGGTTCCCTCACCACTACACCTGCTCCTGGTGATGGAGGGTACCCTCAATACTACACCTGGGGCAGGTGATGGAGTTGGTCCCTCACACTACACCTGGGGCGGGTGATGGAAGGCTCCATCAACACTACACCTGGGTCATGTGATGGAGGGGTCCTTCAACACTACCCCTGGGGCAGGTGATGGAGGGTTCCCTCACCACTACACCTGCTGCTGGTGATGGAGGGTACCCTCAACATTACACCTGGGGCAGATGATGGAAGGCTCCCTCAATACTACACCTGGGGCAGGTGATAGAGGGTTACCTCAACACTACACCTGGGACAGGTGATGGAGGGTTCACCCAACACTAAACCTGGGGCAGGTGATGGTAGGGTCCTTCAACACTACACCTGGGGCAGGTGATGGAAGTCTTCCTCAATACTACACCTGGGGCAGGTGATGGAAGGCTCCCTCAATACTACACCTTGGTCGGGTGATGGAAGGCTCCATCAACACTACACGAGGGGCAGGTGATGGAGGGGTCCCTCAACACTACGCCTGGCACAGGTGATGGAGGGGTCCTTCAACACTACACCTGGGGCAGGTGATGAAAGGTTCAGTGAACACTACTCCTAGGGCAGGTGATGGAGGGTTCCCTCAACACTACACCTGGCGCAGGTGATGGAGGTGTCCTCCAACACTAAACTTGGGGCAGGTGATGGAAGGTTCCCTGAACACTACACCTAGGGCATGTGATGGAGGGTTCCTTCAACACTACACCTGGGGCAGGTGAAGGAGGTAGTCCCTCAACACTACACCTAGGGCAAGTGATGGAAGGTTCCCTGAACACTACACCTGGGGCAGGTGTTGGAAGGTTCACTCAACACATAAACCTGGGGCAGGTGATGGAGGGGGCCCTTCAACACTACACGTGGGGCAAGTGAAGGAGGTAGTCCCTCAACACTACACCTAGGGCAGGTGATGGAAGGTTCCCGGAACACTACAATTGGGGTAGGTGATGGAGGGTTCCCTCAACACTAAACCTGGGACAGGTGATGGAGGGGTCCCTCGACACTACACCTGGGGCAGGTGATGGAGGGTTCCCTCAACACGACACCTGGGGCAGGTGATGGAGGTTGTCCCTCAACACTACACCTGGGGCAGGTGATGGTGGGTTCCCTCAACACTAAACCAGGGGAATGTGATGGAGGGTCCCCTCAACACTACACCTGTTGCAGGTGATGGAGATGGTCCCTGTAACAATACACCTGGGGCAGGTGATGGAAGGCTCCCTCAAAACTACACCTTGGGCAGGTGATGGAGGGGTCCGTCAACACTACACCTAGGGCAGGTGATGGAGATGGTCCCTGAACATTACACCTGGGGCAGGTGATGGAGGGCTCCCTCAATACTACACCTGGGGCAGGTGATGGAGGGGTCCCTCAACACTACACCTGAGGCAAGTGATGGAAGGCTCCCTCAATACTACACCAGGGGCAGGTGATGGAGGGCTCCCTCGACACTACACCTGGGGCAGGTGATGGAGGGTTCCCTCAACACGACACCTGGGGCAGGTGATGGACGGTTTCCTCAACACAACACCTAGGTCAGGTGATGGAGGGTTCCCTCAACATTACACCTTGGGCAGGTCATGGAGGGTTCCCATAGCACTACTCCTGGGGCTGGTGATAGAGGGTTCCCTCAACACAAAACCGGGGCAGGTCATGGAGGGGTCCCTCAACACTACACCTGAGGCAAGTGATGGAAGGCTCCGTCAATACTTCACCCGGGGCAGGTGATGGAGGGGTCCCTCAAAACTACACCTGAGGCAAGTGATGGAAGGTTCCGTCAATACTACACCTGGGGCGGGTGATGGAGGGCTCCCTCAACACTACACCTGGGGATGGTGAACGAAAGCTCCCTAAACACTACACCTGGAGCAGGTGATTGATGTGGTCCCTCAATACTACACCTGGGGCAGGTGATAGAAGGCTCCATCAACACTACACCTGGGGCAGGTGATGGAGGGGTCCTTCAACACTACACCTGGGGCAGGTGATGGAGGTTTCCCTCAACACTCCACCTGGGGCTGGTGATGGAGGGTTCCCTCAACACTAAACCTGGGACAGGTCATGGAGGGTTCCCTCAACACTACACCTGCTGCTGGTGATGGAGGGTTTCCTCAACACTACACCTAGGGCAGGTGATGGAGGGTTCCTTCAATACTACACCTGGGGTAGGTGAAGAAGGGGTCCTTCAATACTACACCTGGGGCAGGTGATGGAGGTAGTCACTCAACACTACACCTAGGGCAGGTGATGGAAGGTTCCCTGAACACTACACCTGCGGCAGGTGATGGAGGGTTCCCTCAACACTAAACCTGGGGCAGGTGATGGAGGGGTCCTTCAACACAACACCTGGGGCAGGTGATGGAGGGCTCCCTCAACACTACACCGGGGGCAGGTGATGGAGGGTTCCCTCAACACTACACCGGGGGCAGGTGATGGAGGGCTCCCTCAACACTACACCGGGGTAGGTGATGGAGGGCTCCCTCAACACTACACCGGGGGCAGGTGATGGAGGGCTCCCTCAACACTACACCTGGGGCAGGTGATGGAGGGCTCCCTCAACACTACACCTGGGGCAGGTGATGGAGGGTTCACTCAACACTAAACCTGGGGCAGGTGATGGAGGGGTCCTTCAACACTACACCTGGGGCAGGTGATGGAAGGCTCCCTCAATACTACACCTAGGGCAGGTGATGGAGGGTTCCCTCAACATTGCACCTGGGAAAGATGATGGAGGGTTCCCTCAATACTACACCTGGGGCAGGTGATGCAAGGCTTCCTCAACACTACACCGGGGGCAGGTGATGGAGGGGTCCCTCAACACTACACATGGGGCAACTGATGGAATGCTCCGCCAATACTACACCTGGGCCACGTGATGGAGGGCTCCCTCAATACTACACCTGGGGATGGTGACGGAAGGCGCCCTCAACACTACATCTGGGGCAGGTGATGGAGGGGTCCCTCAACACTACACCTGGGGCAGGTGATGGAGGGTCCCTCAACACTACACCTGGGGCAGGTGATGGAAGGTCCCTCAACACTACACCTGGGCAGGTGATGGAAGGCTCCCTCAACACTACACCTGGGCAGGTGATGGAGGGGTCCCTCAACACTACACCTGGGCAGGTGATGGAAGGCTCCCTCAACACTACACCTGGGGCAGGTGATGGAGGGGTCCCTCAACACTACACCTGGGCAGGTGATGGAAGGCTCCCTCAACACTACACCTGGGGCAGCGGATGGAGGGGTCCCTCGACACTACACCTGGGGATGGTGACGGAAGGCTCCCAAACACTACACCTGGGGCAGGTGATGGAGTTGGTCCCTCAACACTACACCTGGGGCAGGTGATGGAAGGCTCCCTCAACACTACACCTGGGGCAGCGGATGGAGGGGTCCCTCGACACTACACCTGGGGATGGTGACGGAAGGCTCCCAAACACTACACCTGGGGCAGGTGATGGAGTTGGTCCCTCAACACTACACCTGGGGCAGGTGATGGAAGGCTCCCTCAACACTACACCTGGGGCAGGTGATGGAGGGGTCCTTCAACACTACACCTGGGGCAGGTGATGGAGGGTTCCCTCACCACTACACCTGCTGCTGGTGATGGAGGGTACCCTCAATACTACACCTGGGGCAGGTGATGGAGGTGGTCCTTCAACACTACACTTGCTGCTAGTGATGGAGGGTACCCTCAACATAACACCTGGGGCAGATGATGGAAGGCTCCGTCAACACTACACATGGGGCTGGTGATAGAGGGTTCCCTCAACACTACACCTGTGATGGAAGGCTCCGTCAATACTACACCTGGGGCAGGTGATGGAGGGCTCCCTCAACACTACACCTGGGGCAGGTGATGGAGGGCTCCTTCAACACTACACCTGGGGCAGGTGATGGAGGGTTCCCTCAACACTACACCTGTGATGGAAGGCTCCGTCAATACTACACCTGGGGCAGGTGATGGAGGGCTCCCTCAACACTACACCTGGGGCAGGTGATGGAAGGCTCCGTCAACACTACACCTGGGGCAGGTGATGGAGGGTTCCCTCAACACTACACCTGGGGCAGGTGATGGAGGGTCCCTCAACACTACACCTGGGGCAGGTGATGAAGGGTTCCCTCACCACTACACCTGCTGCTGGTGATGGAGGGTTCCCTGAAAACTACACCTGGGGCAGATGATGGAAGGCTCCCTCAACACTACACCTGGGACAGGTGATGGAGGGTTCCCACAACACTACACCTCCTGCTGGTGATGGAGGGTTCCCTGAACACTACACCTAGGGCATGTGATGGAGGGCTCCCTCAACACTAAACCTGGGGCAGGTGATGGAGGGTTCACTCAACACTAAGCCTGGGGCAGGTGATAGAGTGGTCCTTCAACACTACACCTAGGGCAGGTGATGGAAGGTTCCCTGAACACTACACCTGGGGCAGGTGATGGAGGGTTCACTCAACATATAAACCTGGGGCAGGTCATGGAGGGTTCCCTTAACACTACTCCTAGGACAGGTAATGGAGGGTTCCCTCAACATTACACCTGGGGCAGGTCATGGAGGGTTCCCTTAACACTACTCCTGGGACAGGTAATGGAGGGTTCCCTCAACACTACTCCTGGGGCAGGTAATGGAGGGTTCCTTCAACACTACACCTGAGACAGGTGATGGAGGGTTCACCCAACACTAAACCTGGGGCAGGTGATGGAGGGGTCCTTCAACAATACACCTGGGGCAGGTGATGGAAGACTTCCTCAATACTACACCTGGGGCAGGTGATGGAAGGCTCCCTCAATACTACACCTTGGTCGGGTGATGGAAGGCTCCATCAAAACTACACGAGGGGCAGGTGATGGAGGGGTCCCTCAACACTACGCCTGGCACAGGTGATGGAGGGGTCCTTCAACACTACACCTGGGGCAGGTGATGAAAGGTTCAGTGAACACTACACCTAGGGCAGGTGATGGAGGGTTCCCTCAACACTACACCTGGCGCAGGTGATGGAGGGTTCTCTCAACACTAAGCCTGGGGCAGGTGAAGGAGGGGTCCTTCAATACTACACCTCGGGCAGGTGATGGAGGTAGTCCCTCAACACTACACCTAGGGCAGGTGAAAGAAGATTCCCTGAACACTACACCTGGGGCAGGTGATGGAGTGTTCCCTTAACACTAAACCTGGGGCAGGTGATGGAGGGGTCCTTCAACACAACACCTGGGGCAGGTGATGGAGGTAGTCCCTCAACACTACACCTGGGGCAGGTGATGGAACGTTCCTTGAACACTACACCTGAGGCAGGTGATGGAGGGTTCACTCAACACTAAACCTGGGGCAGGTGATGGAGGGGTCCTTCAACACTACACCTGGGGCAGGTGATGACAGGCTCCCTCAATACTACACCTAGGGCACGTGATGGAGGGTTCCCTCAACATTACACCTGGGGCAGATGATGGAGGATTCCCTCAATACTACACATGGGGCAGGTGATGGAAGGCTCCCTCAACACTACACCTGGGGCAGGTGATGGAGGTTTCCCTCAACACTACACCTGGGGCAAGTGATGGAAGGCTCCGTCAACACTACGCATGGGGATGGTGATAGAGGGTTCCCTCAAGCCTACACCTGGAACAGGTGATGGAGGGTTCCCTCAACACTACACCTGCTGCTGGTGATGGAGGGTTCTCTGAACACTACACCTGCGGCAGGTGATGGAGTGTTCACTCAACACATAAACCTGGGGCAGGTCATGGAGGGTTCCCTTAACACTACTCCTGGGAGAGGTAATGGAGGGATCCCTCAACATTACACCTGGGGCAGGTCATGGAGGGTTCCCTTAACACTACTCCTGGGACAGGTAATCGAGGGATCCCTCAACATTACACCTGGGACAGGTCATGGAGGGTTCCCTTAACACTACTCCTGGGGCTGGTGATAGAGGGTTCCCTCAACACTACACCTGGGACAGGTGATGGAGGGTTCCCTCAACACTACACCTGGGGCATGTGATGGAGGTTTCCTTCAACACTACACCTGGGGCAGGTGATGGAGGTAGTCCCTCAGCACTACACCTAGGGCAGGTGATGGAAGGATCCCTGAACACTACACCTGAGACAGGTGATGGAGGGTTCACCCAACACTAAACCTGGGGCAGGTGATGGAGGGGTCCTTCAACGCTACACCTGGGGCAGGTGATGGAAGACTTGCTCAATACTACACCTGGGGCAGGTGATTTATGGCTTCCTCAACAATACACCGGGGGCAGGTGATGGAGGGGTCCCTCAACACTACACCGGGGGCAGGTGATGGAGGGGTCCCTCAACACTACACCTGGGGCAGGTGATGGAGGGTTCCCTCACCACTACACCTGCTGCTGGTGATGGAGGGTACCCTCAATACTACACCTGGGGCAGGTGATGGAGTTGGTCCCTCACACTACACCTGGGGCAGGTGATGGAAGGCTCCCTCAACACTACACCTGGGGCAGGTGATGGAGGGGTCCTTCAACACTACACCTGGGGCAGGTGATGGAGGGTTCCCTCACCACTACACCTGCTGCTGGTGATGGAGGGTACCCTCAACATTACACCTGGGGCAGATGATGGAAGGCTCCCTCAATACTACACCTGGGGCAGGTGATGGAGGGGTCCTTCAACACTATCACCTGGGGCAGGAGATGGAGGGGTCCTTCAACACTAGACCTGGGGCAGGTGATGGAGGGTTCCCTCAAGACTACACCTGGGGCAGGTGATGGAGTTGGTCCCTCACACTACACCTGGGGCAGGTGATGGAAGGCTCCCTCAACACTACACCTGGGGCAGGTGATGGAGGGGTCCTTCAACACTATCACCTGGGGCAGGAGATGGAGGGGTCCTTCAACACTAGACCTGGGGCAGGTGATGGAAGGCTCCCTCAATACAACACCTTGGTCAGGTGATGGAAGGCTCCTTTAACACTACACCTGTGATGGAAGGCTCCGTCAATACTACACCTGGGGCAGGTGATGGAGGGCTCCCTCAACACTACACCTGGGGATGGTGACGGAAGGCTTCCTCAACACTACACCTAGGGCAGGTGTTGGAGATGGTCCCTGAACACTACACCTGGGGCAGATGATGGAAGGCTTCCTCAAATCTACACCTGGGGCTGGTGATGGAGGGGTCCCTGATCACTACACCTGGGGCAGGTGATGGAGGGGTCATTTAACACTACACCTGGGGCAGGTGATGGAAGGTTCCCTGAACACTACCCCTAGGGCAGGTGATGGAGGGGCTCCCTCAACACTACACCTGGGGCAGGTGATGGAGGGTTCCCTCAACACTAAATCTGGGGCAGGTGATGGAGAGGTCCTTTAACAATAAACCTTGGCAGGTGATGGAGGGGTCCTTCAATACTTCACCTGGGGCAGGTGATGGAGGTAGTCCCTCAACACTACACCTAGGGCAGGTGATGGAAGGTTCCCTTAACACTACACCTGGGGCAGGTGATGGAGGGTTCCCTCAACACTAAACCTGGGGCAGGTGATGGAGGGGTCCTTCAACACTACACCTGGGGCAGGTGATGGAGGTAGTCCCTCAACACTACACCTAGGACAGGTGATGGAAGGTTCCCTGAACACCACACGTGGGGCAGGTGATGGAGGGTTCACTCAACACTAAACCTGGGGCAGGTGATGGAGGGGTCCTTCAACACGACACCTGGGCAGGTGATGGAAGACTCCCTCAATACTACACCTAGGGCAGGTGATGGAGGGTTCCCTGAACATTACACCTGGGGCAGATGATGGAGTGTTCCCTCACTACTACACCTGGGGCAGGTGATGGAAGGCTCCCTCAATACTACACCTTGGTCAGGTGATGGAAGGCTCCCTCAACACTACACCTGGGGCAGGTGATGGAGGGGTCCCTCAACACAACACCTGTGGCAAGTGATGGAAGGCTCCGTCAACACTACACCTGGGGCTGGTGATAGAGAGTTCCCTCAACACTACACCTGGTGACAGGTAATGGAGGGTTCCCTCAACACTACACCTGCTGCTGGTGATGGAGGGTTCCCTCAACACTACACCTGGGACAGGTGATGGAGGGGTCCTTCAACACTACACCTGGGGCAGGTGATGGAAGGCTCCCTGAACACTACACCTAGGGCAGGTGATGGAGGGTTTCCTCAACACTACACCTGGGGCAGGTGATGGAGGGTTCCCTCAACACTACACCTGGGGCAGGTGATGGAGGGGTCCCTCAACACTACACCTAGGGCATGTGATGGAGGGTTCCCTTAACACTACACCTGGGGCTGGTGATGGAGGGGTCCCTCAACACTACACCTGGGGCAGATTATGGAAGGCTCCCTCAACACTACACCTGGGGCAGGTGATGGAAGACTTCCTCAATACTACACCTGGGGCAGGTGATGGAGGGCTCCCTCAACACTACACCTGGGGATGGTGACGGAAGGCTTCCTCAACACTACACCTGGGGCAGGTGATGGAGTTGGTCCCTCAACACTACACCTGGGGTAGGTGATGGAAGGCTCCCATTACACTACACCTGGGGCAGGTGATGGAGGGGTCCTTCAAAACTACACCTGGGGCAGGTGATGGAGGGTTCCCTCAACACTACACCTGGGGCTGGTAATGGAGGGTTCCCTCAACACTACACCTGGGACAGGTGATGGAGGGTTCCCACAACACTACACCTGCTGCTGGTGATGGAGGGTTCTCTAAACACTACATCTAGGGCATGTGATGGAGGGTTCCCTCAACACTAAACCTGGGGCAGGTGATGGAGGGTTCATTCAAAACTAAGCCTGGGGTAGGTGATGGAGTGGTCCTTCAACACTACACCTAGGGCAGGTGATGGAAGGTTCCCTGAACACTACACCTGGGGCAGGTGATGGAGGGTTCACTCAACACATAAACCTGGGGCAGGTCATGGAGGGTTCCCTTAACACTACTCCTGGGACAGGTAATGGAGGGTTCCCTCAACATTACACCTGGGATAGGTCATGGAGGGTTCCCTTAATACTACTCCTGGGGCTGGTGATGGAGGGTTCCCTCAACACTACACCTAGGGCAGGTGATGGAGGGTTCCTTCAACACTAAACCTGGGGCAGGTGATGGAGGTAGTCCCTCAGCACTACGCTTAGGGCAGGTGATGGAAGGATCCCTGAACAATACACCTGGGGCAGGTGATGGAAAGATCCCTGAACACTACACCTGAGACAGGTGATGGAGGGTTCCCTCAACAGTACACCTGGGGCAGGTGATGGAAGGATCCCTGAACACTACACCTGAGACAGGTGATGGAGGGTTTACCCAACACTAAACCTGGGGCAGGTGATGGAGGGGTCCTTTAACACTACACCTGGGGCAGGTGATGGAAGACTTCCTCAATACTACACCTGGGGCAGGCGATGCAAGGCTCCCTCAACACTACACCGGGGGCTGGTGATGAAGGGGTTCCCTCAACACTACACCTGGGGCAAGTGATAGAATGCTCCGCCAATACTACACCTGGGCCACGTGATGGAGGGCTCCCTCAATACTACACCTAGGGATGGTGACGGAAGGCTCCCTCAACATTACATCTGGGGCAGGTGATGGAGGTGGTCCCTCAACACTACACCTGGGGCAGGTGATGGAAGGCTCCTTCAATACTACACCTGGGGAAGGTGATGAAAGGCTCCCTCAATGCTACACCTTGGTCAGGTGATGGAAGGCTCCCTCAACACTACACCTGGGGTAGGTGATGGAGGGGTCCCTCAACACTACACCTGGGGCAGGTGATGGAGGGTTCCCTCAATACTACACCTGGGGCAAGTGATGGAAGGCACCCTCAACACTACACCTGGGGCAGCGGATGGAGGGGTCATTCAACACTACACCTGTGATGGAAGTCTCCGTCAATACTTCACCTGGGGCAGGTGATGGAGGGCTCCCTCGACACTACACCTGGGGATGGTGACGGAAGGCTTCCTCAACACTACACCTGGGGCAGGTGATGGAGTTGGTCCCTCAACACTACACCTGGGGCAGGTGATGGAAGGCTCCCATTAAACTACACCTGGGGCAGGTGATGGAGGGGTCCTTCAAAACTACACCTGGGGCAGGTGATGGAGGGTTCCCTCAACACTACACCTGGGGCTGGTAATGGAGGGTTCCCTCAACACTACACCTGGGACAGGTGATGGAGGGTTCCCACAACACTACACCTGCTGCTGGTGATGGAGGGTTCTCTGAACACTACTTCTAGGGCATTTGATGGAGGGTTCCCTCAACACTAAACCTGGGGCAGGTGATGGAGGGTTCATTCAAAACTAAGCCTGGGGCAGGTGATGGAGTGGTCCTTCAAGACTACACCTAGGGCAGGTGATGGAAGGTTCCCTGAACACTACACCTGGGGCAGGTGATGGAGGGTTCACTCAACACTAAGCCTGGGGCAGGTGATGGAGTGGTCCTTCAACACTACACCTAGGGCAGGTGATGGAAGGTTCCCTGAACACTACAACTGGGGCAGGTGATAGAGGGTTCACTCAACACATAAACCTGGGGCAGGTCATGGAGGGTTCCCTTAACACTACTCCTGGGACAGGTAATGGAGGGTTCCCTCAACATTACACCTGGGGCAGGTCATGGAGGGTTCCCTTAACACTACTCCTGGGACAGGTAATGGAGGGTTCCCTCAACATTACACCTGGGACAGGTCATGGAGGGTTCCCTTAACACTACTCCTGTGGCTGGTGATAGAGGGTTCCCTCAACACTACACCTGGGACAGGTGATGGAGGGTTCCCTCAACACTACACCTGGGGCAGGTCATGGAGGGTTCCCTTAACACTACTCCTGGGACAGGTAATGGAGGGTTCCCTCAACATTACACATAGGGCAGGTGATGGAGGGTTCCTTCAACACTACACCTGGGGCAGGTGATGGAGGTAGTCCCTCAGCACTACACCTAGGGCAGGTGATGGAAGGATCCCTGAACACTACACCTGAGACAGGTGATGGAGGGTTCACTCAACACTAAACCTGGGGCAGGTGATGGAGGGGTCCTTCAACACTACACCTGGGGCAGGTGATAGAAGACTTCCTCAATACTACACCTGGGGCAGGTGATTTAAGGCTCCCTCAATACTACACCTTGGTCGGGTGATGGAAGGCTCTATCAACACTACACGAGGGGCAGGTGATGGAGGGGTCCCTCAACACTACGCCTGGCACAG
Organism: Homarus gammarus; assembly: GCA_958450375.1. Classification (NCBI taxonomy): domain Eukaryota; kingdom Metazoa; phylum Arthropoda; class Malacostraca; order Decapoda; family Nephropidae; genus Homarus; species Homarus gammarus. The sequence continues at coordinate 1,248,225 of CAUDMG010003670.1, read as the reverse complement.
GTGAAGGAGGGGTCCTTCAACACTACACCTGGGGAAGGTGATGAAAGGTTCAGTGAACACTACACCAAGGGCAGGTGATGGAGGTTTCCCTCAACACTACACCTGGGGCAGGTGATGGAGGTGGTCAGTCAAAACTACACCTCTGGCAGGTGATGGAGGGTTCCCTCAACACTACAACTGGAGCAGGTGATGGAGGGTTCCCTAAACACTACACCTGGGGCAGGTGATGGAGGTAGTCCCTCAACACTACACCTACGGCAGGTGATGGAGGGTTACCTAAACACTACACCTAGGGCAGGTGATGGAGGGTTCCTTCAACACTACACCTAGGGCAGGTGATGGAGGGTTCCTTTAACATTACACCTGGGGCAAGTGATGGAGGGTTCCATCAACACTACACCTAGGGCAGGTGATGGAGGTGGTCAGTCAACACTACACCTGGGGCAGGTGATGGAGGGTTCCCTCAACACGACACATGGGGCAGGTGATGGAGGTTGTCCCTCAACACTACACCTGGGGCAGGTGATGGAGGGTTCCCTCAACACTAAACCAGAGGAAGGTCATGGAGGGTTCCCTCAACACTACACCTGTTGCAGGTGATGGAGGGTTCCCTCAACACGACACATGGGGCAGGTGATGGACGTTGTCCCTCAACACTACACCTGGGGCAGGTGATGGAGGGTTCCCTCATCACTAAACCAGGGGAATGTGATGGAGGGTTCCCTCAACACTACACCTGATGCAGGTGATCGAGATGGTCCCTGAGCACTACACCTGGGGCAGGTGATGGAGGGCTCCCTCAATACTACACCTTGGTCAGGTGATGGAAGGCTCCCTTAACACTAAACCTGGGGCAGGTGATTGAGGGGTCCCTTGAGACTACACATAGGGCAGGTGATGGAGGGTTCCCTCAACACGACACCTGGGGCAGGTGATGTAGGTTGTCCCTCAACACTACACCTGGGGCAGGTGATGGAGGGTTCCCTCAACACTAAACCAAGGGAAGGTCATGGAGGGTTCCCTCACACTACACCTGTTGCAGGTGATGGAGATGGTCCCTGAACACTACACCTGGGGCACCTGATGGAAGGCTCCCGCAAAACTACACCTGGGGCAGGTGATGGAGGGGTCCCTCAACACTACACCTAAGGCAGGTGATGGAGATGGTCCCTGAACATTACACCTGGGGCAGGTGATGGAGGGCTCCCTCAATACTACACCTGGGGCAGGTGATGGAAGTCTCCCTCAATACTACACCTTGGTCAGGTGATGGAAGGGTCCCTTAACACTAAACCTGCGGCAGGTGATGGAGGGGTCCCTCAACACTACACCTGAGGCAAGTGATGGAAGGCTCCCTCAATACTAAACCTGGGGCAGGTGATGGAGAGCTCCCTCAACACAACACCTATGGCAGGTGATGGATGTTTCCCTCAACATTACACCTGGGGCAGGTCATGGAGGGTTCCCTTAACACTACTCCTGGGACAGGTAATGGAGGGTTCCCTCAACATTACACCTGGGGCAGGTCATGGAGGGTTCCCTCAACACTACACCTGGGGCAGGTGATGGAGGGTTCTCTCAACACTAAACCTGGGGCAGGTGATGGAGGGGTCCTCCAACACTAAACTTGGGGCAGGTGATGGAAGGTTCCCTGAACACTACACCTAGGGCATGTGATTGAGGGTTCCTTCAACACTGCACCTGGGGCAGGTGATGGAAGGTTCCCTGAACACTACACCTAGGGCAGGTGATGGAAGGCTCACTCAAAACTACACCTGGGGCAGGTGATGGAGGGGTCCCTCAACACTACACCTAGGGCAGGTGATGGAGGGTTCCCTTAACACTACTCCTGGGACAGGTAATGGAGGGTTCCCTCAAAATTACACCTGGGGCAGGTCTTGGAGGGTTCCCTTAACACTACTTCTGGGGCTGGTGATAGATGGTTCCCTGAACATTACACCTAGGGCAGGTGATGGAGGGTTCCCTCAACACTACACCTGGGGCAGGTGATGAAGGGTTCCCTCAACACTACACCTGGGACAGGTGATGGAGGGGTGCTTTAACACTACACCTGGGGCAGGTAATGGAAGGTTCCCCGAACACTACACCTAGGGCAGGTGATGGAGGGTTCCCTGAACACTACACCTAGGGCATGTGATTGAGGGTTCCTTCAACACTACACCTGGGACAGGTGATGGAGGGGTGCTTTAACACTACACCTGGGGCAGGTAATGGAAGGTTCCCTGAACACTACACCTAGGGCAGGTGATGGAGGGTTCCCTGAACACTACACCTAGGGCATGTGATTGAGGGTTCCTTCAACACTACACCTGGGGCAGGTGATGGAGGTAGTCCCTCAGCACTACACCTAGGGCAGGTGATGGAAGGATCCCTGAACACTACACCTGAGACAGGTGATGGAGGGTTCACTCAACACTAAACCTGGGGCAGGTGACGGATGGGTCCTTCAAAGCTACACCTGGGGCAGGTGATAGAAGGTTCCATGAACACTACACCTGCTGCTGATGATTGAGGGTTCCCTCAACACTGCACCTGGGACAGGTGATGGAGGGGTCCTTCAACACAACACCTGGGGTAGGTGATGGAAGGTTCCCTGTAAACTACACCTAGGGCAGGTGATGGAGGGTTCCCTCACCACTACACCTGAGGCAGGTGATGGAGGGTTCCCTCAACACTAAACCTTGGGCAGGTGATGGAGGGGTCCTTCAACACTAAACCTGGGGCAGGTGATGGAAGGTTCCATGAACACTACACCTGGGGCAGGTGATGGAAGGTTCCCTGAACACTACACCTAGGGCAGGTGATGGAGGGTTCCCTCACCACTACACCTCAGGCAGGTGATGGATGGTTCTCTCAACACTACACCTGGTGCAGGTGATGGATGGGTCCTTCAACACTACACCAGGGGCAGGTGATGGAGGGTTCCCTCAACACTACACCTGGGGCAGGTGATGGAGGGTTCCCTCAACACTACACCTGGGACAGGTGATGGAGGGGTCCTTCAACACTACACCTGGGGCAGGTGATGGAAGGTTCCCTGAACACTACACCTAGGGCAGGTGATGGAGGGTTCCCTCGACACTACACCTGGGGCAGGTGATGGAGGGTTCCCTCAACACGACACCTGGGGCAGGTGATGGAGGGTTCCCTCGACACTACACCTGGGGCAGGTGATGGAGGGTTCCCTCAACACTACACTTGTGGCAGGTGATGAAGATGGTCCCTGAACACTACACCTGGGGCAGATGATGGAAGGCTTCCTCAAATCTACACCTGGGGCTGGTGATGGAGGGGTCCCTCAACACTACACCTAGGGCAGGTGTTGAAGATGGTCCCTGAACACTACACCTGGGGCAGATGATGGAAGGCTTCCTCAAATCTACACCTGGGGCTGGTGATGGAGGGGTCCCTGATCACTACACCTGGGGCAGGTGATGGAGGGGTCATTTAACACTACACCTGGGGCAGGTGATGGAAGGTTCCCTGAACACTAAACCTAGGGCAGGTGATGGAGGGGTCCTTCAACACGACACCTGGGCAGGTGATGGAGTGTTCCCTCCCTACTACACCTGGGGTATGTGATGGAAAGCTCCCTCAATACTACACCTTGGTCAGTTGATGGAAGGCTCCCTCAACACTACACCTGGGGTAGATGATGGAGGGGTCCCTCAACACTACACCTGGGCAGGTGATGGAAGGTTCCCTCAACACTACACCTGGGGCAGGTGATGGAGGGTTCCCTCAACACTACACCTGGGCAGGTGATGGAGGTTCCCTCAACACTACACCTAGGGCATGTGATGGAGGGTTCCCTTAACACTACACCTGGGCAGGTGATGGAGGGGTCCCTCAACACTACACCTGGGGCAGGTGATGGAGGGTCCCTCAACACTACACCTAGGGCAGGTGATGGAGGGTTCCCTCAACACTACACCTGGGGCAGGTGATGGAGGGGTCCCTCAACACTACACCTGGGGCAGGTGATGGAGGGTTCCTCAACACTACACCTGGGGCAGGTGATGGAGGGTTCCCTCAACACTACACCTGGGGCAGGTGATGGAGGGTTCCCTCAACACTACACCTGGGCAGGTGATGGAGGGTTCCCTCAACACTACACCTGGGGCAGGTGATGGAGGTTCCTCAACACTACACCTAGGGCAGGTGATGGAGGGTTCCCTCAACACTACACCTGGGGCAGGTGATGGAGGGTTCCCTCAACACTACACCTGGGGCAGGTGATGGAGGGTTCCTCAACACTACACCTAGGGCAGGTGATGGAAGGTTCCCTCAACACTACACCTGGGGCAGGTGATGGAGGTTCCCTCAACACTACACCTGGGGCAGGTGATGGAGGGTTCCCTCAACACTACACCTAGGGCAGGTGATGGAGGGTTCCTCAACACTACACCTGGGCAGGTGATGGAGGGTTCCCTCAACACTACACCTGGGGCAGGTGATGGAGGGTTCCCTCAACACTACACCTAGGGCAGGTGATGGAGGGTTCCTTCAACACTACACCTGGGGCAGGTGATGGAGGGTTCCCTCAACACTACACCTGGGGCAGGTGATGGAAGGTTCCCTGAACACTACACCTGGGGCAGGTGATGGAGGGTTCCCTCAACACTACACCTGGGGCAGGTGATGGAGGGTTCCCTCAACACTACACCTGGGCAGGTGATGGAAGGTTCCCTGAACACTACACCTGGGGCAGGTGATGGAGGGTTCCCTCAACACTAAACCTGGGCAGGTGATGGAGGGTCCCTCAACACTACACCTGGGGCAGGTGATGGAGGGTTCCTCAACACTACACCTGGGGCAGGTGATGGAGGGTTCCCTCAACACTACACCTGGGGCAGGTGATGGAGGGTTCCCTCAACACTACACCTAGGGCAGGTGATGGAGGTGTCCCTCAACACTACACCTGGGCAGGTGATGGAGGTAGTCCCTCAACACTACACCTGGGCAGGTGATGGAGGTTCCCTCAACACTACACCTGGGGCAGGTGATGGAGGTGTCCCTCAACACTACACCTGGGGCAGGTGATGGAGGGTTCCTCAACACTACACCTGGGGCAGGTGATGGAGGGTCCCTCAACACTACACCTGGGCAGGTGATGGAGGGTTCCCTCAACACTACACCTGGGGCAGGTGATGGAGGGTTCCCTCAACACTACACCTGGGGCAGGTGATGGAGGGTTCCCTCAACACTACACCTGGGGCAGGTGATGGAAGGCTCCCTCAACACTACACCTGGGGCAGGGATGGAGGGGTCCCTCAACACTACACCTGTGATGGAAGTCTCCGTCAATACTACACCTGGGGCAGGTGATGGATGGGTCCCTCGACACTACACCTGGGCAGGTGATGGAGGTCCTCACCACTACACCTGCTGCAGGTGATGGAGGGTTCCTCAACACTACACCTGGGGCAGGTGATGGAAGGCTCCCATAACACTACACCTGGGGCAGGTGATGGAGGGGTCCTTCAACACTACACCTGGGGCAGGTGATGGAGGGTTCCCTCAACACTACACCTGGGGCTGGTGATGGAGGGTTCCCTCAACACTACACCTGGGACAGGTGATGGAGGGTTCCCTCAACACTAAACCTGGGGCAGGTAATGGAGGGTTCATTCAAAACTAAGCCTGGGGCAGGTGATGTAGTGGTCCTTCAAGACTACACCTAGGGCAGGTGATGGAAGGTTCCCTGAACACTACACCTGGGGCAGGTGATGGAGGGTTCACTCAACACTAAGCCTGGGGCAGGTGATGGAGTGGTCCTTCAACACTACACCTAGGGCAGGTGATGGAAGGTTCCCTGAACACTACAACTGGGGCAGGTGATAGAGGGTTCACTCAACACATAAACCTGGGGCAGGTCATGGAGGGTTCCCTCAACACTACACCTGGGGCAGGTGATGGAGGGTTCCCTCAACATTTCACCTGGGACAGGTCGTGGAGGGTTCCCTTAACACTACTCCTGGGACAGGTACTGGAGGGTTCCCTCAACATTACACCTGGGACAGGTCATGGAGGGTTCCCTTAACACTACTCCTGTGGCTGGTGATAGAGGGTTCCCTCAACACTACACCTGGGACAGGTGATGGAGGGTTCCCTCAACACTACACCTGGGGCAGGTCATGGAGGGTTCCCTTAACACTACTCCTGGGACAGGTAATGGAGGGTTCCCTCAACATTACACATAGGGCAGGTGATGGAGGGTTCCTTCAACACTACACCTGGGGCAGGTGATGGAGGTAGTCCCTCAGCACTACACCTAGGGCAGGTGATGGAAGGATCCCTGAACACTACACCTGAGACAGGTGATGGAGGGTTCACTCAACACTAAACCTGGGGCAGGTGATGGAGGGGTCCTTCAACACTACACCTGGGGCAGGTGATAGAAGACTTCCTCATTACTACACCTGGGGCAGGTGATTTAAGGCTCCCTCAATACTACACCTTGGTCGGGTGATGGAAGGCTCCATCAACACTACACGAGGGGCAGGTGATGGAGGGGTCCCTCAACACTACGCCTGGCACAGGTGAAGGAGGGGTCCTTCAACGCTACACCTTGGGAAGGTGATGAAAGGTTCAGTGAACACTACACCAAGGGCAGGTGATGGAGGTTTCCCTCAACACTACACCTGGGGCAGGTGATGGAGGTGGTCAGTCAAAACTACACCTCTGGCAGATGATGGAGGGGTCCCTCAACACTACAACTGGAGCAGGTGATGGAGGGTTCCCTAAACACTACACCTGGGGAAGGTGATGGAAGGCTCAATCAACACTACACCTGGGGCAGGTGATGGAGCGTTCCCTCAACACTATACCTGGGGCAGGTGATGGAGGGTTCCCTCAACACTACACCTAGGGCAGGTGATGGAGGGTTCCTCAACACTACACCTAGGGCAGGTGATGGAGGGTTCCTCAACACTACACCTAGGGCTGGTGATGGAGGGTTCCTCAACACTACACCTGGGCTGGTGATGGAGGGTTCCTCAACACTACACCTGGGGCAGGTGATGGAGGGTTCCCTCAACACTACACCTGGGGCAGGTGATGGAGGGTTCCCACAACACTACACCTGGGGCAGGTGATGGAGGGTTCCCTCAACACTAAACCAGAGGAAGGTCATGGAGGGTTCCCTCAACACTACACCTGTTGCAGGTGATGGAGGGTAACCTCAACACGACACATGGGGCAGGTGATGGACGTTGTCCCTCAACACTACACCTGGGGCAGGTGATGGAGGGTTCCCTCATCACTAAACCAGGGGAATGTGATGGAGGGTTCCCTCAACACTACACCTGATACAGGTGATCGAAGTGGTCCCTGAGCACTACACCTGGGGCAGGTGATGGAGGGCTCCCTCAATACTACACCTGGGGCAGGTGATGGAAGGCTCCCTCAACACTACACCTGGGGCAGGTGATGGAGGGTCCCTCAACACTACACCTAGGGCAGGTGATGGAGGGTTCCCTCAACACTACACCTGGGGCAGGTGATGGAGGTTGTCCCTCAACACTACACCTGGGCAGGTGATGGAGATGGTCCCTGAACACTACACCTGGGGCACCTGATGGAAGGCTCCCGCAACACTACACCTGGGGCAGGTGATGGAGGGTTCCCTCAACACTAAACCAAGGGAAGGTCATGGAGGGTTCCCTCAACACTACACCTGTTGCAGGTGATGGAGATGGTCCCTGAACATTACACCTGGGGCAGGTGATGGAGGGCTCCCTCAATACTACACCTGGGGCAGGTGATGGAAGTCTCCCTCAATACTACACCTTGGTCAGGTGATGGAAGGGTCCCTTAACACTAAACCTGCGGCAGGTGAGGGAGGGGTCCCTCAACACTACACCTGAGGCAAGTGATGGAAGGCTCCCTCAAAACTACACCAGGGGCAGGTGATGGAAGGTTCCATGAACACTACACCTAGGGCAGGTGATGGAAGGTTCCCTGAACACTACACCTGGGGCAGGTGATGGAGGGTTCCCTCAACACTACACCTGGGCAGGTGATGGAGGGTTCCCTCAACACTACACCTGGGGCAGGTGATGGAGGGTTCCCTCAACACTACACCTGGGGCAGGTGATGGAGGGTTCCCTCAACACTACACCTGGGGCAGGTGATGGAGGGTTCCTCAACACTACACCTGGGGCAGGTGATGGAAGGTTCCCTGAACACTACACCTGGGCAGGTGATGGAGGGTTCCTCAACACTACACCTGGGGCAGGTGATGGAGGGTTCCCTTAACACTACACCTGGGCAGGTGATGGAGGGTTCCCTCAACACTACACCTGGGGCAGGTGATGGAGGGTTCCCTCAACACTACACCTGGGCAGGTGATGGAGGGTTCCCTCAACACTACACCTGGGGCAGGTGATGGAGGATTCCTCAACACTACACCTGGGGCAGGTGATGGAGGTTCCCTCAACACTACACCTAGGGCAGGTGATGGAGGGTTCCCTCAACACTACACCTGGGGCAGGTGATGGAGGGTTCCCTGAACACTACACCTAGGGCAGGTGATGGAGGGTTCCCTCAACACTACACCTGGGGCAGGTGATGGAGGGGTCCCTCAACACTACACCTGGGCAGGTGATGGAGGGGTCCCTCAACACTACACCTAGGGCAGGTGATGGAGGGTTCCCTCAACACTACACCTGGGGCAGGTGATGGAGGGTTCCCTCAACACTACACCTGGGGCAGGTGATGGAGGGTTCCCTTAACACTACACCTGGGGCAGGTGATGGAGGGTTCCCTCAACACTACACCTGGGGCAGGTGATGGAGGGTTCCCTCAACACTACACCTGGGCAGGTGATGGAGGTGGTCCCTCAACACTACACCTGGGCAGGTGATGGAGGGTTCCCTCAACACTACACCTGGGGCAGGTGATGGAGGGTCCTCAACACTACACCTGGGCAGGTGATGGAGGGTTCCTCAACACTACACCTGGGGCAGGTGATGGAGGGTTCCCTCAACACTACACCTGGGGCAGGTGATGGAGGGTTCCCTCAACACTACACCTGGGGCAGGTGATGGAGGGTTCCTCAACACTACACCTGGGCAGGTGATGGAGGGTTCCCTCAACACTACACCTAGGGCAGGTGATGGAGGGTTCCCTCAACACTACACCTGGGGCAGGTGATGGAGGGTTCCCTCAACACTACACCTGGGGCAGGTGATGGAGGGTCCCTCAACACTACACCTAGGGCAGGTGATGGAGGGTTCCCTGAACACTACACCTGGGGCAGGTGATGGAGGGTTCCCTCAACACTACACCTGGGGCAGGTGATGGAGGGTCCCTCAACACTACCCTGGGCAGGTATGGAGGTTCCCTCAACTACACCTGGGCAGGTGATGGAGGGTTCCCTCAACACTACACCTGGGGCAGGTGATGGAGGGTTCCCTCAACACTACACCTGGGGCAGGTGATGGAGGGTTCCCTCAACACTACACCTGGGGCAGGTGATGGAGGGTTCCCTCAACACTACACCTGGGCAGGTGATGGAGGGTTCCCTCAACACTACACCTGGGGCAGGTGATGGAGGTTCCCTCAACACTACACCTGGGACAGGTGATGGAGGGTTCCCTCAACACTACACCTGGGGCAGGTGATGGAAGGTCCCTGAACACTACACCTGGGCAGGTGATGGAGGGTTCCTCAACACTACACCTGGGGCTGGTGATGGAGGGTTCCTCAACACTACACCTGGGGCTGGTGATGGAGGGTTCCTCAACACTACACCTGGGGCTGGTGATGGAGGGTCCCTCAACACTACACCTGGGGCAGGTGATGGAGGGTTCCCTCAACACTACACCTGGGTCAGGTGATGGAGGGTCCCTCAACACTACACCTGGGCTGGTGATTGAGGCTCCCTCAACACTACACCTGCGGCAGGTGATGGAGGGTTCCCTGAAAACTACACCTGGGGCAGGTGACGGAGGGTTCACTCAACACTACACCTGGGGCAGGTGATGGAAGGCTCAATCAACACTACACCTAGGGCAGGTGATGGAGGGTTCCCTCAACACTACACCTAGGGCAGGTGATGGAGGGTTCCCTCAACACTACACCTAGGGCAGGTGATGGAGGGTTCCCTCAACACTACACCTGGGGCAGGTGATGGAGGTAGTCCCTCAAAACTACACCTGGGGCAGGTAATGGAGGTAGGCCCTCAACACTACACCTGGGGCAGGTGATGGAGGGTTCCCTCAACACTAAACCTGGGGCAGGTGATGGAGGGTTCCCTGAACACTACACCTGGGGCAGGTGATGGAGGGTTCCTTCAACACTACACCTGGGGCAGGTGATGGAGGGTTCCCTCAACACTCCACCTGGGGCAGGTGATGGAAGGTTCCCTGAACACTACACCAAGGGCAGGTGATGGAGGGTTCCCTCAACACAATACCTCGGGCATGTGATGGAGGGTTCCCTCAACACTACACCTAGGACAGGCGATGGAGGGGTCCCTCAACACTACACCTAGGGCGGGTGATATAGGGTTCCCTCAACACTACACCTGGGGCAGGTGATGGAGGGTTCCCTCAACACTACACCTGGGCAGGTGATGGAGGTAGTCCCTCAACACAACACCTAGGACAGGCGATGGAGGGATCCCTCAACACTACACCTAGGGCGGGTGATGGAGGGTTCCCTCAACACTACACCTGGGGCAGGTGATGTAGGTAGTCCCTCAACACTACACCTGGGGCAGGTGATGGAGGGTTCCCTCAACAATACACCTGGGGTAGGTGATGGAGGGGTCCATCAACACTAAACCTGGGGCAGGTGATGGAAGGTTCCCTGAACACTACACCTAGGGCATGTGATGGAGGGTTCCTTCAACACTACACCTGGGGCAGGTGATGGAGGTAGTCCCTCAACACTACACCTGGGGCAGGTGATGGAAGGTTCCCTTAACACTACACCTGGGGCAGGTGATGGAGGGTTCCCTCAACACTACACCTGGGGCAGGTGATGGAGGGTTCCTTCAACACTACACCTAGGGCAGATAATGGAGGTGGTCAGTCAACACTACACCTAGGGCAGGTGATGGAGGGTTCCCTCAACACTACACCTGGGGCAGGTGATGGAGGGTTCCCTCAACACTACACCTAGGGCAGGTGATGGAGGGTTCCTCAACACTACACCTACGGCAGGTGATGGAGGGTTCCCTCAACACTACACCTGGGGCAGGTGATGGAGGTAGTCCCTCAACACTACACCTAGGGCAGGTGATGGAGGTAGTCGCTCAACACTACACCTGGGGCAGGTGATGAAGGTAGTCCCTCAACACTACACCTGGGGCAGGTGATGTAAGGTTCCCTGAAGACTACACCTGGGGCAGGTGATGGAGGGTTCACTCAACACCAAACCTGGGGCAGGTGATGGAGGGGTCCTTCAACACTACACCTGGGGCAGGTGATGGAGGTAGTCCCTCAACACTACACCTGGGCAGGTGATGTAAGGTTCCCTGAAGACTACACCTGGGGCAGGTGATGGAGGGTTCACTCAACACCAAACCTGGGGCAGGTGATGGAGGGGTCCTTCAACACTACACCTGGGGCAGGTGATGAAGGTAGTCCCTCAACACTACACCTAGGGCAGGTGATGGAAGGGTCCCTCAACACTACACCTGGGGCAGGTGATGGAGGGTTCCCTCAACACTAAACCTGGGACAGGTGATGAAGGGTTCCCTCAACACTACACCTAGGGCAGGTGATGGAGGGTTCCCTCAACACTACAACTGGGGCAGGTTTGGGAGGTAGTCCCTCAACACTACACCTGGGGCAAGTGATGGAGGGTTCCCTCAACGCTACAACTGGGGCAGGTGATGGAGGTAGTCCCTCAACACTACACCTGGGGCAGGTCATGGAGGGGTCCTTCAACACTACAAATGGGGGAGGTGGTGGAGGTAGTCCCTGAACACTACACCTAGCGCAGGTGTGGGAGGGTTCCCTCAACACTACAACTGGAGCAGGTGATGGAGGGTTCCCTCAACACTACACCTGGGTCAGGTGATAGAGGTAATCCCTCAACACTACACCAAGGGCAGGTGATGGAGGGTTCCCTCAACACTACACCTAGGGCAGGTGATGGAGGGTTCCCTTAACACTACACCTGGGGCTGGTGATGGAAGGGTCCCTCAACGCTACACCTGGGGCAGGTGATGGAGGGTTCCTTGAACACTAAACCTGGGGCAGGTGATGGAGGGGTCCTTCAACACTAAACCTGGGGCAGGTGAAGGAAGATTCCCTGAACACTACACCTAGGGCATGTGATGGAGGGTTCCTTCTACACTACACCTGGGGCAGGTGATGGAGGTAGTCCCTTAACACTACACCTAGGGCAGGTGATGGAAGGTTCACTAAACACTACACCTGGGGCAGGTGATGGAGAGGTCTTTCAACACTACACCTGGGGCAGGTGATGGAGGGTTCACTCAACACTAAACCTTGGGCAGTTGATGGAGGGGTCTTTCAACACTACACCTGGGGCAGGTGATGGAGAGTTCACTCAACACTAAACCTGGGGCAGGTGATGGAGGGGTCCTTCAACACTACACCTGGGGCAGGTGATGGAAGGTTCCCTGAACACTACACCTGGGGCAGGTGATGGAGGGTTCCCTCAACACTAAACCTGGGACAGGTGATGGAGGGTTCCCTCAACACTACACCTAGGGCAGGTGATAGAGGGTTCCCTCAACTCTACAACTGGGGCAGGCCTAGGAGGTAGTCCCTCAACACTACACCTGGGGCAAGTGATGGAGGTAGTCCTTCAACACTACACCTAGGGCAGGTGATGGAGGGGTCCCTCAATACTGCACCTGGGGCAGGTGATGTAAGGTTCCCTGAAGACTAAACCTGGGGCAGGTGATGGAGGGTTCACTCAACACCAAACCTGGGGCAGGTGATGGAGGGTTCCCTCAACACTAAACCTGGGGCAGGTGATGGAGGGGTCCTTCAACACTAAACCTGGGGCAGGTGACGGAAGGTTCCCTGAACACTACACCTAGGGCATGTGATGGAGGGTTCCTTCAACACTACACGTAGGGCAGGTGATGGAGGGTTCCCTTAACACTACACCTGAGGCTGGTGATGGTGGGGTCCCTCAACGCTACACCTAGGGCAGGTGATGGAGGGGTCCCTCAACACTACCCCTGGTGCAGGTGATGGAGGGTTCCCTCAACACTATAACTGGGGCAGGTGATGGAGGTAGTCCCTCAAAACTACACCTGGGGCAGGTATTGGAGGTAGGCCCTCAACACTACACCTGGGGCAGGTGATGGAGGGTTCCCTCAACACTAAACCTGGGACTGGTGATGGAAGGTTCCCTGAACACTACACCTGGGGCAGGTGATGGAGGGTTCCCTGAACACTACACCTGGGGCAGGTGATGGAGGTGGTCAGTCAACACTACACCTAGGGCAGGTGATGGAGGTTTCCCTCAACACTACATCTGGGGCAGGTGATGGAGGGTTTCCTCAACACTACACCTAGGGCAGGTGATGGAGGGTTCCCTCAACACTACACCTGGGGCAAGTGATGGAGGGTTCCCTCAACACTACACCTGGGGCAGGTGATGGAGGGTTCCTTCAACACTACACCTAGTGTATGCATATTATGTATGCTGGATTATATATCATGTATGTATATTATGTATGTGCTCCATTTATGTATTATTTATTCAGCCTAGCTGGCAGCGTGTGGCAATGTTATTACCATATCCCACACGCTTAATTAATGTGCCTGGCGACGTATGGAAGCTGCTAATGTATCACTTGCCATACGTCGCCTATAGCAGTTGACAAGGAGCCTAGCCAGGGAGACCGCTGCTCTCCCTCTGTGTACATACTCTTATCCAGTAAACCGAACCTACAAAACTATACAGGTGTTTGTGTTCTCTCCTGTATATAGAACTTATTATTCAGAACCAAACATGGCGCAGTGATCCGATCTTACTGGATAATTACGAGTGATAGCGCAAACTTTGTGGAAAGCCGGCTATGGCCTCTATGGACTCTCGCTTGGGTCAACTCCCGCGCCATCTCTCCTCGAAGAATTTCAGCAACTTTGAGCAGTGTCAGTGACAGTGATTTTCTGTGAAGTGTTTAGCGCATTGTGTGTTTCGTGCCATTCATGTGTGACCTTGTTCTAAAGGATTCCCAAGGTATACGGCACGTTCTGGGCATTTGTAAGGAGTAGAGTTCAGTGCACCCGTCTCTGACCGCGTCCTGAGGGTACTGGGCTGACTGGGAGTCGCCGCGCCTCTCCCTCCACCCCCTCACAGCGCCGCCTCCACCCCCCCCCCCCTCACAGCTGGGGCGAGACTCTCTACCCGCCCGGGACACCACACACACACGTACTAACACTCGCTGACCGCGCGGCTTCTTATATATATTTTATATATATAACCTACTTATCTGTGTATTTAATTAATTTTTGTCTGAAATCTTGTTGATACGACGGGCTGACCGGTCAACACTGATTTAAGACATAGTACACAGAGGAAGTAGTTATGTCTCACGCCTTACGTAGCCGTGGACCCAGCGTCTGGATGAGCCAGGCGGGTGATAGCCCCGCAGAGATGGATGACCAGGCCGGCCACGACGCTCCAGCCCCCACATCGCGCAGCCCCTCACCTCAATATTCAGCGTTGTCTCCAGAGATAATTGCCTTACTGAAGTTTATGAGAGATGAGAAACGCGAGGATGAAGCCCACAGACGTTTGGCGGATGAGCACAGAAGGCAAGCAGAGGCAGAACGAGACAACCAACGGAGATTGGAAGACAGTGAACGGTTTGAAGCCTTGATATCTCGCCTCACTGTTAACCAAGCCCCTGGCTCTAACACTGCCTCGGTACTGACTGGTTCAGATACCTCATCCATGCTTCCTTCACGCCCCCCAGCCCCACCTAAAGCAGCAGCTCAAACGCCGCCCATCTTGAAGCCTGATGAGACTTTCCAGACTTTTCGTGAATGGCGGCGACGGTGGACTGATTATTCTACAATGGTGGATCTCCAGAGTTTGTCACAGCCTAAACAACTCATCCAGCTGCGCATGTGCCTGTCCTTGGAAATTCAGCGTGTCTTGGAACATACGTTGCAGGTACCCCCAACCTCTTCGCTGTCTGTAGAGGAGGTACTGGACGTTCTACAACGGCACATCAAAGGACAGCAGAATGAAGCTCTGCGCAGGAGGGAATTGTTTAGCTGCAGACAGATGGAGGGTGAGTCTTTTGATGCCTTTTACGTGCGTCTTAAGAGAGCCTCGGAAGAGGTAGATATATGTCCAGGCCACCACCAGCAGTGCGAGGAGACCCAGTTGAGGCAGGTGATCCTGATGGGTGTTAAGGACGAGGAACTTGTCCAACGCCTCACCTCCCTCGACTCTTCCTCTTCTCTTAAGGATGTGTTGACGATATGTCGCTCCTATGAGGCTGCCAGGTGTGCCACCTCTGCCATCCGTGCTCCCCCTACAGCTGTACGCGCTGTGTCCCGGTACAAGAAGGACAAGAAGTCTGTTCCTACGCCTTCGCCCACCACGTCCACGCCCGGTTTATTTTGCAACAACTGTGGTAAGCAGCACGGAACACAGGTGTGTCCAGCTGCTCAGTCTACCTGCAACAGTTGTGACCGTAAGGGCCACTGGTCACTCACAGTACGGTGCCCAGCCAAACGCGTCCAGTGCAATGTGTGTGGTCGTCTGGGCCACTATGACAAGTGTTGCCCTTCCAACAAACCCAAGGGACCGCGTCGGCGGAAGCTTCAGCCCCCTTCCACCAGAGAGGGCCGCCCACAGTCTTCCAATCAGAGGTACGACGACTCTTGACAACGCTCGAGCCACATTAGGAATGTGTGCTCCCCCCAGCGTCCCAGGACCAAAGTCCCCCAGTACATCAGTGTCATTGTGACCTACCGCAGTGCTTCATCCCGTCTTCAGATGTTGCCCGACACCGGCGCTGATGCTACAGTCATCGGTCCCCAGCATTTGCAATGCTTGGGGCTCTCTCCAAGTGATCTAGGACCGCCCCCCAAGGATCTCCGCTTTATGGCAGATGGTTCACAGATGACCCCGGCCCTGGGTTCACTCCAAGCACAAGTCACCTTTGGCAACAGGTCGTGTCAAGCCTGGATTGATGTGCATAACGGTGTCCAGACTCCTTTGCTGTCCTACAGACATTGTCAGGAGTTGGCCATCATCTCCCAGGACTTCCCCAAACCTATTCTTGAGGTAAAACACGCCAACAGGGTGCAAAAAGGGAGCAGCAACGACCCTGCTGCCGCCCTACCCCTGCCTCTTGCCAGTGACACCTCTCCTTCGGATGCTCGGAAGTACTTCCTGAAGGAATTCAGCGACGTTCTGGTGACCAAGTCCGCTCTGGAATCCAAGCCTCTCAAGAAGATGGCAGGCCCCCCATGAGGATCCACCTGAGGGACGACGCGAAGCCATTCGCTATTTACACCCCTCGACTGGTTCCCCTGGCCTTCCGCGAGGCGGTCAAAAACGAGCTGGACTCCATGGTCGCCCAAGAAATTATTGTACCAACCGGCGATGACCCGTCTCCATGGTGTCACCCGATGGTTGTCGTCGCAAAACCTAAAGGTGGTGTTCGGATCACCACTGACCTTTCCAAGCTCAACAACCAGGTGTCTCGTCCTGCGCACCCTTCTCCCACGCCCTTTGCAGCCATACGCAGCGTGAACCCGAAGGCGCGCTTCTTCACGACGATGGACGCCCTGTGTGGATACTGGCAGATAGAGCTTGCCGAAGAAGACCGACCACTCACAACTTTCATCACCCCGCATGGACGTTACAGTTATTGCCGTGGCCCCATGGGATTCGCCGCTACAGGAGACGCTTTCTGTCTTCGAGGTGATATGGCTCTACAAGGTCTGGCAAACTGCGTGAAAGTGGTCGACGACATACTCGTGTACGACGAGGATTATATGGATCACCTCTGCCGTATCTACGAGGTACTCAACAGGTGCCGGAAGCACGGCATTACCCTAAATGCCGACAAGTTTGTTCTGGCCAGCTCTTCAGTTGACTTTTGTGGGTACACCCTCTCAGGGAATGGTATCGCAGCTGACCCGGAAAAGGTCCGCGCCATTACGGATTTTCCCACCCCTGCTAACCTGACTGACTTGAGGTCCTTCATCGGTCTCGTCAACCAGTTAGCAGAGTTTTCGTCGGACATCTCCGCAGCTGCTCAACCACTTCGCCCCCTGATGAGCCCCAAGAGGACATTCCTGTGGACCCCCGACCACGACAAGGCCTTCCAGCAAGTGAAACAGGCCCTGTCTCGTCCACCTGTCCTCGCCACATTTGACCCAGCCTTGCCGACAGTTCTGCAGACAGATGCCTCACGCTTGTATGGCGTGGGATACGCCCTACTGCAGGATCATGGTGGAGGGCAGTTCCGGCTCGTCCAGTGTGGCTCGCGTTTCCTCTCTGACACTGAGACGCGCTACGCCACTATTGAGTTGGAGCTGTTGGCTGTGGTTTGGGCGATGTCCAAGTGCAGGTTTTACCTCATAGGCCTGCAACACTTTCACCTAGTGACCGACCATCGCCCGCTTGTCCCGATCCTCAACCACTACACGCTAGACGCCGTTGAGAACCCTCGCCTCCAGCGTCTGAAAGAGAAGCTCTCGGCGTACATCTTCACTGCAGTGTGGCGTGCTGGTAAGGAGCTCTGCATCCCTGATGCGGTGATGCCTTATCCCGCTCTCCTGTCAGCCGCCCTACTCCAGAAGACCATGTACTCGACGCCGACCTCGCTCTTTCCGTCAGGACTGTGGTCACTCTCCATGCCGTCCAATCCCTTCGTTCGGACCCGTCACCAGATGACGACAAGGCAATGGAGGACCTTCGAACAGCGGCCCGAGATGACCCTTCCTACGTCCGACTCGTCGAGTGTGTGAGGAATGGATTTCCTAGCAACCGCTACGATCTTCACAACACCCTGCTCCCGTATTGGAAACTCCGCTATGAACTCTACTGCGACGGAGACCTTGTTCTGTACGGAGCACGTGTAGTTGTCCCTGCTGCATCACGTCCCCACGCCTTGGCCCGCCTTCACGACAGTCACCGTGGAGCTGAGGCCACCAAACGACGTGCACGACAGACTGTGTTCTGGCCCGGCATCAACTCCGACATCTCCAATGTTGTCCGTGCGTGTGAGCCCTGCCAAGTATTACAACCCAGCCAGCAGCAGGAACCCTTCATGAGTGACGACAACCCCACCCGCCCCTTTGAGTCTGTGTCGGCCGACTTTTTCTGTGTGTCAGGAAAGTCCTTCCTCGTTATCGTCGACCGTCTCTCTGGTTGGCCGGTTGTCATCAAGTGCGGTAATGACACGACGTCTGCCGCCACCATCAGCAAGTTCCGCCACTACTTCCGTGACGTGGGCGTTCCTGTACGCCTGCGAACCGACGGAGGGCCTCAGTTCACAAGCCGGGACTTTGCTGCGTTCCTTGACCGATGGGGAGTCCGGCATGTGTTGTCATCGCCCCATTACCCGCAGTCCAACGGCCACGCTGAGGCTGCTGTCAAATCCCTGAAGCACCTCATCCTTAAGGTGGCCCCTTCTGGGAACATTGACTGCGAGGCCTTCGACAGGGGTCTTCTTGAACTCCGCAACACACCTAACTACACCGGACGCTCCCCTGCCCAGGTTTTGTATGGACGCCCCCTTCGTTCTTGTGTCCCTGCTCACCCTCAATCCTTCTCCAAGGAGTGGCAGGCCAAGACAGAGGATTGTGATCGCCGAGCCGCCGAACGTGTTCAGGACGTCGTCGCCCGCTACAATGACCACGCCCGTTCTCTCCCCAGGTTGAGTGTCGGCACCCAAGTCCGTGTTCAGGACCCGACCTCCCTACGTTGGGACAAAGTAGGCGTAGTCATGGGTCTCGGCAGGTCACGGGACTACCAGGTGCGGTTACCCAGTGGTCGTGTGTGGTGGAGGAACCGCCGTTTTCTCCGACCCGTAACAATGCCTTCTGCTGGCCCCGCCACCAGTGTTGAGTCCCATACCCTTCCCAGTGATGAAGTCCCTCGACGCTCAGAACGGATCCAAAAGAAAAGGTCCGCTCAAGACTTTGCTATGAGCGTATAGGGGGGAGGGAGGTGTATGCATATTATGTATGCTGGATTATATATCATGTATGTATATTATGTATGTGCTCCATTTATGTATTATTTATTCAGCCTAGCTGGCAGCGTGTGGCAATGTTATTACCATATCCCACACGCTTAATTAATGTGCCTGGCGACGTATGGAAGCTGCTAATGTATCACTTGCCATACGTTGCCTATAGCAGTTGACAAGGAGCCTAGCCAGGGAGACCGCTGCTCTCCCTCTGTGTACATACTCTTATCCAGTAAACCGAACCTACAAAACTATACAGGTGTTTGTGTTCTCTCCTGTATATAGAACTTATTATTTAGAACCTAACACCTAGGGCAGATAATGGAGGTGGTCAGTCAACACTACACCTAGGGCAGGTGATGGAGGGTTCCCTCAACACTACACCTGGGGCAGGTGATGGAGGGTTCCCTCAACCCTACACCTGGGGCAGGTGATGGAGGGTTCCCTCAACACTACACCTGGGGCTGGTGATGGAGGGTTCCTCAACACTAAACCTGGGGCTGGTGATGGAAGGTTCCCTGAACACTACACCTGGGGCAGGTGATGGAGGGTTCCTTCAACACTACACCTGGGGCAGGTGATGGAGGGTTCCTTCAACACTACACCTAGGGCAGGTGATGCAGTTTGTGAGTCAACATTACACCAAGGGCAGGTGATGCAGTGTGTGAGTCAACACTACACCTACGGCAGATGATGGAGGGTTCCGTCAACACTAAACCTGGGTCAGGTGATGGAGGTAGTCCCTCAACACTACACCTAGGGCAGGTGATGGAGGTAGTCCCTCAACACAACACCTGGGGCAGGTGATGGAGGTAGTCCCTCAACACTACACCTGGGGCAGGTGATGGAGGGTTCACTCAACACCAAACCTGGGGCAGGTGATGGAGGGGTCCTTCAACACTACACCTGGGGCAGGTGATGGAGCGTTCCCTCAACACTACCCCTGGTGCAGGTGATGGAGGTAGTCCCTCAACACTACACCTAGGGCAGGTGATGGAGGGTTCCCTCAACACTACACCTGGGGCAGGTGATGGAGGGTTCCTTCAACACTACACCTAGGGCAGGTGATGGAGGTGGTCAGTCAACACTACACCTAGGGCAGGTGATGGAGGTTTCCCTCAACACTACATCTGGGGCAGGTGATGGAGGGTTCCCTCAACACTACACCTAGGGCAGGTGATGGAGGGGTCCCTCAACGCTACACCTAGGGCAGGTGATGAAGGGGTCCCTCAACACTACACCTAGGGCATGTGATGGAGGGTTCCCTTAACACTACACCTGGGGCTGGTGATGGAGGGGTCCCTCAATACTACACCTGGGGCAGATGATGGAAGGCTCCCTCAACACTACACCTGGGGCAGGTGATGGAGGGGTCCTTCAACACTACACCTGGGGCAGGTGATGGAGGGTTCCCTCAACACTACACCTGGGGCAGGTGATGGAGGGTTCCCTCAACACTACACTTGGGGCAGGTGATGGAGGGTTCCCTGAAAACTACACCTGGGGCAGGTGACGGAGGGTTCACTCAACACTACCCCTGGGGCAGGTGATGGAGGTAGTCCCTCAACACTGCACCTAGAGCAGGTGATGCAGGGTTTCCTCAACACTACACCTGGGGCAGGTGATGGAGGGTTCCCTCAACAATACACCTGGGGCAGGTGATGGAGGGTTCCCTCAGCACTAAACCTGGAACTGGTGATGGAAGGTTCCCTGAACACTACACCTGGGGCAGGTGATGGAGGGTTCCCTCAACACTACACCTGGGGCAGGTGATGGAGGGTTCCCTCAACACTACACCTGGGGCAGGTGATGGAGGTGTTCCTCAACACTACACCTGGGGCAGGTGATGGAGGGTTCCCTCAACACTACACCTAGGGCAGGTGATGGAGGGTTCCCTCAACACTATAACTGGGGCAGGTGATGGAGGTTCCCTCAACACTACACCTGGGGCAGGTGATGGAGGGTTCCCTCAACACTACACCTGGGGCAGGTGATGGAGGGTTCCCTCAACACTACACCTGGGCAGGTGATGGAGGGGTCCCTCAACACTACACCTAGGGCAGGTGATGGAGGGTTCCCTCAACACTACACCTGGGGCAGGTGATGGAGGTAGTCCCTCAACACTACACCTAGGGCAGGTGATGGAGGTAGTCCCTCAACACTACACCTGGGGCAGGTGATGGAGGTGTCCCTCAACACTACACCTGGGGCAGGTGATGGAGGGTTCCCTCAACACTACACCTGGGGCAGGTGATGGAGGGTTCACTCAACACTACACCTGGGGCAGGTGATGGAGGGTTCCTCAACACTACACCTGGGGCAGGTGATGGAGGGTTCCCTCAACACTACACCTGGGCAGGTGATGGAGGTTCCCTCAACACTACACCTGGGGCAGGTGATGGAGGGTTCCCTCAACACTACACCTGGGGCAGGTGATGGAGGGTTCCCTCAACACTACACCTGGGGCAGGTGATGGAGGGTTCCCTCAACACTACACCTGGGGCAGGTGATGGAGGGTTCCCTCAACACTACACCTGGGGCAGGTGATGGAGGGTTCCTCAACACTACACCTGGGCAGGTGATGGAGGTTCCCTCAACACTACACCTGGGGCAGGTGATGGAGGGTTCCCTCAACACTACACCTGGGGCAGGTGATGGAGGGTCCCTCAACACTACACCTGGGGCAGGTGATGGAGGGTTCCCTCAACACTACACCTGGGGCAGGTGATGGAGGGGTCCCTCAACACTACACCTAGGGCAGGTGATGGAGGGTTTCCTCAACACTACACCTGGGCAGGTGATGGAGGGTTCCCTCAACACTACACCTGGGGCAGGTGATGGAGGGTTCCCTCAACACTACACCTGGGGCAGGTGATGGAGGGTTCCTCAACACTACACCTGGGCAGGTGATGGAGGTTCCCTCAACACTACACCTGGGGCAGGTGATGGAGGGTTCCCTCAACACTACACCTGGGGCAGGTGATGGAGGGTTCCCTCAACACTACACCTGGGGCAGGTGATGGAGGGTTCCCTCAACACTACACCTGGGGCAGGTGATGGAGGGTTCCCTCAACACTACACCTGGGCAGGTGATGGAGGTAGTCCCTCAACACTACACCTGGGGCATGTGATGGAGGTTCCCTCAACACTACAGCTGGGGCAGGTGATGGAGGGTTCCCTCAACACTACACCTGGGCAGGTGATGGAGGGTTCCCTCAACACTACACCTGGGGCAGGTGATGGAGGTAGTCCCTCAACACTACACCTGGGGCAGGTGATGGAGGATTCCTCAACACTACAACTGGGGCAGGTGATGGAGGTAGTCCCTCAACACTACACCTGGGGCAGGTGATGGAGGGTTCCCTCAACACTACACCTAGGGCAGGTGATGGAGGGTTCCCTCAACACTACACCTAGGGCAGGTGATGGAGGGTTCCCTCAACACTACACCTGGGGCAGGTGATGGAGGGTTCCTCAACACTACACCTGGGGCAGGTGATGGAGGTTCCCTCAACACTACACCTGGGGCAGGTGATGGAGGGTTCCCTCAACACTACACCTGGGGCAGGTGATGGAGGGTTCCCTCAACACTACACCTGGGGCAGGTGATGGAGGGTTCCTCAACACTACACCTGGGGCAGGTGATGGAGGGTTCCCTCAACACTACAACTGGGCAGGTGATGGAGGGTTCCCTCAACACTACACCTGGGGCAGGTGATGGAGGTAGTCCCTCAACACTACACCTAGGGCAGGTGATGGAGGGTTCCCTCAACACTACACCTGGGCAGGTGATGGAGGGTTCCCTCAACACTACACCTGGGGCAGGTGATGGAGGGTTCCCTCAACACTACACCTAGGGCAGGTGATGGAGGTGTCCCTCAACACTACACCTGGGGCAGGTGATGGAGGGTTCCCTTAACACTACACCTGGGGCAGGTGATGGAGGGTTCCTCAACACTACACCTGGGGCAGGTGATGGAGGGTCCCTCAACACTACACCTGGGGCAGGTGATGGAGGGGTCCCTCAACACTACACCTGGGGCAGGTGATGGAGGTTCCCTCAACACTACACCTGGGGCAGGTGATGGAGGGTTCCCTCAACACTACACCTGGGGCAGGTGATGGAGGGTTCCCTCAACACTACACCTGGGGCAGGTGATGGAGGGTTCCCTCAACACTACACCTGGGGCAGGTGATGGAGGTAGTCCCTCAACACTACACCTGGGGCAGGTGATGGAGGGTTCCCTCAACACTACACCTGGGGCAGGTGATGGAGGGTTCCCTCAACACTACACCTGGGCAGGTGATGGAGGTTCCCTCAACACTACACCTGGGGCAGGTGATGGAGGTGTCCCTCAACACTACACCTGGGGCAGGTGATGGAGGGTTCCCTCAACACTACACCTGGGCAGGTGATGGAGGGTTCCCTCAACACTACACCTGGGGCAGGTGATGGAGGTAGTCCCTCAACACTACACCTGGGGCAGGTGATGGAGGTAGTCCCTCAACACTACACCTGGGGCAGGTGATGGAGGTAGTCCCTCAACACTACACCTGGGGCAGGTGATGGAGGTAGTCCCTCAACACTACACCTGGGGCAGGTGATGGAGGGTTCCCTCAACACTACAACCTGGGGCAGGTGATGGAGGTAGTCCCTCAACACTACACCTAGGGCAGGTGATGGAGGGGTCCCTCAACACTACACCTGGGGCAGGTGATGGAGGTAGTCCCTCAACACTACACCTGGGGCAGGTGATGGAGGTTCCCTCAACACTACACCTGGGGCAGGTGATGGAGGGTTCCCTCAACACTACACCTGGGGCAGGTGATGGAGGGTTCCCTCAACACTACACCTGGGGCAGGTGATGGAGGGTTCCCTCAACACTACACCTGGGGCAGGTGATGGAGGGTTCCCTCAACACTACACCTGGGGCAGGTGATGGAGGGTTCCCTCAACACTACACCTGGGCTGGTGATGGAGGGTCCCTCAACACTACACCTAGGCAGGTGATGGAGGGGTCCCTCAACACTACACCTGGGGCAGGTGATGGAGGGTCCCTCAACACTACACCTTGGGCAGGTGATGGAGGGGTCCCTCAACACTACACCTGGGCAGGTGATGGAGGTTCCCTCAACACTACACCTGGGGCTGGTGATGGAGGGTCCCTCAACACTACACCTGGGGCAGGTGATGGAGGGTCCCTCAACACTACACCTGGGGCAGGTGATGGAGGGGTCCCTCAACACTACACCTGGGACAGGTGATGGAGGTGGTCCTCAACACTACACCTGGGGCAGGTGATGGAGAGTTCCCTCAACACTACACCTGGGGCAGGTGATGGAGGGTTCCCTCAACACTACACCTGGGGCAGGTGATGGAGGGTTCCCTCAACACTACACCTGGGGCAGGTGATGGAGGGTCCCTCAACACTACACCTAGGGCAGGTGATGGAGGGTTTCCTCAACACTACACCTAGGGCAGGTGATGGAGGGTTCCCTCAACACTACACCTGGGGCAGGTGATGGAGGGTTCCCTCAACACTACACCTGGGGCAGGTGATGGAGGGTTCCTCAACACTACACCTGGGGCAGGTGATGGAGGGTTCCCTTAACACTACACCTGGGGCAGGTGATGGAGGGCTCTCTCAACACTACACCTAGGGCAGGTGATGGAGGGTTCCCTCAACACTACACCTGGGGCAGGTGATGGAGGGCTCCCTCAACACTACACCTAGGGC
Organism: Homarus gammarus; assembly: GCA_958450375.1. Classification (NCBI taxonomy): domain Eukaryota; kingdom Metazoa; phylum Arthropoda; class Malacostraca; order Decapoda; family Nephropidae; genus Homarus; species Homarus gammarus. The sequence goes on along the minus strand of CAUDMG010003670.1, from coordinate 1,223,301 downwards.
AGGTCATGGAGGGCTCCCTCAACACTACTCCTGGGGCAGGTGATGTACGGTTCCCTCAACACTACACCTAGGGCAGGTGATGGAGGGGTCCCTCTACACTACACCTGGGGCAGGTGGTTGGAAGTGGTCCCTCAACACTACACCTGTGGCAAGTGACGGAAGACTCCCTCAATTCTACACTTGGGGCAGGTGTTGGGGGGGGGGGTCCCTCAACACTACACCAGGGGCAGGTGATTGAAGGCTCCCTCAGCACTACACCTAGGGCAGGTGATGGAGGTGGTCCTTCAACACTACAACTGGGGCAGGTGATGGAAGGCTCCCTCAATACTACACCTGGGGCAAGTGATGGAAGGCTCCCTCAATACTACACCTGGGGCAGGTGATGGGGGGTCCCTCAACACTACACCAGGGGCAGGTGATTGAAGGCTCCCTCAACATACACCTAGGGCAGGTGATGGAAGTGGTCCCTCAACACTACACCTCGGGCAGGTGATGGAAGGCTCCCTCAATACTACATCTGTGGCAGGTGGATCAGGTGTTGGGAGGATCTTTTAACATTGTACACGGTGCTGCATATATTAATGTTTATTGCATACCATCTGTAAATAACAAAATTCTTTTATTCATGTTCGTCATGTTCGATGGCGGTCTCACTGATTTCCTCTCTCAGTGATTCTTGTGTTATAGAGTAGGTAGATGAAAGTGTGTGTTCATTCAAACACACTATTATAAGTTACAGGTGCAAGTACACTACTACCACTACTTTGCTGTTACTGTAAAGTAGTTCCTTTGGCAGTATGCTGTCGCCCATGCGGGTATCATGACCAGTCCAACATAGTTGTTCATGTATAATGGCAGCCTAGATTCTCCTACAGTTGGTGTCAGCGAGAATAGTGGCATTTGTTTTCTTGTCTTCCCAGCGAACTCGGAGGATTGAACGTAGACTACGTTGGTGAAAGTGTTCAAGTGCCTTGAGGTGCCTCCTGTATGTGACCCATGTGTCTCTGCCATATAGCAGGGTGGGGAGGACCACTGCTCGATATACGTATAATGTTGTAGATAATTAAATTTCAACTCCATACAGATGAAGACACGGGAACGAAGTCTGCCAAAGGCTCGAGATGCACATCTGAGTCGATGTTGAATCTCTTCATCGATGTCCACGGTGGTGGAACCGAGATACTGAAAGTGAGTAACATTAGAGAGGGTAGTACCGTTAAGAAGGATGTATGGTGGAGGTGTGGGTAAACAAGGGACAGGCTGAAAAAGAATCTGAGTCTTATGTATATTCATCTGCAGGCTGAAGTGCGCATACGCATTTGTGTAGATGTTCAAGATGTTCTGTAGTTTGCGTTCATTGTGAGTGACTTTGGGTGAGGTTCAGTAATGAAAGCCACCGAAACCTTTGGTCCTGCCTGGAGTCATTTTATGTTGAAAAGTCCCTTCTTCAGGTGGCTGAATTGCCACTGGCACGAGTAAGGAAGACAACCAAGAAAATGGAAAAGAGAGTTAGTGCCAGTACACGTCGTGGAGTTGCCTCACAATGGCGATGATTTTTGGTGGACATCTAAAACGGCTGAATACCGCCAGAAGGCTTCCCTTTTGGCCGAGTCGAAGGCCTTGGTAAAGTCGATGAAGGCCATGTACAGGCCAAGACACTGTTCTCTGCACTTTTGCTGTATCTGGCGAGCAGCAAAGATCATGTCAGTGGTGCCACGTGATAGTCTAAAGCCACACTCAGATTAGGAGGAGGTTTTCCGACTCATAAAAAATTCTGTTTAGGAGGACTCGGGCGATAATCTTACAAGCTACGAACAGCAGCGAGATCCCATCTTGTGTTTATCTGCAAGTTTTTGCGTTTCACATGCTCCCCCTCTCTATACCTCCCCTTCTCTACACTTCCCCTTCTCTACACCTCCCATTCTCTACTCCTCCCCCTCTCTACACCTTCCCTTCTCTACTCCTCCCCCTCTCTACACCTCCCATTCTCTACACCTCCCTTCTCTTCAACTCCCCTTCTCTAAACCTCCCATTCTCTACGCCTCCCTTCTCTACACCTCCCTTCTCATCATCTTCTCTTCTCTACACCTTCCCTTCTCTACACCTCCCATTCTCTACGCCTCCCTTCTCGACACCTCACCTTCTCTACACCTCCCCCTCTTACACCTCCCCTTCTCTACACCTCCCCTTCTCTCCACCTCCCTTCTCTACACCTCCCCTTCTCTACACCTCCCCTTCTCTACACCTTCCCTTCTCTACACCTCCCCCTCTCTACACCTCCCTCTCTCTACACCTCTCCTTTCCTACACCTTCCCTTCTCTACTCCTCCCATTCTCTCCATCTCCCTTCTCTACATCTCCCCCTCTCTAAACCTCCCCTTCTCTACACCTCCCCTTCTCTACACCTCCCCTTCTCTACACCTCCCCCTCTCTACTCCTCCTCCTCTCTACCCCTCCCCCTCTCTACACCTCCCCTTCTCTACACCTCCGCTTCTCTACACCTCCCCTTCCCTACACCTCCCCTTCTCTACACCTCCCCTTCTCTACATCTCCCCCTCTCTACATCTCCCCCTCTCTACACCTCCCCTTCTCTACACCTCCCCTTCTCTACACCTCCGCTTCTCTACACCTTTCCTTCCCTACACCTCCCCTTCTCTTTACCTCCCCTTCTCTACACCTCCCCTTCCCTACACCTCCCCTTCTCTACCCCTCCCCTTCTCTACCCCTCCCCCTCTCTACACCTCCCCTTCCCTACACCTCCCCTTCTCTACCCCTCCCCTTCTCTACCCCTCCCCTTCTCTACCCCTCCCCCTCTCTACACCTCCCCTTCCCTACACCTCCCCTTCTCTACCCCTCCCCTTCTCTACCCCTCCCCTTCTCTACACCTCTCCCTCTCTACACCTCCCCCTCTCTACACCTCCCCTTCTCTACACCTCCCCTTCTCTACCCCTCCCCTTCTCTACACCTCCCCCTCTCTACACCTCCTCCTCTCTACACCTCCCCTTCTCTACACCTTCCGATTCTCTACACCTCCCCCTCTCTTCTCTTCCTCCTCTCTACTCCTCCCCTTCTCTACACCTCCCTTCTGTACACCTCCTCCTCTCTACACCTCCTCCTCTCTTCATCTCCCCTTCTCTACACCTCCCTTCTCTTCACCTCTTCCTCTCTACTCTTCCTCCTCTCTACTCTTCCTCCTCTCTACACCTCCCCTTCTCTACTCCTCCCCTTTTCTACACCTCCCTTCACTTCATCTCCCCATCTCTACACCTCCCTTCTCTACACCTCCCCTTCTCTACTCCTCCCCATCTCTACACCTCCCTTCACTTCATCTCCCCATCTCTACACCTCCCTTCTCTTCACCTCCCCTTCTCTACACCTTCTTCTCTACTCTTCCTCCTCTCCACTCCTCTCCCTCTCTACACCTCCCCTTCTCTCCACCTTCCCTTCTGTACTCCTCCCTCTCTCTTCTCCTCCCCCTCTCTACTCCTCCACCTCTCTACACCTCCCCTTCTCTACACCTTCTCTTCTCTAAACCTCCCCTTCTCTACACCTCCCCTCTCTACACCTCCCTCTTCCACAAACATCCACCCCCTTTCACCAACAACCAACCCCCTTTCACAAACAACCATCCCCCTTCCCAAAATAACCACCCCCCTTCAACAAACAACCATCCCCCTTCAACAACCATCACCCATCCACAAACTACCATCCCACTTCCACAAAAAACCATCCCCCTTCCACAAACAAACATCACCCTTCCACAAACAGCCATCCCCCTTCCACAAACAACCATCCCCCTTCAACACCCATCCCCCTTCCACAAACAACCATTCCCCTTCAACAACCATCCCCCTTCCACAAACAACCATCCCCCTTCCACAAACAACCATCACCCTTCCACAAACAGCCATCCCCCTTCCACAAACAACCATCCCCCTTCCACAAACAACCATTCCCCTTCAACAACCATCCCCCTTCCACAAACAGCCATCCCCCTTCCACAAACAACCATCCCCCTTCAACACCCATCCCCCTTCCACAAACAACCATTCCCCTTCAACAACCATCTTCCTTCCACAAACAACCATCCCCCTTTAACAACCATCCCCCTTCCACAAACAACAATCCCCCTTCCACAAACAACCATTCCCCTTCAACAACCATCCCCCTTCCACAAACAACCATCCCCCTTCAACAACAATCCCCCTTCCACAAACAACCATCCCACTTCAACAACTATCCCCCTTCCACAAACAACCATCCAACCTCCACACCTTCCCTAAATATCTGTGACAGTGTTGACGATGCAGGTAATTGTTGTGGTCTTACCTGGTCACGTGTTGGCCCTCGTCCTAGTTCAAGGAGGAACGTGTGTGTGCTAGCGGCTGTCACAGTTCTCTGTTAAAAGCCTAAAGCTTCTGCGTACTGTACCGCCTAATGTTTATACCTCGCTGGTGGAGTGCGTGTCTGTGTGTGCGCGTGTGTGTGTGTGTTTTGTGGTAATGGTGGTGGTTATGGTAATGGCAGTAGTATTGGTGGTGGTGATGGTAATGACAGTAGTTTTGGCGGTGATGGTAATTGCAGTAGAGTTGATGGTGGTGGTTATGGTAATGGCATTAGTGTTGTTGGTGGTGGTGGGGATGGTAATGGAAGTAGTGTTGGCGGTGATGGTAATGGAAATGGCAGTAGTGTTGGTGGTGGTGATGGTAATGACAGTAGTTTTGGCGGTGATGGTAATTTCAGTAGAGTTGATGGTGGTGGTTATGGTAATGGAAGGAGTGTTGGTGGTGGTGGGGATGGTAATGGAAGTAGTGTTTGGCGGTGATGGTAATGGTAATGGCAGTAGTGTTGGCGGTGATAGAAATGGCAGTAGTATTTATGGTGGTGGTGATGGTAATGGCAGTAGTGTTGGTGGTGATGGTGATGGTAATGGCAGTAGTGTTGGTGTTGATGGTAATGGCAGTAGTGTTGGTGGTGATGGTAATGGTAATGGCAGTAGTGTTGGTGTTGATGGCAAAGGCAGTAGTGTTGGTGGTGATGGTGATGGTCATGGCAGTAGTGTTGGTGTTGATAGTAATGGCAGTAGTGTTGGTGGTGATGGTAATGGTAATGACAGTAGTGTTGGTGTTGATGGTAATGGCAGTAGTGTTGGTGGTGATGGTGATGGCAATGGCAGTAGTGTTGGTGGTGATGGTGATGGTCATGGCAGTAGTGTTGGTGTTGATGGTAATGGCAGTAGTGTTGGTGGTGATGGTAATGGTAATGACAGTAGTGTTGGTGGTGATGGTAATGGCAGTAGTGTTGGTGGTGATGGTAATGGTAGTAGTGTTGGTGGTGGTGGTTATGGTAATGGCAGTAGTGTTGGCGTTGATGGTAATGGTAGTAGTGTTGGTGGTGGTGGTTTTGGTAATGGCAGTAGTGTTGGTGGTGATGGTAATGGTAATGGCAGTAGTGTTGGTGGTGGTGGTGATGATAATGGCAGTAATGTTGGTGGTGATGGTAATGGTAATGACAGTAGTGTTGGCGGTGATGGTAATGGCAGTAGTGTTGAGGGTGGTAGGGATGGTATTGACAGTAGTGTTGGTGGTGATGGTGATGGTGATGGCAGTAGTGTTGGTGATGGTAATGGCAGTAGTGTTGGTGGCGGTGGTTATGGTAATGGCAGTAGTGTTGGTGGTGGTGGTGGTGATGGCAGTAGTGTTGGCGGTGATGGTAATGGCAGTAGTGTTGGTGGTGATGGTGATGGTAATGGCAATAGTGTTGGTGGTGATGGTAATGGCAGTAGTGATTGGTGGTAATGGTGATGGTAATAGCAGTAGTGTTGGTGATGGTAACGGTAATGGCAGTAGTGTTGGTGGTGATGGTAATGGCAGTAGTGTTGGTGGTGATGGTAATGGCAATAGTGTTGGTGATGGTAATATTAATGTCAGTAGTGTTGGTGGCGATGGTAATGGCAGTAGTGTTGGTGGTGATGGTAATGGCAGTACTGTTGGTGGTGATTAGGGTGACAATAGTGCATAGGGGTGAATTTCTAAAATTGATTAAATGGAATGGCCATTGGTCCAATACTGCGTACCCATTAGGGTGACAATAAAAAGTGAAAGTTTTTATTTTTAGATGGCCATTTGTCCAATACTGCGTACCCATGAAAAAAGAACACAGGCGAAATCCTGGGTCATTTGGACAATATTTAGAGGTGGCTCAAGCCATTTGAAGTTAACACTACTGAAATTATTATTGATTTTTTCTAATTTCTTTATTTATGAACCGATTACTATGAAACTTTGCAGGTATATGTAGAATGCAAATTCAAACTAAAGTTGTTCCTAACATTTTTTCTAAAAATGAGTAATGAGTATTTTGGCTGGTGCAGCTATTGGCAATGCAGAGGGGAGGGAGAGGCGGGTGTCAGTCTGGGTAGGGGGAAGAGGTTGTGTGCCAGTGTCTGACTGGTACAGTAGCATCAGTTGTGTGTGAGACGTGACGGTGGGTGTGTGTGCGTCGCTCTTGTTGCAGTATTACGGTTAGTACCATTGTCTTTGTCTAAAATCAATGCATCAATTTAGGTATATAACACTTTAAAAACTTTATACAAGTGATCTTGCATGCCGTATGCTTTATGGGTGCTGTTGTTTGCATAACAGTAACAACATAAGTTACATAAATGTTTTTGTTTGTTTCAGGTTCAATGGCGAGTACACGTTCAAAAACTGAAGTTTGGCTCATTGGTCAACACATAACCGAAATCACGGGTGCACAACTTCCTTCAAGAGGAGATGTTCTACGTCTGTTTTTCCACGGTCACAATGAACATAAGAAAACAGTGAATGATTCTGCGAGTGAAGTTGCAGCATCGGTTATTAGTTTCTGGAATAAAGCACGGATTCCTACCATAACTGAGAAGAGTATTGGACGAAAGGTAGTGGATCTTTTTTTAATGTGGAAGGGACTTAAGAAAAACTGCACTCGCACTACAGACACACAACGTAAGAAAGAGGAAACTTTTTGTGATGAGTTAGAGGACCTCTTCGATGTTGCCCACCCCAAGGCAATGCAGCTCTTGACCATCAAAGAAGACCGAGCATTCCTGGCAGCGCAACGAGAAAAAGGGAGAAGAGGTGTAATGGCAGGAGTAGACAAAAAGATTGCTTGTTCCATCAAGCGTCGGGAAGAAAGCAAGAGTAAGCAATCTCTACAACAGAATCAAGCCAGTTCTGCTCTTGAATATGATGAGTTGGGTTCTTCGTCTGAAACAGAATCACAATCAAGCTCGTCATCATCTACAAGTTCCCTAGCGATATCACCAGTGGTATCTTCTTCCAATCGTAAACGTGCTACTCTCAAAGTTATCACCCCTGAATTGTCAAGTACATTGGACCGCACTGGGATCAGTCACCGCTCTGCTCTCCGGATCGTCAGTGCCACGGCTGCTAGTCTAGGTCATGACCCAATGGAACTAGTTTTAAACTATGAGACAGTGCGTACTTCGCGAGCGACCCACCGTTCTGGGATTGCCAACGAAATTAAAGAAAAATTTCAACCTAGTGAAGTGCTCACTGTGCACTGGGATGGAAAAATTATTCCTGATGAACAAGGAGCGAGTGTTGACCGAATCGCCATTCTTGTCTCCGGAATCAATACTGAAAAGCTGCTTGGTGTCCCGAAACTATTGTCAGGGACTGGACAGGCCATTGCTACAGCAGTCAGTGCAGCGCTGGAAGAGTGGAAAATATCAGAGAATGTTTCAGCACTCAGTTTTGACACAACAGCTTCAAACACTGGGCACTTGTCGGGGGCATGTGTCATTCTGGAGCAGAAACTCGGCCGCCGTCTTCTGCATCTCGCGTGTCGTCACCACATCCTTGAGCTTGTTGCCGAGAAAGCGTATGTGGAATGCATGGGGCCTTCCTCTGGACCAGATATTACTCTCTTCTCTCGCTTCAAGCATAAGTGGAAGGACATCAGTCAAGATGACTACAGCCCTCTCTCAGACCTCCCTCCAAGTTTGTACGAGAAACGAGATGACCTCATCTGTTGCTGGAAACATCATCTGGGCAAGAAGCAGCAGCCACGTGATGATTACCGTGAGGTACTGGAGCTAGCAATCAGGTGTCTCGATGGAGCTCTACCCAAGTTTAATCTCCGACGGCCCGGAGCACTTCACCGAGCACGGTGGATGGCTAAGCTCATTTATGTCATGAAGATCCTGATTTTTGCTAATCAGTTTAAACTAACTGCTCGTGAGACATTAGGCTTGAAACGATTCACATTCTTTGTGCTAGAGGTGTATGTCAGTGCATGGTTCACGGCCTCCGTTCCATCCTCCGCTCCTGCTAATGATTTGCGGCTCCTCCAAGACCTGTCAGAGTACCACGACGTCAAAATATCAAGAACATGTCTCACAGTCTTCGGTCGTCACCTGTGGTACCTCAGTGAAGGCTTGGTGGGTCTTGCACTCTTCGATCCACAAGTTAATGCAACAATGAAGACAAACATAGTTCGGGCAATCGTTGAGAGGAAGGCGACCGAGGATTCACCAAAACGTGCTGCTCTTCCTGCCACATCTTCCCTTCCCACAAAGCAGCTCTCAGACTTTGCTTCTAGAGGATCAAACTTTCTATTTGAAAGTCTCAAAATGAAGACTTCTTTTTTGTCCAAGGAACCTGACACATGGTCTGATGATGAAGACTTCAAAACTGGCGTCGCAGTTGTGGGTGGTCTCAGAGTCATCAACGACACTGCAGAGAGAGGGATTGCCTTGATACAGGCATTCAACAGCAAGATCACGAAGAGTGAAGACCAGCGTCAACATCTGCTGCAGGTTGTTGAAGAGCAGAGGCGGTCACAACCAGGGACATCAAAACAGGACCTTACAAGCAAAAAGCGAAAACAATGAATGGGTTGTCCACACCTCTCCCACCCATTGATGTAAGCGTGTTCACTGCAGTTTCATTTTAAAAAGGAATTAATCATTTATATGTACAGTGTACACATAAACTTGCTCAATATGTAAATTTTAAAATAAACCGGCATATTATGAATATTCGTATTTTTTGCCTATAAGGATAAAACTTCAATTGACTTGAGCTACCTCTAAATATTGTCCAAATGACCCGGGATTTCGCCTGTGTTCTTTTTTCATGGGTACTAGGGTGACAATAGTGCATAGGGGTGAATTTCTAAAATTGATTAAATGGAATGGCCATTGGTCCAATACTGCGTACCCATGAAAAAAGAACACAGGCGAAATCCCGGGTCATTTGGACAATATTTAGAGGTAGCTCAAGTCAATTGAATTTTTATCCTTATAGGCAAAAAATACGAATATTCATAATATGCCGGTTTATTTTAAAATTTACATATTGAGCAAGTTTATGTGTACACTGTACATATAAATGATTAATTCCTTTTTAAAATGAAACTGCAGTGAACACGCTTACATCAATGGGTGGGAGAGGTGTGGACAACCCATTCATTGTTTTCGCTTTTTGCTTGTAAGGTCCTGTTTTAATGTCCCTGGTTGTGACCGCCTCTGCTCTTCAACAACCTGCAGCAGATGTTGACGCTGGTCTTCACTCTTCGTGATCTTGCTGTTGAATGCCTGTATCAAGGCAATCCCTCTCTCTGCAGTGTCGTTGATGACTCTGAGACCACCCACAACTGCGACGCCAGTTTTGAAGTCTTCATCATCAGACCATGTGTCAGGTTCCTTGGACAAAAAAGAAGTCTTCATTTTGAGACTTTCAAATAGAAAGTTTGATCCTCTAGAAGCAAAGTCTGAGAGCTGCTTTGTGGGAAGGGAAGATGTGGCAGGAAGAGCAGCACGTTTTGGTGAATCCTCGGTCGCCTTCCTCTCAACGATTGCCCGAACTATGTTTGTCTTCATTGTTGCATTAACTTGTGGATCGAAGAGTGCAAGACCCACCAAGCCTTCACTGAGGTACCACAGGTGACGACCGAAGACTGTGAGACATGTTCTTGATATTTTGACGTCGTGGTACTCTGACAGGTCTTGGAGGAGCCGCAAATCATTAGCAGGAGCGGAGGATGGAACGGAGGCCGTGAACCATGCACTGACATACACCTCTAGCACAAAGAATGTGAATCGTTTCAAGCCTAATGTCTCACGAGCCGTTAGTTTAAACTGATCAGCAAAAATCAGGATCTTCATGACATAAATGAGGTTAGCCATCCACCGTGCTCGGTGAAGTGCTCCGGGCCGTCGGAGATTAAACTTGGGTAGAGCTCCATCGAGACACCTGATTGCTAGCTCCAGTACCTCACGGTAATCATCACGTGGCTGCTGCTTCTTGCCCAGATGATGTTTCCAGCAACAGATGAGGTCATCTCGTTTCTCGTACAAACTTGGAGGGAGGTCTGAGAGAGGGCTGTAGTCATCTTGACTGATGTCCTTCCACTTATGCTTGAAGCGAGAGAAGAGAGTAATATCTGGTCCAGAGGAAGGCCCCATGCATTCCACATACGCTTTCTCGGCAACAAGCTCAAGGATGTGGTGACGACACGCGAGATGCAGAAGACGGCGGCCGAGTTTCTGCTCCAGAATGACACATGCCCCCGACAAGTGCCCAGTGTTTGAAGCTGTTGTGTCAAAACTGAGTGCTGAAACATTCTCTGATATTTTCCACTCTTCCAGCGCTGCACTGACTGCTGTAGCAATGGCCTGTCCAGTCCCTGACAATAGTTTCGGGACACCAAGCAGCTTTTCAGTATTGATTCCGGAGACAAGAATGGCGATTCGGTCAACACTCGCTCCTTGTTCATCAGGAATAATTTTTCCATCCCAGTGCACAGTGAGCACTTCACTAGGTTGAAATTTTTCTTTAATTTCGTTGGCAATCCCAGAACGGTGGGTCGCTCGCGAAGTACTCACTGTCTCATAGTTTAAAACTAGTTCCATTGGGTCATGACCTAGACTAGCAGCCGTGGCACTGACGATCCGGAGAGCAGAGCGGTGACTGATCCCAGTGCGGTCCAATGTACTTGACAATTCAGGGGTAATAACTTTGAGAGTAGCACGTTTACGATTGGAAGAAGATACCACTGGTGATATCGCTAGGGAACTTGTAGATGATGACAAGCTTGATTGTGATTCTGTTTCAGACGAAGAACCCAACTCATCATATTCAAGAGCAGAACTGGCTTGATTCTGTTGTAGAGATTGTTTACTCTTGCTTTCTTCCCGACGCTTGATGGAACAAGCAATCTTTTTGTCTACTCCTGCCATTACACCTCTTCTCCCTTTTTCTCGTTGCGCTGCCAGGAATGCTCGGTCTTCTTTGATGGTCAAGAGCTGCATTGCCTTGGGGTGGGCAACATCGAAGAGGTCCTCTAACTCATCACAAAAAGTTTCCTCTTTCTTACGTTGTGTGTCTGTAGTGCGAGTGCAGTTTTTCTTAAGTCCCTTCCACATTAAAAAAAGATCCACTACCTTTCGTCCAATACTCTTCTCAGTTATGGTAGGAATCCGTGCTTTATTCCAGAAACTAATAACCGATGCTGCAACTTCCCTCGCAGAATCATTCACTGTTTTCTTATGTTCATTGTGACCGTGGAAAAACAGACGTAGAACATCTCCTCTTGAAGGAAGTTGTGCACCCGTGATTTCGGTTATGTGTTGACCAATGAGCCAAACTTCAGTTTTTGAACGTGTACTCGCCATTGAACCTGAAACAAACAAAAACATTTATGTAACTTATGTTGTTACTGTTATGCAAACAACAGCACCCATAAAGCATACGGCATGCAAGATCACTTGTATAAAGTTTTTAAAGTGTTATATACCTAAATTGATGCATTGATTTTAGACAAAGACAATGGTACTAACCGTAATACTGCAACAAGAGCGACGCACACACACCCACCGTCACGTCTCACACACAACTGACGCTACTGTACCAGTCAGACACTGGCACACAACCTTTTCCCCCTACCCAGACTGACACCCGCCTCTCCCTCCCCTCTGCATTGCCAATAGCTGCACCAGCCAAAATACTCATTACTCATTTTTAGAAAAAATGTTAGGAACAACTTTAGTTTGAATTTGCATTCTACATATACCTGCAAAGTTTCATAGTAATCGGTTCATAAATAAAGAAATAAGAAAAAATCAATAATAATTTCAGTAGTGTTAACTTCAAATGGCTTGAGCCACCTCTAAATATTGTCCAAATGACCCAGGATTTCGCCTGTGTTCTTTTTTCATGGGTACGCAGTATTGGACAAATGGCCATCTAAAAATAAAAACTTTCACTTTTTATTGTCACCCTAGTGGTGATGGTAATGGCATTAGTGTTGGTGGTGATGGTAATGGCAGTAGTGTTGGTGGTGATGGTAATGGCATTAGTGTTGGTGGTGATGGTGATGGTAATGGCAATACTGTTGGTGGTGGTGGTGATGGTAATGGCAGTAGTGTTGGTGGTGATGGTGATGGTAATGGCAGTGGTGTTGGTGATGGTAATGACAGTAGTGTTGGCGGGGATGGTAATGGCAGTAGTGTTGGTGGTGATGGTAATGGCATTAGTGTTGGTGGTGATGATGATGGTAATGGCAGTAGTGTTGGTGGTGGTGTTGATGGCAATGGCAGTAGTGTTGGTGATGGTAATGACAGTAGTGTTGGCGGGGATGGTAATGGCAGTAGTGTTGGTGGTGATGATGATGGTTATGGCAGTAGTGTTGGTGATGGTAATGACAGTAGTGTTGGCGGGGATGGTAATGGCAGTAGTGTTGGTGGTGAAGGTTATGGTAATGGCAGTAGGTGTTGGTGTTGGTGGTGATGGTAATGGCAGTAATGTTGGTGATGGTTATGGTAATGGCAGTAGTGTTGGTGGGGATGGTAATGGCAGTAGTGTTGGTAATGATGGTGATTGTAATGGCAGTAGTGTTGGTAATGGTAATGGTAGTGGCAGTAGTGTTGGTGGGGATGGTAATGGCAGTAGTGTTGGTGGTGATGGTGATGGTAATGGCAATACTGTTGGTGGTGGTGGTGATGGTAATGGCAGTAGTGTTGGTGGTGATGGTGATGGTAATGGCAGTGGTGTTGGTGATGGTAATGGTAATGGCAGGAGTGTTGGAGGTGATGGTAATGGCAGTAGTGTTGGTGGTGATGGTAATGGCAGTAGTGTTGGTGGTGATGGTAATAGCAGTAGTGTTGGTGATGGTAATGGTAATGGCAGTAGTGTTGGTGGTGATGGTATTGGCAGTAGTGTTGGTGGTGATGGTAATGGCAGTAGTGTTGGTGGTGATGGTAATAGCAGTAGTGTTGGTGATGGTAATGGTAATGGCAGCAGTGTTGGTGGTGATGGTATTGGCAGTAGTGTTGGTGGTGATGGTAATGGCAGTAGTGTTGGTGATGGTAATATTAATGGCAGTAGTGTTGGTGGTGATGGTAATGGGAGCAGTGTTGGTGGTGATGGTGATGGTAATGGCAGTACTGTTGGTGATGGTAATGACAATGGCAGTAGTGTTGGTGGTGATGGTGATGGTAATGGCAGTAGTGTTGGTGGTGATGGTAATGGCAGTAGTGTTGGTGGTGATGGTAATGGCAGTAGTGTTGGTGGTGATGGTAATGGCAGTAGTGTTGGTGGTGATGGTAGTGGCAGTAGTGTTGGTGGTGATGGTAATGGTAATGACAGTAGTGTTGGTGTTCATGGTAATGGCAGAAGTTTTGGTGGTGATGGTAATGGTAATGGCAGTAGTGTTGGTGTTGATTGTAATGACAGAAGTGTTGATGGTGGTGGTGATGTTAATGGCAGTAGTGTTGGTGATGGTAATAGCAGTAGGGTTGGTGATGGTAATAGCAGTAGTAATGGTGGTGATGGGAATGGCAGTAGTGTTGGTGGTCATGGTGATGGTAATGGCAGTAGTGTTGGTGATGGTAATGGTAATCGCAGTAGTGTTGGTGGTGATGGTGATGGTAATGGCAGTAGTGTTGGTGATGTTATGGTAATGGCAGTAGTGTTGGTGGTGGTGGTGATGGTAATGGAGGTAGTGTTGGTGAGGGTAATGGTAATGGCAGTTGTGTTAGTGGTGATGGTGATGGTAATGGCAGTAGTGTTGGTGGTGATGGTGATGGTAATGGCAGTAGTATTAGTGATGGTAATGGAAATGGCAGTAGTGTTGGCGGTGATGGTAATGGCAGTAGTGTTGGTGGTGGTAGGGATGGTATTGGCAGTAGTAGTGGTGGTGATAGTAATGGCAGTAGTGTTGGTTTTGATGGTGATGGTGATGGCATTATTGTTTGTGATGGAAATGGTAGTAGTGTTGGTGGCGGTGGTTATGGTAATGGCAGTAGTGTTGGTGGTGGTGGTGATGGTAGTAGTGTTGGCGGTGATGGTAATGGTAGTAGTGTTGGTGGTGGTGGTTATGGTAATGCCAGTAGTGTTGGTGGTGATGGTAATGGTAATGGCAGAAGTTTTGGTGGTGGTGGTGATGGTAATGGCAGTAGTGTTGGTGGTGATGGTAATGGTAATGGAAGTAGTGTTGGTGGTGATGGTGATGGTAATGGCAGTAGTATTTTTGGTGATGGTAATGGCAGTAGTATTTTTGGTGATGGTAATGGTAATGGTAGTAGTGTTGGTGGTGATGGTAATGGTAGTAGTGTTGGTGGTGATGGTAATGGTAGTAGTGTTGGTGGTGATGGTAATGGCAGTAGTGTTGGGGGTGATGAAAACTGTAATGGCAGTATTGTTGGTGGTGATGGTGATGTTAATGGCATTAGTGTTCTTGGTGATGGTAATGGTAATGGAAGTAGTGTTAATGGTGATGGTAATGGCAGTAGTGTTGGTGGTGATGTTGATGGTAATGGCAGTAGTGTTGGTGGTGGTGTTGATGGTAATGGTAGTAGTGTTCGTGGTGATGGTAATGACAGTAGTGTTACGGGTGGTGGTGATGGTAATGGCAGTAGTGTTGGTGGTGGTAATGGCAGTAGTGTTGGTGGTGGTGGTAATGTTAATTTCATTAGTGTTGGTGGTGATGGTAATAGCAGTAGTGTTGATGGTGATGGTAATGGCAGTATTAATGGTGGTGATGGTAATGGCAGTAGTGTTGGTGGTGATGGTAATGGCAGTATTGTTGGTGATGGTAATGGCAGTAGTGTTGGTGGTGAAGGTTATGGTAATGGCAGTAGGCGCTGGCGGTGGTGGTGATGGTAATGGCAGTAGTGTTGGTGGTGATGGTGATGGTAATGGCAGAAGTGTTGGTGATGGTAATGGTAATGTCAGTAGTGTTGGTGGGGATGGTGGTGGTAATGGCAGAATTGTTGGTGATGGTAGTGTTAATGTCAGTAGTGTTGGAGGGGATGGTAATGGCAGTAGTGATTGGTGGTGATGGTGAAGGTAATGGCAGTATTGTTGGTGGTGGTGGTGATGGTAATGGCAGTAATGTTGGTGGTGATGGTGATGGTAATGGCAGTTGTGTAGGTGATGGTAATTGTAATGGCAGGAGTGTTGGTGGTGATGGTAATGGCAGTAGTGTTGGTGGTGATGATGATGGGAATAGCAGCAGTGTTGGTGATGATAATGGTAATGGCAGTAGTGTTGGTGGTGATGGTAATGGCAGTAGTGTTGGTGGTGATGGTAATGGCAGTAGGGTTGGTGGTGATGGTTATTGCAGTAGTGTTGGGAGTGATGGTATTGGCAGTAGTGTTGGTGGTGATGGTAATGGCATTAGTGTTGGTGGTGATGGTGATGGTTATGGCAGTAGTGTTGGTGGTGTTGGTAATGGCAGTAGTGTTGGTGGTGATGGTGATGGTAATAGCAATATTGTTGGTGATGGTAATGGTAATGGCAGTAGTGTTGGTGGTGATGGTAATGGCAGTAGTGTTGGTGGTGATGGTAATGGCAGTAGTGTTGGTGGTGATGATGACGGTAATGGCAGTAGTGTTGGTGGTGGTGTTGATGGTAATGGTAGTAGTGTTCGTGGTGATGGTAATGACAGTAGTCTTGCTGGTGGTGGTTATGGTAAGGGCAGTAGTGTTCGTGGTGGTGGTAATGTTAATGGCAGTAGTGTTGGTGATGGTGATTGTAATGGTATTAGTGTTGATGTTGATGGTAATGGCAGTAGTGTTGGTCGTGATGGTGATAGTAATGGCAGTAGTGTTGGTGGTGATGGTAAAGGCAGTAGTAATGGTGGCAATGGTAATGGCAGTAGTGTTGGTGGTGATGGTGATGGTAATGGCAGTAGTGTTGTTGATGGTAATGGCAGTAGTGTTGGTGATGGTTATGGCAGTAGTGTTGGTGGTGAAGGTTATGGTAATGGCAGTAGGTGTTGGTTTTGGTGGTGATGGTAATGGCAGTAGTGTTGGTGATGGTAATGACAGTAGTGTTGGCGGGGATGGTAATGTCAGTAGTGTTGGTGGTGATGGTGATGGTAATGGCAGTAGTGTTGGTGATGGTAATGGCAGTAGTGTTGGTGATGGTAATGGTAGTAGTGTTCGTGGTGATGGTAATGACAGTAGTCTTGCTGGTGGTGGTGATGGTAATGGCAGTAGTGTTGGTGGTGGTGATTGTAATGGCAGTAGTGTTGGTGGTGATGGTAATGACAGTAGTCTTGCTGGTGGTGGTAATGTTAATGGCAGTAGTGTTGGTGATGGTAATGGTAGTAGTGTTCGTGGTGATGGTAATGACAGTAGTCTTGCTGGTGGTGGTAATGTTAATGGCAGTAGTGTTGGTGATGGTAATGGTAGTAGTGTTCGTGGTGATGGTAATGACAGTAGTCTTGCTGGTGGTGGTAATGTTAATGGCAGTAGTGTTGGTGATGGTAATGGTAGTAGTGTTCGTGGTGATGGTAATGACAGTAGTCTTGCTGGTGGTGGTAATGTTAATGGCAGTAGTGTTGGTGATGGTGATTGTAATGGCATTAGTGTTGATGGTGATGGTAATGGCAGTAGTGTTTGTGGTGATGGTAATGGCAGTAGTGTTGGTGATGATGGTAATGGCAGTAGTGTTGGTGGTGATGGTAATGGCAGTAGTGTTGGTGGTGATGGTGATGGTAATGGCAGTGTTGGTGGTGATGGTAATGGCAGTAGTAATGGTGGCAATGGTAATGGCAGTAGTGTTGGTGGTGATGGTGATTGTAATGGCAGTAGTGTTGGTGATGGTAATGGCAGTAGTGTTGGTGATGGCAATGGCAGTAGTGTTGTTGATGGTAATGGCAGTAGTGTTGGTGATGGTAATGGCAGTAGTGTTGGTGGTGAAGGTTATGGTAATGGCAGTAGGTGTTAGTGTTGGTGGTGATGGTAATGGCAGTAGTGTTGGTGATTGTTACGAACCCCGCCACCAATTGTCATGATTTCCCTACCCAGCACCACGAGCAACGCCATATAGGGACGAAACACGAGTATGACTCGTCTGAGTTACCACTCCCGGGTATCCCTTCTCCATATCCTGGTTGTTGCGTCACCTCCTTAAAGTCTTCTTTGTCAGCTCCAATTCGAGGAGAGAGCACTTCACTCTGGGAAGTGACCACAGGATCACCTATCCTGGAAACCTACGGCACAGTGACTACCTACCGTCTTCTACAATACTCAGCCTTACTCGTCAGCCATCTCAGCTCCGCACTAAAGTATTTGTAATCTTGTATTGCCTCCCCCAGGTCCACTTGCTTCAAATTATTGTATGTTGTATAAATATGTATATACTGTTAATGTTTAGGTTAAGTATGGTTAAGGGTAAATTATAGAAAGCTGAATATTTTGTTAAGGAATTTATGGTACTTTATTATACACAACAAAAACTCGCATCCTTTGTCTACCCTTTTATAGTCCGATTGTCTTTGTTTTTTTTTTGTTGTTGTCTGTTGGGATCTGGGTAGACTTTTAACTATATTCTAAATCCCCAACTCGTAACAAATGGCGACCGTGACAGGACCCGACCTTAAGTACCATATTCCTTCCTCCCTTGTAACTCCTTGTTAATTATTCCTCCCAGTCACTTCTGTTCACAATTGCTTTACTGTGATTTAAAGTTTCCTTCATATGTGTGTGCATACATTGGTATTATCGTACAGTAAGAGTGACAGACGTAGGATATTAGGTTTCAAGTGTCATAAGGCTTACCTGTTATTACACGTGGCAGTCGTGTAGTAAGTCTTATCATGTGTAGGGAAGAATCCGGATCTGTTTAATGCCGTACCCTCGCTCCAGAGTAGGCTGTTCCATAGTCACTAGTTTAGGGTGAAGTGATATCTTGGGATGCCCCGCTCTACCAGGACCCCATAATTATAGAGCCTCAATTATTGTTCTTCTCATTATCTCATTCAGGGTCAATCATACCAAACTCAAGGGGTGTTAATCCGGATCTTTATATTAATGCCGTAATACGCTCTTCCTCTTTCAAGTATCTCAGGGTTGTTAATCCGGATCTTTATATAAAATGCCGTAATACGCTCTTCCTCTTTCAAGTATCTCAGGGTTGTTAATCCTGATCTTTATATTAATGCCGTGATACGCCCTTCCTCTTTCAAGTATCTTATCCTTATCTAAGGATCTTCTCAGAAGAACAATAATCATAAGTGTAATTTCCCTAGGTATAACTTGGTTAGTTTTCGGGACTTTCTGGTTATCCACTGCCGTGATAGTTTCTAGGGTAATCCACTTATCTTATCTTTTGACCTTTAGTTAATTTATCCTATTTTTCTTAACAATGGCCACCTCAGGTTTTGATCTCCAGGATTTTATTGAAAATCCTTCCGTAGCTAAATTACGTGTTAATATCCTGAAGAAAGAATGGAAAGAAATAGCCAACTATTACAATATCCCATTTTCACAGCAACTGACTAAGGAAATGTTCAAAAATCATATAATTGAAATGTTGGTTCAACAAGAAGTTTTAAAAGAATCCGCTGTTGACCGATTAACGCCCATGTCCAAGAAACTTCAACCACTATCCACCACCCCTCCTCACTCAGAAGTTGCCTCAGGTCTGGCTAGCCCTCAAGAAGAAACACAAAGAGTAGACGCCTTAGAACTAGAACGAGCTAGGTTCGAGTTCCAAATCAAAATGAAAGAACTCGAGTTGGAACAGGCCAAGTTGGAACAGGCCAAGTTGGAGCAAAAGTTGGAGCATGAGGAAAGGTTGGAACAGGCCAAGTTGGAACAGGCCAAGTTGGAGCAAAAGTTGGGGCATGAGGGAAGGTTGGAACAGGCCAAGTTGGAGCATGAGGGAATGTCGGAACAGGCCAAGTTGGAGCATGAGGAAAGGATGGAACAGGCCAAGTTGGAGCAGGAGGTTAGACTGAAAGAACTACAGGTGAAAGAGACAGAAGTCACCTTAACATCGGAGTTTAAATCAAAAGAAGAGGCATTAAAAGAGAAACTAGCTGCTTTTAACCCTGCTACTGCTTCTTCCCTTGTTCCCGGGTTTGATGAATCCGATATGGACGGGTCATTTAGGACTTTTGAGAAAATAGCCGGGAAGAATGAGTGGCCAAAGGACCAGTGGGTGTCGGTGTTAGTTCCGAAATTATGTGGTAAGGCTCGTAGAGTTTATAACTGTTTAGACCAGACTGATGACTATGATAACGTAAAAAAGAATATCCTCACCTCTTATGCTATCACGCCAGATGGATACCGGCAGAAGTTTCGTAAACTAACCAAACCATTTTCACACACCTTTGTTGAGTTTGCTCAAGAAAAGCTTAGGTTTTTTTAGAAGTGGTTAGAGGCTACAGAGACCCCCACATTTCAGGATTTGTTAAATTTGGTAGTCCTGGAGGAGTGGAAGAGCAAGATACCATTTCACATCTTGAAGCATGTGGAGGAGCGTGGAGAGGTTAATTTAGGGCGTGCTGCTGAGCTGGCTGATGCGTACGCCTTGCTGGTGGAGTCACTGGGCAGTAGAGAACGTGGTACTTCCCGACATGTTAGGTCCTCCTCTGATGATAACCTTGGGGGCGTGAGTGGTAGGTCGAAAGGTCCCACACCTACTCCCCCCGATGCAACCAAGTTTACTTGTTCTTACTGTAAAAACCCAGGCCATACGATCCAGACTTGTAAACACCCAAAGTGTCGAATTGCTAGGAGTAGTTCCCTGGATCCCAAATCCAAACCAATAGCAACCACCAATGTGGAAAGGCCCCATCAGGATCTCTTCTCTTCATTCACCGATGAGGGAAAAATTTCAATTATAGAGGGGTCTCGTTCTTTCCCTATTCGTATACTACGTGATACGGGCGCAGCACAATCTATCCTCCTGTTTAACGTCATTCCTGATATATCTACCGCATTTACTAACGAGAGTGTTCTAATTTCAGATCTCTCATCCCATTCTTCCTATCCCTTAGCTAAAGTGCACCTCCAATGTCCCTTGATTACTGGGGAAGTGCAAATAGCCATTAGGAAAGACCCAATGCCTGTGTGCGGCATTCATTTATTATTGGTTAATGACTTGGTAGGAGGTCTAGTGGTTCCTAACATAAAGACAGTCGACTCTCCCTTACCTGTCAACTCCACCACTGACCTTAAAGAAACTATTCCTCATTTTTTCCCATCTTGTGCTGTCACCCGGTCACAGAGTGTGCGAAATGGGCCCTCTTCATCTAAAACCACCTCCAATATCTTCCTACCCACAGAAGATCTGTACAATAAGACCATTAGTAAGGATGAGCTCATTAAAGCCCAACAATCTGATCCATCTTTGAATAAACTTCATCATGCAGCAGTTGAGGGTAAAGATTTTAACACCCTTCCGTGTTTTTATTATCATGAAGGGGTTTTGATGAGGGCCTATAGGCCCCCTGAGCTTGCCCATCTAGACACGTGGTCTGAAATACATCAAGTGGTAATTCCCGCCTCAGTCAGACCAGCATTAATTGCCCTTGCCCATGATGGTATTTCAGGACATTTGGGAATCCTGAAAACATATAAAAAGCTCCTCCAACACTATTATTGGCCTGGACTTAGGAAGGATGTGTCAAAGTACCTAAAATCTTGTCATATTTGTCAAATGGTAGGAAAACCAAATGAAAGTATACCAGCAGCTCCCATTAAGCCCATCCCAGTATTTTCTACACCATTTGAAAAGATTGTTGTGGATTGTGTGGGCCCATTACCAAAGACTAAGAAGGGAAATCAATTCCTGCTCACAGTTATGGATACCAGTACACGTTATCCTGAGGCTTTTCCCCTTAAAAGCATCACTTCAAAAAATGTAATCAAACATCTTTTGCACCTTTTCACTTCAGTGGGCATTCCTAAAGAGATCCAATCCGATCAGGGCACCAATTTTACGAGCAATCTTTTCAAACAGGTGATGAAAGACCTCAGTGTGGACCATTGTACATCTTCGGCTTACCACCCACAATCCCAAGGTTGCTTGGAACGGTTCCATCAAACTTTCAAATCAATGATCAAAAAATACTGTATAGAACACCAAAAGGAATGGGATGAAAGCATAGACTTGTTACTCTTTGCCATCAGGGAATGTCCCCAGGAGTCATTGGGTTTCTCCCCGTTCGAGTTACTATATGGGAGACAAATTAGGGGACCCCTTAAAATAGTAAAGGAGCAGTGGTTTGACACTCCATCTATTAAGCCCGCAACAGTTTCCCAATACATTGACACTTTACGGGACAAATTAACTGAAGTCCGAACCATTGCTCAGTCAAACTTAAAAAAAGTCCAAGAAAAAATGGTGAAGTCCCAACCTAAATTAGTTAAAAGATCATTTTCTCCAGGTGACAAAGTGTTACTCTTTCTACCCATTCCAGGTTCTCCCCTTAAAAGCAAGTTTACTGGTCCGTATATAGTTGCTCATAAACTATCTCCCCTCAACTATATAGTTCATACTCCTGATCGCCGAAAAGATTCACAACTTGTTCACATTAATCTCATGAAACTTTACCATTCCAGGCAGTCAGAGGAAGACATCCCAGAGGCTATAAGCCTACCTGTATTGCATACGGTTTTGTCAGGGCCGGAGCCGGAGACAGATGACATGGACCTATTGGAGAATTTAGACTTCCCTCTACCTAAAGAAAACCCTGCTAACAGTCACATACTCAACAACTTGGATGAGTATTTTTCTGTTCTGAATCCATCTCAAGCAAAAGATCTCACTAAGTTATTATCAACATTTCCTAAAGTCACGTCAGACCTCCCAGGGTTTTGCAATATACTTAAACATGATATTAAGCTAATCTCAGATGATGTACAACCCATTAGGCAATCAGCATATCGACTAAATCCACAAAAAAAGAGATTATGAAAAAGGAGGTAGATTTTTTGTTAAAACATAACTTAGCTGAGCCTAGTACCTCCCCCTGGGCTTCACCTTGCCTTCTCATTCCAAAACCCGATGGCACCTTTCGTTTCTGTACCGATTATCGTAAAGTGAACCAGGTCACTGTCTCAGACTCCTACCCTTTACCTTTGATTGAAGATATAATAGAAAGCATAGGCTATGCAAAATTTATATCTACCGTGGACCTGTTGAAAGGATATTATCAAGTGGGACTCACGGATAGGGCAAAAATAATCTCGGCATTTATAACTCCATTTGGTCTTTTTCAATATTTGGTTATGGCGTTTGGCTTTTCTAATGCTCCGGCCACATTCCAGAGGGCCATCAACTACTTAATTCAGGACCTAGGTGGGACGTTCGCCTACCTGGATGACCTGGTGGTGGTATCGGACGGCTGGGACGAACATCTGGTGCGTTTGGAGATACTGTTTGCACGACTGCAAGAGACTGGATTCACCATAAACCTGGCTAAATCTGCTTTTGGCCGGGCCTCAGTGACTTACCTGGGACATATAGTTGGACATGGTATGGTGAGACCCAAGGACGCAAACGTTAAAGCCATCTTGTCCTTCCCCACTCCAAGGACGAGGAAGGAACTCATGCGCTTCCTGGGGATGTGCGGCTACTACCGTCGGTTCTGCAGTAACTTCTTCAGCGTGGCCGGACCCCTCACAGACCTTACCAGTTCTGCTGTCCCTTACATCTGGAACCAGAGGTGCGACCAGTCTTTCCACCGCCTCAAAGCCTTCCTTGCCTCCAAGCCTGTAGTCCACCCCCCTGACTACACCTCGCCCTTCCATCTGCAAATCGACGCTAGCGGTGTCGGAGTGGGGGCTGTGCTCCTACAAGCCGACCCAACCTCTGATGTCCTTCACCCTGTGGCATACTACTCCGCCAAGTTGAAAAAACATCAGACCAACTACTCGACCATAGAAAAGGAGGCCCTGGCTCTGGTGTTGGCAATAAAGAAGTTTGAATGTTACCTCCAGTCTTGCCCACAAACAACCCTAGTCTTCACCGACCATAACCCACTCACGTTCATCCAAACCAACAAGACCTCCAACCAGCGAATCCTCCGCTGGGCTCTCCTCACCCAGCCCTATAATCTACAAGTCCGGCACATAAAGGGGGTGGACAACCTGATTGCAGACTCCTTATCCCGAGCTCCAGTGGAAATGCAGCAGCTACTCTCCAGACGCACCAGGTGATCACCTCCTTCGCGCCCGCGCTACGGAGGTCTTTGGAGGGGGTGTGTGTTACGAACCCCGCCACCAATTGTCATGATCTACCTACCCAGCACTACGAACCACGCCATCTATTGTCTTGATCTACCTACCCAGCACCACGAGCAACGCCATCTAGGGACGAAACACGAGTATGACTCGTCTTAGTTACCACTCCCGGGTTTCCCTTCTCCATATCCTGGTTGTTGCGTCACCTCCTTAAAGTCTTCTTTGTCAGCTCCAATTCGAGGAGAGAGCACTTCACTCTGGGAAGTGACCACAGGATCACCTGTCCTGGAAACCTACGGCACAGTGACTACCTACCGTCTTCTACAATACTCAGCTTTGCTCGTCAGCCATCTCAGCTCCGCACTTAAGTATTTGTAATCTTGTATTGCCTCCCCCAGGTCCACTTACTTCAAATTATTGTATGTTGTATAAATATGTATATACTGTTAATGTTTAGGTTAAGTATGGTTAAGGGTAAATTATAGATAGCTGAATATTTTGTTAAGGAATTTATGGTACTTTATTATACACAACAAAAACTCGCATCCTTTGTCTACCCTTTTATAGTCCGATTGTCTTTGTTATTTTTTTGTTGTTGCCTGATGGGATGTGGGTAGACTTTTAACTATATCCTAAATCCCCAACTCGTAACAGTGATGGTAATGACAGTAGTGTTGGTGGGGATGGTAATGGCAATAGTTTTGGTGGTGATGGTGATGGTAATGGCAGTAGTGTTGATGATGGTAATGGTAATGGCAGTAGTGTTGGTGGGGATGGTAATGGCAGTAGTGTTGGTGGTGATGGTGATGGTAATGGCAATACTGTTGGTGGTGGTGGTGATGTTAATGGCAGTAGTGTTGGTGGTAATGGTGATGGTAATGGCAGTAGTGTTAGTGATGTTGATGGTAATGGCAGTAGTGTTGGTGGTGATGGTAATGGCAGTTGTGTTGTGGTGATGATAATGGCATTAGTGTTGGTGGTGATGGTGAAGGTAATGGCAGTGGTGTAGGTGATGGTAATGGTAATGGCAGGAGTGTTGGTGGTGATGGTAATGGCATTTGTGTTGGTGGTGATGGTGATGGTAATGGCAGTAGTGTTGATGGTGATGGTAATGGCAGTAGTGTTGGTGGTGATGGTGATGGTAATAGCAGTAGTGTTGGTGTTGGTAATGGTAATGGCAGAAGTGTTGGTGGTGATGGTAATGGCAGTAGTGTTGGTGGTGATGGTAATGGCAGTAGTGTTGGTGATGGTAATATTAATGGCATTAGTGTTGGTGGTGATGGTAATGGCAGTAGTGTTGGTGGTGATGGTAATGGCAGTAGTGTTGGTGGTGATAGTAATGGCATTAGTGTTGGTGGTGATGGTGATGGTAATGGCAGTAGTGTTGGTGGTGTTGTTAATGGCAGTATTGTTGGTGGTGATGGTGATGGTAATAGCAGTATTGTTGGTGATGGTAATGGTAATGGCAGTAGTGTTGGTGGTGATGGTAATGGCAGTAGTGTTGGTGGTGGTGATGATGGTAATGGCAGTAGTGTTGGTGGTGGTGTTGATGGTAATGGTAGTAGTGTTGGTGGTGATGGTAATGACAGTAGTCTAGCTGGTGGTGGTGATGGTAATGGCAGTAGTGTTGGTGGTGGTGGAAATGTTAATGGTAGTAGTGCTGGTGATGGTGATTGTAATGGCAGTAGTGTTGGTGGTGATGGTAATGGCAGTATTGTTGATGGTGATGGTAATAGCAGTAGTGTTGGATGATGGTAATGGTAATGGCAGTAGTGTTGATGGTGATGGTAATGGCAGTAGTGTTGGTGGTGATGGTGATGGTAATGATAGTAGTGTTGGTGATGGTGATGGTAATGGCAGTAGTGATAGTGATGGTGATGGTAATGGCAGTAGTGTTGGTGCTGATGGTAATGGCAGTAGTGTTGGTGGTAATGGTAATGGCAGTAGTGTTGGTGGTGATGGTAATGGCAGTAGTGTTGGTGGTGATGGTAATGGCAGTGGTGTTGGTGATGGTAATGGTAATGGCAGTAGTGTTGGTGGTGATGGTAATGGCAGTAGTGTTGGTGGTGATGGTGATGGTAATGGCAGTAGTGTTGGTGGTGATGGTAATGGCAGTAGTGTTGGTGGTGATGGTGATGGTAATGATAGCAGTGTTGGTGATGGTGATGGTAATGGCAGTAGTGTTAGTGATGGTGATGGAAATGGCAGTAGTGTTGGTGGTGATGGTAATGGCAGTAGTGTTGGTGGTAATGGTAATGGCAGTAGTGTTGGTGGTGATGGTAATGGCAGTAGTGTTGGTGGTGATGGTAATGGCAGTGGTGTTGGTGATGGTAATGGTAATGGCAGTAGTGTTGGTGGTGATGGTAATGGCAGTAGTGTTGGTGGTGCTGGTGATGGTAACAGCAGTAGTGTTGGATGATGGTAATGGCAGTAGTGTTGGTGGAGATGGTAATGGCAGTAGTATTGGTGGTGATGGTAATGGCAGTAGTGTTGGTGGTGATGGTGATGGTAATGGTAGTAGTGTTGGTGATGGTAATGATAATGGCAGTAGTGTTGGTGGTGATGGTAATGGTAATGGAATTAGTGTTGGCTGTGATGGTGATGGTAATGGCAGTACTGTTGGTGGTGATGGTAATGGCAGTAGTGTTGGTGGTGATGGTAATGGTAGTGACAGTAGTGTTGGTGTTGATGGTAATGGAAGTAGTGTTGGTGGTGATGGTAATGGTAATGGCAGTAGTGTTTGTGTTGATGGTAATGACAGTAGTGTTGGTGGTAATGGTGATGGTAATGACAGTAGTAATGGTGGTGATGGGAATGGCAGTAGTGTTGGTGGTGATGGTGATGGTAATGGCAGTAGTGTTGGTGATGGCAATGGTAATGGCAGTAGTGTTGGTGGTGATGGTGATGGTAATGGCAGTAGTGTTGGTGATGTTATGGTAATGGCAGTAGTGTTGGTGGTGGTGGTGATCGTAATGGAGGTAGTGTTGGTGAGGGTAATGGTAATGGCAGTAGTGTTAGTGGTGATGGTGATGGTAATGGCAGTAGTGTTGGTGGTGGTAGGGATGGTATTGGCAGTAGTGTTGGCGGTGATGGTGCTGGTAATGACAGTAGTGTTGGCGGTGATGGTGATGGTAATGGCAGTAGTGTTGGTGATGGTAATGGTAATGGCAGAAGTGTTGATGGTGGTGGTTATGGTAATGGCAGTGCTGTTGGTGGTGGTGGTTATGGTAATGGCAGTAGTGTTGGGGGTGATGGTAATGGCAGTAGTGGTGGTGGTTGTGGTGATGGTAATGGTAGTAGTGTTGGTGTTGATGGTAATGGTAGTAGTGCAGGTGATGGTAATGGCGGTAGTGTTTGTGGTGAAGGTTATGGTAATGGCACTAGGTGTTGGTGGTGGTGGTGATGGTAATGGCAGTAGTGTTGGTGGTGATGGTAATGGCAGTAGTGCTGGTGATGGTAATGGCAGTAGTCTTGGTGGTGATGGTGATGGTAATGGCAGTAGTGTTGGTGGTGATGGTTATAGTAATGGCATTAGTGTTGGTGGTGATGGTAATGGCAGTAGTGTTGGTGGTGATGGTAATGGCAGTAGTAATGGTGGTGATGGTAATGGTAGTAGTGTTGGTGATGATGGTGATGATAATGGCAGTAGTGTTGGTGATGGTAATGGCGGTAGTGTTTGTGGTGAAGGTTATGGTAATGGCACTAGGTGTTGGTGGTGGTGGTGATGGTAATGGCAGTAGTGTTGGTGATGGTAATGACAGTAGTGTTGGCGGGGATGGTAATGGCAAAAGTGTTGGTGGTGATGGTGATGGTAATGGCAGAAGTGATGGTAATGGTAATGCCAGTAGTGTTGGTGGGGATGGTAATGGCAGTAGCATTGGTAATGATGGTGAAGGTAATGGCAGTACTGTTGGTGGTGGTGGTGATGGTTATGGCAGTAGTGTTGGTGGTGATGGTAATGGCAGTAGTGTTGGCGATGGTAATGGCAGTAGTGTTGGTGGTTATGGTAATGGCAGTAGTGTTGGTGGTGATGTTAATTGCAGTAGTGTTTGTAGTGATGGTAATTGTAATGGCAGTAGTTGTCGTGGTGGTGGTGATGGTAATGTCAGTAGTGTTGGTGGTGATGGTAATAGTAATGGAATAGTGTTGGTGGTGATGGTGATGGTAATGGCAGTAGTGTTGGTGGTGATGGTAATGGTAATGGTAGTAGTGTTGGTGGTGATGGTAATGGCAGTAGTGTTCGTGGTGATGATGATGGTAATGGCAGTAGTGTTGGTGGTGGTGTTGAGGGTAATGGTAGCAGTGTTCGTGGTGATGGTAATGACAATAGTGTTGCTGGTGGTGGTGATGGTAATGGCAGTAGTGTTGGTGGTGGGAAAGGCAGTAGTTTTGGTGGTGGTGGTAATGTAAGTGGCAGTAGTGTTGGTGATGGTGAATGGAATGGCATTAGTGTTGATGGTGATGGTAATGGCAGTAGTGTTGGTTGTGATGGTGATAGTAATGGCACTAGTGTTGGTGGTGATGGTAATGGCAGTAGTGTTGGTGGTGATGGTAATGGCAGTAGTAATGGTGGTGATGGTAATGGCAGTAGTGTTGGTGGTGATGGTGATGGTAATGGTAGTAGTGTTGGTGATGGTAATGGCAGTAGTGTTGGTGATGGTAATGACAGTAGTGTTGGCAGGGATGGTATTGGCAGCAGTGTTGGTGATGATGGTGATGGTAATGGCAGTAGTGTTGGTAATTGTAATGGCAGTAGTGTTGGTGGGGATGGTAATGGCAGTAGTGTTGGTGGTGATGGTGTTGGTAATGACAGTAGTGTTGGTTATGGTGATGGTAATGGTAGTATTTTTAGTGATGGTGATGGTAATGGCAGTTGTGTTGGTGGTGATGGTAATGGTAGTGGTGTTGGTGATGATGGTGATGGTAATGGCAGTAGTGTTGGTGGTGTTGGTAAGGGCAGTAGTGTTGGTGGTAATTGTGATGGTAATAGCAATATTGTTGGTGATGGTAATGGTAATGGCAGTAGTATTGGTGGTGATGGTGATGGCAGTAGTGTTGGTGGTGATGGTAATGGCTGTAGTGTTGGTGGTGATGGTATTGGCAGTAGTGTTGGCGGTGATGATGATGGTAATGGAAGTATTGTAGGTGGTGGTGTTGATGGTAATGGAAGTAGTGTTCGTGGTGATGGTACTGACAGTAGTGTTGCTGGTGGTGGTGATGGTAATGGCAGTATTGTTGGTGGTGGTGGTAATGTTTATGGCAGTAGTGTTGGTGATGGTGATTGCAATAGCATTAGTATTGATGGTGATGGTAATGGCAATACAGTTGGTGGTGAGGGTGATGGTAATGGTAGTAGTGTTGGTGGTTATGGTAATGGCAGTAGTGTTGGTGGTGATGTTAATTGCAGTAGTGTTAGTGGTGATGGTAATTGTAATGGCAGTAGTTGTGGTGGTGGTGGTGATGGTAATGGCAGTAGTGTTGGTGGTGATGGTAATAGTAATGGAAGTAGTGTTGGTGGTGATGGTGATGGTAATGGCAGTAGTGTTGGTGGTGATGGTAATGGTAATGATAGTAGTGTTGGTGGTGATGGTAATGGCAGTAGTGTTGGTGGTGATGGTAATGGTAGTAGTGTTCGTGGTGATGATGATGGTAATGGCAGTAGTGTTGGTGGTGGTGTTGATGGTAAGGGTAGCAGTGTTCGTGGTGATGGTAATGACAATAGTGTTGCTGGTGGTGGTGATGGTAATGGCAGTAGTGTTGGTGGTTGTAATGGCAGTAGTGTTGGTGGTGGTGGTAATGTAAGTGGCAGTAGTGTTGGTGATGGTGATTGGAATGGCATGAGTGTTGATGGTGATGGAAATAGCAGTAGTGTTGGTTGTGATGGTAATAGCAGTAGTGTTGGTGATGTTGATGATAATGGCAGTAGTGTTGGTGGTGATGGTAAAGGCAGTAGTGTTGGTGGTGATGGTAATGGCAGTAGTGTTGGTGGTGATGGTAATGGCAGTAGTAATGGTGGTGATGGTAATGGCAGTAGTGTTGGTGGTGATGGTAATGGCAGTAGTGTTGGTGGTGATGGTAATGGCAGTAGTAATGGTGGTGATGGTAATGGCAGTTGTGTTGGTGGTGATAGTAATGGCAGTAGTGTTGGTGGTGATGGTAATGGCAGTAGTGTTGGTGGTGATGGTAATGGCAGTAGTAATGGTGGTGATGGTAATGGCAGTAGTGTTGGTGGTGATGGTGATGGGAATGGCAGTAGTGTTGGTGATGGTAATGATAGTAGTGTTGGCAGGGATGGTATTGGCAGTAGTGTTGGTGATGATGGTGATGGTAATGGCAGTAGTGTTGGTAATTGTAATGGCAGTAGTGTTGGTGGGGATGGTAATGGCAGTAGTGTTGGTGGTGATGGTGTTGGTAATGACAGTAGTGTTGGTTATGGTGATGGTAATGGTAGAATTTTTAGTGATGGTGATGGTAATGGCAGTTGTGTTGGTGGTGATGGTAATGGCAGTGGTGTTGGTGATGATGGTGATGGTAATGGCAGTAGTGTTGGTGGTGTTGGTAATGGCAGTAGTGTTGGTGGGGATGGTAATGGCAATAGAGTTGGTGGTGATGGTAAAGGCAGTAGTGTTGGTGGTGATGGTAATGGCAGTAGTGTTGGTGGTGTTGGTAATGGCAGTAGTGTTGGTGGTGATGGTAATGGCAATAGAGTTGGTGGTGATGGCAATGGCAGTAGTGTTGGTGGTGATGGTAATGGCAGTTGTGTTGGTGATGATGATGGTAATGGCAGTAGTGTTGGTGGTGATGGTAAAGGCAGTAGTGTTGGTGGTGATGGTAATGGCAGTAGTGTTGGTGGTGATGGTAATGGCAGTAGTAATGGTGGTGATGGTAATGGCAGTAGTGTTGGTGGTGATGGTGATGGTAATGGCAGTAGTGTTGGTGGTGATGGTAATGGCAATAGTGTTGGTGGTGATGGTAATGGCAATAGAGTTGGTGGTGAGGGTGATGGTAATTGCAGTAGTGTTGGTTGTGAAGGTTATGGTAATGGCAGTAGTGTTGGTGGTGGTGATGGTAATGGCAGTAGTGTTGGTGGTGATGGTGATGGTAATGGCAGTAGTGTTGGTGATGGTAATGGCAATGGCAGTAGTGTTGGTGGGGATGCTAATGGCAGTAGTGTTGGTGGTGATGGTGATGGTAATGGCAATTCTGTTGGTGGTGGTGGTGATGGTAATGGCAGTAGTGTTGCTGGTGATGTTGATGGTATTGACAGTAGTGTTGGTTATGGTGATGGTAATGGCAGTAGGGTTAGTGATGGTGATGGTAATAGCAGTAGTGTTGGTGGTGATGGTAATGGCAGTAGTGTTGGTGGTGATGGTAATGGCAGTAGTGTTGGTGGTGATGGTGATGGTAATGGCAGTGGTGTTGGTGATGGTAATGGTATTGGCAGTAGAGTTGGTGGTGATGGTAATGGCAGTAGTGTCGTTGGTGATGGTGATGGTAATGGCAGTAGTGTTGGTGGTGATGGTGATGGTAATAGCAGTAGTGGTGGATGATGGTAATGGTAATGGCAGTAGTGTTGGTGGTGAAGGTAATGGCAGTAGTGTTGGTGATGGTAATGATTATGGCAGTAGTGTTGGTGGTGATAGTATTGGTAATGGCAGTAGTGTTGGTGGTGATGGTGATGTTAATGGGAGTAGTGTTGGTGATGGTAATGATAATGGCAGTAGTGTTGGTGGTGATAGTATTGGTAATGGAAGTAGTGTTGGTGGTGATGGTAATGGTAATGGCAGTAGTGTTGGTGTTGATGGTAATGACAGTAGTGTTGGTGGTGATGGTGATGGTGATTGTAATGGCAGTGATGCTGGCGGTGATGGTAATGGTAATGACAGTAGTGTTGATGGTGGTGGTGATGGTAATGGCAGTAGTGATGGTGATGGTAATGGCAGTAGTGTTGGTGATGGTAATGGCAGTAGGGTTGGTGATGGTAATGGCAGTAGTAATGGTGGTGATGGGAATGGCAGTAGTGTTGGTGGTGATGGTAATGGCAGTAGTGTTGGTGGTGATGGTGATGGTAATGGCAGTAGTGTTGGTGATGGTAATGATAATGGCAGTAGTGTTGGTGTTGATGGTTATGGAAGTAGTGTTGGTGGTGATGGTAATGGTAATGGCAGTAGTGTTGGTGTTGATTGTAATTACAGTAGTGTTGGTGGTGTTGGTGATGGTGATGGTAATGGCACTGGTGTTGGCGGTGATGGTAATGGTAATGACAGTTGTGTTGGCCTTGATGGAAATGGCAGTAGTGTTGATGGTGGTGGTGATGGTAATGGCAGTAGTGTTGGTGATGGTAATGGCAGTAGGGTTGGTAATGGTAATGGCAGTAGTGTTGATGATGGTTATGGTAATGGCAGTAGTGGTAGTGGTGATGGTAATGGTGGTAGTGTTGGTGGTGATGGTGATGGAAATGACAGTAGTGTTGGTGATGGTGATGGTAATGGCAGTAGTGTTAGTGATGGTGATGGTAATGGCAGTAGTGTTGGTGGTGATGGTAATGGCAATAGTGTTGGTGGTGATGGTAATGGCAGTTGTGTTGGTGGTGATGGTGATGGTAATGGCAGTGGTGTTGGTGATGGTAATGGTAATGGCAGTAGTGTTGGTTGTGATGGTAATGGCAGTAGTGTTGTTGGTGATGGTGATGGTAATGGCAGTAGTGTTGGTGGTGATGGTATTGGCAGTAGTGTTGGTGGTGATGGTGATGGTAATAGCAGTAGTGTTGGATGATGGTAATGGTAATGGCAGTAGTGTTGGTGGTGATGGTAAGGGCAGTAGTGTTGGTGGTGATGGTAATGGCAGTAGTGTTGGCGATGGTAATGTTAATGGCAGTAGTGTTCGCTGTGATGGTAATGGCAGTAGTGTTGGTGGTGATGGTAATGGCAGCAGTGTTGGTGGTGATGGTGATGGTAATGGCAGTAGTGTTGGTGATGGTAATGATAATGGCAGTGGTGTTGGTGGTGATGGTAATGGTAATGGAAGTAGTGTTGGTGGTGATGTTGATGGTAATGGCTGTACTGTTGGTGATGATGGTAATGGTAGTAATGATGGTGGTGATGGTAATGGTAATGACAGTAGTGTTGGTGTTGATGGTTATGGAAGTAGTGTTGGTGGTGATGGTAATGGTAATGGCAGTAGTGTTGGTGTTGATTGTAATTACAGTAGTGTTGGTGGTGTTGGTGATGGTGATGGTAATGGCACTGGTGTTGGCGGTGATGGTAATGGTAATGACAGTTGTGTTGGCCTTGATGGAAATGGCAGTAGTGTTGATGGTGGTGGTGATGGTAATGGCAGTAGTGTTGGTGATGGTAATGGCAGTAGGGTTGGTAATGGTAATGGCAGTAGTAATGGTGGTGATGAGAATGGCAGCAGTGTTGGTGGTGATGGTGATGGTAATGGCAGTAGTGTTGTTGATGGTAATGATAATGGCAGTAGTGTTGGTGGTGAGAGTAATGGCAGTAGTGTTGGTCGTGATGGTGATGGTAATGGCAGTAGTGTTGGTGATGGTAATGATAATGGCAGTAGTGTTGGTGGTGATGATGGCAGTAGTGTTGGTGATGGTAATGCTAATGGCATTAGTGTTGGTGGTGATGGTAATGGCAGTAGTGTTGGTGGTGATGGTGATGGCAATGGCAGTAGTGTTGGCGGTGGTAATGATAATGGCAGTAGTGTTGGTGATGGTAGTGACAGTAGTGTTGGCGGGGATGGTAATGGCAGTAGTGTTGGTGGTGATGGTAATGGCAGTAGTGATGGTGGTGATGGTAATGCAAGCAGTGTTGGTGGTGATGGTGATGGTAATGGCAGTAGTGTTGGTGATGGCAGTGGGGTTGGTGGTGATGGTAATGGTAATGGAAGTAGTGTTGGTGGTGATGGTGATGGTAATGGCTGTACTGTTGGTGGTGATGGTAATGGTAGTAATGATGGTGGTGATGGTAATGGTAATGACAGTAGTGTTGGTGTTGATGGTTATGGAAGTAGTGTTGGTGGTGAGAGTAATGGCAGTAGTGTTGGTCGTGATGGTGATGGTAATGGCAGTAGTGTTGGTGATGGTAATGGTAATGGCAGTAGTGTTGGCGGGGATGGTAATGGCAGTAGTAATGGTGGTGATGAGAATGGCAGTAGTGTTGGTGGTGATGGTGATGGTAATGGCAGTAGTGTTGTTGATGGTAATAATTATGGCAGTAGTGTTGGTGGTGAGAGTAATGGCAGTAGTGTTGGTCGTGATGGTGATGGTAATGGCAGTAGTGTTGGTGATGGTAATGATAATGGCAGTAGTGTTGGTGGTGATGATGGCAGTAGTGTTGGTGATGGTAATGCTAATGGCATTAGTGTTGGTGGTGATGGTAATGGCAGTAGTGGTGGTGGTGATGGTGATGGCAATGGCAGTAGTGTGGGCGATGGTAATGATAATGGCAGTAGTGTTGGTGATGGTAATGACAGTAGTGTTGGCGGGGATGGTAATGGCAGTAGTGTTGGTGGTGATGGTAATGGCAGTAGTGATGGTGGTGATGGTAATGGCAGTAGTAATGGTGGTGTTGGTAATGGTAGTTGTGTTGGTGATGATGGTGATGGTAATGGCAGTAGTGTTGGTGATGGTAATGGCGGTATTATTGGTGGTGAAGGTTATGGTAATGGCAGTAGGTGTTGATGGTGGCAGTGATGGTAATGGCAGTAGTGTTGGTGATGGTAATGACAGTAGTGTTGGCGGGGATGGTAATGGCAGTAGTCTTGGTGGTGGTGGTGATGGTAATGGCAGAAGTGTTGGTGATGGTAATGGAAATGTCAGTAGTGTTGGTGGGGTTGGTAATGGCAGTAATGTTGGTGGTGATGGTGAAGGTATTGGCAGTCCTGTTGGTGGTGGTGGTGATGGTTATGGCAGTAGTGTTGGTGGTGATGGTAATGGCAGTAGTGTTGGTGATGGTAATGGTAGTAGTGTTGGTGGCGATGGTAATGGCAGTAGTGTTGGTGGATGTGGTAATGGCAGTAGTGTTGGTGGTGATGGTAATTGCAGTAGTGTTAGTGGTGATGGTAATGGTAATGGCAGTAGTTGTGGTGGTGGTGGTGATGGTAATGGCAGTAGTGTTGGTGGTGATGGTAATGGTAATGGAAGTAGTGTTGCTGGTGATGGTGATGGTAATGGCAGTAGTGTTGGTGGTGATGGTAATGGCAGTAGTGTTCGTGGTGATGATGATGGTAATGGCAGTAGTGTTGGTGGTGGTAAAGGCAGTAGTTTTGGTGGTGGTGGTAATGTAAGTGGCAGTAGTGTTGGTGATGGTGATTGGAATGGCATTAGTGTTGATGGTGATGGTAATGGCAGTAGTGTTGGTTGTGATGGTGATAGTAATGGCACTAGTGTTGGTGGTGATGTTAAAGGTAGTAGTGTTGGTGGTGATGGTAATGGCAGTAGTAATGGTGGTGATGGTAATGGCAGCAGTGTTGGTGATGATGGTGATGGTAATGGCAGTAGTGTTGGTAATTGTAATGGCAGTAGTGTTGGTGGGGATGGTAATGGCAGTAGTGTTGGTGGTGATGGTGTTGGTAATGACAGTAGTGTTGGTTATAGTGATTGTAATGGTAGTATTCTTAGTGATGGTGATGGTAATGGCAGTTGTGTTGGTGGTGATGGTAATGGCAGTGGTGTTGGTGATGATGGTGATGGTAATGGCAGTAGTGTTGGTGGTGTTGGTAATGGCAGTAGTGTTGGTGGTAATTGTGATGGTAATAGCAGTATTGTTGGTGATGGTAATGGTAATGGCAGTAGTAATGGTGGTGATGGTAATGGCAGTAGTGTTGGTGGTGATGGTAATGGCTGTAGTGTTGGTGGTGATGGTATTCGCAGTAGTGTTGGTGGTGATGATGATGGTAATGGCAGTATTGTAGGTGGTGGTGTTGATGGTAATGGTAGTAGTGTTCGTGGTGATGGTAATGACAGTAGTGTTGCTGGTGGTGGTGATGTTAATGGCAGTATTGTTGGTGGTGGTGGTAATGTTAATGGCAGTAGTGTTGGTGATGGTGATTGCAATAGCATTAGTGTTGAAGGTGATGGTAATGGCAATAGAGTTGGTGGTGAGGGTGATGGTAATGGTAGTAGTCTTGGTGGTTATGGTAATGGCAGTAGTGTTGGTGGTGATGTTAATTGCAGTAGTGTTAGTGGTGATGGTAATTGTAATGGCAGTAGTTGTGGTGGTGGTGGTGATGGTAATGGCAGTAGTGTTGGTGGTGATGGTAATAGTAATGGAAGTAGTGTTGGTGGTGATGGTGATGGTAATGGCAGTAGTGTTGGTGGTGATGGTAATGGTAATGGTAGTAGTGTTGGTGGTGATGGTAATGGCAGTAGTGTTGGTGGTGATGGTAATGGCAGTAGTGTTCGTGGTGATGATGATGGTAATGGCAGTAGTGTTGGTGGTGGTGTTGATGGTAATGGTAGCAGTGTTCGTGGTGATGGTAATGACAATAGTGTTGCTGGTGGTGGTGATGGTAATGGCAGTAGTGTTGGTGGTGGTAATGGCAGTAGTGTTGGCAGGGATGGTATTGGCAGTAGTGTTGGTGATGATGGTGATGGTAATGGCAGTAGTGTTGGTAATTGTAATGGCAGTAGTGTTGGTGGGGATGGTAATGGCAGTAGTGTTGGTGGTGATGGTGTTGGTAATGACAGTAGTGTTGGTTATGGTGATGGTAATGGTAGTATTTTTAGTGATGGTGATGGTAATGGCAGTTGTGTTGGTGGTGATGGTAATGGCAGTGGTGTTGGTGATGATGGTGATGGTAATGGCAGTAGTGTTGGTGGTGTTGGTAATGGCAGTAGTGTTGGTGGTGATGGTAATGGCAATAGAGTTGGTGGTGAGGATGATGGTAATTGCAGTAGTGTTGGTTGTGAAGGTTATGGTAATGGCAGTAGGTGTTGGTGGTGGTGGTGATGGTAATGGCAGTAGTGATGGTGGTGATGGTGATGGTAATGGCAGTAGTGTTGGTGATGGTAATGGCAATGGCAGTAGTGTTGGTGGGGATGCTAATGGCAGTAGTGTTGGTGGTGATGGTGATGGTAATGGCAATGCTGTTGGTAGTGGTGGTGATGGTAATGGCAGTAGTGTTGGTGGTGATGTTGATGGTATTGACAGTAGTGTTGGTGATGGTGATGGTAATGGCAGTAGTGTTAGTGATGGTGATGGTAATGGCAGTAGTGTTGGTGGTGATGGTAATGGCAGTAGTGTTGGTGGTGATGGTAATGGCAGTAGTGTTGGTGGTGATGGTGATGGTAATGGCAGTGGTGTTGGTGATGGTAATGGTGATGGCAGTAGAGTTGGTGGTGATGGTAATGGCAGAAGTGTCGTTGGTGATGGTGATGGTAATGGCAGTAGTGTTGGTGGTGATGGTAATGGTAATGGCAGTAGTGTTGGTGGTGATGTTGATGGTATTGACAGTAGTGTTGGTGATGGTAATGATAATGGCAGTAGTGTTGGTGGTGATAGTATTGGTAATGGAAGTAGTGTTGGTGGTGATGGTGATGGTAATGGCAGTACTGTTGGTGGTGATGGTAATGGTAGTAGTGTTGGTGGTGATGGTACTGGTAATGACAGTAGTGTTGGTGTTGATGGTAATGGAAGTAGTGTTGGTGGTGATGGTAATGGTAATGGCAGTAGTGTTGGTGTTGATGGTAATGACAGTAGTGTTGGTGGTGATGGTGATGGTGATTGTAATGGCAGTGGTGCTGGAGGTGATGGTAATGGTAATGACAGTAGTGTTGATGGTGGTGGTGATGGTAATGGCAGTAGTGTTGGTGATGGTAATGGCAGTAGTGTTGGTGATGGTAATGGCAGTAGGGTTGGTGATGGTAATGGCAGTAGTAATGGTGGTGATGGGAATGGCAGTAGTGTTGGTGGTGATGGTAATGGCAGTAGTGTTGGTGGTGATGGTGATGGTAATGGCAGTAGTGTTGGTGATGGTAATGCTAATGGCATCAGTGTTGGTGGTGATGGTAATGGCAGTAGTGTTGGTGGTGATGGTGATGGTAATGGCAGTAGTGTTGGTGATGGTTATGATAATGGCAGTAGTGTTGGTGGCGATGGTAATGGCAGTTGTGTTGATGATGGTTATGGTAATGGCAGTAGTGTTCGTGGTGATGGTAATGGCAGTAGTGTTGATGATGGTTATGGTAATGGCAGTAGTGTTGGTGTTGATGGTAATGGCAGTAGTGTTGGTGGTGATGGTGATGGTAATGACAGTAGTGTTGATGATGGTTATGGTAATGGCAGTAGTGGTGGTGGTGATGGTAATGGCGATAGTGTTGGTGGTGATGGTGATGAAAATGACAGTAGTGTTGATGATGGTGATGGTAATGGCAGTAGTGTTAGTGATGGTGATGGTAATGGCAGTGGTGTTGGTGATGGTGATGGTAATGGCAGTAGTGTTGGTGGTGATGGTAATGGCAATAGTGTTGGTGGTGATGGTAATGGCAGTAGTGTTGGTGGTGATGGTGATGGTAATGGCAGTGGTGTTGGTGATGGTGATGGTAATGGCAGTAGTGTTGGTTGTGATGGTAATGGCAGTAGTGTTGTTGGTGATGGTGATGGTAATGGCAGTAGTGTTGGTGGTGATGGTATTGGCAGTAGTGTTGGTGGTGATGGTGATGGTAATAGCAGTAGTGTTGGATGATGGTAATGGTAATGGCAGTAGTGTTGGTGGTGATGGTAATGGCAGTAGTGTTGGTGGTGATGGTAATAGCAGTAGTGTTGGCGATGGTAATGTTAATGGCAGTAGTGTTCGCTGTGATGGTAATGGCAGTAGTGTTGGTGGTGATGGTAATGGCAGCAGTGTTGGTGGTGATGGTGATGGTAATGGCAGTAGTGTTGGTGATGGTAATGATAATGGCAGTAGTGTTGGTGGTGATGGTAATGGTAATGGAAGTAGTGTTGGTGGTGATGGTGATGGTAATGGCTGTATTGTTGGTGGTGATGGTAATGGCAGTAATGATGGTGGTGATGGTAATGGTAATGACAGTATTGTTGGTGTTGATGGTTATGGAAGTAGTGTTGGTGGTGATGGTAATGGTAATGGCAGTAATGTTGGTGTTGATGGTAATGACAGTAGTGTTGGTGGTGATGGTGATGGTAATGGCACTGGTGTTGGCGGTGATGGGAATGGTAATGACAGTTGTGTTGGCCTTGATGGAAATGGCAGTAGTGTTGATGGTGGTGGTGATGGTAATGGCGGTAGTGTTGGTGATGGTAATGGCAGTAGGGTTGGTAATGGTAATGGCAGTAGTAATGGTGGTGATGGGAATGGTAGTAGTGTTGGTGGTGATGGTGATGGTAATGGCAGTAGTGTTGTTGATGGTAATGATAATGGCAGTAGTGTTGGTGGTGAGAGTAATGGCAGTAGTGATTGTCGTGATGGTGATGGTAATGGCAGTAGTGTTGGTGATGGTTATGATAATGGCAGTAATGTTGGTGGTGATGATGGCAGTAGTGTTGGTGATGGTAATGCTAATGGCATTAGTGTTGGTGGTGATGGTAATGGCAGTAGTGTTGGTGGTGATGGTGATGGTATTGACAGTAGTGTTGGCGATGGTAATGATAATGGCAGTAGTGTTGGTGATGGTAATGACAGTAGTGTTGGCGGGGATGGTAATGGCAGTAGTGTTGGTGGTGATGGTAATGGCAGTAGTGATGGTGGTGATGGTAATGGCAGTAGTAATGGTGGTGTTGGGAATGGTAGTTGTGTTGGTGATGATGGTGATGGTAATGGCAGTAGTGTTGGTGATGGTAATGGCGGTATTATTGGTGGTGAAGGTTATGGTAATGGCAGTAAGTGTTGGTGGTGGTAGTGATGGTAATGGCAGTAGTGTTGGTGATGGTAATGACAGTAGTGTTGGCGGGGATGGTAATGGCAGTAGTGTTGGTGGTGGTGGTGATGGTAATGGCAGAAGTGTTGGTGATGGTAATGGAAATGTCACTAGTGTTGGTGGGGATGGTAATGGCAGTAATGTTGGTGGTGATGGTGAAGGTAATGGCAGTCCTGTTGGTGGTGGTGGTGATGGTTATGGCAGTAGTGTTGGTGGTGATGGTAATGGCAGTAGTGTTGGTGATGGTAATGGTAGTAGTGTTGGTGGCGATGGTAATGGCAGTAGTGTTGGTGGTTGTGGTAATGGCAGTAGTGTTGGTGGTGATTTTAATTGCAGTAGTGTTAGTGGTGATGGTAATGGTAATGGCAGTAGTTGTGGTGGTGGTGGTGATGGTAATGGCAGTAGTGTTGGTGGTGATGGTAATAGTAATGGAAGTAGTGTTGGTGGTGATGGTGATGGTAATGGCAGTAGTGTTGGTGGTGATGGTAATGGTAATGGTAGTAGTGTTGGTGGTGATGGTAATGGCAGTAGAATTGGTGGTGATGGTAATGGCAGTAGTGTTCGTGGTGATGATGATGGTAATGGCAGTAGTGTTGGTGGTGGTGTTGATGGAAATGGTAGTAGTGTTCGTGGTGATGGTAATGACAGTAGTGTTGCTGGTAGTGATGATGGTAATGGCAGTAGTGTTGGTGGTGGTAATGGCAGTAGTGTTGGTGGTGGTGGTAATGTAAATGGCAGTTGTGTTGGTGATGGTGATTGTAATGGCATTAGTGTTGGTGGTGATGGTAATGGTAATGGAAGTAGTGTTGGTGGTGATGGTGATGGTAATGGCAGTAGTGTTGGTGGTGATGGTAATGGTAATGGTAGTTGTGTTGGTGGTGATGGTAGTGGCAGTAGTGTTGGTGGTGATGGTAATGGCAGTAGTGTTCGTGGTGATGATGATGGTAATGGCATTAGTGTTGGTGGTGGTGTTGATGGTAATGGTAGTAGTGTTCGTGGTGATGGTAATGACAGTAGTGTTGCCGGTTGTGGTGATGGTAATGGCAGTAGTGTTGGTGGTGATGGTAATGGCAGTAGTGTTGGTGGTGATGGTAATGGCAGTAGTAATGGTGGTGATGGTAATGGCAGTAGTGTTGGTGATGATGGTGATGGTAATGGTAGTAGTGTTGGTGATGGTAATGGCAGTAGTGTTGGTGGTGAAGGTTATGGTAATGGCAACAGGTGTTGGTGGTGGTGGTGATGGTAATGGCAGTATTGTTGGTAATGGTAATGACAGTAGTGTTGGCGGGGATGGTATTGGCAGTAGTGTTGGTGATGATGGTGATTGTAATGGCAGGACTGTTGGTGGTGATGGTGATGGTAATGGCAGTAATGTTGGTGGTGATGGTGATGGTAATGGTAGTATTTTTAGTGATGGTGATGGTAATGGCAGTAGTGTTGGTGGTGATGGTAATGGCAGTAGTGATGGTTGTGTTGATAATGGCAGTAGTGTTGGTTGTGTTGATAATGGCAGTAGTGTTGGTGGTGATTGTGATGGAAGTAGCAGTATTGTTGGTGATGGTAATGGTAATGGCAGTAGTATTGGTGGTGATGGTAATGGCAGTAGTGATGGTGGTGATGGTAATGGCAGTAGTGTTGGTGGTGATGATGAGGGTAATGGCAGTATTGTTGGTGGTGGTGTTGATGGTAATGGTAGTAGTGTTCGTGGTAATGTTAATGGCAGTCCTGATGGTGATGGTGATTGCAATGGCATTAGTGTTGATGGTGATGGTAATGGCAGAAGTGTTGGTCGTGATGGTGATAGTAATGGCAGTAGTATTGGTGGTGATGGTAATGGCTATAGTGTTGGTGGTGATGGTAATGGCAGTAGTAATGGTGGCGATGGTAATGGCAGTAGTGTCGGTTGTGATGGTGATGGTAATGGCAGTAGTGTTGGTGGTGAAGGTAATGGTAATCGCAGTAGGTGTTGATGGTGGTGGTGATGGTAATGGCAGTAGTGTTGGTGGTGGTGGTAATGGCAGTAGTGTTGGTGATGGTAATGGTAATGGCAGTAGTGTTGGTGGGGATGCTAATGGCAGTAGTGTTGGTGATGATGGTGATGGTAATGGCAATACTGTTGGTGGTGGTGCTGATGGTAATGGCAGTAGTGTTGGTGGTGGTGGTGATGGTATTGACAGTAGTGTTGGTGATGGTGATGGTAATGGCAGTAGTGTTAGTGATGGTGATGGTAATGGCAGTAGTGTTGGTGGTGATGGTAATGGCCGTAGTGTTGGTGGTGATGGTGATGGTGATGGTAATGGCAGTGGTGTTGGTGATGGTAATGGTAATGGCAGTATAGTTGGTGGTGATGGTAATGGCAGTAGTGTTGGGGGTGATGGTAATGGTAATGGCAGTAGTGTCGTTGGTGATGGTGATGGTAATGGCAGTAGTGTTGGTGGTGATGGTAATGGCAGTAGTGTTGGTGGTGATGGTGATGGTAATAGCAGTCGTGTTGGATGATGGTAATGGTAATGGCAGTAGTGTTGGTGATGGTAATATTATTGGCAGTAGTGTTGGTGGTGAAGGTAATGGCAGTAGTGTTGGTGGTGATGGTAATGGTAATGGAAGTAGTGTTGGTGGTGATGGTGATGGTAATGGCAGTACTGTTGGTGGTGATGTTAATGGTAGTAGTGTTGGTGGTGATGGTAATGGTAATGACTTTAGTGTTGGTGTTGATGGTAATGGAAGTAGTGTTGGTGGTGAAGGTAATGGTAATGGCAGTAGTGTTGGTGTTGATGGTAATGACAGTAACGTTGCTGGTGATGGTGATGGTGATTGTAATGGCAGTGGTGTTGGCGGTGATGGTAATGGCAATGACAGTAGTGTTGGCGGTGTTGGTAATGGCAGTAGTGTTGGTGATGGTAATGGCAGTAGTGTTGGTGATGGTAATGGCAGTAGGGTTGGTGATGGTAATGGCAGTAGCAATGGTGGTGATGGGAATGGCAGTAGTGTTGGTGGTGATGGTGATGGTATTGGCAATAGTGTTGGTGATGGTAATGATAATGGCAGTATTGTTGGTGGTAATGGTAATGGCAGTAGTGTTGGTGGTGATGGTGATGGTAATGGCAGTAGTGTTGGTGATGGTAAAGATAATGGCAGTAGTGTTGGTGGTGATGGTGATGGCAGTAGTGTTGGTGATGGTAATGCTAATGGCATTAATGTTGGTTGTGATGTTAATGGCAGTAGTGTTGGTGGTGATGGTGATGGTAATGGCAGTAGTGTTGGTGATGGTAATGATAATGGCAGTAGTGTTGGTGGCGATGGTAATGGCAGTTGTGTTGATGATGGTTATGGTAATGGCAGCAGTGTTGGTGGTGATGGT
The DNA here is from genome assembly GCA_958450375.1 of Homarus gammarus. Lineage (NCBI taxonomy): Eukaryota > Metazoa > Arthropoda > Malacostraca > Decapoda > Nephropidae > Homarus > Homarus gammarus. Next base: position 1,180,567 of record CAUDMG010003670.1, on the reverse strand, counting down.
AATGGCAGTAGTGTTGATGCTGGTTATGGTAATGGCAGTTGTGTTGGTGTTGATGGTAATGGCAGTAGTGTTGGTGGTGATGGTGATGGTAATGACAGTAGTGTTGATGATGGTTATGGTAATGGCAGTAGTGGTGGTGGTGATGGTTATGGCAGTAGTGTTGGTGGTGATGGTAATGACAGTAGTGTTGGTGATGGTGATGGTAATGGCAGTAGTGATTGTGATGGTGATGGTAATGGCAGTAGTGTTGGTGGTGATGGTAATGACAGTAGTGTTGGTGGTGATGGTAATTGTAGTAGTGTTGGTGGTGATGGTAATTGTAGTAGTGTTGGTGGTGATGGTAATGGCAGTAGTGTTGTTTGTGATGGTGATGGTAATGGCAGTAGTGTTGGTGGTGATGGTATTGGCAGTAGTGTTGGTGGTGATGGTGATGGTAATAGCAGTAGTGTTGGATGAGTGTAATGGTAATGGCAGTAGTGTTGGTGGTGATGGTAATGGCAGTAGTGCTGGTGGTGATGGTAATGGCAGTATTGTTGGTGATGGTAATATTAATGGCAGTAGTGTTGGCGGTGATGGTAATGGCAGTAGTGTTGGTGGTGATGATAATGGCAGTAGTATTGGTGGTGATGGTGATGGTAATGGCAGTAGTGTTGGTGATGGTAATGATAATGGCAGGAGTGTTGTGGTGTTGGTAATGGTAATGGAAGTAGTGTTGGTGGAGATGGTGATGGTAATGGCTGTACTGTTGGTGGTGATGGTAATGGCAGTAGTGTTGGTGGTGATGGTAATGGCAGTAGTGTTCGTGGTGATGATGATGGTAATGGCATTAGTGTTGGTGGTGGTGTTGATGGTAATGGTAGTAGTGTTCGTGGTGATGGTAATGACAGTAGTGTTGCCGGTTGTGGTGATGGTAATGGCAGTAGTGTTGGTGGTGATGGTAATGGCAGTAGTGTTGGTGGTGATGGTAATGGCAGTAGTACTGGTGGTGATGGTAATGGCAGTAGTGTTGGTGATGATGGTGATGGTAATGGTAGTAGTGTTGGTGATGGTAATGGCAGTAGTGTTGGTGGTGAAGGTTATGGTAATGGCAACAGGTGTTGGTGGTGGTGGTGATGGTAATGGCAGTATTGTTGGTAATGGTAATGACAGTAGTGTTGGCGGGGATGGTATTGGCAGTAGTGTTGGTGATGATGGTGATGGTAATGGCAGTACTGTTGGTGGTGATGGTGATGGTAATGGCAGTAATGTTGGTGGTGATGGTGATGGTAATGGTAGTATTTTTAGTGATGGTGATGGTAATGGCAGTAGTGTTGGTGGTGATGGTAATGGCAGTAGTGATGGTTGTGTTGATAATGGCAGTAGTGTTGGTTGTGTTGATAATGGCAGTAGTGTTGGTGGTGATTGTGATGGAAGTAGCAGTATTGTTGGTGATGGTAATGGTAATGGCAGTAGTATTGGTGGTGATGGTAATGGCAGTAGTGATGGTGGTGATGGTAATGGCAGTAGTGTTGGTGGTGATGATGATGGTAATGGCAGTATTGTTGGTGGTGGTGTTGATGGTAATGGTAGTAGTGTTCGTGGTAATGTTAATGGCAGTCCTGATGGTGATGGTGATTGCAATGGCATTAGTGTTGATGGTGATGGTAATGGCAGTAGTGTTGGTCGTGATGGTGATAGTAATGGCAGTAGTATTGGTGGTGATGGTAATGGCTATAGTGTTGGTGGTGATGGTAATGGCAGTAGTAATGGTGGCGATGGTAATGGCAGTAGTGTCGGTTGTGATGGTGATGGTAATGGCAGTAGTGTTGGTGGTGAAGGTAATGGTAATCGCAGTAGGTGTTGATGGTGGTGGTGATGGTAATGGCAGTAGTGTTGGTGGTGGTGGTAATGGCAGTAGTGTTGGTGATGGTAATGGTAATGGCAGTAGTGTTGGTGGGGATGCTAATGGCAGTAGTGTTGGTGATGATGGTGATGGTAATGGCAATACTGTTGGTGGTGGTGGTGATGGTAATGGCAGTAGTGTTGGTGGTGGTGGTGATGGTATTGACAGTAGTGTTGGTGATGGTGATGGTAATGGCAGTAGTGTTAGTGATGGTGATGGTAATGGCAGTAGTGTTGGTGGTGATGGTAATGGCAGTAGTGTTGGTGGTGATGGTGATGGTAATGGCAGTGGTGTTGGTGATGGTAATGGTAATGGCAGTAGAGTTGGTGGTGATGGTAATGGCAGTAGTGTTGGGGGTGATGGTAATGGTAATGGCAGTAGTGTCGTTGGTGATGGTGATGGTAATGGCAGTAGTGTTGGTGGTGATGGTAATGGCAGTAGTGTTGGTGGTGATGGTGATGGTAATAGCAGTCGTGTTGGATGATGGTAATGGTAATGGCAGTAGTGTTGGTGATGGTACTATTATTGGCAGTAGTGTTGGTGGTGAAGGTAATGGCAGTAGTGTTGGTGGTGATGGTAATGGTAATGGAAGTAGTGTTGGTGGTGATGGTGATGGTAATGGCAGTACTGTTGGTGGTGATGTTAATGGTAGTAGTAGTGTTGGTGGTGATGGTAATGGTATTGACTTTAGTGTTGGTGTTGATGGTAATGGAAGTAGTGTTGGTGGTGAAGGTAAAGGTAATGGCAGTAGTGTTGGTGTTGATGGTAATGACAGTAACGTTGCTGGTGATGGTGATGGTGATTGTAATGGCAGTGGTGTTGGCGGTGATGGTAATGGCAATGACAGTAGTGTTGGCGGTGTTGGTAATGGCAGTAGTGTTGGTGATGGTAATGGCAGTAGTGTTGGTGATGGTAATGGCAGTAGGGTTGGTGATGGTAATGGCAGTAGCAATGGTGGTGATGGGAATGGCAGTAGTGTTGGTGGTGATGGTGATGGTATTGGCAATAGTGTTGGTGATGGTAATGATAATGGCAGTATTGTTGGTGGTAATGGTAATGGCAGTAGTGTTGGTGGTGATGGTGATGGTAATGGCAGTAGTGTTGGTGATGGTAAAGATAATGGCAGTAGTGTTGGTGGTGATGGTGATGGCAGTAGTGTTGGTGATGGTAATGCTAATGGCATTAATTTTGGTTGTGATGGTAATGGCAGTAGTGTTGGTGGTGATGGTGATGGTAATGGCAGTAGTGTTGGTGATGGTAATGATAATGGCAGTAGTGTTGGTGGCGATGGTAATGGCAGTTGTGTTGATGATGGTTATGGTAATGGCAGCAGTGTTGGTGGTGATGGTAATGGCAGTAGTGTTGATGATGGTTATGGTAATGGCAGTTGTGTTGGTGTTGATGGTAATGGCAGTAGTGTTGGTGGTGATGGTGATAGTAATGACAGTAGTGTTGATGATGGTTATGGTAATGGCAGTAGTGGTGGTGGTGATGGTTATGGCAGTAGTGTTGGTGGTGATGGTAATGACAGTAGTGTTGGTGATGGTGATGGTAATGGCAGTAGTGATAGTGATGGTGATGGTAATGGCAGTAGTGTTGGTGGTGATGGTAATGACAGTAGTGTTGGTGGTGATGGTAATTGTAGTAGTGTTGGTGGTGATGGTAATGGCAGTGGTGTTGGTGATGGTAATGGTAATGGCAGTAGTGTTGGTGGTGATGTTAATGGCAGTAGTGTTGTTTGTGATGGTGATGGTAATGGCAGTAGTGTTGGTGGTGATGGTATTGGCAGTAGTGTTGGTGGTGATGGTGATGGTAATAGCAGTAGTGTTGGATGATGGTAATGGTAATGGCAGTAGTGTTGGTGGTGATGGTAATGGCAGTAGTGCTGGTGGTGATGGTAATGGCAGTATTGTTGGTGATGGTAATATTAATGGCAGTAGTGTTGGCGGTGATGGTAATGGCAGTAGTGTTGGTGGTGATGATAATGGCAGTAGTATTGGTGGTGATGGTGATGGTAATGGCAGTTGTGTTGGTGATGGTAATGATAATGGCAGGAGTGTTGTGGTGATGGTAATGGTAATGGAAGTAGTGTTGGTGGAGATGGTGATGGTAATGGCTGTACTGTTGGTGGTGATGGTAATGGCAGTAGTGTTGGTGGTGATGGTAATGGTAATGACAGTAGTGTTGGTGTTGATGGTAATGGAAGTAATGTTGGTGGTGATGGTAATGGTAATGACAGTAGTGTTGGTGGTGATGGTGATGGTGATGGTAATGGCAGTGGTGTTGGCGGTGATGGTTATGGTAATGACAGTAGTGTTGGCGGTGATGGAAATGGCAGTAGTGTTGATGGTGGTGGTGATGGTGATGGCAGTAGTGTTGGTGATGGTAATGGCAGTAGGGTTGGTGATGGTAATGGCAGTAGTAATTGTGGTGATGGGAATGGCAGTAGTGTTGGTGGTGATGGTGATGGTAATGGCAGTAGAGTTGGTGGTGATGGTAATGATAATGGCAGTAGTGTTGGTGGTGATAGTATTGGCAGTAGTGTTAGTGGTGATGGTGATGGTAATGGCAGTAGTGTTGGTGATGGTAATGATAATGGCAGTAGTGTTGGTGGTGATGGTAATGGCAGTAGTGTTGGTGATGGTAATGATAATGGCAGTAGCGTTGGTGGTGATGGTAATGGCAGTAGTGTTGATGATGGTTATGGTAATGGCAGTAGTGTTGGTGGTGATGGTAATGGCAGTAGTGTTGGGGGTGATGGTGATGGTAATGGCAGTAGTGTTGGTGATGGTAATGATAATGGCACTAGTGTTGGTGGTGATGGTGATGGCAGTAGTGTTGGTGATGGTAATGATAATGGCAGTAGCGTTGGTGGTGATGGTAATGGCAGTAGTGTTGATGATGGTTATGGTAATGGCAGTAGTGTTGTTGGTGATGGTAATGGCAGTAGTGTTGGTGGTGATGGTAATGGCAATAGTGTTGGTGGTGATGGTAATGGCAGTAGTAATGGTGGGGATGGTAATGGCAGTAGTGTTGGTGGTGATGGTGGTGATAATGGCAGTATTGTTGGTGATGGTAATGGCAGTTGTGTTGGTGGTGAAGTTTATGGTAATAGCAGTAGGTGTTGGTGGTGGTGGTGATGGTAATGGCAGTAGTGTTGGTGATGGTAATGACAGTAGTGTTGGCGGGGATGGTAATGGCAGTAGTGTTGGTGGTGATGGTGATGTAAATTTCAGTAGTTTTGGTGATGGTAATGGTAATGGCAGTAGTGTTGGTTGGGATGCTAATGGCAGTAGTGTTGGTGGTGTTGGTGATGGTAATGGCAGTAGTGTTGGCGGGGATGGTAATGGCAGTAGTGTTGGTGGTGATGGTGATGTAAATTTTAGTAGTTTTGGTGATGGTAATGGTAATGGCAGTAGTGTTGGTTGGGATGCTAATGGCAGTAGTGTTGGTGGTGGAGGTGATGGTAATGGCAGTAGTGTTGGTGGTGATGGTAATGGCAGTAGTGTTGGAGGTGATGGTGATGGTAATGGCAGTGGTGTTGGTGATGGTAATGGTAATGGCAGTAGTGTTGGTGGTGATGGTAATGGCAGTAGTGTTGTTGGTGATGGTGATGGTAATGGCAGTAGTGTTGGTGGTGATGGTAATGGCAGTAGTGTTGGAGGTGATGGTGATGGTAATGGCAGTGGTGTTGGATGATGGTAATGGTAATGGCAGTAGTGTTGGTGGTGATGGTAATGGCAGTAGTGTTGGTGGTGATGGTAATGGCAGTAGTGTTGGTGGTGATGGTAAAAGTAATGGAAGTAGTGTTGGTGGTGATGGTGATGGCAGTAGTGTTGGTGGTGATGGTGATGGTAATGGCAGTAGTGTTGGTGATGGTAATGATATTATGGCAGTTGTGTTGGTGGTGATGGTAATGGTAATGGAAGTAGTGTTGGTGGTGATGGTGATGGTAATGGCAGTACTGTTGGTGGTGATGGTAATGGCAGTAGTGTTGGTGGTGATGGTAATGGTAATGACAGTAGTGTTGGTGTTGATGGTAATGGAAGTAGTGTTGGTGGTGATGATAATGGTAATGGCAGTAGTGTTGGTGTTGATGGTAATGACAGTAGTGCTGGTGGTGATCGTGATGGTGATGGTAATGGCAGTGATGTTGGTGGTGATGGTGATGGTAATGTCAGTGGTGTTGGCGGTGATGGTAATGGTAATGACAGTAGTGTTGGCGGTGATGGAAATGGCAGTAGTGTTGATGGTGGTGGTGATGGTAATGGCAGTAGGGTTGGTGATGGTAATGGCAGTAGTAATGGTGGTGATGGGAATGACAGTAGTGTTGGTGGTGATGGTGATGGTAATGGCAGTAGTGTTGGTGATGGTAATGATAATGACAGTAGTGTTGGTGGTGATGGTAATGGCAGTAGTGTTGGGGGTGATGGTGATGGTAATGGCAGTAGTGTTGGTGATGGTAATGATAATGGCACTAGTGTTGGTGGTGATGGTGATGGCAGTAGTGTTGGTGATGGTAATGCTAATGGCATTAGTGTTGGTGGTGATGGTAATGGCAGTAGTGTTGGTGGTGATGGTGATGGTAATGACAGTAGTGTTGGTGATGGTAATGATAATGGCAGTAGTGTTGGTGGTGATGGTAATGGCAGTTGTGTTGATGATGGTTATGGTAATGGCAGTAGTGTTGGTGGTGATGGTAATGGCAGTTGTGTTGATGATGGTTATGGTAATGGCAGTAGTGTTGGTGGTGATGGTAATGGCAGTAGTGTTGGTGGTGGTGGTGTTGGTAGTGTCTTAAATGATAATACTGGTGCTCGTGTTAGTAGTGGTGGTGAGAAGTACACTAGTATTAGTAGTAAGTCATTAGTGAAAATGTATGGCGACCCGCGGACCGTTGTGGAGCAGCTGTAACACTCATATCGATGTTAAGGGCAAAGCGATATGGTGGTGATGACTGACACACGGTGGCTGGTGATGCACCTCATGAAGATTGAGTGTTGCCCTCTGTGCTTCCTCATGCTGATTCCAGGCCTACAACCCCTCTTATAACCCACACCACAAGCCACCATCTTAACACGTCACCAAAGAACACCCATTCAATCCATCCCTCACCGCCCACCCCTCTCTACACCTACCCCTCTCTACACCTTCTTTCTCTACACGTCCACCCCACCACCCATCATCTCATTACCCACTCATCTAAAACCCACCCAACCTCCCGTCCGCCACCCATCCCGCCACCCACCACCAAGTACGACACAGATCATCCAGAGGGAGGTCAGGCTCCAGGAACAATGACCCGGTCAATAATTAAGATTGTGGCAGGTGTCGCCAGGTGGAGCCTTTACTGAACATATGCTACCGCGCACCAGGTATTAATGACCTCCAGTGCCATGGCCCAGAGGATCCACCTGGCTCTAGGGGTCATGTTCATTCTTTCCCATCCTACCTCCCCCCTCTTCTTCATCATCATCCTTTCCTACCCCTCACTCATCATTATCCCTTCTCTTCACTTAAATCATAATCGACTTATCTTTACTTTATCTTGCCATCATTCTCCCCCTTGAATCCCTATATCACCATTAATCTCCCTTTCCCTTCTCTTACCACCATACTCTCCTCGCTCACTTCTCTTTCCTCCTCCACTCTCCCTTTCCCCCTTCTTTTTCCCCGTTCATTATCTTCCCGTTCCCCCCTTCCCTCCTCTCTGCTCTCATCACACCTCCTCAACCTGAAGGGTATTGATGGCAGTAGTCTTTCACGTGATCCACAACACCACCTACTTCTTAACCTCTTCCTATTGAGCTTCTGCCTCTACTGTATATGCAACACTGAAGAGGAAGAAGAGGCACCTGGGTGTGTGAGAGATGTGTCTTTATGGTGTTGGGGGGGATCCACTTAGTCTATGACACTAAATTAAATGTGGTTAAAAACGAGTTATGTAGACGTGTTTAATGCTCTTTGGGCGAATCTAAGTAAAATAAAGTAAGATGTATTCAGTAGACCTTCATGATGTGAAGCCACTCTGAGATCCTGTAATGTTGTAATTGTTACTATGGGAGAATTCTAAACTTGCATCCCAGTTGAACATTTGGAATTTTTATCTATCCAGGAATATATAACTGTCCAAGGATGAATTGCAGACATGTAGTGGACCAGGTGTCAGTCATGTAGCCACTCTACTGTCATGATGATGCTCTGAGGAATGTTGTCTCTCCCCGCGGCAACATCTCCCAACTGTTTGATGACATCTATTAACTCGTTCTCAGTGACAAATTCATTATCTTGTCTGACTGAAGATATGTATCAAAATTATTATGAAACTCAGGAACAGTTTCAAAAAGATGCGTGCCAACTTTAATAGATTATTAATGGCGGGGTGGGCAATGGGCATTTTCTGTAGGTTCAGTTACATTCGTACCACTTACCCTTGAGACATGGAAGTAATATCTACCCTGTACTGTCTAAGATTGGATTATTAACTCCTCAAGTGTTCTTGCTGCTGCCTGCATGTTTCTCTAATAAAGTTTCTTAATACTCTGTTGTAGTACTCGGGAGATATTTTACCAAACAATTAATAAGTTAAGCGTATTCTCTGGAGTTCATTTCTCTGTTTTCTTATTACAATGAGTTTAGTTGTTGTAGAGTATGAGGCCTAAAAACTGTTTTGTAAATTGGAGGAGTTTCAGAATGAGAAGTTCGATCAGATAAGTGTCATACATAAATACCTTAGCCACCCTCGATGTGAAGGGGTGAGGGGGGATAGAATGAGGTACGAAAGTGATGGGGTAAATGGGATAGATGAGAGGTTGAGAGAGAAAGTGAAGGGTTGAGGGAGAAAGGTAGGGGGGGGAGGGAGGAAAGTGAGGGGGAAAACGAGGAAGATGATAGGATAAGGTAGGAGGGTGAGGGGGGGGGGCGATGAAAGACTGAGCTAAACTAAATTATTCAGGATGTAGTTATCGTCGTCAATGTAGGTGAGTGCTAATTAGTATTTCTTCTCCCCTTCTCTCTCTCTCTGTTATAATGACGGCCAAGGTGTTATATATATATATATATATATATATATATATATATATATATATATATATATATATATATAAAATCAACAACCTCACCAGCAAGGAATCGAACCCTCGACCTACTGGGTGTGACTAGGGGACGCTTACCGGCTAGGCTACAAGGACACCAAAAGCAGTTCTAGACTCTGTTATATTTCACACAAAGCCTGTTCATCGAGCTGATGGCGCCGTGAACCTCATTGGGAAACTGCCCGTGCCTCTTATGTGGTGTCAGTAGCATTTTACCGAATCCAGCTGGTATGAAACGCGAGGTACATATATATACTTCATTTTTAGTCCATATAACACGCGGACTTTGAACATATAATCAACAACCTCACCAGCAAGGAATCGAACCCTCGACCTACTGGGTGTGACTAGGGGACGCTTACCGGCTAGGCCACAAGGACACTAAAAGCAGTTCTAGACTCTGTTATATTTCACACAAAGCCTGTTCATCGAGCTGATGGCGCCGTGAACCTCATTGGGAAACTGCCCGTGCCTCTTATGTGGTGTCAGTAGCATTTTACCGAATCTAGCTGGTATGAAACGCGAGGTACATATATATACTTCATTTTTAGTCCATATAACACGTGGACTTTGAACATATAATCAACAACCTCACCAGCAAGGAATCGAACCCTCGACCTACTGGGTGTGACTAGGGAACGCTTACCGGCTAGGCCACAAGGACACTAAAAGCAGTTCTAGACTCTGTTTTATTTCACACAAAGCCTGTTCATCGAGCTGATGGCGCCGTGAACCTCATTGGGAAACTGCCCGTGCCTCTTATGTGGTGTCAGTAGCATTTTACCGAATCCAGCTGGTATGAAACGCGAGGTACATATATATACTTCATTTTTAGTCCATATAACACGCGGACTTTGAACATATAATCAACAACCTCACCAGCAAGGAATCGAACCCTCGACCTACTGGGTGTGACTAGGGAACGCTTACCGGCTAGGCCACAAGGACACTAAAAGCAGTTCTAGACTCTGCTATATTTCACATAAAGCCTGTTCATCGAGCTGATGGCGCCGTGAACCTCATTGGGAAACTGCCCGTGCCTCTTATGTGGTGTCAGTAGCATTTTACCGAATCCAGCTGGTATGAAACGCGAGGTACATATATATACTTCATTTTTAGTCCATATAACATGCTGACTTTGAACATATAATCAACATCCTCACCAGCAAGGAATCGAACCCTCGACCTACTGGGTGTGACTAGGGAACGCTTACCGGCTAGGCCACAAGGACACTAAAAGCAGTTCCCAATGAGGTTCACGGCGCCATCAGCTCGATGAACAGGCTTTGTGTGAAATATATCAGAGCCTAGAACTGCTTTTAGTGTCCTTGTGGCCTAGCCGGTAAGCGTTCCCTAGTCACACCCAGTAGGTCGAGGGTTCGATTCCTTGCTGGTGAGGTTGTTGATTATATGTTCAAAGTCCGCGTGTTATATGGACTAAAAATGAAGTATATATATATATATATATATATATGGTCCCTCTGTTGTGCGTTAACGAAGCAGAACCATTAAATAAATACACACTAAAGAAGACAGATCTAAGACTTCTAGGGCTAAGCATATTAATTAGAAATATGCAATGGCACTGTCCTCATAAGAGTCATTTTAGGTTCCGTATAAGGTGAACAAAAGAACCAGAACAATATGTTTTTCTTAACGCAGTCTTTTTGATCGTCTCATTACTCGCCAAGCCATATAGGTAGTCACGACTCCCAGTGCTAAGAAGTTTGGGTAAATGAAGTTGACGTGGCACAATGGGGTCGCCGCTGTCTTCAGTATTTACTCGGTGATAATGAGGATATTGAGTGGTGTAGTGAGCCATTTTTTTTGTAACGAGGTGGAGCGCTTTGAGTCACCCCTTTGTTTACACGCTGATGTTCTTTTGTTTTGTTGGTGTCAGGTTCTATTTACCTCCTTTTTCTCCCTCCGCTTCCGGTGCCCCAGTGAAGGAGAGGGGTTGTCGGATTCCCTGTTAACGGAAGGATATTTATTTTATTGATTTCGTATTGTAATTTTTAGGAAACTTATATATAAATAATCTTTACTTCCTGTTGGACCAGATTTTGCAATGTTTACTCCTGATCAGTTCTGTTTTAAATATCTTCATCTATACAATTAAATATATATCTACTTATCTTTTGTTTTCTTTTTTTATTATATCAAAGGATATTTATCAATTTAGAACACTTAACTTCTTTCCTGATCAAAAAGTTAGGGCTGTGTATCAATCTCTTCTGAGTCAAAGCAATGCAGACCTAAGCAGAGAGAAGAACAGTCAACATCTCAACCAGGCTGTAACGAAGCTTCTGTTCAGATATCGCCTCGGCAAGTCTTGCATAGAAACATCTTTCATTTGGTCTAGGGTTACCATATCTGAACATTAAAAAAGGGGACGCTTCAGAAGACATCCTGCCCCCCCCCTCCCCCCGGCACACACTTTGGCGCTATGTAACCTTGAAGCAGCCGTGACAATTAATTTTGCATATTTGCATAACATTAATATATATATATATTTATATAGTTATATATATATATATATATATATATATATATATATATATATACTGGCATATATATATATATATATGCCAGTATCGGTGTACTGTATTGCATTGTGTTTTTAATGTAGGCTAATATACAACATTCATGGTAAAGAAATCTTAAAAATAATAATAAAATTACCTTTGCTTAAGGCTGAATATCTTCATTCCCTTAGCTGCAGTCTTCTTCCCCCACTGTGTGTGACTTGATGTGCCCATACACATAAAGATTATGGTTGAAAATTGCTAAAATGCCTTAAATGCAGGACAAGAAAAACAAATGCTACAGTATAAAAAAAAACATAAGAAAAATATGGTATACTTTCAACATTTCATTTGTGGCTGTAATGGCACTAAATACAAAAACAAATTTAATAATGGGCGTGGCTGAAGAACAAAGAAAAGCAGTACATGGCACTACATGCTAGCCCAAAAATTGTTAGCAGCTAAGTTGACAACACCGTACAGGCGTACACGTGACTTATCAGCTGACGAAAACTGAACGAGATCTCTACGGTTTCCACCTCCCCCCCCTCTCTCTCTCTCTCTCTCTCTCTCTCTCTCTCTCTCTCTCTCTCTCGTCATTACAGTTTCATGTTTTTTTTTTCCGTGGAGAAAATGATGGAAGCTGAAATTCCGGACTTTTAAAGAATTTTAAAAATTACTGACGGACGAAGATTTCAAGACCTAAATGGAGGACATGTCCGGGAAAATACGGACGTATGGAAACCCTAATTTAGTCCCATCCCGCTAGAGGTTGTGAGCACCATAGGAGTGAAGCTGCCTTGATCAACATTCTGAATTCTCTCCCCATACGGGCTCTTCTTGTCATTCTCGTTCCTCTCGTGTGAAACTTCGAGAGCTAAGTTACGGTGACATGCGGCCATGGGGTCGAAAATCCTTATGTCAAAGAAGGTTCGCTGTCCCCGTGTCCAGAATCCTCGAGCGCTGACGTCCGCACGGGCTTCGTAGGATGTGCTGGAAGTTCAGTGATGGCGATCTCACCGTCCAATGGAAAGAGGGTCGGTTCCAAAATTATATCATAGCAGCTTTCCTTTAACATATTTGCTGTGAGATCCCTTAGTTCGTCATGCCTCATGCATACGAAGCCCACTTTCTTGCACACCATGGCGTGGTCGATATCGTAGGATGAGCCACACACGCATTGGGAGGGCAAACCTTTTACTGGGCAGCTATACCTTAGAGTAATGGCATCTGTGAATTCTTGTTTATCAAGGCTGAAGCCTTTTGCCCTTATCGATAACGTTGTTAGCCAGTTCGAGGCGCTCACTTCCTGTGCTATACCTACTTTTTTTAAAAAGTTCTCTGATAATTGTAGCATCAGTTGTTGGAGTTTATCACTTTAGGTGTGCTGCCGTTCTGTCGTAATGGACAGTCAAATCTTGTTTAATTCGTTCATATCCACCTCACTTGCTGCATTCTGAGCTAGAAGGTGCTCAGTGAGGGCTGCCTTGAGCTTGATAGCAAGCTCCTCTGGATTAGTCAATCCAATTCCTCCTAGTCTCGGTGGTAATGCAAGAAGTAACCTTTCTGCTGGGGTTAAATAATGACTTTTCATTATTGCTGGGATAAAAGTGACCCCGATGGCTTCCTCCAGAGGGTGGAGGAGGGGTCCGGTATCAGGAATAGTGGGCATTAGATACTGTAATTCCAGCGATACTTGACTTCATGGGTGAATGCCGCAAACGCTGCATGTGACTCAGTTTTAGCAATCTCTGACAGAGTTTGGATTTCCTTCACCCACTCATTTACCTTCCCCGTTACGTACTGGGTTTTGAAATCGTTCGTGCCGATTACTGCACCGAGATGTCTTTGGCCGTCCTTTGTTATTTTGACCTCACTTCCGACGAACACCTCCATTGCCCATCCAAAGTGTTCTGGCTTCACAATGAGGAAGGACTTGCTGGCATTTGGGTGATACGCTATTTGTGGACCACGTGATATTATCAGGTCCTACCACTTTTTCATGTCCTCTACTTTTCCTGCTCCTGTAAAGTCATCAGCATATGCCACTTGCTTGACCTTGGGTGTTTCATAGTATATTGTGTGTTGGAGAACGGATACAGTAGACCTAGTGCGTACATTGCCATGGCAACAGGGTCCCCTGCATAGTTCCCTCAGTTGACTGTATGGTGGTATCTCCTCTTAGGGCCTTGAAGCTTGTTATATAGAGGTCTGTCGGGTTCCTGTAGATGTTTTCAACATGCTTTGCAAAGCTTGGACACTTGATCTTGATGTTGTGCAGTGTAGCCTTGCGGTTGATTATGTTGAATGCGATGGAAGCGTCAACCAGGAGTACTGCCTGACAATCACGTTGCTCAAATATCTTTCTCATGGCGTGAATGGCAGCTTCACCCACAGCCTGGTGGCCGGCACATACTTGCAGGTTTCCTGCCGCTGCCCTGACATCATCGATGACCACCTCCACTATGCAATTTCCAGTGATCCATCACAACACTTCCCCCACCCCTATAGGTCTACATCCTGAGTTTTTATTGAGGGGGATAAGGCGTCAGGCCGTCAGAGCTTGTAAGTGATGGCAACATGAGGTTGCTAACTTTCTTGCAAGGGCGGCGGTGGTATTGCAGAGATCACTTGTTGCTTTGCCAAACTTGTTAGCTGCTGAGGATGATTCTCCACCCTCCTGCATCCAAGCCTGAAGGGCCTAACCCTCCTTGTGTCTTCAGTGCTTTTTTCCACATCATCCTTCCTGTTATTTTGTCTAACATGACAGCATTTGGAGGGATATAGGCACCCTGGAACCTGATGCTTTCCTCTGCACTCACAAGGGGATGTTTTTCCTTCAGGTACTGTAACGTCTCTTTTTTTTTTACTGGCAGCACACCACCGAAAGATTCCTCTGTGAGACATTTTACCGCCAAGGACACTTTTCCTACACACATATTGTTACCAAACTTTCTGACAACATCCCCAGTGGCTTGCTTTCCGTTTCCTGTACATTTCAGTCTCTGCTGCGGTGTTCTTGCCCCACTTAGGAGATTATCAAGAACCCAGTTCTGCCACATTGTCTGTCTTTCCTTCATTGTAGGTACATTTTCCTTGCACTTTCTCCTTGTATGTGTTCTCTGGCAAAATTGTTAAAGTATTATTGTCAGTATGTAGAGAGCTATTGGGGCCAGGGAGCTGAGTGTACATTGATTTTGCATGAGGTAAGTCATCTCCCGGATTATTTCTTTGGTGGCTCCACATTTCGTTGGTTCAAAGAGACCACCTGACAACTTCTGAGTAGGTTTCTGTGACACCACTTCTCTACATCTTCCCCCGACATACCTTTCCAATGTGGTGGCTGTTTATCATTCACCTCGTGTACACCTGCAATTGTTGGAGCAGCATTTCTTAGCACTTCATTTTAAGACTGAGTGGACTCACTGCTATCATACAGGATATCGTCAAGCGGTGTTGTCCGGGCGATATCCTCTGTATCCTCCATTGAAGGATCCCTGCCCGGGGAATTCTGACAATTGTTCCCCCTCCTGCATCCCATACATACTCGGATATTTCTCACTTATTCACAGTTTGTGTAGTTTGGGTTTTGGCTTTCACAGATGCAAGGACAATTACCTGGCATAATGCTCCAGACTTCGAGCAACAGGAGTAACTAGTGAGGGAGGCAATAGATCATTAGATATACGTGGTGGGTGAGGAGACACAAGTACATGAGTGACGTGAATCTCCGATCCGAAGTATCCGGTGACAAGGAGCAATTTTGACCTCAGGACCTCAGGATACTACTACTACTATTACTGCTCCTCCTCCTCCTCCTCCTCCTCCTCCTACTACTACTACTACTACTTTTTCTTTTTTAACGTGTCCTCCAGCTTCCCCCAATAGCCACACCTTCGCCGCCATTTTATTACCTTAAAATTAAATATCCTAATACATAAGTAGCTATCCTATCTGTGTTAAATTAGTTGAGCCGCAGATCTATGCTGCATTCAGTGATAGTAGCCTCATAGTCAATATCTGCAGCAGTTGTCGGAGTTGGGGCAGAAGCTCTCGTTCCCCTGAGGCAGAGCAAAGCCGACCGCAGGAGAGAGAAAGACAGTCGACATCTCATCCAGGCTGTAACGAAACTTCTGGGCTGCTGCTTCTGTTCGGAGATCACCTCCGCGAGTCTGGCGTAGAACATCTTGCACTTGGTCCCATCCCACCAGAGGTTGTGAACACTAGAGGAGTAAAGCTGCCTTGATCAACGTTTTGGATTCTCTCTCCATATGCCCTTATCTTGTCGTTCTCGTTCCTCCTATGTGCAGCATCGAGAGCTAGGTTACGGTGCAATGCGGCCATGGGATCAAAAATCCTGATGTTGAAGAAAGTTCGCTGTCCCCGCATCCAGAATCCTCGAGCACTGACGTCAACACGGGCTTCGTTAGATGTGTTTGAAGTCCTATGTTGGAAGATCTCACCATCCAATGGAAGGAGGGTCGGTTCTACCATGACATCCCAGCAGATTTCCCTCAGCATATTTGCTGTAACTACTACTACTACTGCTACTGCAGTACTGCTGCTGCTGCTGCATCAGAGGCACAGCATAGCAGATCTGAGTAAAGAGAATGATCGGCGACACCTCAAACAGGCCACGACAAAATTTCTAGGTTGCTGCTTCTGTTCTGATAACACCTAGTCAGCCTGACATAGAAGCATTTTGAACCTGGTCTCATCTCGCTCATTGTTGTGAACACGAGAGAAGTGAAGCTTCCTTGGTCTAGGTTCTGGATTCTCTTTGAATATGCTCTGCTCTTTTCGTTCTCGTTTCTCCTGTACAGTATGCATCTTCTGGAGTCAGGTCACGGTGACATGCGGCCAGGGGGTCGAATATCCTGATATCAAAGAAGCCTTTCTGTCCCCTTGTCCAGAAACTTTAAGCACTGGCCTTCACATGGGCTTTGCTAGTTTTGTTTACAGTCCCGCGAAGGAAACGCTTGCCAGCCAGTGGGAAGACAGTCGATTCCACTGTGACGTCAGCATATTTTCTTCAACATATTTGTTGTGAGGTCCCTTACTTCTTCGTGCCTAATACAAAAGAATCCCCTCTTCTTGCACACCATGGCATAGTTGATATCATAGGACGTTCTACGCGCGCATTGGGCTGGCATGCTTTCCACTGGTTAACCACGCCATAGAAAACATACGTAAGTGAATTCTTGTTGTTTACTCTTATTGGTAAAGTTGTTAGCTAGTTTGAGGCGTCCACCTCTTGTGCAACCTTTATTTTTTTCTTCACATTCTCTGGAAGTTGTTCCATCAGTAGTTGAAGTTTTCTCTTTGGGCGCGCTTCCGTTCTGTCGTAAAGGAGCATTGAATTATATTAAGTTCGCTGGTGTCTACATCATTGTTAGGTTCTGAATAATAAGTTCTATATACAGGAGAGAACACAAACACCTGTATAGTTTTGTAGGTTCGGTTTACTGGATAAGAGTATGTACACAGAGGGAAGCAGCACTCTCCCTTGGCTAGGCTCCTTGTCAACTGCTATAGACGACGTATGGCAAGTGATACATTAGCAGCTTCCATACGTCGCCAGGCACATTAATTACGCATGTGGGATATGGTAATAACATTGCCACACGCTGCTAGCTAGGCTGAATAGATAATACATAAATGGAGCACATACATAATATACATACATGATATATAATCCAGCATACATAATATACATACACCTCCCTCCCCCCTATACGCTCATAGCAAAGTCTTGAGCGGACCTTTTCTTTTGGATCCGTTCTGAGCGTCGAGGGACTTCATCACTGGGAAGGGTATGGGACTCAACACTGGTGGCGGGGCCAGCAGAAGGCATTGTTACGGGGCGGAGAAAACGGCGGTTCCTCCACCACACACGACCACTGGGTAACCGCACCTGGTAGTCCCGTGACCTGCCGAGACCCATGACTACGCCTACTTTGTCCCAACGTAGGGAGGTCGGGTCCTGAACACGGACTTGGGTGCCGACACTCAACCTGGGGAGAGAACGGGCGTGGTCATTGTAGCGGGCGACGACGTCCAGAACACGTTCGGCGGCTCGGCGATCACAATCCTCTGTCTTGGCCTGCCACTCCTTGGAGAAGGATTGAGGGTGAGCAGGGACACAAGAACGAAGGGGGCGTCCATACAAAACCTGGGCACGGGAGCGTCCGGTGTAGTTAGGTGTGTTGCGGAGTTCAAGAAGACCCCTGTCGAAGGCCTCGCAGTCAATGTTCCCAGAAGGGGCCACCTTAAGGATGAGGTGCTTCAGGGATTTGACAGCAGCCTCAGCGTGGCCGTTGGACTGCGGGTAATGGGGCGATGACAACACATGCCGGACTCCCCATCGGTCGAGGAACGCAGCAAAGTCCCGGCTTGTGAACTGAGGCCCTCCGTCGGTTCGCAGGCGTACAGGAACGCCCACGTCACGGAAGTAGTGGCGGAACTTGCTGATGGTGGCGGCAGACGTCGTGTCTTTACCGCACTTGATGACAACCGGCCAACCAGAGAGACGGTCAACGATAACAAGGAAGGACTTTCCTGACACACAGAAAAAGTCGGCCGACACAGACTCAAAGGGGCGGGTGGGGTTGTCGTCACTCATAAAGGGTTCCTGCTGCTGGCTGGGTTGTAATACGTGGCGGGGCTTACACACCTGGACAGCATTGGAGATGTCGGGGTCGATGCCAGGCAGGAACACAGTCTGTCTTGCACGCCGTTTGGTGGCCTCGGCTCCACAGTGACTGTCGTGGAGGCGAACCAAGGCGTGGAGACTTGAAGCAGCAGGGACAACTACCGAGGGAGAGGTGTCACTGGCCAGAGGTAGGGGTAGGGCGGCAGCAGGATAGTTGCTGCTCCCTTCGTGCACCCTGTTGGCGTGTTTTACCTCGAGAATCGGTGTTGGGAAGTCCTGGGAGATGATGGCCAACTCTTGGCAATGTCTGTAGGACAGCAAAGGAGTCGGGACGCCATTATGCACATCAATCCAGGCTTGACACGACCTGTTGCCAAAGGTGACGTGTGCATAGAGTGAACCTAGGGCCGGGGTCATCTGTGAACCATCTGCCATAAAGCGGAGATCCTTGGGGGGCGGTCTTAGATCGCTTGGAGAGAGCCCCAAGCATTGCAAATGCTGGGGACCGATGACTGTAGCATCAGCGCCGGTGTCGGGCAACATCTGAAGACGGGATGACACACCGCCGTAGGTCACGATGACGCTGATGTACTGGGGGACTTTGGTCCTGGGACGCGGGGGGGAGCACACATTCCTAATGTGGCTCGAGCGTTGTCAGGAGTCGTCGTGCCTCTGATTGGAAGGCTGTGGGCGGCCCTCTCTGGTGGAGGGGGGCTGAAGCTTCCGCCGACGCGGTCCCTTGGGTATGTTGGAAGGGCAACACTTGTCATAGTGGCCCAGTCGACCGCACACATTGCACTGGACGCGTTTGGCTGGGCACCGTACTGTGAGTGACCAGTGGCCCTTACGGTCACAACTGTTGCAGGTAGACTGAGCAGCTGGACACACCTGTGTTCCGTGCTGCTTACCACAGTTGTTGCAAAATAAACCGGGCGTGGACGTTGTATGTATATTATGTATGCATATTATGTATGTGCTCCATTTATGTAGCTAGCAGCGTGTGGCAATGTTATTACCATGTCCCACATGCTTAATTAATGTGCCTGGCGACGTATGGAAGCTGCTAATGTATCACTTGCCATACGTCGTCTATAGCAGTTGACAAAGGAGCTTAGCCGGGGAGACCGCTGCTCTCCTCTGTGTACATACTCTTACCCAGTAAACCGAACCTACAAAACTATACAGGTGTTTGTGTTCTCTCCTGTATATAGAACTTATTATTCAGAACCTAACATGGCGCAGTGATCCGATCTTACTGGATAATTACGAGTGATAGTGCAAAGTTTGTAGAAAGCCGGCTAGGGACTCTCGCTTGGGTCAACTCCCGCGCGTCACCTCTCCTCGAAGAATTTCAGCAACTTTGGGCAGTGTCAGTGACAGTGATTTTCTGTGAAGTGTTTAGCGCATTGTGTGTTTCGTGCCATTCATGTGTGACCTTGTTCTAAAGGATTCCCAAGGTATACGGCACGTTCTGGGCATTTGTAAGGAGTAGAGTTCAGTGCACCCGTCTCTGACCGCGTCCTGAGGGTAACTAGACTGACTGGGAGTCGCCGCGCCTCTCCCTCCACCCCCCTCACAGCGCCGCCTCCACCCCCCCTCACAGCTGGGGCGAGACTCTCTACCCGCCCGGGACACCACACATACACGTACTAACACTCGCTGACCGCGCGGCTTCCTTATATATATTTTATATATATAACCTACTTATCTGTGTATTTAATTAATTTTTTGTCTGAAATCTTGTTGATACGACGGGCTGACCGGTCAACACTGATTTAAGACATAGTACACAGAGGAAGTAGTTATGTCTCACGCCTTACGTAGCCGTGGACCCAGCGTCTGGATGACTCAGACGGGTGATAGCCCCGCAGAGATGGATGACCAGGCCGGCCACGACGCTCCAGCCCCCACATCGCGCAGTCCCTCACCTCAATATTCAGCGTTGTCTCCAGAGATAATTGCTTTACTGAAGTTTATGAGAGATGAGAAACGCGAGGATGAAGCCCACAGACGTTTGGCGGATGAGCACAGAAGGCAAGCAGAGGCAGAACGAGACAACCAACGGAGATTGGAAGACAGAGAACGGTTTGAAGCCTTGATATCTCGCCTCACTGTTAACCAAGCCCCTGGCTCTAACACTGCCTCGGTACTGACTGGTTCAGATACCTCATCCATGCTTTCTTCACGCCCCCCAGCCCCACCTAAAGCAGCAGCTCAAACGCCGCCCATCTTGAAGCCTGATGAGACTTTCCAGACTTTTCGTGAATGGCGGCGACGGTGGACTGATTATTCTACAATGGTGGATCTCCAGAGTTTGTCACAGCCTAAACAACTCATCCAGCTGCATATGTGCCTGTCCTTGGAAATTCAGCGTGTCTTGGAACATACGTTGCAGGTACCCCCAACCTCTTTGCTGTCTGTAGAGGAGGTACTGGACGTTCTACAACGGCACATCAAAGGACAGCAGAATGAAGCTCTGCGCAGGAGGGAATTGTTTAGCTGCAGACAGTTGGAGGGTGAGTCTTTTGATGCCTTTTACGTGCGTCTTAAGAGAGCCTCGGAAGAGGTAGATATATGTCCAGGCCACCACCAGCAGTGCGAGGAGACCCAGTTGAAGCAGGTGATCCTGATGGGTGTTAAGGACGAGGAACTTGTCCAACGCCTCACCTCCCTCGACTCTTCCTCTTCTCTTAAGGATGTGTCGACGATATGTCGCTCCTATGAGGCTGCCAGGTGTGCCACCTCTGCCATCCGCGCTCCCCCTACAGCTGTACGCGCTGTGTCCCGGTACAAGAAGGACAAGAAGTCTGTTCCTACGCCTTCGCCCACCACGTCCACGCCCGGTTTATTTTGCAACAACTGTGGTAAGCAGCACGGAACACAGGTGTGTCCAGCTGCTCAGTCTACCTGCAACAGTTGTGACCGTAAGGGCCACTGGTCACTCACAGTACGGTGCCCAGCCAAACGCGTCCAGTGCAATGTGTGTGGTCGTCTGGGCCACTATGACAAGTGTTGCCCTTCCAACAAACCCAAGGGACCGCGTCGGCGGAAGCTTCAGCCCCCCTCCACCAGAGAGGGCCGCCCACAGTCTTCCAATCAGAGGTACGACGACTCTTGACAACGCTCGAGCCACATTAGGAATGTGTGCTCCCCCCAGCGTCCCAGGACCAAAGTCCCTCAGTATATCAGTGTCATTGTGACCTATGGCGGTGTGTCATCCCGTCTTCAGATGTTGCCCGACACCGGCGCTGATGCTACAGTCATCGGGCCCCAGCATTTGCAATGCTTGGGGCTCTCTCCAAGTGATCTAGGACCGCCCCCCAAGGATCTCCGCTTTATGGCAGATGGTTCACAGATGACCCCGGCCCTGGGTTCACTCCAAGCACAAGTCACCTTTGGCAACAGGTCGTGTCAAGCCTGGATTGATGTGCATAACGGTGTCCAGACTCCTTTGCTGTCCTACAGACATTGTCAGGAGTTGGCCATCATCTCCCAGGACTTCCCCAAACCTATTCTTGAGGTAAAACACGCCAACAGGGTGCAAAAAGGGAGCAGCAACGACCCTGCTGCCGCCCTACCCCTGCCTCTTGCCAGTGACACCTCTCCTTCGGATGCTCGGAAGTACTTCCTGAAGGAATTCAGCGACGTTCTGGTGACCAAGTCCGCTCTGGAATCCAAGCCTCTCAAGAAGATGGCAGGCCCCCCCATGAGGATCCACCTGAGGGACGACGCGAAGCCATTCGCTATTTACACCCCTCGACTGGTTCCCCTGGCCTTCCGCGAGGCGGTCAAAAACGAGCTGGACTCCATGGTCGCCCAAGAAATTATTGTACCAACCGGCGATGACCCGTCTCCATGGTGTCACCCGATGGTTGTCGTCGCAAAACCTAAAGGTGGTGTTCGGATCACCACTGACCTTTCCAAGCTCAACAACCAGGTGTCTCGTCCTGCGCACCCTTCTCCCACGCCCTTTGCAGCCATACGCAGCGTGAACCCGAAGGCGCGCTTCTTCACGACGATGGACGCCCTGTGTGGATACTGGCAGATAGAGCTTGCCGAAGAAGACCGACCACTCACAACTTTCATCACCCCGCATGGACGTTACAGTTATTGCCGTGGCCCCATGGGATTCGCCGCTACAGGAGACGCCTTCTGTCTTCGAGGTGATATGGCTCTACAAGGGCTGGCAAACTGCGTGAAAGTGGTCGACGACATACTCGTGTACGACGAGGATTATATGGATCACCTCTGCCGTATCTACGAGGTACTCAACAGGTGCCGGAAGCACGGCATTACCCTAAATGCCGACAAGTTTGTTCTGGCCAGCTCTTCAGTTGGCTTTTGTGGGTACACCCTCTCAGGGAATGGTATCGCAGCTGACCCGGAAAAGGTCCGCGCCATTACGGACTTTCCCACCCCTGCTAACCTGACCAACTTGAGGTCCTTCATAGGTCTCGTCAACCAGTTAGCAGAGTTTTCGTCGGACATCTCCGCAGCTGCTCAACCACTTCGCCCCCTGATGAGCCCCAAGAGGACATTCCTGTGGACCCCCGACCACGACAAGGCCTTCCAGCAAGTGAAACAGGCCCTGTCTCGTCCACCTGTCCTCGCCACGTTTGACCCAGCCTTGCCGACAGTTCTGCAGACAGATGCCTCACGCTTGTATGGCGTGGGATACGCCCTACTGCAGGATCATGGTGGAGGGCAGTTCCGGCTCGTCCAGTGTGGCTCGCGTTTCCTCTCTGACACTGAGACGCGCTACGCCACTATTGAGTTGGAGCTGTTGGCTGTGGTTTGGGCGATGTCCAAGTGCAGGTTTTACCTCATAGGCCTGCAACACTTCCACCTAGTGACCGACCATCGCCCACTTGTCCCGATCCTCAACCACTACACGCTAGACGCCGTTGAGAACCCTCGCCTCCAGCGTCTGAAAGAGAAGCTCTCGGCGTACATCTTCACTGCAGTGTGGCGTGCTGGTAAGGAGCTCTGCATCCCTGATGCCTTATCCCGCTCCCCTGTCAGCCGCCCTACTCCAGAAGACCATGTACTCGACGCCGACCTCGCTCTTTCCGTCAGGACTGTGGTCACTCTCCATGCCGTCCAATCCCTTCGTTCGGACCTGTCACCAGATGACGACAAGGCAATGGAGGACCTTCGAACAGCGGCCCGAGATGACCCTTCCTATGTCCGACTCGTCGAGTGTGTGAGGAATGGATTTCCTAGCAACCGCTACGATCTTCACAACACCCTGCTCCCGTATTGGAAACTCCGCGATGAACTCTACTGCGACGGAGACCTTGTTCTGTACGGAGCACGTGTAGTTGTCCCTGCTGCATCACGTCCCCACGCCTTGGCCCGCCTTCACGACAGTCACCGTGGAGCTGAGGCCACCAAACGACGTGCACGACAGACTGTGTTCTGGCCCGGCATCAACTCCGACATCTCCAATGTTGTCCGTGCGTGTGAGCCCTGCCAAGTATTACAACCCAGCCAGCAGCAGGAACCCTTTATGAGTGACGACAACCCCACCCGCCCCTTTGAGTCTGTGTCGGCCGACTTCTTCTGTGTGTCAGGAAAGTCCTTCCTCGTTATCGTCGACCGTCTCTCTGGTTGGCCGGTTGTCATCAAGTGCGGTAATGACACGACGTCTGCCGCCACCATCAGCAAGTTCCGCCACTACTTCCGTGACGTGGGCGTTCCTGTACGCCTGCGAACCGACGGAGGGCCTCAGTTCACAAGCCGGGACTTTGCTGTGTTCCTCGACTGATGGGGAGTCCGGCATGTGCTGTCATCGCCCCATTACCCGCAGTCCAACGGCCACGCTGAGGCTGCTGTCAAATCCCTGAAGCACCTCATCCTTAAGGTGGCCCCTTCTGGGAACATTGACTGCGAGGCCTTCGACAGGGGTCTTCTTGAACTCCGCAACACACCTAACTACACCGGACGCTCCCCTGCCCAGGTTTTGTATGGACGCCCCCTCCGTTCTTGTGTCCCTGCTCACCCTCAATCCTTCTCCAAGGAGTGGCAGGCCAAGACAGAGGATTGTGATCGCCGAGCCGCCGAACGTGTTCAGGACGTCGTCGCCCGCTACAATGACCACGCCCGTTCTCTCCCCAGGTTGAGTGTCGGCACCCAAGTCCGTGTTCAGGACCCGACCTCCCTACGTTGGGACAAAGTAGGCGTAGTTATGGGTCTCGGCAGGTCACGGGACTACCAGGTTCGGTTACCCAGTGGTCGTGTGTGGTGGAGGAACCGCCGTTTTCTCCGCCCCGTAACAATGCCTTCTGCTGGCCCCGCCACCAGTGTTGAGTCCCATACCCTTCCCAGTGATGAAGTCCCTCGACGCTCAGAACGGATCCAAAGGAAAAGGTCCGCTCAAGACTTTGCTATGAGCGTATAGGGGGGAGGGAGGTGTATGTATATTATGTATGCATATTATGTATGTGCTCCATTTATGTAGCTAGCAGCGTGTGGCAATGTTATTACCATGTCCCACATGCTTAATTAATGTGCCTGGCGACGTATGGAAGCTGCTAATGTATCACTTGCCATACGTCGTCTATAGCAGTTGACAAAGGAGCTTAGCCGGGGAGACCGCTGCTCTCCTCTGTGTACATACTCTTACCCAGTAAACCGAACCTACAAAACTATACCGGTGTTTGTGTTCTCTCCTGTATATAGAACTTATTATTCAGAACCTAACAGACGTGGTGGGCGAAGGCGTAGGAACAGACTTCTTGTCCTTCTTGTACCGGGACACAGCGCGTACAGCTGTAGGGGGAGCACGGATGGCAGAGGTGGCACACCTGGCAGCCTCATAGGAGCGACATATCGTCAACACATCCTTAAGAGAAGAGGAAGAGTCGAGGGAGGTGAGGCGTTGGACAAGTTCCTCGTCCTTAACACCCATCAG
This sequence comes from Homarus gammarus, assembly GCA_958450375.1. Classification (NCBI taxonomy): domain Eukaryota; kingdom Metazoa; phylum Arthropoda; class Malacostraca; order Decapoda; family Nephropidae; genus Homarus; species Homarus gammarus. The sequence goes on along the minus strand of CAUDMG010003670.1, from coordinate 1,155,501 downwards.
GATCACCTGCCTCAACTGGGTCTCCTCGCACTGCTGGTGGTGGCCTGGACATATATCTACCTCTTCCGAGGCTCTCTTAAGACGCACGTAAAAGGCATCAAAAGACTCACCCTCCATCTGTCTGCAGCTAAACAATTCCCTCCTGCGCAGAGCTTCATTCTGCTGTCCTTTGATGTGCCGTTGTAGAACGTCCAGTACCTCCTCTACAGACAGCAAAGAGGTTGGGGGTACCTGCAACGTATGTTCCAAGACACGCTGAATTTCCAAGGACAGGCACATACGCAGCTGGATGAGTTGTTTAGGCTGTGACAAACTCTGGAGATCCACCATTGTAGAATAATCAGTCCACCGTCGCCGCCATTCACGAAAAGTCTGGAAAGTCTCATCAGGCTTCAAGATGGGCGGCGTTTGAGCTGCTGCTTTAAGTGGGGCTGGGGGGTGTGAAGGAAGCATGGATGAGGTATGTGAACCAGTCAGTACCGAGGCAGTGTTAGAGCCAGGGGCTTGGTTAACAGTGAGGCGAGATATCAAGACTTCGAACCGTTCACTGTCTTCCAATCTCCGTTGGTGGTCTCGTTCTGCCTCTGCTTGCCTTCTGTGCTCATCCGCCAAACGTCTGTGGGCTTCATCCTCGCGTTTCTCATCTCTCATAAACTTCAGTAAAGCAATTATCTCTGGAGACAACGCTGAATATTGAGGTGAGGGACTGCGCGATGTGGGGGCTGGAGCGTCGTGGCCGGCCTGGTCATCCATCTCTGCGGGGCTATCACCCGCCTGACTCATCCAGACGCTGGGTCCACGGCTACGTAAGGCATGAGACATAACTACTTCATCTGTGTACTATGTCTTAAATCAGTGTTGACCGGTCAGCCCGTCGTATCAACAAGGTTTCAGACAAAAAATTAATTAAATACACAGATAAGTAGGTTATATATATAAAATATATATAAGAAGCCGCGCGGTCAGCGAGTGTTAGTACGTGTATGTGTGGTGTCCCGGGCGGGTAGAGCGTCTCGCCCCAGCTGTGAGGGGGGGGGGGGTGGAGGCGGCGCTGTGAGGGGGTGGTGGGAGAGGCGCGGCGACTCCCAGTCAGTCTAGTTACCCTCAGGACGCGGTCAGAGACGGGTGCACTGAACTCTACTCCTTACAAATGCCCAGAACGTGCCGTATACCTTGGGAATCCTTTAGAACAAGGTCACACATGAATGGCACGAACACACAATGCACTAAACACTTCACAGAAAATCACTGACACTGCTCAAAGTTGCTAAACTCTTCGAGGAGAGGTGACGCGCGCGGGAGTTGACCCAAGCGAGAGTCCATAACCGGCTTTCCACAAACTTTGCACTATCACTCGTAATTATCCAGTAAGATCGGATCACTGCGCCATGTTAGGTTCTGAATAATAAGTTCTATATACAGGAGAGAACACAAACACCTGTATAGTTTTGTAGGTTCGGTTTACTGGATAAGAGTATGTACACAGAGGGAAGCAGCACTCTCCCTTGGCTAGGCTCCTTGTCAACTGCTATAGACGACGTATGGCAAGTGATACATTAGCAGCTTCCATACGTCGCCAGGCACATTAATTAAGCATGTGGGATATGGTAATAACATTGCCACACGCTGCTAGCTAGGCTGAATAGATAATACATAAATGGAGCACATACATAATATACATACATGATATATAATCCAGCATACATAATATACATACAATCATTTGCAGCGTTTTGGGCTACTATGTGCTCAGTGAGCGCTGCCGTGAGCGTGACAGAGTTTTGATGTTCAGTGATTCCAATTTGTCATTGTCTCGGTGGTAGTGCAAGGAGTGACCTTTCTGTTGGGGTAATGTGGTGGCAATTTACTAGTGTTGGAATAAATTCGTTCCTGATGGCTTCTCCTAGACGACGGAGGAGAGGTTCGATGTCAGGGATAGTGCGCATCAGGTAATTCCAGCTATGTTTGATTCCGTGAATGAATGCCGCAAACGCCGCATGTGGCTCTGTTTTAGCAGTTTCTGACAGAGTTTGGATTTCCTTCACCCACTCATTCACCTTTCCATTTATGTATTCGGTCTTGAAATTATGCATGGTGATTACTATGCATAGGTGTCTTTTGCCCCCCTTTGTTATTTTGACCTCACTTCTATTGAAGATCTTTCAAACCAATCGCAATGTTCTGGGTTCACAAAAGGGAAGGATTTTCTGGCATTTGGGTGAGATCATATTTTTGGACCTCATGATGTTACCAGATCCCCCCACTTTTTTTTTATATCCTCAACTTTTCCTGTTCCTGTGAGGTCATCCATGTACTCTACCTATTTGGCCTTACTTGTCTCATAATTTAATCTATGTTAGAGCATGGATAGGTCTAATGCATACATTCCCATAGCGAGTGGGTCTCCCTGTGTCATTCCACCAGCTGACTGTAGGACAGTATCTTAAACTAGGGCCTTGAAGCTCGTTATATAGAGGTCTATCGGGTTCTTGTGTGTATTTTCCCACATATATTGTGAAGCTTGGACACTTAATCATAATGTTGTGCCTTTCGGTTGAGAACGCTGAAAGCATTGGAGGCGTCTACCAGGAGTATAACTTCACAGTCATGCTGTTCAAATAACTTTCACATGGCGTGAATGACAGCTTCTCCACCAGCCTGATGGCTAGTGGCTAGCACATACTTGCAGCTTCTCTGCTGCTGCCCTGACATCATCATTGACCATCTCCATTGTGCATTTACCAATAATTCGTCTTAGGGGATGAAGCGGCTGGCCATTAGAGCTTGTAGGTGTTGGCCGCAAAAGGTTGTCAGCTTTCTTGCAAGGGCGACAATGGTTTTTCAAAGGTATTTCGCTGTATTGACTCCCGATGATTTATTTTTCTCCCAATAAGTAAAACTTAAATATCACTTTTATTATTTAGGAATTATTCTGTTAAAAGCATAGGTTTCACTCTAAGAGACCTGAGATGTTAGCGACACCATTGGAATAATAATAATAATAATAATAATAATAATAATAATAATAATAATAATAATAATAATAATGTAATAATAATAATAATAATAATAATAATAATAATAACAATAATAATAATAATAATAATAATGGTTTCCCCTTGTGTAACGAGGATAGCCGGCCCAAGGGCCACTCAGGCGTGGATTTGTTTAAGGTGGAGAAGCTGTCGACAACACAACAACCACACCCTGAGTTAATGAGCTGGGTGACTCAGTGTCAAGGAATTGTCCGAGGAGAGTGGATAACTCGCCAACTGCACTGGCTAACCATTACCAGGGAACATGATCTTTAACATCCAGGTTTCCAATTACTGCTGGGTAGATAGAGGCAAATGGCGCAAAGAAACTTGCCATAGTTCCACCCTGCTCCGGAGTCGAACCCGGGTCCCCTTGCATGCGAGACGAGCATGTTGACTATTACACCACAGGTCGCCATTTGGAATATTATACAGATTAACAAACACACATACACACATACACACACTACATCCTTGACCACCGAAGGGTCAAGACCTACCTGGCGCTCCCCTCTGAGCAGCCAGGTCAACTGTTATGTTGGCCCATACCAACTCCCTCCCCTGAACCCTCCTCCCCACCTGAATATCAACAAGTGCTCGCCAGAAGTTACTATTTCATTTAGGAAAGGAATGGAACCAGTGTTAAACAGAGGTGAAGAGTGGTGAATAGTGCTTAAGTCAGTGAGAACAACTCAACAGTAACAGTGGTACCCAAGTTGACCTTCACACAGTGAGGTCCCAGGTACCCAGTGATAACGGCCCGTGAGACCCAACAACCAGCGATGTGTTAATCCGTCTACGATAGGAAGGCCTGGAACCACACCTCACTCACATAACACCATCTGTGAGGGAATTACTACACCACGTGAGGCCCCTCATAACACCATATGTGAAGGAGTTACTACACCACGTGAGGCCCCTCATAACACCATCTGTGAGGGAATTACTACACCACGTGAGGCCCCTCATAACACCATCTGTGAGGGAATTACTACACCACGTGAGGCCCATCATAACACCATCTGTGAGGGAATTACTACACCACGTGAGGCCCCTCATAACACCATCTATGAGGGAATTACTACACCACGTGAGGCCCCTCATAACACCATCTGTGAGGGAATTACTACACCACGTGAGGCCCATCATAACACCATCTGTGAGGGAATTACTACACCACGTGAGGCCCCTCATAACACCATCTATGAGGGAATTACTACACCACGTGATGCCCCTCATAACACCATCTGTGAGGGAACTACTACACCACGTGAGGTCCCTCCTAACACCATCTGGGAGGGAGTTACTACACTACGTGTTTGCTGTTCAACACCTACATTAATCTGTATGTTCACTGTATGTTCCTTTACCTTTCTCTAATGAAGGCTTTTGTTAAACCACCAATGTATGTAATAAGTCATTTATGTCCAATGTATATTTTCAGCCTTCGGGCTGCAGAACTTTTTCAATAAACCGTCAATTATTATTATTATTTTATTATTACATACACACAGTAACTCTCTCTCTCTCTCTCTCTCTCTCTCTCTCTCTCTCTCTCTCTCTCTCTCTCTCTCTCTCTTTCTTTCCCTCTTTTCAAGTTGCCATTTTAAAGACAAAAATACGCCAAAAAAAAATACACAGTACATTAGAGGAATTACACAACAATTTTTGTTAAGTTATGTCACATTAGCTCTTACCTATTGGCCCCATAATTGAATAGACGGCTGTTGAACAATGGCCTTGATCTGTGACCCCGCAAAATCAATAGGGGTCGTCGTTTCCCAAGAGAGGGGTTTAGGGAATTATGTAAAGCTCATCGATTCGTGGAGACTCGTGTTACCGTTCCGAGACCAGGATTATATTTTTTAGTAGGAATGACCGACACTTTTGACCTACTGACGTCAGAATCAATAGTGAACTTCCTGTCTGCAGATAATGTCTCGTGCCTTAGGTGGTGTCTCGTCCCCAGCTGGTATCCCGTCCTCAGCTGGTATCCCGTCCTCAGATGGTATCCCGTCCTCAGATGGTATCCCGTCCTCAGATGGTATCCCATATTCAGCTGGTATCCCGTCCCAGTTGGTATTCTGTCCTCAGCTGGTATCCAAATCTTCAGCTGGTATCCCATCCTCAGTTGGTATGCCGTCCTCAGCTGGTATCCCGTTCCTAGCTGGTATCCCGTCCCCACATGGTATCCCGTCCTCAGCTGGTATTCCGTCCTCAGCTGGTATCCCACCCTCAGCTGATATTCCTTCCTCAGCTGGTACCCCATCTTCAGCTGGTATTCCGTCCTCAGCTGGTATCCCATATTCAGCTGGTATCCCGTCCCAGCTGGTATTCCGTCCTCAGCTGGTATCCCATCCTCAGCTGGAATCACATCCTCAGTTGGTATCCCGTCCCAGCTGGTATCCCAACCCCACATGGTATCCCGTCCTCAGCTGGTATCCCGTCCTCAGCTGGTATCCCTTTCCTAGCTGGTATCCCGTCCCCACATGGTATACCGTCCTCAGCTGGTATCCCGTTCTCAGTTGGTATCCCGTCCTCAGATGTTATCCCGTTCCTAGCTGGTATCCCATCCCCATATGGTATCTCGTCCTCAGATGGTATCCCATCCTCAGTTGGTATCCCGTCTTCAGTTGGTATCCCGTTCTCAGCTGGTATCCTGTCCTGTCCTCAGATGGTATCCCGTTCTCAGCTGGTATCCCGTCCTCAGCTTGTATCCCATATTCAGCTGGTATCCCGTCCTCAAATGGTATCCCAACCTCAGCTGGTATCCCGTCCTCAGCTTGTATCCCATATTCAGCTGGTATCCCGTCCTCAGATGGTATCCCAACCTCAGCTGGTATCCCGTCCTCAGCTGATATCCCGTCTTCAGCTGTATAATGTTTATCTATCAGACCAACGCATCCAGGCCAGTAGAATAACTTAGACAGAGCAGTAACCAGGGGAGCAGGTGTTCACCCACGTAAGTTGACCCACCCTTCAGTGACTAAGGTGAGATTAAGACCTGACCCAACAGAGGTCACAGTCACAAAGGGAACCAGATTTCTCACCGATATGCGATTAGTTAAACCGGAGTCATGGCCTTGTTAATTCAAGGAACTGCTATCCAGCCAGTACTTATGATACCTGACCAAACAAGCCGGTCTAGACACACCCAGATTGGTGTTAATTAAGAGAGGACATCTGCCGACCTGAAACCTTCAATATAAGGGGCCTTCAGCTCCTTCCACGCACCATCATTATTATATCTGTGAAGGGGCCAACAACACTCGCTCCCCATCCCGCTCGTCATCTCACCAGCTGCATCCAAGAAGTCCGTTAATACTGTACTGTAAGTGCAACGAGGTCTCAGCCCAGTCCATTAACGGTGTGCTATCTACTCATCGTGACAGATGGTGGTAGTGCGGTCATCCTGAACCTCCCCAACGATCTACATGGTGGAAGTGCCCATTTTACTTGTTAGGTAATAGGAATGTATCATAGACTATTATATATTGTGTACAAACCCCCATTGATCTCCTCCCCGTTGAACTAGTCAAATAAAGCTGTAACATGCATCTATGTTTTATATACTACACTTGTACTGAGCCTGTGTTAATATATAATAATATCTTTACACCCTTGAGTCACGCTATCAACTTTCCTCACTCTACAAGTCTACTACTATAAATTCTTACCTTACCTCTTCATCTGAGATTTAACCTCATTATAGCTGGTATCCCATCCTAAGCTGGTACCCCAACCTCAGCTGGTATCCCATCCTCACCTGGTATCCTGTCCTCAACTGGTATCCCGTACGCAGTTGGTATCCCATCCTCAGTTGGTATCCCATCCTCAGCTGGTATCCCGTCACTAGATGGTATACCGTCCTCAGCTGGTATCCAAATCCTCAGTTGGTATCCCATACTCAGCTGGTATCCCGTCGCAGTTGGGGTCTAGTCCTCAGATAGTATCCCGTCCTCAACTGGTATCCCATCTTCAGCTGGTATCCCATCCTCAGCTGGTATCCCCTCCTCAGCTGCTATCCCATCCTCAGATGGTATCCCGTCCTCAGCAGGTGTCTAATCCCCAGATGGTGTCTCGTTAATTATAAAAAAAATTCACCATGAACTAACAACAGTGAACTAAAGACCTGACTTCAATGACACAAATATTCTTCGACTAACTCTATTACTTTCCTATAAAACCTTCAGAGAGACTAAGCGATGTATTGGAAGACAAGAAGAGTATATTACGACTCCTCCTTCTCCTTCTCTTTTTCCTCCTCCTGGTGCTGTTAGTACACGAGTAACAAAACACTGACACAGGGTAAACAGTTCTGTAGTTCTCGGGAGGTTCCTTCTTGGTCTACTTCTCTCTTCACTTGACCGTCAGATAAACCAATCTACATCTATATTAACGGGAACAAGACAAAAAACCAATCTCTTCTGTTTTAGTTTAACAAATTTTTTGGCAGAGCTTGTAGTACAGTTTGCCTATTCTGAGTAATTCAGTCAGGTCTTGACACTGAGGGTGGTATCACTTCTCACTGCCACGCAGGACAGAGGTTCATACACAAAGAGATGCATCTATTCATTGACAGTACATATACATATATGTGCACACACACATACACATATACATACATACACACATACACATATACATACATATACACATATACATACACATGTACATGTACATATATATATATATATATATATATATATATATATATATATATATATATATATATATATATATATACACATATGCGCACATACACACATACATACATACATATACGTCGGTCAGATTCATGTGGGTAATGTCACTCTTCACTGCCATACAGGACAGAGATTCGTACACAAAGAAGGAACATCATATTCATTAGCAGTATATATAGGTCAGTGGATCACATACATTGGAGTCATATTCTAATTGAAGACTAATCAGTGTGGGCTAGCAAATTTGGGATAAACAGCAAGAATGTCCTCAAGCACACCTGATTCAATGAAGTAATTACATAGTTCAAGATACAATAAGTCAGGTGGCCTGAAGTCTTTGACAGTGACACATTCAATAATATAGTGTTCAAGTGTATGCTTTAAGGGTTTATCACAAAGTTTACATGCTGAGTGTTCCGGTATGGGTACAGCGTTACTAACTTGCCAGATGTGTCTGTATTCTAGCCTAATTATGCTGGCCATACCGGTACCTCTTGTCACAAAATTTGTCATATTTACTAATGCTATAACTGTCGGGTCTCTCTGCATTTCTCATTTCTTCTTGATCAGAGTTCATGATTCTGACTTGAATGTTTTTAATTACAGCATTGGACAGGCCAAGGTCAAGGTCAACATTTTCTTTCTTACAATCTCTTCTGGGAACGACAGTGAGAATAAAATTAGATCAAAGGTGCTGTCGATGCTCTCTCTCTCTCTCTCTCTCTCTCTCTCTCTCTCTCTCTCTCTCTCTCTCTCTCTCTCTCTCTTTTCATTTTTTCCTCTTTCTCTCATTTGGGCGAATGAGGGGTATCTAATCACTGAGTTTTATCTAAATATTGTTGTTGGGGATGGAGGGGGAGGGTGGATGGGGAGCGGAGGGGGAGGGAAAGGGGCTTACGTGACCCAGTGTTCTTTTATCATCTTGTTAGCAATTAGAAACAAAATCTTCCAATAAAAACAATAAAATGAAGATAATGTTTCCTGTTGGTGTTTTATTCACTAATATAATCTGTTTTATCTTGAACCCGCGCAAAAGAACGTTGTAGAATGCTTAAATATGTCTGCTTGTCTGGCTCCTCCATTGTGTGTATGTGTGTGTGTGTGTGTGTGTGTGTGTGTGTGTTTGAGTGTATAGTATATGCATCTGTTTATACGTGTGATTTATTTACGGAAACACAAACACTGCTGCTGACTGCTGTTATTGGCCACGTAACACTAACATACAGTACTCAACGTCAGGTTAAGGCAGAGTGCAAAACATGTACTCGGTTGGTACTGCAGTAACGAGTAATTTAGGTGAGTAAAATGATTTTTTACTCGTCCATGAAGCTAAATTTTTGAGTGAATGTATTTTTCTCAAGTAATGACAATTTACTTTTTTATTTTTGTTTGAATCATTATACTGAGTGAAAAAACCTATTCCTGTATGGTAATTTATTTTTGTGATATATAACACCAACAGTAGCGTCGCGGTATTAATTTCAAAAACTCGTATTTACCGAAATAAAAATTTCTTGGCAAAATACTAAAAACGGAACAATGATCATGATAATGATGACATCAGAGTCAGCTGTTACAATAACCGTGAAAAAGTGTGCATAAAATTTTTCATTTACATGTAAAAATATGTTCACGGTAACTAGATTAATGAAAACACAAGTGTTGTTTATCAAGTCGCTGGAGTGATCCCCCGCGTATAATCATATATTTCCGTATTCAAAGTGCTATAACTGTCAAACATTATCGGGATTCACTGAAACTGGAACTCATCAAGAGCTTAAACTCATATTGCACTCTAGAAATTTGGTCATAATCAGATCTCATTTGGTAAAGTTATTGTATGAACAAGGAAACGTTAACAAAGGAAGAGCGGATGGACGAACAGACGAGCCCACTGTTACACCCTGGCGGCGAGGGGATGAAATGATAGACAAGATATAGGAGTGAAATAATTATACCGCCATCTTTGCAGCCAAGCCCGGAGAAAGACAGTGCGGTCGGTCTTCGGTGCTTTGACTGTGGAGCCTACCAGTACAAGTGTTGACTCCTGGTTGTTGAAGACAGAGGTGTGTATAGTAGTACAAATGTTGACTCCAAGTTGTTGAAGACAGAGGTGTGTATATCGCAGTGCAGGTGTTGACTCCTAGTAGTTGAAGACAGATGGTGTGTATATAGCAGTACAAGTGTTGACTCCTAGTAGTTGAAGACAGAGGTGTATATAGCAGTACAAGTGTTGACTCCTAGTAGTTGAAGACAGAGGTGTGTATATCGCAGTGCAGGTGTTGACTCCTGGTTGTTGAAGACAGGGGTGTGTATATAGCAGTACAAGTGTTGACTCCTGGTTGTTGAAGACAGAGGTGTATATAGCAGTACAAGTGTTGACTCCTAGTAGTTGAAGACAGATGGTGTGTATATAGCAGTACAAGTGTTGACTCCTGGTTGTTGAAGACAGGGGTGTGTATATAGCAGTACAAATGTTGACTCCTGGTTGTTGAAGACAGATGGTGTGTATATAGTAGTACAAATGTTGACTCCTAGTTGTTGAAGACAGAGGTGTATATAGCAGTACAAGTGTTGACTCCTGGTTGTTGAAGACAGAGGTGTATATAGCAGTCAGGTGTTGACTCCTAGTTGTTGAAGACAGTGGTGTATATAGCAGTCAGGTGTTCTCTCGTAATTGTTAAAGGCAGAGGTGTATATAGCAGTACAAGTGTTGACTCCTGGTTGTTGAAGACAGAGGTGTATATAGCAGTCAGGTGTTGACTCCTAGTTGTTGAAGACAGTGGTGTATATAGCAGTCAGGTGTTCTCTCCTAGTTGTTAAAGACACAGGTGTATATAACAGTACAGGTGTTATCTCTTGGCTGTTACCATAAAATATGGGTCACCGTCGTCACCATAGAGGACCATTTAATATTGCTCTTGGTTGTTTACTTTTATCTGTTTCTTTCTGCTCCACCACACGCAATATCAACACTCCTTGATCTACCCCATACATTATTCATCTCAGCTCCCATCTGTTAGTTAACAATAACTTTCATTACAAACTCCACATATTATCACTTGAGGGAAGGTGGACGCTGTCTATACACGCTGTTCTAAGTCGAAGTCAAATTCTGGCTATATTTCACTAACTATTTTTCTATCTATGTATATCTTTTTTTTCTGAAATATCATAGAGCAATTATTTACCTCTTGTGTAAGTTTTTGGAGCATATAACAACCCAGACTGAATTTGGTCGATCAAAAAAACAACAACAATATTTACAGACACGTAACAAAGCCTAATATGCTTTACAGGTCAAATAACCTAACATTAACCTCACTAATAATTTTACGTTAACTGACTTACTGTGTTGATGTTCTTTTGACAGTCTAGTTGTATTGATATTTTTGGGGGAGGATTTTATCAGATTTTTTTTCCCTCACCTAATCATTCCACTTCTGTTCTGAAAGGGGAATTTAGAGTCGCCAGGAAAATTAATTCCCAAGGGAGAGGAGCTGTGTTGTATTGGTCTGAAACTCAGATTTATAGAAGTTCATAATTGAATTTTCACTCTACCTGTTACATGAACACGGATGTTCTCTATAGTCAACGAAAAACTAAGATATTTAAAAATAAATGCAGTTAACAATGCCCCGAGACGATCCTGTAATGAGAGACTGGCCATCATCATCAGGTGGGAAATAACGTGGGGATCTTAGGGAATTTTGTTAATGCTTTTCCCCGCAGCTTCAATGGGTCGCTCGCTCCTTCTGTTGTTAGCTGGCTGGGAGAGAGAGAGAGAGAGAGAGAGAGAGAGAGAGAGAGAGAGAGAATAGACAAACCGAGAAGCACATACTGTACATATTCCCTGATCTTTTCAAACACTCATAAATAATTCCAGTTTTCAATTACTATTCAAAGTAACAAAAAAAAAACGAACAAGACAGAGAAAATAAGCAGCGTATTCTACTCCCACTTTATTTCACACCTGGACATAATGAAGCAGTGTGCAAAATTACCGTCGCACTATAAGCAATTTGCAACTCTGGGACCCACGTTTTCGGAAATTCGTAAGTTTTTTTTATTATTTTTTTTTATCCTGTAGAAAACATATTTTCTTATGACAGAGCCTCAGTTAGTCTAATGTCTTATGGTTAATATTATTTCCATTGTTCATTTGTTTATTTTGATGGAAGAATAGTCAAGACTTTATGTCCACTTCAGAAAGGAATTATTATTTAACGTAGGAACTTTTGAGGATAGCTGTGCCGTGAGCTTGGGTGGCCTCCACGTTCGCCAGGAACACTTAATTACAGACCATAATTGTGCAGGATAACAGAATTTCATATTTGGTAACGAGACCCCGCCCAGTGCTGCCTCATCCTCCCGCCCAGTGCTGCCTCATCCTCCCGCCCAGTGCTGCCTCAGCCTCCCGTCCAGTGCTGTCTCATCCACCCGCCCAGTGCTGCCTCATCCTCCCGCCCAGTGCTGCCTCAGCCTCCCGCCCAGTGCTGCCTCATCCACCCGCCCAGTGCTGACTCATTCATCCACCCAGTGCTGCCTCATCCACCCGCCCAGCGCTGCCTCATCCTCCCGCCCAGTGCTGCCTCATCCACCCGCCCAGTGCTGACTCATCCATCCGCCCAGTGCTGACTCATCCATCCACCTAGTGCTGACTCATCCATCCACCCAGTGCTGCCTCATCCACCCGCCCAGTGCTGCCTCATCCTCCCGCCCAGTGCTGCCTCATCCATCCTCCTAGTGCTGACTCATCCATCCACCCAGTGCTGCCTCATCCACCCGCCCAGTGCTACCTCATCCTCCCGCCCAGTGCTGCCTCATCCTCCCGCCCAGTGCTGCCTCATCCATCCGCCCAGTGCGACCCCATCCATCCACCAGTGTTGTCTTCATCCTCCTACTCAGCGCTGTCTCATCCACTTATTGCTGTTAGCGGTGCGTCTTTGTTGTGAAAGGTGGGTAGAGGTGCGTCTATCTTGAGGTCGGTGCGTCCCAAACCACCTGACCACAGCAAGATGATATTTTTAATTATAAACTACATAACGCTGGTCATCTTTCTCACTCGTGATTTTTTTTTCTTCTGACAGTATTCCTCTACTGACTGTCTGTGTGTCTGTCGAGTTAATTTCACATTAATATTCCATTAAAATCTACGGCTACATGCAATATTAATCCCGCTAAAAAATCGTACATCATGACCCAATATGTTCAGAGGTGATGGTACATTCAAGTGCTGTAATTAAAAAGCATTTAATTACAAAGGTCCGTCGATAATCACATTACATTGCCATGATCTACCACCCGGCTGCAGTGCAACCAGGTTTCTGTACGCATAAGCAAATACTTACACAAACAAATGCTTATCTACTCAGTTAAACACACTCACGCACACACACAGTCCTCCAATGTTTAGTAACTATCTGGGGACAACATTTTAATCACATTCACTCATAATAGTCTCTGTCTTCCTCTGGTCGCAGTATCTTGAATTAAAAAAAAATATCTTATTCTATAAATTGTCAGTATTTGTCATGCTGCTTTTGTCAAATTTAGTACATCTACCTTTGGGTGCTAAAAGTGTCCACGCTCGTTGCGGACTCACACAGAGACACTAGCCATACACTGCATTTCTGTATTGTTTTCTTGTTTTCATTTCTCTTCCACATACATTAACAACAACATGTGTTATTTCCAAATACACAAAATTCTTCATCTGTTTACGTTTTTATCTTTGTAACTTAGAAACACCCATTATATTAAAACATTAAGATTAAAAGACATATTCCTCGCTTTTTTTCACAGCTGATCAGTTTTTTCAGGTCTCTTCATGCTTCGAGATGCAATGTGATCAATGTGAACTCTGACCATATTATTTTCAATATTTGGGTTGATATTCATGTAGAAAGATTCCTCGGGTGACACTGAAACAATTAATTTAAATGACTATCTTATCTACAAAAGTTAGCTACTACTACTACTACTTTGCTGTCACCTAAGGATGTCACCTTCGTTGGTGAGCTCTGAGGTGATTTGAGAGGCCGATACGGGACCGGCAAGGCCGTCCACAGATGTTAAACGTGTGGAGGGCTACATCTAGTGTGGAAGGGGCGGCGGCCCCGTCTTCCCGGTGTTGATGCTTGTCAATCTCTGTATGTAGTTGGGCTAACTCGAAAGTATAGACACCTTCTCGTGTGATGCTCCTCCAAGCATTACGGTGTGGAATGATCGTTTCCTCGGTGAGGGGGTCGATTTGGCACTTTTTCAGGTTTGTCTTAAGACTATCCTTCTACCGTTTCTGTTGCCAGTTCCGTTACGTTTATTATTTGTTAGGTGATTGTAAAGTAGCTGCTTTGGCAGTCTACTGTCGTCCATGAGGGTCACATTGCCAGTCCAACGTAGTTGTTCATGGATAATGGTAGCCTCGATGCTCCTACAGTTGGTGTCAGCGCGAATACTGGCATTTGTTCTTCCCAGCGAACTTGGAGTAGGGTGTGTCATACGGAGGCGATTTTTTTTTTGAGTTTGAAAAATCGGCCCATGGTATTAATGATGTAGTTCTATGTGCAGAACCATGTGATATCTTCAGATTTGAAAAGTTTTCATTTTTTGCTAGGTAAATTTTAACTTGAAATCTTATGAAAATTCAGTATTCCCACCCTTTTACCAACACCACTAAATAGCTTATTTAAAGTAAAGTAAATGTATCAGGTTAATTTATTAGGATGAAAATGATCCAGAATAGTGAAACGAATGATCTTGACACATTTATTAAATTTAATATTCCTTTAGAAAACAAAATCATCAAATACAAAAACCGGTTTTACTACTACGACCCGGTGTTGCTGCACACCATAGAGAACATGTCTTTCTTGCTTCTGTTTCTACTCATCACCTCCCTGCTGACCACCTGAGCTCGGATGTAGCCTTCCCTCCTCTCCTGGCTGTACACGTGACTGCTGGCCTCGCTCACTTGCTGTACACAACGCTCTATACTCTGGGTGTGCGAGGGCCAGGCAGGGACATGCATGGGGTTGTCCAGGAAAGCTCTGACTTGAACATTGGTGAGGCTGCAGGTAAGAGGGGGCTCACTGCCAGCCTGGATGTTATCCAGATCTATGAGATCAGTCAGGGTCTTGGCATCTAGGTTGACTTCAAGAGTCTTCCTGACCCTGAAGGAATCGACACCAACTGATTTGTCATGCCCAGATCCTCTCATAAGTCTCATATCCAAGATCTTTTTGACTGCCACTCTTCTCTCCTCCTCATCCTTACTGCAGAGCATTGTCTGCAGAACTGCCCCAGGATGAGCATACCAGGAAGATCTCCTCACAGTCTGCTCCACAATCTGAACAACCTTCCTTGGCTGACTCCTCAGGAGCTCAAGCTGGAAGAGAACATGCCTCGGACCTTCGGAGAACGATGGCTTGACCTTGGTGTTGAACCAATTTGGCAAGTAGACACTCACGATGAATTGGACAATAAGTCTCAGGTTGTGAAGCTGGTTCCCTTTCAGTATATGATGAGCGACCCAAATTCTGCAGAACCTGAGAGCCGTTGTGAGCCACCTAGAATGTGAGACTGGACCTATCTGCAGGTAAGCAAGTCTATCAGGCATGACCCCAGCTTTGATGGCACTGCAAATCATGTAACCATAGTACTGGTCAGTACTCAGGTCGTCAATGACAGTATGTGCAAGCTAAACGAGTGGAGGGCCAACTGCGATTTTTTCAAAGCTCGGATTTATTTCTAACTCAGTGGCAGAGTCCAGCATCTTGCCAAGAGGACCAGACCATCTGTTGTTTGAAAGAGTCTTGCCATCCAGCTCCTGGATCAGATGTCTGAGTGGCAACTCGTTGGTGTGGAGGTCACAAACAATCCAGACCAGCTTCCTCCCAATCTTCCGCTCTATCCACTGTATGACCCCCCTTGCCACCCTGTGTTCGTGTTGGTGCTGTCCCCTCCAATGGCCTGCAGGGTCTGGTCTACGTTCCTCTCTCTGAGCCAGTTCACAATGTTATCTGCCACTATCTCAGCTGGTTTCCTGATGTCATCTTTCTCTGGAGTGAAATGCCACAAATACTTCCCTCCTGGTTCACTGCAGCAGGAGTAGTGTTCCTCCTTCACCATGGAAGGGAACAACTTGTCAGAATCTCCAACTTTCATGAACACTTTAGTGTCATCCCTTCTCCCATCAAAGAACAAACAATTGATTCCATTTTCTCTTATCCCCTTATCAAACTCCTCTTCTAGGTTACTGACAAGTTTCTCCTGAGCTCTCCTTACTTTGTTATGATCTATCACCAGGTAAACATCATCAGGTGTTATCAAACCACCGTCAATCCAGGCAGCTGTTGCTATCTCTGCGACCAGTGTGGTGTCGCATGCTGGCCAGAGCTATGCTCGGGATATCTTTCCTATTTCGAATCTTATGCCTGGAAGGTTTGGGATCATTATTTTCTGGGTTAGGGACAAAGTCACCATTCTCCTGGTCAGCACTCGGATCAGCCATGGGGAAGTCACTAAACTCTGAAACAGCTTGACTCCAATCATCGGCCTTTTTTACCTTACCCTGGGCCTTCTCAAGTCTCTTTTCCTCGGCAACGCTTCTCCTCTTCTGTCTCTCTGTGGCAGCCTCCTGTCTCTTGGACTCCGGAATATCTTGGCTAGAAATCATGAGAGCCCCTATACTGCCAGTCTTCTCTCTCTGTGCTTTGACAAATGCCAGTTCGATCACAGGAATCTTCAGTTCACGCTTGCAAATACAGGAGATGTGGGCCTCGGATTTACAGTCACGATCGCATCCAAACTCAGGACAGAGAACAATTGGGCACTTGCAAGTAATTATGTCAAATAACTGGTCCAGTTGCTTGGCAAAGCTGTCCTTAACTGCAAGTTTTCCTCTCCCAAGAGAGATATCTCTTGCCTTTTCCCAACTGGCTAGCAGTCTCTCACTAATCTTCTTCTGACTTCTTATGACTGGAGGCGTGAACTGAGCGTTAGCCAGAGTGTACTGTGCCAAGACAGCTTTGGTCATATCACTGGCAATGTCTCTGTTTGTGTAAGTTCTTTGGTTCTTTTCACTGATTTGCCTGATTAAAACACCGTATCTCAAAGCATCTCTCAATGTAGGCAACTCCGACTTCAGGAGCTCTCTCCCAGACCCAAGATAGTGACTGAGATGGCTGGATTTTTGGTTCCTCGTCCTGACACAAGCAGCCATCGCAAATATTATCAACTTATAAATGCATCAGAATCTTAAACAGAAAAAAATATTGTTAGTTGGGTTGTTAAAGAATGAAGTCAGAAAGCAATGTTCACTATTTAATTGTAATGCACTAATGCAGCTGTAAGTTAGATTTTCGATAAATTTCACGCTAAAATTTACCTAGCAAAAGGTTGTAAAAATATTGAAACTGAAATTATTTTTTGTTTATATACACTAAAATCTACCAAAAAAGTGATGGGCCATTAGTTTTAGCTGATCTTCCCTCCTATGACACACCCTAACTTGGAGGATGGAACGTAGACTATATTGGTGAAAGTTTTCAAGTGCCTTGAGGTGCCTCCTGCATATGACCCATTTCTTGCTGCCATACAGTAAGGTGGGGAGGATCACTGGTCAATATACGTGCAACAATATTGAAACTTTTAGCTCCCTACGACTAAAGACACAGGTACAGAGTCTGCCAAAGGTTTGAGAGGCACCTCGGATCCGATGTTGAATCTCTTCATCAATGTTCGCGGTGGTGGACAGATGGGACCCGAAATACTGAAAGTGGTTAACATTAGAGAAGGTAGTACCGTTAAGCTGGATGGATGATGGGGGTGTGGTTGAACCAGGGTCAGGCTGAAAGAGAATCTGGGTCTTACGTACATTCACCTCAAGGCTGAAGTGAGCATACACATCTGCGTAGCCGCTCAAGATCTCCTGTAGGTCGAATTTAGTGTGAGCGATGAGGGTAAGGTCGTCTGCATACCGAAGTTTAGTAATGAAAGCTGCCGACAATTTTATTCCAGTCTGGAGTTGTCTATGTTCAAAAGACCCATCATCCGGTACCAGATGTACACCCTGCATACTAAATTAGCACTGGCACGAGTAAGAAAGGCAGCCAAAAAAATGGAAAAGAGAGTTGGTGCCAGTACACATCCTTGTTTGACACCCGTTGTGATGGGGAAGAATTCAGACTGGGTGCCATTGTAGAAGGACACTGCCATTCATGCCATCATGGAGTTGCCTCACAATGGCGATGAATTTTGGTGGGCAGCCAAAACGGCTGAAGGTCAGCCAGAGGGCTTTCCTGTTGACCGAGTTGAAGGCCTGGATCCCGTCACATATAGGAATAACTGCCTGTGACACTGTTGATCGGCTTGCCAAAGAAGCGACACAAGAAGAAGATATTGAAACCACCCTCGCCCTCTCCCTGAATCATTTAAAATCTCGCATACACGCCGCACAACGAGAAGCATTCGACGAAAAGTGGACACACCTGAAACAACGGGGTAGCATCACACTACGCCACTATGACACTGTAACCGGTGACGACAACCGCCACTACAAAGAGTATCAATCCCTGACTCCATCTCAACAGATTATGCACATGAGACTGCGTCTAGGGTACAGGTACCTATGGGAGTACATTGGCAACTCTGAGCCTGGCCGCACTGTTTGTAACTTTGTGGCCAACGCGACTCTCACACCCTCTCTCACTACATCCTCACTTGCCATATGACCTCCTCCTACAGGTCCCCAGCCGTTACCAAAACCTCTTCCCTCCCTGACCAGATATCCCTCCTCCTAGAGACAGGCCTGGCACTTGACATTATTAGGAACCTGCCACGCTTTGCCATAAACAGATGAAATGTACCGGAAACTTTCCCCCACACACTCATAATTCTGTCACTTTATGTAACTTGCTGACAAAACCTATGACCCTTCAGGCTTTTATGCCCTTAATGCATGAGTCATAAAGGCAAGCATGAACTTAGCATGCTTCCCAGATGGGCGCTGTAAACGCTTCTGCGCTTCACCTTGCACAGGCTGTTAGGGGGTGCCCAATAAAGTAGCCCCCTCAGGGGACAATCTAATCTAATCAATCTTGGTAAAGTCGATGAAGGCCATGTACAGGTCACGACGCTGTTCTCTGCACTTTTCCTGTATCTGGCGGGCAGCAAAGATAATGCCAGGGGTACCATGCGATGGTCTAAAGCTACATTGAGATTCTGGGAGGAAATTTTCCGCCTTAGGAAGAAGTCTGTTGAGGAGAACTTGGGCGATAATCTTGCCAGCTACGGACAGCAGCGAGATCCCGCAGTAGTTGGCACAGTCTGACCGGTTTTTCCTCGCTCTTATAAATATTGACGAAGGAGGCGTCTTCAAGAGCTTGGGGGATTTCCTCCTTTTTTCCATATATTCTCCAGGAGAAAGTGGAGATGGCTGGTAAGCAGAGATCCTCCTGCTTTATATACTTCGGCTGGGATTCCATCAGGCCCTGAGGTTTTGTTATTTTTCATCTGTTTGATGGCAGTAGCTACTTCATCTAGGGATGGAGGTATAGCTGAGGTGGGTCACCTCTGAGTTCTGAGGGACCTTCTGGGCAGTCAGGACATTCACATCAGTGTTTCGGTTGATCAACAAATGGTAGTGCTCTTTCCAGCGCTGAAGGATGCCTTCTTCGTTTTTGATTAGGGAGTTACCATCAGATGAGTGATTGGCCCATAAAAATGATTTAATGGAACTAAAAATTTGCGCATCCTGTGTTGATCTGCAAGTTTGTGTGTTTCACATGCTTTATTTTTCAGCCATTGATTCTTTAGATTGCGAATTTCACACTAGGCAGCCACTTTCTTACTGCGAAGGTTATCAGCTTTGGTTTGAAACTCAGGGTTGTTTTGCCAGTCAGTCAAAGTAGCACGTTTATCATCGACGAGTACATTGATTTCCGGGTCATTTTCATCAAACCAGTCATGGTGTATTCTTTGGATATGGCCGAGGGTCACTTTGTATGTTTTTGTCATGACAGTTACGAGAATACCCCATTCGGCACTGTGATTAGGGTTGTTGTTTTTTCCGGGTTGCTCTTTAGCCCATGTTCCAGCTGCTCTCTGAAAGCATGTGCTGCAGTTGGATTCTCCAGATGCTTAGCCATAAAACCTTATCTTCTTGCCTTCGCCGTTTTAGGGTGACGTGAAGTGAGAGTTTGGTTCTAACGAGCCAATGATAAGTGTCACATTGGTCTGAGACACACATGGCTCTGGTGTTGAGGAAATCTCGGCGATCTCTTTCTCTGACAATGATGTAGTTTATGAGATGCCAGAGATTTGATCTTAGGTGTTGCCATGAACCCTTGAACTTGTCGGCCTGCCTAAACAAGGTATTAGTAAAGTGAGGTTGTGTGCAGCACACTTTGCTGAGGAGGCATAAGCCGTTGGGATTACACTTGCCTACTCCGTTTCTCCCTATGATTCCCTGCTAATAGCTAGTCAGCATCTCTTTCAACTCTGGCATTGAAGTCACCTAGGAGCATCACCTTATCTTCTCCGGGGATAGAGGTTAGCACTCTGTCAAGGTCGGCATAGAAGGTTTACTTAATGTCATCCTCTGCATCTAGTGTTGTGGCGTATGTACTGATGAAGAAGGCATGCCTATGAGTGATTCAGTGAGACTCGGAGCTACATGAGGCGCTCGCTGATCCCAACACGTATTTCAGTTAGCTTATGTAGGACGGATGGGCGAATGGCAAAGCCAACTCCATAAATGCGGTTTCTCTCCGGAGCAAGCTTACCCTTCCTGCAGAAGATATAGCCAGAACCCCGTTCTGTGAGTCGACGCTCGTCTGGGAGCCAGAGGCTTACTAATGGCTACTATCGATGTTAAACCTAGACAACTGTTTTGCCACTGGGACGGTTCTTTTTTCAGAACGCTAATTTTTGCCAATATCCGGGAGGATCCTTACATTCCATGCAGTGACCATAAGTGGTTGTATAGCCTGTTTATGCTTTGATCTGTGAGCTATACAGTAAATTGTGTCGCTTTAATCTTTGCGTTGACTCGACTTAAACAAAGCAAGATGGACGAAGCTGTATCACTGTACTTCGAAGGTATGTTACCTGTTGCTCTAATACCCTGGTCAAGTTCAAGCAATATTTACCTTTTCACCTGTAATGATTGTCTCATATAATAACATTTTACATATAAAACAAGAAGGATTTATTCATTTTTATGGATCTTTATTACTTCAGTGTATCAGTGTATAATTGAAGTGTGAATAGGACGGAAGCCACAACCATACAAAGAATATGGGAGTACAGAACGTGGAGATATAAGTCAGACGTGGTCTTTCACGACATTATTTTCATAAATCTTATGCTGCTGAGTTCTGCGGATTTTATAAAAATAAAATGAATATTTATGGAATTATGTATATCATTTGAAAAAAAAAACTATCTCTTGTACCGTACTTTATGTGTTGTCTACTGGTCATTACCATATCAACACAGAAATCCCTAATTACTGTTCAATTTACTTCCCAGCACTCCCAGAGCCCCGCAAACCCCTTGGACTTCACCAGACTGCTGCTACAACCCATCTTCCAGACACCGCAAACATTGTTGGCCGCTATACCAAAAACAAGCACGGGAGATTTTATCAGACGGGAGGTCCATATGATGCGACTGTCTGGAGCGGTGATGAGGAGGAGGAGGGAGGAGGAAGATGGTGGCGATGTGATTGTGAAGTGGCAAAAGAGAAGGAGGAGGAGGAGGAGGAGGAGGAGGAGGAATTGGTGATGATAATTCTAGCGATATTGTAGTTAGTGAGGATAAGAGTTATTATGTTATGTTATACAGATGATGAGTTACCATCATCATCATAACAGTAAGGCTGATAATAGTAATGTCGATGGTAATTATGTCGATGACATTGATGAAGATGATAAACATTATGATAGTCTTGATTATGGAGATGATATGATGATGATGATAATGGTGATGATGACGATGATGATGACGACTACGACAATGATGTTGGTGATGATGATGATGACGACTACGACGATGATGTCGGTGATGATGATGATGAAGATGATGATGACTACTACAACGGTGATGATGATGACGATGATAACGACTACAACAATGATGATGATGATGATGATAATGAGGAGGCAGGAAATTTTTGCTATTGCGGTAGTGTTATGATAGTGACAAGAAAACCCCCAGGTGATTATGGTGGTGCTTATGGTGATCAAGGTAAGGGGACCTCACCTGTTGTTACCTGGGGGAGGGGGTTATAGAGGCCAGGCGAATCGGCTTCCTCCTCCTCCTCCTCCCCCCCCTCTCCCTCCCTTATGTTGCAGTAAGTATTAGTGTTTCTCTTACAACTTCTCTTGTTTCAGTCAGTCGATCTCCACCTCCATTCAATTTCATCCTTCCTCAGCCATTCAACCATCCTCTTCCCTCAACCAGTCGACTTCTTTCCCCTCCAGTCGACCCCCTCTCCCCCAGCCTACTCCCACGTCCCCCCACAGACATACAGACGGCGGGTTGGAAAATGATAACAGTAGAGGTGAGCTTTATAGTTATTTTACGGTCACTGGTGTTTTATTCTGCACTTAGTAATTAACTCTCGCTCATAAAATATATATATATATATATTTTATGAAAATCCACAATGAAAACGTGGATAAGATAAATCTTGATAAAATCACACGGGAAAATGGAAACAACGGAGTACCTTAGCTTTCGTCTTTATTCAAGACATCTTCAGATGTCTTGAATAAAGACGAAAGCTAAGGTACTCCGTTGTTTCCATTTTCCCGTGTGATTTTATCAAGATATATATATATATATATATATATATATATATATATATATATATATATATATATATATATATATATATATATATAACTTCAGCAATGGACTTGTTACGTGGAAAGCGAAGTTTTGTAACGAAGAGGAGAACCAGGGTAAACACAAACATCTTTCGGATTATTTCCGAAACGTTAGCAATTAAAAGAAGCTCTACTTCAAGATGTTTGTGTTTACCCTGGTTCTCCTCTTCGTTTTATATATATATATATATATATATATATATATATATATTATATATATATATATATATATATATATATATATAATATATATATAACAAAAAATATGTCTGTGTGTTTGTGTGTCCGCACGAGAATCTCGGAAACTACTTTACCGATCTGTAGTGATGATGGATGGTGTTATATGTAGTGATGAAGGATGGTGTTATATGTAGTGATGATGGATGATGTTATATATAGAATATGAAAAGTATCCCTCTGTTGTCATTGGCAACATGGATAAGAAATGTGAATACTGCGGTGCAAAGAAGTACAAAGGAGAATCTGCTGGACTGTGCTGCTCTCATGGGAAAGTACGACTGCCAAATTTGGAAAAACCACCACAACCATTGACGACTCTCATGCTGGGAACACCACCAGAGTCAAAACACTTCTTGGAAATTATACGGAAATACAATTCATGCTTCCAGACGACATCCTTTGGAGCTACCAGAGTAGTTCGTGAGCACGGATACATGCCCACATTCAAAGTCCAGGGTGAAGTCTATTATAAAGCAGGATCCCTCTTACGACTGGAAGATGAGCAGGCAAAATTCCTCCAAATCTACTTCATGGGAGATCATGAAAAGCAAACTTCTATCAGGTGTAGCAACATTCAAGGTGTCTGACATGACATTGTCCTATCTATCCAAGAAATGCTTCATGAGCGCAACTCGTATGTACAGTCATTTAAAAATGCCCTGGAAAACATGCCTTCTGACGAGTACAAAGTCAGGATCAAAGCAGACACCTTAATGCCTTAATGCACTACAGTGAGACAATGTGGAGCCTCCCGGAGGGTAGCGTCCCACCGTGGCCGAGCGAAAGGCGATTCCGCTAGTATATATATATATATATATATATATATATATATATATATATATGTATATATATATATATATATATATATATATATATATATATATATATATATATATATATATATATATATATTTCATGTAGATCCACAATGAAAACGTGGATAAGATGAATCTTGATAAAATCACACGGGAAAAGGGAAACAACGGAGCACCTTAGCTTTCGTCTTTATTCAAGACATCTTCAGAGGCATCAGGATTACAGGTGCATGTCATCCAGTTGCCCCTGAAGATGCCTTGAATAAAGACGAAAGCTAAGGTGCTCCGTTGTTTCCCTTTTCCAGTGTGATTTTATCAATACATATATATTTATATATATATATATATATATATATATATATATATATATATATATATATATATATTTATATATATATATATTGGACGGCAGGGAGACATATATTGGCAAGAGGGGAGGGAGATAGGCATCGTGGTGAGGAGAACCAGACAGTAATTGACTTATGTACACGTGTTGGAGGCAGTTGTGACATGGGGAATTTGTGTTCACACACACAGACATATACACAAACACGAGACTGATAACCAACATATCTATTATTCCTACATTGAAGAGTTAATTAAGGCCTGCAATAGTATATTCTGTATCTTGTAATTAGGTAACACTATTGGTGTTTCAGCCAGCGTGATAAGAGCAGCCTCAGCACGCACTCAGCACCGTGACTGGAAGGTCAGAGGTGTAGTGACAGGTAGAGAAGAGTGCAGGCCTAGTGTATTTAATACTCTGAGTGTGACACAATAGATTAACTTGCAACCGGGTTAGTATGACAACAGTATATATATATATATATATATATATATATATATATATATATATATATATATATATTATATATATAATCAACGACCTCACCAGCAAGGAATCGAACCCTCGACAAAGCCTGTTCATTGAGCTGATGGCGCCGTGAACCTCATTGGGAAACTGCCCGTGCCTCTTACGTGGTGTCAGTAGCATTTTACCGAATCCAGCTGGTATGAAACGCGAGGTACATATATATACTTCATTTTTAGTCCATGTAACACGCGGACTTTGAACATAGAATCAACGACCTCACCAGCAAGGAATCGAACCCTCGACCACATAAGAGGCACGGGCAGTTTCCCAATGAGGTTCACGGCGCCATCAGCTCAATGAACAGGCTTTGTGTGAAATATAACAAGAGTCTAGAACTGCTTTTAGTGTCCTTGTGGCCTAGCCGGTAAGCGTTCCCTAGTCACACCCAGTAGGTCGAGGGTTCGATTCCTTGCTGGTGAGGTCGTTGATTATATGTTCAAAGTCCGCCTGTTATATGGACTAAAAATGAAGTATATATATATATATAATCAACACCTCAACCCGCCAGGATTCGAACCCACAGCCCACAAGCCAATGACTGTGACAGGGGAACGCTAACCGCTATACCACCAGGATACTAGAAGCAGTCCTAGACTTTGTTTTATTTCACACAAAGCCTGTTCAACGAGCTTATGGCGCCGTGAACCTTTAATGGGGACCACCCGTATCACGTAGGTGGTCAGAGTAACGTTTTACCAAATCCCGCTTCGAAACACGAGGATCCATATATATTTCATTAGCCCAATAAAGCAAGCGGACTTCTACATACAATTATAGGCTTGTGGGCCGTGGGTTCGAATCCTGGCGGGTTGAGGTGTTGATTGTATGTAGAAGTCCGCGTGCTTTATTGGGCTAATGAAACATATATATATATATAATATATATATATATATATATATATATATATATATAAATATATATATATATATATATATATATATATATATATATATATATATATATATATATATATATATATTTAACCGGTAAGAAAGGGCATTATTCTCCCTTGACTTGGGTGTTTAATATTATTAGATGGTAATGCAGTGGAAGCGCCCCTTGAAAAAAAAACCTGAACCAGCACAAACACACTTAAATTACTAGAAAATGAATTCTCCGTGACCCGTGGAAGGATAGCACCTGTGATTGGGGTGAATGAGACGCACTGCAAAATTTAGACACTTCTATTTCCTCCAACACTACAGACACAATCAATAATGGTACACCAACATATGCGCACCTCTTAACCTGACTTAATACACTACTCTGGGAATAAAAGCTATACATGATATTGAAATTATTAGAAACTTAAAAAATGCCTCATTAGACAACAGTGAATGCAAAGTATTAACAAATGTTGCTTGCACACATGAAAACTATATAAAAAATAAGAAATTATTAACTTCACCATGAATTGGCCTTAAGGGCACTCAACAAAATAATGTTACACCAACAGATGCACACCTCTTAACCTGGCTTAAGACACTACACTGGGGAACAAAAGTTATACATGATATTGAAATTATAAAGAAATATTAAATGCATTAAAGGAAAACTAAATCACAATATCACTTGCATCAGATAGGAAGAACCTCATCTGAAAACAGTTCCCTCGTTATCTGACATCAATTAGTGGTACATAAACATTAGAAAAAATACAATCAAAAATATTTAATAAATTTTACTCCACACAGCAAGACAATATCAGTCACTGAAAAAGTATTATCACTATATGAAGAAGTTATTGACTCCACCAATACCAGTGAAAACATGCTCCTTAACCTCACACATAGGTTGAGCATGCACCCATATTTTCTTAAGGCACAAACAAGCACGCACCCGTATTTTCTTAACTCACAAACAAGCCCTTCACAACCATGGAAAATGTTCCTCTAAGTACCCACTAGACTCCTGGTCTCAGTGTGTGGCCATTCATTCACTCAGCTGGCCTCATTTTTCACTCAGTACATCCATGAAACGGAAGGGAGTGAGCAAATCAGACCTTGTACAGTTGAGGGGAGCTCTAGCTTCCCGTTAGTAAAAGGTTTTCACAAAACTGCTTTTAGAGTTGTAGTATTGTGAGCCGAGGTGGAGGAGATCTGGTGATCCCAAACGATCGTCAAACAGGGACAGCTGGTTTCACTCCAATCCTCACTGCTCATTCAACTGCGTGGGCTCAACTCAGATGAGTGGACGCGCTCAGATCGTGTAGATGTTCATACCGCATGGGCTCTACAGAATCCCTGCAATATACCCTCTGCTAGCTATTGTCTCACATCACCGTCACTCACTCAGTGTTTGTTTCTACCGCCCTATCTAAGCTCTGAGAGATTGAATAAAACTCAATTGTTAATACTGATGTTAAATGAACAAAGGAAACCAGTTCACATGGTTGTCTCTCCTGGCCAATGCAGAGTTCCTGTTTGTTTGACCACTGCCTCACGACTCCCAGACAAACGCTCTTCCTTCCAGGCATTCTTTTGTCGAGTGACTTATTTACCGCTCGACTAATAGCTTAATTAGGACTTACGCAACATTTTCAGACTGGGAAAACGATCTATAATCATTTTCAATTTAATAACTGTCATTTAATTTCATAATTCACGTCCAAATTAAGTCGCCAGAGTATACTTAATATTATATGGGCGCAGTTCCCGGAGCTCTCACTTCTGTGGGAGCAGCGCCACCATCACTCAGACGACCTTGAAAGACTTACGGCCATATTATTAAACAACATCTTCCCTTGAAGAATATCTTCATGTAGAAAGCCGTATTTTTATATGCGAAGAACCTTTTAATGCAGCTCTCGAAAGAGTGTGGTGGCATGAAAACGAACTAATTGCACCTAACTTTGAAGAGGTAGCTATGAGCTGCTTTCCGTCACCCTCTTCATAACTATTTTGTTAGTTTTATTGAATATTTATTGTCAATACGATTAACGTACAAAGAAACACGTATTGGTAATTTTACAAATGTATTTTTTTTTACATTATTGGTTTTACGGCCCATATTATGACAGTGCAAAAGGTGTGTCCCCTGTCATATTACGACTTTCGTAAAAGGTGTGCTGCCTGTCAATTTGTTATTGCCAAAGGCAAGCTGCTGGAGTCATCCCATCTTACTAATGCTAGTATTAATCTGGTAAGCACATTTACGGTAATTTATTAAACTTTTTAGCAGTTTTATAAGTGAGTTTCTGTCAGGAAAATATAAACTAGTGACGTTCTTGCCTAGAAATATTCCAATGGATAGAGGCAAATTTTACTGGGAGAAAATCATCTCAAAACTTTATGTTGCATATATTAATAAAGTAAGTCCATTTAAGTTACTTAATGCAACTTTTTAGCAGTTTTATAAGTGAGTTTCTATCTTGAAAATCTAAAATAGCGTCGTTCTTGCCTATAAATATTAATATGGTAAGAGGCAGATTTCACTGGGAGAAAATCATCTCAAAACTTTATGTTGTATATATTAATAAATTAAGTCCATTTAAGTTATTTAATGCAACTTCTTAGCAGTTTTATAATTGAGTTTCTATCTGTAAAATATAAACAGGGGAGGCTTATGCCTAAAAATATCAAAATGAGTAGAGGCAAATTTCACTGGGAGGGCATTATCACAAGGATGGTAATATTACATACAAAAACACCTTTTATACAGTGGATCATGATATAATATGTGAAATACTGCAGGCTCTAATTTTTCATCACCAATTACATTATTTCGTTTTGGTAAACTTCCATTTGGCTGAATTAGGAGCATAATAAAACAAGTTCACTGGAAGCTGGAGTTTGATTATTTAATGACAATGTGCCTTAAGCATATATGATACAATATTTTGGCTAATATAGAGGACTTCACAGCAGCTTCCCCCGTCTTAGTAATAGTAAGTTCGCCCACGCCAAATTAGAATTAGAAGTCTCGACCAACCATATAACTGAATTAAGTTAGTTGTCTCAGAGATTTTAGTCATCTGCACCCTCTTTAATCTAACCTACTAAGCTACAATATATATATATATATATATATATATATATATATATATATATATATATATATATATATATATATATATGTAATATTCAGAAATTTCAGAGTAATTTCGAATGCCCCGCCATTGGCAACACTGAGCGTTCAAGGTCATGGGAGGGGAGAGAGCGCTCCCTGCTCATAGCGGGAGATGGTGGAATTAGGCCTATATGATATTAAATGCAGTTTACCGATTTAATAATGATGCAATTCATGAAGTAAGGGACTATTATTGAATTTTAAATTATTATAGATCGTTTAGCAGTCTGAATAATGTTACGGGTGTCCCAAGGAGTTATTAGTTAGGCGGAAAATAGGTCACGTAGACCTAAGCTGACGCCTTGAGAGACGACCCGGCCTCTCTCTCTCAGTCCCGGATAGCACTCACACAAACAAGACGTCTCTGCGCGTCTGTCCCAGAAATAGTCACGTGGCCTAGTCACCTGTGCTGAAATATTGCAGTATAGCAAGTAAGTCTCATTCGATCTCAGACAGGGTTAGATAGGGCAGTGATAAAGTAAACTAGAGCTAACAGTGAGTTCATTTCAGGGTTTCCGTGAGAACCCACTTGACTGGAGTTGACCCGGAGTTGACTGCGAGAGATTGACTGCCGTTTGAGACTGCCGTTGATGATTGAGGGTGGCGATTGTCGCCATTGGACCGAGCAAAGTAGGCCTGTCACTGTTTAGCGGGGTAGCAAAGGACCTCTTGAGTGAACGAGTGCTCCCGACAACTAAACGACCCGGGACCAGCAGTGGGTGATCAGTTCTTACCACTCCGGGCACATCACCACGTGTCCCGAGCTGCTAGCGAAACCCTCTTGTTAACGGGACGCTAAAGCTTCTCTCAACTGTACAAGGTCTGATCGGCTCACTCCCGTCCGCTTTATGGACGCACTGGGAGTACACTGAGGCTATCTGAGTAGACTAATGGTCACACACTGAGACCGTGAGTCTAGGTCTCTAGGAGATACCTGGAGGAACATTTTCCCTCCCTTATTACGGGTGTAGTTTAATAGTTTCTAGATAATTTTGATAATATTGTGTTGAATGTTTGTGCCATCAAGTGGAACCAGAGTGATACTGTGATTTGATTCTTTTAATGCCTCTGATTGTTCTTCATAATTCTGATCTCAGGTATAACCTTGTTCCCCAGAGTAGTGGTTAGGTTAGGTTAGGAAGTGTGCATCTGCTGGGGTGCTATAATTTTGTTGAGTGCCCTTAAGGCCTATTCATTGTAGAGTATTTAATTTCGTATTTTATTACCATTTCCTCAGTGACTGATATAATTTTGTTGAGTGCCCTTAAGGCCTATTCATTGTAGAGTAGTTAATTTCTTATTTTTTAATACCATTTCCTAAGTGACTGATATTATTGTGTGAAAGCCTTTAAGGCCTGTTTCATGTGTGCACGCAACAGTTCTTAATACTTCAAATTTATTGTTGCCTGAGTTTCTAATAATTTTTATATCATGTATAACTTTTATTCCCCAGAGTAGTGTTTTAAGTTCAAGTTAAGAGGTGCGCATATTGGTGTACCATTATTTGATTGTGTTTGTAGTGTTGGAGGGAATATAAGTGTCTAAATTTTACAGTGTGTCTCATTCATCCCAGTCACAGATGCTATCCTTCCACGGGTCACGGACAATTTATTTTGTTTAGTAGGTTTAAGTGTTCTTGTGCTGGTTCGGGATTTTTCTCAAAGGGGCGCTTCCACTGCCATTACCATCTATTAATTTTAAATAAACCCCAAGTCAAGTGAGAAATTAAAGTCCAGTAAATTCCGACCGGTTACATATATACTGTATATATATATATATATATATATATATATATATATATATATGTATATATATACTATATATATATATATGCAAGTAAATCACTGTAGGTGCGCGTGATCTAGGTATATGCTGATAACCACCAGGAAAGAAGAAAACACGAAGTTCCCAAGCGCTTTCGTGTAATTCACATCTTCAGTCTGTACTCACCCCTGAAGATGTGAATTACACGAAAGCGCTTGGGAACTTCGTGTTTTCTTCTTTCCTGGTGGTTATCAGCATATATATATATATATATATAATTGTTTTTTTTTTTTTTTTTTTTTTTTTTTATTACTTTATTTTAATGCGTTCCCAAATCTTCTTCTACTGTTTTTTCGATCGCCGAGGTCCATATCCCTCAGCATTTAAACATGTTGCAATTCGTAGCCATGCTTGTTTCTTTAATGTAACAAGCTTCCCACAAGTACTTTTATTTTGCAAAATTTTTTCCTCCCCAATCAAATAAACTAAGAAATCCCTGGAGACTTTGGAGGAAAAAATATCCATGACGAGAGCTGCTACTAAATTTGTCGCCAACGAAGGTAAAATAACACACACAGGACCCATAATGCATCAGCGAAAAGACGACCATAATGCATCAGCGAAGAGGACAGTATTACCAGACCTAAAAAAATCATCCCGTACGAAGTGGAAGAGGTTCGAGCATTTAAAAATACCGCTTGAAGGAACAATACCTTCGAAAAGATTCTTCGTCGGAAGGGGTAGATGTTGTTTAATAATATGGCCGTTAGTATCGCCAATATTGGGAATTGCATCTTTAAATATTACATTGACATTTCTGATATATATATATATATATATATATATATATATATATATATATATATATATATATATATATACATATATATATATATATATATATATATATAATCCTCTCAACACTGTCAACACCCAGTTCAACAAAAAACTTAAGTCCCTATTGAGAGGCAAAGCTACTCTCATTAAACATCTTACTTCAACGTCCCCTCCACTGCCTTACATGTACGGTTTAATCAAGACCCACAAGCCCAATAACCCAGCAAGACCCATCATTAGCTCTGTTGGGTCAATCTCTTATAAACTATCTAAATGGTTAGTTTCTTTACTAAACCCCCTAGTTGGCAACATTTCTAACTCCAATATCAAGAATAATATGGATCTGGTGGATAAACTCAATAACTTGCACATTAATCATGATTTTAAACTGGTCAGCTTTGATGTAACGTCACTTTTTACAAAGGTCCCAGTTGATGATTTACTAGAGTTCCTCATAGATTCCCTGGATAACATTTCACTGCCCGTCTCGAAAGATGACTTCATCGAACTCATCAAACTATGTATTAAGGATTGCAAATTCGAATTCAATGGGGAATATTATGCTCAAAAATTTGGTATGGCAATGGGTAATCCACTCTCACCTGTATTAAGCAACCTATATATGGAATTCTTTGAAAAGAAACTATTAAGTAATATTTTACCACCCTCAGCAGTCTGGTTTAGATATGTTGATGATGTATTATGTCTCTGGCCATGTAATGAGGACCTAAAAGTTTTCCTACCACAACTTAACAACTTAGCCCCCTCGATCAAATTCACTGTGGAATTAGAGCAAGACTGTAAATTGCCATTCCTAGACTGTCTGATACACAGAATAGGTAACACTTTTAAGTTCAGTATTTATAGAAAACCAACCAATGTGTGTTCATACATTCATTATTATTCTGCCCACCATAATAAAGTCAAACAGTCAGTATTTACAACAATGTTTTTACGTGCCTTGAGAATTTGCAGTCCGGAATTCATCGATGAGGAATACAAATATATATATAATATTGGCTCAAACCTTAAATACCCTAGATCTTTCATAGATAAATGCTTAAACATTACTAAGAAAACTTTTTATAGAACTGATCCCAAGCCCACCCATGACCATAAGAATATCTAAATATTACCATTTCACAAAAATTTCTCACACATTCCGGCACAGCTAAAATCTTGGAACGTCAATGTGGCATTTAAAAACTCATGCACTGTTAAACAAATGTTAATCAAGAACTCCCCCAACAACACAATTGGTTGCATTTATAAAGTTCCTTGCAAGGAATGTAATATGTTTTACTTAGGCCAGACAGGTAAAGATCTTGTAACTAGAATTAAACAACACAAATACAGTGTCAGGACAGGCCAGGAATCCAATGCTCTGTTTGTTCATTTGAGGGATAACAAGCATTGCATTGACTGGGATAATGCCTCCTCAATATTACTATGTAATTCAATTGATAGTAGGAACATCATAGAATCTAGTCTTATTAAACATACCGAAGCATTCAACATGAATTTGAGTAACGGTATGTACAAGCTGGACAACTTTGTAATTAAGAAGATTTGTGATCAGGTGAGAGGGCGGGTCACTGTCCCATCTGACCCAACCACCAACCGTTGTGTGCCATTTAAAGATTAGTAGGGTCATTACCTGACCATTGTGGACCTGGTCTCACCCTCCTCTGTATATATTCATCTTGTTCTGCATTACTCTATCTAGTCTGTACTCACCCCTGAAGATGTGAATTACACGAAAGCGCTTGGGAACTTCGTGTTTTCTTCTTTCCTGGTGGTTATCAGCATATATTACAATATATATATATATATATATATATATATATATATATATATATATATATATATATATATATATATATATTGTAATGGGGGATTTAGAAGTATGTATAGATAGAATATTTAGTTGCAGGAATGTAAAGAGAGGAAGTTTGGTAGCGTGGCCGGTTAGTTATTTACACTTGTATATAGTTCTTAGGGGACATCTTCTAAACACCGCCTCTAATGGTATAGCTATTTATTATTCACTCAATGACACTACATTAATAGAACATTATATCGAAGTTACTAGACACTGATTCTCGGACACAAACATGAAATGAATACACTTCCCACCGTAAGTAACTCACCCTATGGATAGCTCTGGCAAAGACTCACGTGTGACCTGAGGGAGGCCCAGCGGGTGCTGATGGACTATTACGAGCGTGACTGCGTCTTCCGTCGATAGGTAAACACTGGTTTGGAAACAGAGTAGTGGATGAATGGAACAAGTTCCCAAATATCATCATTAACTCGAATACGCTGAATAGCTTCAAACATAGGTTGGATGCTTATATGAGCAATAGGGATTAGGTGTAAACGGGACTGCCCAGTATTGGCCAATAGGCCCGCTGCAGTTTCCTCCATTCTTATGTTATGTTTTTATGTTAAGTCAGCTGAATATAAACGAATGAATGAATGCCGATGAATTACCCATGGAAGGGGCTGCAGGGCCTTTATATTGAAGGAAAGCCGGTAGATGACCTCTCCCAATTAGCACTAAGCTGTCTCGGGAGGGGGTGGCAACCCTGGCTGGGTCTCTAGAGAGGGCAGTTCAAAAGATATCGAAGTCTTTAAACTGCTAGGGGAACATATGGGCAGGGGGGTGGAGGAGACTGCAGTGGGAGCGGGTAAACAAAGTGAAAGTTTACAGGGAAATAGTGTTAGGAATGATGACAAAACTAAATTAGACAGGGAGTTTAAACCTAAACGCGGTAAAGGGAGGACTCAGAACACGACTAACCTAAATGTCTACTATGCGAACAGTAGAAGTATGAGAAACAAAATGGATGATATTAGGGCCTTGCTATGTACCGAAAAAATCAACATAATAGCATTCACTGAAACATGGATCAACCTAGACTCACGTGAGTTACCGGTCGAATACCAAATTGCGGGTTACAAATTGTTCCATACCGATAGGCAGACCAGGAAAGGAGGCGGAGTAGCAATCTATGTTAGGGATAATCTGAAGTGTGAAATAAATAAGGAACTAAAAACTGAGCAGAATACAGAAACAATTTGGATAGAATTAATCGACGGTAGGGAAAAATTTATCACAGGAGTAATATATCGACCTCCCAATCTTGATAGAGTCAATGAGAGACTTATCTGGGATGAAATGCACAGGGCTTCCATACACAACAAAGTCTGTATAGTAGGCGACTTTAACCTTGGCCAAATAGATTGGACTGACCTTACGGGTAACTCAGAATCCGAAGATTTTCTCGAAACGATCCAGGACTGTTTCCTAAGTCAATATGTAACCGAACCCCCCAGGGGTAGTAATATACTCGATTTAGTTCTGTCGAACAGAGAAAACCTCATTAGCAATGTCTAGGTAGGGAACGAACTTGCAAACAGCGATCACAAAGAAATTAGATTCCAGTTAGATTTTCAGGGCTTACGTAAGGAAAGTTCCACTAAAGTACCAGATTTCAGAAAGGCAAACTTTGACAGTTTAAAGAGGCAGCTGAGAGAGGGGGTGTCGCGCTTGGGCGTGAACCTGACAGATGACTCCGACCTGATAACGAGATCTGAGATTGCCGAGTTCCACGACAATTTAAATAATGAGTTACTCAATGCACAAAGGCAGAACATACCATACAAAAAACTCAGATCAGACAATGACCCTAAATGGATAAATAATTATTTAAAGATCATCATTGGCCAAAGGAATTCTATAGGTATAAGGATAAATCGTGGCGAAATTTACCTCTAGGATTACTGTATTATAAGGTATTCGCGAGTAGGGTTAATACCGTGATAAGGAAAGCCAAGAGGAATAATGAAGTAAGGATAGCAAGGGAGGCGAAGACAAACCCCAAAGGATTCTACCAAATGTATCAAACTAAAACACGAGAAAAGATTGGACCAATATGGTCAGATACGGGCGAGCTCACTGACAACGACGGAGAAATGAGCAATAATTTGAATAAATATTTTTCAACAGTTTTCACCACCGAAAATGTAAACATGATACCCGAGGCACGGACTCTACTCAGAGATAGTGAAGAAAACAAATTAAGCGAGATAGTAGTGACTAGTAATGATGTTAGTAAGCAAATAGACAAACTAAAGCTTAATAAGTCACCTGGTCCAGATGAGATATTTGCCAGAGTATTAAAGGAATGTAAGGAAGAGCTTAGTATGCCCTTAGCAAAGTTGTTTAACATGTCCTTAAAATCAGGTGTAGTACCAGAATTCTGGAGGATAGCGAATGGAATACCGATTTTCAAGAAGGGGGATAGATCACTATCCTCTAACTACCGCTCAATCAGCGTAACAGCAATAGTAGGCAAATTACTAGAATCATTCATTTCAAACTCTATGTGAAACCACCTGGAGAAGCACAAGTTGATCAATGATTCCCAACATGGCTTCACATGGCTTTCGAATCAGTGGACGAGGGCCACAATTATGATGTGGTATATCTCGACTTTAGCAAAGCCTTCGACAGAGTCCCTCATGGCATCAAAGGTAATATCCTTAAATGGATTAGGGCGTGGTTACAGGACAGGAAACAGAGAGTGAGCATTAACTGTACTAAGTCCCATTGGAGCAACGTCACTAGTGAAGTTCCCCAAGGCTCAGTACTTGGACCATTATTGTTTATTATATACATAAACGACATAGATATCAGCGTAGACAGCAACATAAGTAAATTTGCTGATGACACTAAAATAGGACGTGTTATTAAATCTGACAAGGACTCCCCAAAACTACAGGAAGATCTAAACAAATTTTTCGAATGGTCTGAAAAATGGCAGATGAAATTCAACATGGACAAATGTAAGGTACTCAGTATAGGAGATGTAAACAGGGAAACCAGATACCAGATGAACAACGATGCCATTGAGAAATCCGACTGCGAGTGAGATTTAGGAGTAATGATAAGTAGGAACCTTAAGCCAAGTAAACAATGTGTTTTTGCTCGTAACAAGGCGATTAAAGTACTTGGGTTCATACAAAGGAGTGTTAGTTACAAGACTAGCGAGGTCATCCTAAAACTGTATCTTGCCCTTGTGAGACCACACCTGGATTACGCAGTACAGCTCTGGTCACGGTATTACAGAATGGATATAGAATCCTTGGAAAGAATTCAGTGGAGAATGACAAGACTAATCCCAGGCATTAGGAACCTTGAGTATAGAGACAGGTTAAAGCATCTTAATTTGCACTCCCTCGAGAGACGCAGAGAGATGAGCGACCTGATAAAGGTGTATAAATGGAAGTTAGGGCTAAACAAAGGGGACATTACAAAGGTATTCAAACTATCCAACCAGGAGCGAACTCGTAACAATGGTTTTAAACTAGACAAATTTAGATTTAGGAGCGAAATAGGTGAACACTGGTTTGGAAACAGAGTAGTGGATGAATGGAACAAGTTACCAAATAACATCATTTACTCGAATACGTTGAATACCTTCAAACATAGGTTGGATGCTTATATGAGCAATGGAGGGTTGGGTGTAAACGGGACTGCCTAGTATGGGCCAATAGGCCCGCTGCAGTTTCCTCCATTCTTATGTTCTTATGTTCATATGGTTGTAGGTCATATCACCCGGTTAACTTAAGTAGTCTGTGGCCGGGGTCAGGTCTCCTGGGTGACTGTTGGGTGTGTCAACTTATGGGTGTACTCCTGCTGATCTACTTACTGTTATATGGGTTCCATGACAAAACCCCAACTGGGTTGTCATTTGTCAACACTAACCTAACCTAACCTAACCTAGCCTAAGCATAAAAGTGTTGTATTTTATATTTTATATATGAGACTGGGGTTTTGTCCGTTGGGGTTTTATCCTGTCACCGTTATATATGTTGTATTTCTCTTGGCTTTACGAGGTGGTGTGTAGTACATAACGCCGACTGCCAAAGTGTTGTTAACAGAAGACACTGGAGACTATGCTTATTCTGAGTTTCGTGGGGAGGGGATGGTGTATTGTACATCTAGTGCAGTACCCGGGCGCCCGGAACTGCCATTACCCTCCCCCCCCCCCCCCCCCCTACACAAACACACACACACAGCCGACCCCGAGTGCGGGTCTTCCACGCATTTCCTGCACACCCACCTACTGTATCTACTGCGCCTCCTATGTCTACCACACATCTAGCTTATACCCCCCAAAAATTCCACGTTCAGTAAACATCTGATAAATCCGACTTCATGTAAATGGAAATATGGAAAAACCGAACCCTTGTGGTCTACCAGTGTTGTTTACAGGAAAATTAGATAATTATGCCAAATTAGTTCGGTGTCTTGGTCAGACCATATCGACGCTACTCGGTCCATTTACACTTTGTCCACAAAATTACAAAATACAAGAATGTTGGTGAAGAGAACTGAAGTATTGCAGAGACGCGGATAAATGGACCACCGTGTAGAACCAGCGTGTTTACTTTAAGGTGTCACTCCTCTCCCTAATGACGAAAACGTAACAAAGGAATGCGGGGTTAAAATTTCACAAAATAAGTACAGCTACTAAGATGTGAACGCCCGCAAAAAAAACATCAGAATTATACTGTTTCTACAGTACAATAACTAAATCTTTGCGAAAATATTCTTTGTTTGTTTGGACGTCATTTTCGTGCGGTAGTTTATATAAATCTATTTGGTGCAATCTCATCCATTCACTTTACGAGAAACATGGCTGTCATGAATTATACCTGGACCCCTTAATATATATAATATATATATATATATATATATATATATATATATATATATATATATATATATGCAACCGGTCGGAATTTACTGAGCTTTATTTTCTCACTTGACTTGGGGTTTATTAAAGATTATTAGATGGTAATGGCAGTGGAAGCGCCCCTTAGTGAGAAATCCCGAACCAGCACAAGAGCACTTAAATTTACTAACAAAATGAATTGTCCGTGACCCGTGGAAGGATAGCGTCTGTGACTGGGATGAATGAGACACACTGTAAAATTTAGACACTTATATTCCCTCCAACACTACAAACACAATCAAATAATGGTACACCAATATGCCCACCTCTTAACTTGAACTTAAAACACTACTCTGGGGAATAAAAGTTATACATGATATA
This sequence comes from Homarus gammarus, assembly GCA_958450375.1. Lineage (NCBI taxonomy): Eukaryota > Metazoa > Arthropoda > Malacostraca > Decapoda > Nephropidae > Homarus > Homarus gammarus. Next base: position 1,117,141 of record CAUDMG010003670.1, on the reverse strand, counting down.
GAAATTATTAGAAACTCAGGCAACAATAAATTAAAGTATTAAGAAATGTTGCTTGCACACATGAAACAGGCCTTAAGGGTTTTCACAGAATAATATCCACCACTGCGGAAGTGGTATAAAAATAAGAAGTTATTAATTCCACCATGAATAGGCCTAAAGGGCACTCAATATAATTATGTTACACCAACAGATGCAGGCCTTAAGGGTTTTCAACAAAATAACATCAGTCACTGAGGAAATGGTAATAAAAAATAAGAAATTAAATACTCTACAATGAATAGGCCTTAAGGGCACTCAATATAATTATGTTACACCAACAGATGCACACCTCCTAACCTAACTTAAACACTACTCTGGGGAACAAGGTTATATCTGAGATTGAAACTATAAAGAAATTTTAAATGCACACAGCATACATTAGTAACTGAAAAAATAGTATTAACTACACACAAAAATATTGTCACTAATATTTAGACGTTACTGAGTCCAATACCCGTGAACCATGCTCCCTAACCTAACACACACACAGATTCCACCTGCACTCCGTAGTCGTTTAAGGCACAACCAACAGGCACCCGTAGTTGAAGGCCCAAATCAGCCTTTCTCCACCTTGGAAAGTGTACCTCTAAACTCCACTGACTCTTGGCCCCAGTGTGCGACCCTGTATCACTCAGCTAGCTTCACTTTACCCCCCCCCCCCCGGTACATCCATAAAGCGGAAGGGAGTGAGCCAATCAGACCTTGTACAGTTGAGAGAAGCTTTAGCTTCCCGTTAGCAAGAGGGTTTCACTAAGCTGCTTGAAACATGTGGTATTGTGAGCCGAGGTAGAGGAGAGCTGATGACCCCAACGATCGTCCCATCGTCAGCTGGGCACCCAGACGGCTAGATTCCCTCAAGAGATCCTTTGATGCCCCGCCAAACAGTGACAGGCCTACACTGATCGGTCCAATGGCGACAATCGCCACCCTCAATCATCAACGGCAGTCTCAAACGGCAGTCAATCTCTCGCAGTCAAGTGGGTTCTGGCGGAAACCCTGAAATGAACTCACTGTTAGCTCTAGTTTACTTTATCACTGCCCTATCTAAACCCTGTCTGAGATTGAATGAGACTTACTTGTTATACTGCAATAGCGCAGCACAGGTGACTAGACCAAGTGACTATTTCTGTGGACGGACGCGCAGGGATGTCCTGTAGGTCCAATCGCTTTCACGTGACTGAGGACCTGCCAGCGTCGCGTCTCTCCAAGGCGCTAGCTTAGGCCTACGTGACATATTTTCCGCCTAACTAATAACTCCTTGGGACACCCGTGACATTATTCAGACTGATAAACGATCTATAATAATTTCAAATTCAATAATAGTCCCTTAACTTCATGAATCGCATCATTATTAATTCGGCAAATTACATTTAATATCACTTAGGCCTAGTTCAACAACCTCTCGCTTTGTGCAGGGAGCGCTCTCTTCCCTCCGACGACCTTGAAAGCTCAGTATCGCCAATGGCGCTGTGTTTGAAATTACTCTGAAATTTCTGAATATTACATATATATATATATATATATATATATATATATATATATATATATATATATATATATATCCTGTATATATATATATATATATATATATATATATATATACATATATATATATATATATATATATATATATATATATATATATATATATATATATACTTGTATATAGTATACCAACGCACCACCAAACTAAAAAGTAAATGTTTGTCGAGTTAATCTCTGTGTCTATTGAACAAACGGTTCAAATAACAAGGTAGTGTCGTGATTGATAGTATTTCATCAGAGGGTGAGAGTGAGAGCAAGAAAACTAAAGACAGAAAATTAGAGAGAGAGAGAGAGATGACCGACACACTAAATAAAGGCTTTGACGCATGCGGGGGTATCCACCGTGCCGGCATATCACTCGCCTTAACTTCTTAACATTATCCTCGTAATAGTGTCTTAATGACTGTAAACTGAGTGTCCATTATATAGATGTCAATAATTTTTTTTTGTCGAGGATGAATGGTGCACGACTGATGACTAATGGATAAGGAAGACAAGTATAAAGAAAGTGAGGAATTTTGTCACACGAGAAACTCCATCCATTTCGTAAGAGAAGTTCAAACTTGGAAACAGAAATAGACGAACCAACTTTTACCTGAACAATGTACAAAGGAAGAAATCCTAGTCAACAATGTTTTCATGTGCTTGACAAGACCAACAGAGTACTAGTGGGTTTATATCTAGAAGCGTTAATAACATGAGCCGTATTGTAATAATGCGGTAAATTTTGGTCACTGTCCTGAAGACTGATTATATATTTCCTGGAACGCATTGAGAGAAGGAAGACAAATTTAACCCCGAGCATTAGGAACCTTCCGTATGGAGGCAAATTAAGTAATTTATATTTGCATTCTCTTGAGAGACATAGAACGAAGGTGTATAAATGTAAAATGAGGTTAAAGAAAGGTGATATGAATAAGATACCATACTTAAATTATCAAATCGGGAGGAAACGGGTAGTAACGGTTTTGAATTAAATGAGTTTAGATTAAGAAGGATACCGGTAAACATTGGTTTGAAATTAGAGTTGTGGATGAGTGGAACAAGTTATCGAACTCCATCATTAACTCGATATGGCTGGGAAATTTCTAATATAAGTTGGGCACAGAGCCAATAGGCCTACTGCAGTTTTCTTTAATCTTTTGTTCTCAATATGTTATTAGGTAAGCCCCGCCTATATTTCATTACGTCATATATTAAGTTTCTCCCGTTATATGACGTCATGTGGTAAACCCCGCCCACGGTACATTGCTGTATAAGTCATTTGTTTAAAGTGGTTGTGCTCAAGGAGCAGTAATTAAGATAAGAAACACAAAGTGAAAATTAAGTTTAAAGAAGATGGTTTCGAAAGAGTGAAAAATTGCTGTGTTGAATCTAAAGGAACACACACACACACACACACACACACACATTATACATACAGAATCATCGAAAAATAATTGCCAGATTTTAATATATAATCATTTGAAACATGGGCATTCTCTTACGATGAGCATCACATTAGTTATATTACAATAAGTAAATACAGGATTGGTCATTGACGTTTGTTGAAAATCATACATTGATTTATTCAAAAGTGAGTAGTTCTGTTATGGTGATGAAGACACCTTTTTACCGCTGTCTCCTCCACCCACTGACTGTTGGTTAAGAAAGTTGAGGTCTATTTCTCCTCAGGCAAATTGGAGTATCTGAGAACTCTTCCCCTGACCGACGTACCTTGTAGATTTATCTGTTTCTTTAGAATAAAACAAAAATACGCAGCAAGTAGAATAATGTTCAGTAAATATATGAACTCAGGATTAGTTCTCCAATGGACGATCAGGAGAAAATATGGTATGCAACAGTACGTAGTATTATATTGACAACAAGACCGTATACTGAGACCTCACCAACATTCACATGATTAACAAGTAAAAAAAAAAAGATAAATGGATTATACAAGATCACACACACACACACATATATATATATATATATATATATATATATATATATATATATATATATATATATATATATATATATATATATATATATATATATATATAGGGTGATTCGGCAAGGAATACATCAAGTTGGTGGATGAAATCCTTGGATAATTCTAAACCACAATGTCTCTATGGTAAAATGTCAGATTCTGCATAGTCTTCATATTACAATACATTAAAGATGTTGTATTAATGAGACTGAATTTGAAGGTTTTTGAAATTATTTATTCACAGATGTCTTTTGTACAGCAGTACAGCGTAATACAGATGGCTAACACAGGTGCATTGAGACAGGGACCGTGTACGACCGAATGAGATAAAGGCAGTTATAGGGGGAAGGGAGTTTCACATCAAATTCACTCTCATTAATACAACATCTTAAATGTATTGTAACATGGAAACTATGCAGAATCTAACATTTTGCCATAGAGACATTGTGGTTTAGAATTATCCAAGGATTTCATCCACCAACTTAATGTATTCCTTGCCGAATCACCCTGTACGGTACAGTATATATGTATGTATGTGTGTGTATGAGTGTGTTCCGTCGCCGGCCATGGGAGTAATGCAGTAATGTCAGCCCTCGTGACATACAGTGCTACGTGGGTTGTTACATCAATTGGTGTAATGGTCTCTTCCCCCTCGCAGCCGTCAACTGTAAACATCCCACACTCCGCAACATAGTTTTACCAGTCCAGGGAAAATATTTTTAAAGAAATATAAAACAAAGATAAAAAGAATAGATAGAATATTAAACATAGTCGGCATAGAGTAGTTCTGTATTAATAAAGAAAAAATAATAAACAATAGCAAATATATAACAAAACATTTACACGTTTTTCAGTTATTAGTGAAATGCAAAATAGTGACACTACAGACAGATACAGATAAAAAGAGTGAAAATATTAGAAGAAAAATAATAAATCATTTATAACAGACTAATAAAGATAAATACGTCTGTACGTGAGAAGAGGTAATTCAGAGTCCTAGTAAAAGCCAGACAATCTCGTCCACATGACAACACAGCACCTCAGCTGGGAACAAACTATTGGGTCCGTATTCACAAAGATTCGTTTGATGAATAGTCCACGTAAGGGAAGATCCTAAGATACACTGAACTGGCTGGCTTAAGTTAAAACAAGATTATAGAAACCAAAGAAATCATCACAATTATACTGAGACTCTACATTAGCTAGAAAGATTTACTTAGCATCAGTTAAGAGACAAAACTGACATATATAATTTTTTAGAGAAGATCCTGTTTCTGTATCAAGCTAAGGTCGAGTCTCAGTATAAGTCTAGTGTTATTTTTGGATGTAATACTTATGCTTCAAGTTAAGCATAACAGTTAACCGCATTCTAAGATCGTCAGCTATGATAAATTTTCCCCGTATGAGCGTTTGTGCATCTGGACCCTGGCTAAAGAGTGCAGGAAGTCACATACCAGAGCAACACCAGATAGCAAAAGCAATTACTCTAAAACGTTTCCCACAGCATGGGAGAGAGAGGGGGGGTTTACTGTACTCTGTGTCTACACAGGTACAACAACAACATCACCTTTCAGTTATCCTCTTCTTGTTCATACTTTGTCTTCACTTCTCCCCCCCCTCCCCACCCATTTCCCCTTCTACTTACTTCTCTTCCTCTTTAACTTTTTCTCCAATTTCCATTTTTGTTTTCCTATACCTTCTTTATCCACGTATCAGATTTTTCTCCTCTTTAGTCTTTATGCATCTACTTGATTTGACTTCCCTATTTTATTTTTCACTGCATTTTCTTATCGTCCTCTTCTTTTTAACAACGTTTGTTTTTCTTTTCCTCCTCCTCCTCCTCCTCTTCCTGCTTCTCCTCCTCATCCTGCTCTTCCTTCTCCTCCTGAATGAATAAGGATGAGTCTCTTTTCTCTTCCTCCTGCGGCCAAGTTTTCTCAAATGGAATCCGTAACAATGAGCGGCAGAGGCGGGGAGTGACGGAGGGCCATTCACGCCACGAAGCTTTACCAGTGACGTGTCTCTTGGAAGGTAACGACGATGACGAGACCTACGTAAAATAGAGAGAGAGAGAGAGAGAGAGAGAGAGAGAGAGAGATTTAACTGTATAGACTGTTTATTGTACACGACTGAAGAGTTCATCTGGTGGGGTTATCATGAGTATAACCCTTCTCTGACGGGACTTGTTTTTAGTTACTCAATGTACAATTAACGACACTTGACTTATTTTCTTTAGATTATAATATTTTCTTTAACTACCAAGCCTCCAAATCTGCTTTTATAACGAGATAGAGTTTTTTTCCTACTGGTAAGAGACTGGAGGAGGAAATAGCATGGCGAGTAGAGAATGAAAATATAGGCAAACATTATAACATTGACTTTAGAGATGCAAGGTCTTCAAGGAGTGATTGTTGACTTCAGTAATATGAGACACACTGATGCATAAATGACTTGTTCTATTAGGGGAAAGGTCAATCGCAATTGATTTGTTTTGAAAGTAATTTGTAACATATTGAATTTTAGATAAATGCTGTTATACGTGTGTGTGTGTGTGTGTGTGTGTGTGTGTGTGTGTGTGTGTGTGTGTGTGTGTGTGTGTGTGTCATAACTGTGCACATAGGCGGCACAGAAAATATGGTCGTTTATACACTGGGATCTCGACAGCAGTGCAATCCGGTCCTGTCTGTGCCACTGAGCAGCCCGTTCGAGAAGCCACTCTGCTTACCCCACTCGGGGAGGTGCCTAGAAAAGATGCCCTAAACATAGCCTGCCTAAAGAACCAACCTGACTGGGCAACCGCAGCAGTTCGGTCATTCTTATGCGGTCGTAAACCACAATCATAATTGCAGATCCAAACAAAAACTAACTATACAACCTCTTATGGTCACTGCATGGAATGCCAGGACCCTTCTGGATGCTGGCACAAATGAAGGGTCCTGAAAGAAAAACCGCCCTTGTGGCAAAAGAGCTGGCTAGGTATAACATCGACATAGCAGCCATTAGTGAGTCCCGGTTCACATGCTAATTGAAATGCCTGTTGAGATCAAGGAGTACCTCATGACGTTACGAGTCCCACTAAACCATTCACGCCGTGCCTTCTTCATCAGTGCATACGCGCTAGCACTGGATGTGGAGGATGACATCAAGGAGACCTTATACGACGACCTCGACGGAGTGCTAACCTCTGTCCATAGAGAAGCTAAGGTTATGTTCCTTGGTGACTTCAATGCTAAAATTGGCAGAGATGCTGACGTTCGGCAGGAAACCATTGGCAGAAATGGACTTGGCGAGTGTAATCCCAACGCCCTACCCCTCCTCAGCAAGTGTGCTGCACACAACCTATCACCAATACCTTTTTTAGGTAGGCCGACAAATTCAAGGGTTCGTGGTAACACCCACGATCCAAACGCTGGCATATCATTGACTACATCCTTGTCAGTGAAAGAGATCGCCGAGATGGCCTAATCACCTGAGTCATGCTTGGCTCAGACCACTGCGACACTGATCACTGGCTAGTCAGAGCCAAGCTCTCACTTCACGCCGCCCCAAAACGGCGAAGGCAGCAAGCTTTCAGAAGCGGTTTTAACACTAACCGTCTTGAGGATCCAGCGGTAGCACATGCTTTCAGAGAGCAACTCGAATATGGGCTGATAACCAACCCGACAACAAACAACCCAAATCCCATTGCCGAATTGGAAATTCTCGACACTGTCATGACAAACACATCCAGAGAGACCCGCGGCCAGATCGAATGAATACACCAGGACTGGTTTGGTGAAAATGACCCGGAAATCAATGTACTCGTCTATGATAAACGTGCCTCTTTTACTGATTGGCAGAGCAATCTTCAGTCTCGGACCCTCTGTAGGAAGAAAGTGGCTGCCCAGTGCAAACTTTGCAATCTAAATAACGACTGGTTTAAGATTAAAGCATGTGAAACACAAAAACTTGCAGATCAGCATAAGATGCATGAATTTTTCAATTCCACAAAAAAAATATTTTATGGGCCAATCACTCATGGTGCAAAAACCCCCCTCTGCTCGTCCGACGGTAGCTCCCTAATTAAAGACGAAGAAGGCATCAATCAACGCTAGAAAGAGCACTTTCATTCACCGCTCCACCAAAACACCATGTGGATGTCCTGATTACTCTGTGGTTCCCTCACCATCCAGAGTGGACCTACTGCAGTTATCCTCTATCCCTGGATGAGGTAGCTACTGCCATTAAACAGATGAAAAGTAACAAAGCCTCAGGGCCTGATGAAATCCCAGCTGAGATGTATAAAGCAGGAGGACTTCTGCTTACCAGCCACCTCCACTATCTCCTGGAGAATATATATGAAAAGGATGAAATCCCACAAGCTCTTAAGGATACCTCCAACTTCAATATTTATAAGAACAGGGGAAACCAGCCAGACTGTGGTAACTACCACAGCTGCTGTCCTTAGTTGGCAAGATTATCGCCAGAGTCCTCCTCATCCATCATCACTACATATAACACCATCCATCATCACTACATATTACACCATCCATCATTACTACAGATCGGTAAAGTAGTTTCCGAGAATCTCGTGTGGAGACCTTACAACATTTCCACATCTTTTTCAACCTCTGTGTGGTTTAACGGGTCGGGTCGGGTTGGGTGTGTCGGATCCTGTTGGTTGGAGTTTTTTTTGAGATCCCCACTTGACAATTGCTATCCATGCCAAGTTTGGTCCGGGCGACTCATTCTCTAGGCCACGGTAGGACGCCACCCTCCGGGAGGCTCCTCATTGTCTCTCTGTTCAGTCCCCAAAACTTCTTCTTCCATCAGTAGTTCATTAACGGTGTATGTAAGTTCCACTACAATGGTACAGCAAAGTAAATTTTTTTAGCATTAAACTGTTATTACTTTGTTGTCTAATAATCACTACATTTCACACCATCCATCATCACTATGTATAACATCATCCATCATCACCACATATAACACCATCCATCATCATCACTACATATAACATCATCCATCATCACTACATATAACACCATCCATCATCACTACATACAACACCATCCATCATCACTACATATAACATCATCCATCATTACTACATATAACACCATCCATCATCATCACTACATATAACACCATCCATCATCACTACAGATCGGTAAAGTAGGTTCCGAGATTCTCGTGCAGACGCACAAATACACACACACACACACACACACACATATATATATATATATATATATATATATATATATATATATATATATATATATATATATATATATATATATATATATGCTGATAACCACAAGGAAAAAAGAAAACACGAAGTTCCCAAGCGCTTTTGTGTAATTCACATCTTCAGGAGTGAGTACAGACTAAGGAGAAATACATAACAAGGCATATATATATATATATATATATATATATATATATATATATATATATATATATATATATATATATATATATATATATACAGAGGAGGGTGAGATCAAGTCCACAATGGTCCAGTCACTAGGCAGTGACCCCACTAAACTTCAAAAGCATCGCAGCACGGTACTTTGCTGTACCGTTCTAGCTAAAAACATGGTGGAACTTACATACACCGTTAATGAACTATTAATGGAAGAAGAAGTTTTAGGGACTGAACAGTGAGACAATGTGGAGCCTCCCAGAGGGTAGCGTCCTACCGTTTCCTAACGGATGAGCCGCCCGGAGGGTGGGGATTCTGCTAGTGTATATATATATATATATATATATATATATATATATATTTTATGAAAATCCACAATGAAAACGTGGATAAGATAAATCTTGATAAAATCCAAAATTTTAATTTCGGCCCACATTTGATATTCCCCAGTGCGGTGCGGCAAAACAGACGCCACTCTTTCCCGCCTCAGACACCCGCTGCTCCAACTAAGTGACTCCCTTTTGAGGGCAGGCAGACGCCGGGACAATAGAGGAAATCTCGGAGTATGAAAATAAATGGAAAATAAAAACAAACAAAACGAAATTTGAGGTCACACCCATAGCCAAATTCAAGCCGGCCCCATTGATGATCGACGACGAAGAGATTGAGGCAGGTTGCTCGGCCTCATCATCTCTCGGACGGGCATCATTCCCCACGTGAAGGACAGACTAAATAAAGCCAAAGTCGCCGCAGCCAAATTAAAACGTTTTAAATTGATGCCTGAGAAGATACAAGTTCACCTGCACAAGGCGCTGGTGAGGCCTGTGTTGGAGTACCCATCTATACCACTCGTCACACTCGGGAAGACTAGACTACAACAACTACAGAGCTTCCAAAACAAGTGTTTGAGGTCATCCAGTGGCCAAGCGCCACCCTACCAGGAGACAGTGGAAACCATCCACCTAAGAAATAAAACAGAGGCCCTCAACTTCAGGTTCCATCGCCTTGGGAAGAAGGTTTGGGACAAGCTCCTGGACGACCCTCACAGCCCAGACCACCTACGTGGGGAAGAGATCAACGGAGGGAGACCCCACGCCTGGTGGCCCCAGAGTCTGCCCGCACTACAACAACCCAACCCGCGACCTATCTATGTCCGCCACAGTGATCCACCTTAGATTAAAACTTAGATGATATAAATTCACATTTAACAAGTCACAATCTAGTGAGTCCATAACGTAATACTGTATAAGATGTTAATAAACTTGTAATTGTAAAATCAATCTAGTCATTGTCTACTAAAATAACCATTGTGCAACCTCATTCTAAATCCTAGGTTAGCTTAGTTAGCCAACAAACTCTGTAAAACAAGGGGTGTCGCCCCGCTCTGTTTAACTTATTAAACTTCTTTTCCAACCTTTCCCCCCACGACTTTATGTTGTGACTTCTCCATCCCTCATGTCTGGCTGTGCCTTGAGCCCCAGCATGCCTTCCATCCTTTCCCCACCTTAACCAAAAAAAAAAAAAAAAAAAACGCCGGGACAGCAGGGAGAGGCTGGCAATGCTGGTGTTGCCGACCTCAGCGAAAAATAAAATTTTTATTTACTTGAAAATATTTTTTTTTTGTATATAACTGTGTTTACGTTTTTCCATTATTATACTACAATATGATTAGTTTCAAATAATGATGTTAGTAAATTCTGGTACAGTACATCAGTGATCAGTGTGACCACTGGGCCGTGAGTGGAGAGCATGGCATTGTTAAGTGCATGATAGTGATGATAGAGCCCGTTTTACTTTCTCGCAAGAATTTTGGTGGTCTGGGGTCTATACAAAGGCATTCTTGGTGCTGAGAAGGGTGCTCAGTAAACCGGCTGCTGATGCGATCCTCGGAGTGAAGTCGGCAAGCTGGTTCACAAGACTTAGAAAGGAACGGAGATCAGTAATGTTGACAGGGATTGGGAATTTTACTGTCCCCCCTGACCTTACCAACGTCAGCAACTACTCCTCCAGCCGTGATGTCGTAACCACAGAACTCCACAGACTGACGTGCGAACACAAACTTATTACGGTTCAAAGTGATCTAATGTCTGCGGCATTGCTCCAGAATTGCACAGATACGCTGTAGGTGTTCGGCATAGGTAGAGTACCAAACGAGAAACATCATCAACTATCTTGGTAAGGTTGCCCATGCCTCCAAGGGCGATGTCACAGCGTCTGCCGAACTCGTCACCTGTTGTGACGAATCCCATGGGACCTAACAGGAACTTGTATCTCCCCCATGATGTGGTCAATGGCTGCGAGTCCTCAGCGAGCGGGATCTGCCAATAGCCAAGCATAGCATCCGTAGTCATGAAGTACCTGCAACCAGGGGTTACCTGCATGGCAACGTTGCGTGGTGTCGGGAATGGTTGGGGGGGATGTAGAACAAGTTTGTTGAGTTTTGTCAAGTCTACTGTAATGCGGACACCACCCTTCCGCTTGGGAATGATAACCATAGAATGGCACCACTCATACGCCTCATTACCAAGTTGTTGAATGATATCTTGCTGGACCATGCTATCGAGCATCCGCTTGGTGTCTGATCTCCACGCTAAAGGAATTGTTCGAGGATTATGGATTGCAAAGGGTTTGACGTCTTCTTTAAGATGAATTTTCATGGGATCCCCAGACATGGTCGATAGCTTTGTACCATTGTGAAAATCTTCAGGATCAATGAGCACATCCACTCCTTCAAGACTTGCTGGCGATCATGCTCCAACTGCTCAATGCTGGGATCATCAGACTTGATGGTGACTGACTACCGATCACGAAGCACCTTGATCTGCTTTGGGTAGTCTGCAAGGATTATGCGAAACGCTTGTGCGTCATACCAGGAAAGTAGGGCATCGTCGAGCTCCTGGAACACTTCAATAGCAGAGCCAGATGAAGCATCTGTCAAGGTCAGCGTAAAGGGCCTCCTTGATGTCTTCCTTTACATCCAGTGATGGGGCGTATACACTGATGAAGGCATGATGTAAATAATTTAGTGGAGTTCGGAGCATCATGAGGCGCTCGTTGACCTCACCAGGCATTTCAGTTAGCCTGTGTAGGATGGATGGGCGAATGGCAAAACCAACTCCATAAATGCCGTTTCTCTCCACAACAGGCTTACCCTTACAGAAGAAGGTATAGCCGGACCCTCGTTATGCGAGTTAACCCTCGTCAGGGAGCCGGGACTCACTGATGGCTGCTATGTCGATGTTATACCTGGACAGCACTTTTGCCACAAAAGTGGTTCTTTTTTCAGGACGCTCATTTGTGCCAGTAACCAGAAGGGTCCTGAAATTTCATGCAGCGAACTTAGAGGTTGTATAATTTATTTTTGCTTTGATATATGATTATGATAATGTTTGCGGCCGCATTTGGATATCTTTATCGTAAGGGCGCGTGTTTTCCAACACCTACACCACCCTTATCTTACATATTCCGCTTGTCTTAGTTCTTACTCTTACTCAGTTCCGTCATATATTCTTTTTACTTACTTCACTGGTTACGGCGTAACCTTAGTTCTATTTGGTAGCACAGACATTCTTTTGGTAGCATGGTCGAGGGTCTAGGCACATGGCTATGGTAATTCTGGTATCAAGTCACTTGGACGGAAATAAAGGTAAAATACTGTGGGATAAGTGAATACCCCTAAAATACTCTAAGAACAAGTTTATGAATATGAAATCAAAGGAAAAAAAAAGAGATATTATTATTAACATATAACTACCAGGCTCAACTCCTGGGCTTAGTGCAGACTCAGTATATTCTTCTTTACTTATTTTCTTATTTACTCATTTTCTTATTTCTTTACTCAACAGTAATTACTCAGATCTTACACTCTTACTGCACACAACCTTACTGGTGTTACATTTCATTACATAGCCGGACCAGTTCCTTGGCCCTACTCACAATACATATTACCTGGCACTCCTTGTACATTACTTTACGGCCACTCCAAGTGGGTACTTCTACTTAACATACGCGTTAATAATGAAACCAGCAGATACATGGGTCCACTACCCAACATGGGACAATAATTTCCTGCTAATTATCCCTAACATACATATTACAATACACTCTGTGGACATATAACTTCGGGGTGCATCCCAGGGTAGAACACTGAGATTCACAACTGTTGTTGTTGTTGGTGGTAGCCAGACACATGGCGAGTCTGGGGTCTGGCACCAAGAGGCAGTGGAGCATATTAATCAGGCAGCATCGGTGCCATCGTTTCATGTATTGTTCCCTGCTGAGTAGCTACTACATCCGGGGCAGTTGTAGAGTGATCCAAGAGTCACAATTGGATCTGGGGACAACGTTGGAGCGGCGTCAGGGAACTTGGGAAGCATGACAACATAAACAAAACAAATCTCTTGTCTGGGGACAACAGACATATTTACCTTACATTATTCTTGCACTGGGTGAATGACAATTCAACTGTTGAAGCATGAACACTGATGAACACTGATATTCACTACAATTGACTGAATCAAACTGAATGGCTACACATAAACATACCTGGAGGCAAACGGAGAGGCGTCAGGGAACGCTCGCCTTGCCTGATGCGATGGTATATTTATCCCCTGAGTTGCCAGTGATCGCTACTCACGCAACGACAGTAATTACAAACAAACTAACTGTTACTCATTCAAAGATGACCCTCAGTTGACAAAGATCTGGCGAATTACTTGAGTTGATTTACACAGACTAATTCAAGATTGAGCTTCCCAGGAGAAAGTGGAATAACAAAAGATCGACAACTGTCGTCTTCACAAAGGCGGGACAAGTGTAAGCGTCTATGGGGAAAACACGTCTTCTTCTCAGGGGTTGCTAACCCACTCATGTTTTGCGGTCGTGGAGTTTAATAAGAATCATTAGTTAAATAAATTAGCAGTAAAGGTGACCATGACATTATTGGGTGAGGATGCCCAGTCAGGTTGGATTTTTAGGCAGGCTATGTTTATGCATTAGCGTAGCTAGGGGGGGGGGGGGGCGGGGGGCGGTCCGCCCCGGGCGGCACTTTTGGGGGGCGGCACTTTTGGGTCTGCTCATCACCCATATCTGCAGCCACTGGAGACGGTTATCCATCCCTTTGTATCGGCGGCAAGTTAATCCTTGTCGTGTCTGACCTAACACCTGACCCACATCTGTCTCCTACTATTCAGAACGAGTTTATAGAAATTTTGGGAGAAAACGTAAGAAGCAAAGTCATCAAGCAAGTAAAAGAAGCAAAGTACTTTTCCATGATATTCGACAGCACTCCTGATATTTCACATAAGGATCAAACGAGCCAAGTTTTACGCTATGTTATGATCGATGGAGATAAGGTGAAGGTTGTGGAATCATTTGTCGATTTCATTGAAACAAAAGGTAAAACCACCGAGAATATTTCAATGATGATTTTGGAAAAATTAGAGAAAGACGGAATTGATATTCAAAATTGTCGAGGGCAAGCATATGATAATGCTGCGGTGATGGCTGGTGTTCATACTGGTGTTCAGAAATGTATCAAGGAAATTAATAAAAAAGCAGAATTTGTCGCTTGTACAAATCACTCGCTGAATTTGGCGGGTGTTCATGCAGCTTCTGTTGCTGTGAATTCTGTTACCTTTTTTGGATGTGTGGAGCGTTTGTTTATATTTTTTTCTTCATCAACCCATTGCTGGGATGTTCTAACTTCAGTCACTGGTCAAAGTGTCAAGCGCATAATAGAAACTCGGTGGAGTGCGAGGGGAGAAGCTGTAAGTGTTGTAAAGAAACATTTCTCAAAAATCTTTAGTGCCCTAGAAAAGTTAACTGGTGAAGAAGAAAATACAGCTACCAGGGCAGATGCTGGTGTTCAACTTGGTGCGTTGCAATCATTTTCCTTTTTGTGCTTTCTTGGCCTGTGGGGACCCGTCCTTCTAGAAATTAACGACACACAGACTTACCTCCAAACCAAGGGCTTGAACATACAACAATGTGATATAAAACTCAGGGCATTAGAAACATTTCTAGTTGAAAACAGGGACAAGCTAGTGAGTAATGGAGTTAACTATGCCAAAGAAATTTGCAATGATCTGGGGATAGTCATGGAGCGTCAGCGTCGACCCAAAAAGAAGAAACAAATGTTTGGTGAAGGATCACGAGATGCTGAATTGCCATACGACATTGAATTGAGGAGAGAAATGTTTTCTTCGCTGGACAGAGTGATCCAAGAAATAACTTTGAGATTTCAACAGCTTCAGGAACTTGCTGAGAAATATGCCTTCCTTACCCCATTGAATCTTTTGGATGATAAATATGAGTGTCAAATAGATCACGATCACGACGACATTGATAAAGAGGAGTTCCTCGTTGAGAGAAAAAGACTTCAGCATTTTGTTGGTGTTGCTGCTATAACTATTAAAGACAGAATACAGACGTGGAAAGAAGGCCCCCTTGAACTTTTGCAGTTTATTCAAAAGTATAACCTTGGGAACTCGGTTCCAAATATAGAAATAATGCTGAGGATTTTCCTCACAATTGCTGTTAGTGTTGCTACCTGTGAGAGGGGTTTTTCGAAACTAAAACTGATCAAGAATTACTTAAGATCTACTATGAGCACCTTGCGGTTGAGAAATCTTGCCATACTGTCTATAGAGCGACAATTGACAGATGAAATAGTTTTTGACAATGTCACTGAAGAATTTGCCAACAAAAAAACAAGAAAAGTTACTTTGTAGAAAGTTGTAGTTTTCATTTCAGAAATAAAGATGGTCCTAATTTTTTACACTTTTTTTACTTTTTTCCCTATCCTATATGTCGTTTTTGCTTTTTGTTTAGCTGTTACTTATAGTTTAAGTATGTTTGGGGTGTATTTAAAGCATACTATATTTGAGTATGTGCAAGTACAGTAATATTATATTGGTACACAAACTATTTAATATATATAAATATATATATATATATATATATATATATATAATATATATATATATATAATATATATATATATATATATATATATAATATATATATATGCTGATAACCACCAGGGCGGGTCACTGTCCCATCTGACCCAACCACCAACCGTTGTGTGCCATTTAAAGATTAGTAGGGTCATTACCTGACCATTATGGACCTGGTCTCACCCTCCTCTGTATATATTCATCTTGTTTTGCATTACTCTATCTAGTCTGTACTCACCCCTGAAGATGTGAATTACACGAAAGCGCTTGGGAACTTCGTGTTTTCTTCTTTCCTGGTGGTTATCAGCATATACCTAGATCACGCGCACCTACAGTGATTTACTTGCATAAATGGATTCCACGCGCCACTTCTTCATCTTCTCTACAAGCTGTCCTGGACTGTCTCCTTTCGTTACTGAATACTCCTCTTCGATGATCAAGGCCCACAAATTGAAAATACGTTTGAAATTTCTCCAGAAATGCCTCAGTGAAAAAGTTATGCCTAGATCAATCCTCCCACAACGTGTCCTTAAGATGTCTGACCGCCCCTTTGATGAGTTCCAAGAAATCATCCTTAAGAAACATTTTGAAATAAAGAAAATTGAAGTGGATGAAGCCTTCCGTATTGTAAGACAAAAAAAGCGCGTTTTTAACATGACCATACCGAGTTATTGGAAAAAGTTCATGTTGGACTACTGTTTTGATAACCTGAGACGTGAGCGTTCTGATCTTCAAGCCAATATAGACCACAAATTGGCACTCCTTATTAGAAATAGTGATTGGACTAAGGATGCCAATAACAACTGTGTAGTGAATCTCTCCTCTAAACAACTAGACAATGATACCTTGTGTGCCCTCGGCTATGGTTTAAGTTTTGATGGTTCCAACAAGGGAGTCGACAGTGTTGACATAGTCAGAGCATTTTGCAATTTGGAGAAATTCAGTAATTTGACAAGTGAAGAAGTGAACATGTGTAAAGGTGTTGTGTATGCATCTATGTCCAAGCCTTGTGTTTCAAACTGTCCAGAAAGATTCACCAAAGCACTCCAAGCCCTTAAGAAAAATAAGGATCTACATGTCACTAAAGCAGATAAAGCCAACACAGTAGTGATTTTAAACAAAGATGACTATATCTCAAAAATGAATGTCCTTTTATGTGACACTACAACATATTCTAAACTCATAAATAATCCTCTCAACACTGTCAACACCCAGTTCAACAAAAAACTGAAGTCCCTATTGAGAGGCAAAGCTACTCTCATTAAACATCTTACTTCAACGTCCCCTCCACTGCCTTACATGTACGGTTTAATCAAGACCCACAAGCCCAATAACCCAGCAAGACCCATCATTAGCTCTGTTGGGTCAATCTCTTATAAACTATCTAAATGGTTAGTTTCCTTACTAAACCCCCTAGTTGGCAACATTTCTAACTCCAATATCAAGAATAATATGGATCTGGTTGATAAACTCAATAACTTGCACATTAATCATGATTTTAAACTGGTCAGCTTTGATGTAACGTCACTTTTTGACAAAGGTCCCAGTTGATGATTTACTAGAGTTCCTCATAGATTCCCTGGATAACATTTCACTGCCCGTCTCGAAAGACGACTTCATCGAACTCATCAAACTATGTATTAAAGATTGCAAATTCGAATTCAATGGGGAATATTATGCTCAAAAATTTGGTATGGCAATGGGTAATCCACTCTCACCTGTATTAAGCAACCTAGATATGGAATTCTTTGAAAAGAAACTATTAAGTAATATTTTACCACCCTCAGCAGTCTGGTTTAGATATGTTGATGATGTATTATGTCTCTGGCCATGTAATGAGGACCTAAAAGTTTTCCTACCACAACTTAACAACTTAGCCCCCTCGATCAAATTCACTGTGGAATTAGAGCAAGACTGTAAATTGCCATTCCTAGACTGTCTGATACACAGAATAGGTAACACTTTTAAGTTCAGTATTTATAGAAAACCAACCAATGTGTGTTCATACATTCATTATTATTCTGCCCACCATAATAAAGTCAAACAGTCAGTATTTACAACAATGTTTTTACGTGCCTTGAGAATTTGCAGTCCGGAATTCATCGATGAGGAATACAAATATATATATAATATTGGCTCAAACCTTAAATACCCTAGATCTTTCATAGACAAATGCTTAAACATTACTAAGAAAACTTTTTATAGAACTGATCCCAAGCCCACCCATGACCATAAGAATATCTTAATATTACCATTTCACAAAAATTTCTCACACATTCCGGCACAGCTAAAATCTTGGAACGTCAATGTGGCATTTAAAAACTCATGCACTGTTAAACAAATGTTAATCAAGAACTCCCCCAACAACACAATTGGTTGCATTTATAAAGTTCCTTGCAAGGAATGTAATATGTTTTACTTAGGCCAGACAGGTAAAGATCTTGTAACTAGAATTAAACAACACAAATACAGTGTTAGGACAGGCCAGGAATCCAATGCTCTGTTTGTTCATTTGAGGGATAACAAGCATTGCATTGACTGGGATAATGCCTCCTCAATATTACCATGTAATTCAATTGATAGTAGGAACATCATAGAATCTAGTCTTATTAAACATACCGAAGCATTCAACATGAATTTGAGTAACGGCATGTACAAGCTGGACAACTTTGTAATTAAGAAGATTTGTGATCAGGTGAGAGGGCGGGTCACTGTCCCATCTGACCCAACCACCAACCGTTGTGTGCCATTTAAAGATTAGTAGGGTCATTACCTGACCATTGTGGACCTGGTCTCACCCTCCTCTGTATATATTCATCTTGTTTTGCATTACTCTATCTAGTCTGTACTCACCCCTGAAGATGTGAATTACACGAAAGCGCTTGGGAACTTCGTGTTTTCTTCTTTCCTGGTGGTTATCAGCATATACCTAGATCACGCGCACCTACAGTGATTTACTTGCATATATATATATATATATATATATATATATATATATATATATATATATATATATATATATATATATATATATTAAATATATATATATATATATATATGTATATATATATATATATATATATATATATATATATATATATATATATATATATATATATATATGTATATATATATATATATATATAAGAGTGAGTCACTGTGCAATATGTATTTTTTGTGGGGGGGGTCGGGGGCGGCAAACTCAAGGGTCCGCCTCGGGCGGCACACACTCTAGCTACGCCACTGTGTTTATGGCACCGTTTCTAGCCCCTCCCCATGTGGGGCGAGCAGAGAGCCTTCTGGAAAGGGCTGCTCAGTTACATAGACAGGACCAGATTGTATTGTTGCCTAGATCCCAGTGCATAAACGACCTTCTTATCTATGTCGCCCATGCAGAATTGTGACTAGAGACTCCCGGCATTCATCTCTGCCTGTCTCCGTCACCACTCCTCTGTCGCCATAGGAATTTTGGGGGTTGAGGGGTCCTGATTATGATGAAGAGTACGATGAGCTGGATGATGGTGCGATTAAGTTGATTTATGTGGTGAGGCAGGAGCGCACTTCTTGGCTCTACCTTATCCTGATCCAGTGGTGCAGGTAACTGCTATGACTGGGGAGGGGGAGAGTTGCATTGGCCTGTCAATAGCCCATTTTGTTGGGTTTCGCCTTTATAGCCTATCCATCTTGCATTGTAGTCGTCGGGTTCCTGTGTTGGTCACCTCTTCTTCCAATTTCGCCACTGGGTTCTTACTGGATATCTGTAAGCATGTTTGTCTGATGTGGAGTTCCATTGCAGATTTTTCGTTCGGGTTTTACTCCTGTAACCTTATATCAGTGGTTCTCAACCTGGGGGCCATGGCCCCAAGGGAGCCACGGCAAGAATTTAGGGGAGCCACGGCTAGCTCTTGTAAATTGTATGTTTCCAAATAATGTTGGGAATCTGAATTAAACAAAACTTGTATTACTTATTTTGACTTGGCAGAAGAAAATTTTCATTCTTTTTTTGTCAATGTTTAATCATAACGACATTACAATTTTAATATTTACATACTCTGGTGCAAATTTATTTTGTATTTTTTACGGATTATTTAAGATTTCACAGGTCCAGTCCCTGTCTATGTGACAGGCGCTGGACCGAGCTGCTGAACTGACTTGTTCAGTACGTGCCCGTGTGTCATTCCTTTACAAGTGGTGATAGGTCCGAAAAGGGAGGTTTGGGAAAACATAGGAACATAAGAACATGAGAAAATAAGGAGTCTGCAATAGGCCGGTTGGCCTGTGCATGGCAGCTACTGTCGAGAGTTACTACCACTCTCTTTCATCCATGAATCTATCCAGTCTCCTTTTGAAACTTTCCAGCGTTCCAGCACTTACTACAAAGTTGCTAAGCTTGTTCCACTCGTCCACCACCCTATTTGTGAACCAGTTCCTTCCTATCTCCCCCTAAACCTAAACTTATCCAACTTAAATCCGTTGCTTTGAGTCCTATCCTGCTCGGATATTATAAGAACTTTATCTATATCCCCTTTATTGATTCCTTTCACCCACTTAAACACTTCTTTCATATCTCCCCGCTCTCTTCGTCTTTCTAGGGAATGCAAGTTTAGTTTCTTTAACTTATCCTGATATGGAAGGTGTCTAAGTCCCGGAATCATTTTCGTCATTCTTCGCTGCACCGACTCCAGTGAATTGATATCCATTCTATAATAAGGGCACCAGAACTGAACCGCATAATCGAGGTGCGGCCTGACTAGCGCAAGATATAGTTCCAATAAGACCTCTGCACTCTTATTACTTACACTTCTAGATATATAACCCAATACTCTGTTTGCCTTATTACGAACATTAACACACTGTTTTCTAGGCCGTAGGTCCGGGCTTACAAGTACCCCGAGGTCTCTTTCACAAGTCGACTTCTCTAGGTTGATGTTGTTAAGGCTGTATACATTGACAGTAATTGTTCTGCTCTGAATTAATCTGCCACCCTATTTTGGTGTCATCTGCAACCTTGCTTATGTCACTGCTGATCCCAGTATCTAGATCGTTTATGTAGATTATGAACAAGAGTGGGCCTAGTACTGACCCCTGGGGAACCCCACTGGTTACACGGCCACACTCAGATTTAACACCATCTACGCTGACCCTCTGCGTTCTATCGGTGAGCCATGATTTTATCCAATTTAAAACTTTCCCCAAGGGGGGAATGAAGTGAAAAAGGTTGAGAACCACTGCCTTATACATACCAAGGTTAATCTGCAAGGCAGTGGGGCAGTGGTGTGTAGTCTCCACTGTATGTTCACATGTCAGTGGACCTATGCACCATCTCTCTGGGGCCCACTGCTGCTCCGAGATCACCTGCTGTTGTAGCCTAGGGCCACGAGGCTCCGAGTTACCGTGTGCTGCTATGAGCAGAAATAGCAGGAGTCTTAATGGTGAAGAGGCTGTGTACTGATAAGGGAAGATTTACGCAAAGCTCCTTCCCTGTTCGCCACGAGGGCTAGCTAGTGGCAGTAACTTAAAGCGAGAGTAAGCAGCAGTGCTTGAATCTTAACACTAACATAATGCTGCACACTAAACGCATTACACCACCCTGTGTCTACAACTATTATAACTGCCATCATCTGTCGCCTCCCGCTGGCCATTCAGAAGAGCTTTGCCTCTTACCGGAGATGACGTTCATTGTTCTTCTCTTTCTTTTCTATTTTCTCTCGTTTTCTCTCATTTTTCTTTCTTTTCTTAGTTAGTTCATTTCTCTTTCTCTCCTTTTTTTATTTAATCTGTCTTTCTTTTTTCTATATCTTAGTTTATCTCCCTCTTGCTTTATTTATTCATTGTTAGTTTTCAGTCTCTTTTTATTTTTTTATTTCGTCCTTTTAGTTTCTTTACAATAATCATTTTTATCTTAATTTTTCTTATTTTATCTCCACTTCTCTCTGTTTCTTCACTGCCATTCCTTTCTTTCTTTCTTCTATGTTTTCTACTTCATTATTTTAATTGTATATATTAATTTTTTTTCTCGCATTCTAATTTTCTATTTTTTCTCTCTCTGCCGTTTTCCCTTTCTTTTCTCCTCTACAGGTATGTTTATATATATCTTTCCTTTTCCTCCGTTAGTCTGTTTTTAATTAATTCTCTTTCACCCTCTACCTTTCTTCTTCCCTTGATTCAACCAGTTGGAGTTAAGCTGAAAATACCCCGTATATGAGTCATCAGTGTACCAGGGGCTTTGTGTGTGTGTGTGTGTGTGTGTGTGTGTGTACCCTTTGGCATACCAAGACGCACACACACACACACACACACACACACACAAACACAGGTAATTAACTACCTAAGGCTTCCCACACACAAATAAATTTTTCGCTTTACACATCACACTAAAAAAATGCTAGTTTTCTTAGTAATGGACGCTATGAGTATATCGTCTATGTGTATGCAGCACTTTAACATGTATGTGTAATAATAATAATAATAATAATAATAATAATAATAATAATGATAATAATAATAATAATAATAATAATAATAATAATGATAATAATAATAATAATAATAATAATAATAATAATAATAATAATAATAATAATAATAATAATAATAATAATAATAAACGGTTTATTAATAGAGTTGCAGCCGGTGGCTGAAAATATATAGACTCACATTTGATTTAGACATAATGATATAATATGCGTGTATGTGTGTGTGATTATTTTAACCCCTTGAGTTAAAATAGGTAGTAGGCAGCTATCAAACAGGGAGGTACTATCGCCTGGGAAGATATTGGAAGCATGATGTATTGTCTAATGGTAGACCCTGCTGCCATATGGTATCACGAAAATTGTGACCAAGTCCCAGGTTGCTGATCTGACTTTCTGCCTCATTTACACACAATTGCAGGGTCTCAATTGTTTCTCTTACCATTGACAACACAACATACCTATATTGTTTTTCACTCTTGATCTTTTTTATTTTTATATTTCTGTATGTTTCTTTATTATTATTATTGCAATGTTGTTATTATTATTGTTATCATTATTATTTTATTATATTTATTTTGTTATGTTTTATTAAAATTTTTATTTATTTGAATTATTATTATTATTATTATTATTATTTTTAATATTATTATTATTATTATTATTATTGTTATTATTATTATTATTATTATTAGTAGTAGTAGTAGTAGTATTAGTATTAGTATTAGTATTAGTATTAGTATTAGTATTAATATTATTAGTATTATTAAATTTTAGCCCCCAGGCCCCGATGTGGGTCAGTGACCTGTTCCCGGGTGGGCTAATCCCCGTAAAAAAAAAAAAAAAAAGGAAAGCAGCCCAGTAGCCTATTATTAAATCCTTGAGTTAAATTCCCGAGTACAATGCCATCTTACTCAAGGGATTAAATAATCGTACTCCAATGGTTAATAATATCTTTGTTTGCTAGTTCACTGTACTGAAGGAACTAAATCATCTTACTCAAATGGTCAAGAGTTTTCATGCTAAGTGATGACAAAGTCAATGTATAGATTGTTAAGAATTATTATCTATCTCTCTTGTGTTAGTTTAGACTTCTTTTAAATGACCATGATACATATTTACTAGGGCTTACACAATATATTTTCCTCGTATATATATAGAGCAGAGTTTGCACTTCGCTGGTTGACTTTATCTGAAACACAAAAATTTAGCCCCCCCCCAAAAAAAAACTCACATTAATTACACTGAGACTCTGCCTTAGCTAGATGCCTTCACTTAGCACCGGACATTATTAAAGCAGAAAATATTTGGGAAGAGATTGTCTACCTAAAATATTATCTCATAACTGATGATCAGTGAAAATTTTCTACATACAGTAGGTACAGTTGAGGATAAAAACCATTCTTCGGGCAGGCAGGAAGGGAGGTAGTGTATGGAAGGGTGAGGGTAGATGGAGACTTTGGAACCGTCACATAAAGGTGGCGATAAAAAGGTCAATGATTTTCTTTCCACTTCACATTTTTTTTAATTATGAAGCAGATCCACAACACTCCCTCCCTGGGTGTTACGTTCTTTTTTGTGGTTTCGCCGATCAGTTGGATTTTTTTTACATCTTCAGTTACGAGAAATATGAGTCCCAGGAACCTTTGAGAATCTAAACCCTGGACTTTGGAAAATTGCCTGGATTGTGTTGTGGGCTGAACGTCGTAAAGCAATACGGATTGTTGTGGATACATCGTGAAGAAGAAGAGTTGGGAGAAGGATTATAATGGAATTAGTTGGGTTGTTGTAGTAGCTGTTTTATTATTAAGAGAAGAGACTCCGGTTTGTAGTAGTGTCAGGTCAAAGCAGGTCAGGTGTTTGGATATTCTAGATCGTAAACGAGTACAATCATCGAGGCCTGTTGTCTCGTTTCTTAAGTGACGTCTTCTTTTGCCATTTTTTCTTTCTTGTTTATCTTCCCATCTTTTAATCTTTTTCTTCATTCTTGACCATCAGCAAGAGGTTCTTAAATGTTCTTGTTGTTGTTGTGGTTCTTAATAACCTTAGTGAAGGGTTAAGACACAGAACCAAGTACCGGGAGTGAGATCATTAAGGTGTGACAGACCACAGGATGACTCACCCAGTAAACCATATTACACACCAGCAACATTTTTTTTTTCAGGAAGACAGAAACATATCTTGGTTGTGTTGGTGATCTGTTTGGTGCCAAAGGGCTTTGTGCCTGTCTGTCTGTCTGTGTTTTGCCGTTTGAGTGTGTTTAGAATTATGTTTCTTTTTATTTTAAGGAAGAGTTGTGGGAGGGATATACTGTAGAGTATGAGTGAGGGCAGGGAAGGGAGGGGGAGAGAGAAGGGGAGCGAGAGACGTATACAGAAGAGTCGTCATGCACCTTCCTTTATGTAATTGTGTTGTTAGATGGTGATGTAGAGGTGTGTAGGGGGAGGGTAGCGGAGGCAACAGCTACCGCAGTGCAGTACACGCCTCACGTCCCCTCTCACACGCTACACTGGGTACCACGAAGATAATTAAGTCGATTACCTGGAGGCGGTCGTCAGGTGTAATCTACAGTGGATTTTCACCCCGAAAATCATGCAGAAAATAGATAAATTAGGTTGTTTATTTTCATGCCCTTTTTTTTGTATCAATGAAAGTCTGAGGAAGTTTAATGGTCGATGAGTTGAATCCCACCCTCTCCTCGACTCAAGCCTCACGCACCGCTTTCACGTATCTTCAAGTAACTATCCAATTTACAAGGAACAATTATAGAGGATTAATTTAGGAGAGAATTGAGCTTAAATGAAGAAATAGTAACACTGAGTTAAGTCTGATGAGTATGACATCCATGTCAAGTCTGTATATACAAGATCAAATTCTTTTGATATGACCAGATTCTTTACTGTAAAAATGATCCACAAGGACTTACTGATTCACTCCTTAACTACATCTCTTGGAGGATCCTTCCACAATTAATCAGCAGCTTTTGGTAACTATTTTATAGGTATTATGTCATCACCTAAACCCTGTTCAGAGATATCAGTGTTTGTTAAATTGTATTCATCATTTTATACAAGTAAAGGCGATATCCTGTTATCAAGTTAGATATTCACCAAAGGAGAACTTTGGTACACCTATATCTGTTATCTTGATTCATGTTTCCATTAAAACACCCAACAGAGAATTATATACAGTACTCGAGGCTCTACGGGTGAGGCCAAGACAAGACCCAAGCAGCCCTACATGTGTTTATTATAATATTATAACATTTTAACTTACCTCGAAACTCTAACTATATTTCCAAGCTGTTTTTGTTTATTTTATAACTTTTGTTACTTGTCTACTCACTCGGATCCTCTCATTTTTCTTACACTCTCCCGCCATGATACAAGATGACCGAGTTCAAGAATGTACACTGACTCTCCTATCATTCTTTTTCATATTATATGAGTTATACAACTGTGTTGCCCTTACATAACAAACCAAGATCCGGATTATCCTTGTCGCTCAACATAATCAAGGGTAACCCATCATTCTCACCATTGTGTCCTGGGTTCAATCTCCGGCCCGGGACAGATGGGAGAAAGGTGTAACCCAGTGTGGTCTTACTAAATATTGAAGGTTTTCTCCGGGTACTCTGGTTTCCTCCAATGCTAACACTGGGTAATGAACGTAAAGAAAGCAACAAAGAACTGACTAACCGCCCGAACGCCGAGTTAACTGATAAGTGGTGAAATTAAAACAAAATAAATAAATGTGTGTACATTTCAAACTGCCCGAGTCTGAGGAACATGCCAGTCCCCTGAAGTTAACAAGTGATGTGTTATTAATTTTTTTTTCGTTTCTTAACTGACTTGCTCATTGAGTTTATCTGTACCCGAAGCGTTATAGCCACTAAAATGTTGTATCCTGATATGTTGTATGTAGCCCATGATAATGTAGCCTATAATGTAGAGAGAGAGAGAGAGAGAGAGAGAGAGAGATAATAGTTACACCACACACACACACAGAACTCGATGCTAATGTCTGTTATTATTCATAACGAAGCAATCACGACCACTGCCTGGCCTGATGAGAAAATAATGGTTACACCCTAACGGATACGTCACAATGGAAATCCTATAATGGGCACGCGCTAATGGGTACACAATAATAGGCATACTTTTAAAGGGTACAGAGTAATGGTAACAATTATTGGATATACCATAATGGTTACACAAAAATGGTTACACAGTAAAGAGCACACGTTAATGGCCACACAGTAATGAACATATGTTAATGGGGACATAATATTGTGCACACTTACTGGATATACGATAATGGGTGTACAAAAACGAACAAATGTTAATGGTTACACACTTATGAGCATAAGATAATGGGAACACAATTTTGGGCAAACGTTGATAGGTAGATTATAATGGACACGAATAAACGGGTGAACTATAACGACCACAACATACACATACTGTTAAGAGACAGATAACATAACGAACGCCTTACTAAATACACCGTAAATGACTTATTAACAACACGCTATAGTGGCCACATCTCGAGGAGTATCACTAACTCATCGCTTTGTGAAAACCATCAGGAGTAGACAGCAAAAAAAGTAAATTTGCTGATGACACTACAATAGGGGGTTTAATTAAATCTGATGGGGACTCCGCAAAACTACAGGAATAAGTAAAAGAAATCGATTGGTCTAAAAAATGGCAGATGAAATTTAATGTGGATAAATGTAAAGTACTTAGTTTAGGAGATGTAAACAGAGAAACCAGATATCAGATGAACAACGATGTTTTAGAGAAATCAGTTTGTGAGTAACATTGAGAAGTAATGATTGGTACGAATCTTAAACCAAGTAAACAATGTGTATTTGCTCGAAACAAACCTCACAAAGTACCTGGGTTCATACAAAGGAGTGTTAGTTACAAGACTAGCGAGGTTATCCTAAAACTATATCATGCGCTTGTGAGACCTCACTTGCATTATGCAGTTCAGTTTTGGTCGCCGTACTACAGAATGGATATAGAATCCCTAGAAAGACTTCATAAGAGAATGACAAGACTAATCCCGGGCATTAGGAACCTTGAGTACAGAGACAGGTTAAAGCATCTTAATTTGCACTTCCTCGAGAGACGAAAGTGAGAGGCGATATGATAAAGGTGTATAAATGGAAGTCAGGGCTAAACAAAGGTGATGTAAGAAAGGTACTTAAATTATCCAACCAGGAACGAACTCTTAGCAATGGTTTTAAATTAAACAAATTCAGATTTAGGCGCAAAATAGGTAAACATTGGTTTGGAAACAGAGTAGTGGATGAGTGGAACAAGTTACCAAACATCATCATTAACTCGAATACGCTGGATAGCTTCAAACATACTATAGGTTGGATGGATATATGAGCGATAAGGGTTGGGTGTAAACGGGACTGCCCAGTATGGGCCAATAGGCCCGCTGTAGTTTCCTCCATTCTTATGTACTTATGTTGTGTTACCATCCCGTTTTATTATCTTTACCTGTTATGAGCAGTGTGACCAACGTCTTATATTACAGTGTTGAGGTTTTACTGGCGGAGGTGTAGTGTGTGTGTTTGTGTATTTCCTGACATATACACGTATATGTCCTTTATCAAATTTTATTCACGCTGCCTGAAAGTGTGAGAGGGGTGTTAGCGGCCACTAAAGGTAATTTACGAATGTTTTAGTTCATAAAAATTTGCAGCCACGTTGTCATATCAGAACTGTAAACCTGGATGACGATGAGGTACTGTACACAGTGTACAGCACTCCCTCTCACTCCGCCTCCTGCCAGCATAATCCATCATGGCCGTCCCCCTACACTCTCACTCGTGTATTAACTCACGTAGGATAAAATCGTTGCCCTTTTTTACCCTATAGGCGATGAGGTGAATTTGAAAGCGGATGGTGCAAGAACTTCCGTAGTACATGGCTTCGGCTGTGAACAGATGCCGATGGGGTACAATGAAAGACAAAAGTCGTGTCATGAAATTTGGTGAAAACATATGCCGAAGGGCTCAACTTTTGGTGTGCTCTGGCTTGTGGTAGGGGGCTCTCATAATGTTTCACGAGTTATACTTAATCTTCGGACAAAACCGCGACACGACTTTTGTCTTTGATTTACATGTATGTGGGTGAAGCTTTAGCGACACCGAGGGGGGGCCTTTCAGAGGGAATCATAAAGGAACAGGCATTAATTACATGATTGTTTCAATAATTAAGAAACTCGACCAATGTAGTTGTATATGCGTGGTTTAGTACTAGAACTTGATACAATTAAGTCTAGTCACAGACTGGACTAATATGAGTGCACAATTAACAGTCATCTGGTACAACAGATGGTGTATGTGTATTGTCTGCTATAATTTTTAATAATGGAACATAATTCACATTACATGAGGCAGTAAATAATTATATTTTTTAGCATGAAAAGAATGTATTCGCTTCCAGGCTCACAGCCCTCCCAAGACGATGGTGGAGTGTAGCTCACGGGAGTCGTTCATCGGCAGCCTCTCCCCTGCCCCCACTGATCATCCCATCACACAGTTCGAGCTTGACAGTGCTCGTCGCTCTAGAAAAGACACCTCTCCTGGGGATGATCAGATAACCTACTCCGTCCTCAACACCTGTACTAATATTCCTAACGGCCCCTTGCTTGCTCTCTACAATATGTCTTATGAACATGGGGTTCTCCCGTCTAACTGGAAAAATGCCACTATTATCCCTATCCCTAAGCCGGAAGATCCTGGGAAATATCGACCCATTAGTCTTACCTCCTGTGTTTGCAAGATGATGGAGAGGATACTCCATCGTCGCCTTCTACACACCATAGGCGGCTTCCACAACTCCCTCAATGGTTTCATACAACATCGCAGCACAGCACACTCCATTGCTTCCTTTTATTGCAATCATACTGCCCGCGTCTCCGTCTTCCTTGATATCAAGGGAGCCTTTGATACGGCTCAGCCTACCCTCATTTTAGCTGAACTTGCGCGGTTAGTGGTTAAAGGGAGACTTCTTCAATGGATCGCCTCTTACCTCACTGGACGTCAGGCCCGGGTTCGCGTTGAAGGCTCTATATCTCCTGTTCAAGAAATGAACCTCGGCACCCCTCAAGGTGGAGCCCTGAGTCCCACCTTGTTTAACACTCTTATGCACTCCATTGCATCTCTCCCGTGGCCGACAGAAGTTGTCCACTCAGGATATGCCGACGATGTCCTCCTCCAAGCCCCTGACTACCTCAGCATGCAGGAAGCCCTTGATTTGGTCTCCAGAGAGTGTGATTCACTTGGTTTCCTTCTTTCAACTGCGAAAAAAAAAGCCATGTGGCACGGTCGTGTTGTACCTCCACCCCTTCTCTTATAAGGGACGCCCTTGGACTGGGTTAATGAGACAAAATACCTGGGTGTGTATGTAACTCGCACACGTTGTCAGATCCCTGAAGTCCGCTATCTTCGAGACATATGCTTTTGGCGTCTCGCTCCCCTCTCTACCATGTGGTGCCACCATCCATGTACTTCTCACCATGTACAAGTCCTTTGTCCGTTCCTGTGTCGACTACGCCGCCCCTGCCCTCGTCAACATTAGTCGGACTGCTGTCAACCGTCTCGAAGTTATCCAGAGGAAAGCTGCTCTATCATCCTTGGGGCTCCTCAGTGGACACGCTCTACTTCTCAATATACCGACCTTGGTCTTTCCCCCTTACAGGATCGTGTCCAGGAGTTTTACCTAAAAACTGCCGTTTCCATTCTACGGGATCCTCGGGGCAACTATGTCCAAGCCAACATGACTCCTGCTGTCCGAGGCCGACCTCCATCTAAAAGACAGTGGCGAGGGTCACTCATCCGAGCCCTTCAGGAACATGACCTCCTGCCTGATATTGTTGTCACCCCTGCTGTTGGTTCGTCTCCTTCTCCCTGGCTGGATTTTCAACCTGAAGTGATTGCCCTCGGTGGACCGCTCCTGAAATCCCAGGTAAACCCTGTTATTCTCTGCAAATACCTCCTCTCCAGGATCGCCCACTGGTCCCCAGGTAGGGTCGTCCTCTACACTGATGGTTCTGTTGACCCCGCCTATCAAACTGTCTCTCAGAGTTTCTGACGGGGCATCCTCCACTCAGGCTGAACTAATAGCCCTCCTTGCTGCCCTTCTCGCTGAGGAAGAAGTAGACGGTTTCTGCCCCTTGCTTGACTGCTGTGATTCCAGGTCTGCTCTCGACGGGATCGCATTTGGATCAGGGGAAAATAAGGACCTCATCCTCCGAATACGAGGGTTAACATACACACTTCAGGATGCAGGCCGTCCTGTGACATTCCTATGGATACCCAGTCATGTCGGTATCTTGGGGAATGAGGCACCAGATGGCCTTGCCAAGACTGGCTGCAACAAGGCCACACCTGACTACGTTGTTCCTCGAACACTTTTACAGCTTAGGACCCAAACTCGCCGCAAACAGAGAGAAGCTCGGGAAGCAGCCATCCCCCTGGACTCCCCGCCCACCTGGTACGATGTCCTCCGCAAACTTCCTGACCTCTCGTACGTCTATGGAAAAGGGTCGCGGAAAGGGGACGTGATTGCTGCCTGTATCATCATTGGGTATGACTTGCTTGGGAGATTGGTATCCCCGCATCCCCTGAGCAACGCTCTTGTGCATTATGCAGAAGACCCGACAGCAGCACCCTTATCCACTACCTCCTAAGATGTCCCCACACACAACTCTTCCGTGACGCCTGCTGGACCACCACTCCACGACCCCCTGACGGAGACACGATGATCCTCCCCATACTGGCCAGATATTATGTAAATAACATGATTATGTGTCAAAGGAATACCCTTCCTTCCTTAGGCTTTAGTAAGCCCCTTTATAATAGTTATACTGTATATACTTGTCACACTTGCCAGATGCTTCTTGTGTCATTGTACAGGGGTACCGAGTGACAGCACTAGGATCCCTCTTTCTCTATCAAGGAATAAACAATTGAAATTGAAATTGAATCGGCAGCCTTATTTGTTCAAAGTAAAAGGTGTTGGTAACAGATGCAAATTTTTTAATTCATTGGTTATGAATAAAATACGATTGTGATTCTAACCAGTAGAAGCTGCTGCAGTACATGTCTCGCTCACTTACTGTATAGGTACACGACTGGCTGGCTGGGTGGTGGGCGTGACCTCGACTTACTGACTAACTTGTATTTTGGTGAAACACCTAAAGTTAAAGGTTTACAACACACAACCACTAAATTAGACCAGCTGAAGTATAGCATTCAGAGTGAGTGCACCAACATTTGCCATGAAACACTAATAAACATTCAGGTCTCTTATTTCTTAGAAACTATACGTGTGTGCACTTTAATGACATGCAACTCGAACACTAAGAGTAATAAAAATGAATATTCCAACCTGCCCATGAGTCCTGATTTATGTTGCATACCACATGAGCGAAATGCACACAGCGAAACACATCATACATTATCACCAGACATATCAAGTCTTTCACCAAAAAATAAATGATGAAATATAGACGCTGGTCTAGTACAAAGAAGTTCTTATCTAATTATTTTTGTTCACCTTGTTGAGAAAGTAAACCAGGAGGTAGGAGATAATTGTACACCATGACCAGCCATCACCTGGATCAGTGCCTCCATCCTGGCTATCTGTCAATTCTACTGCTATATGTAATCCAAGCAGTTAATGATGAATCCGTGGGAACACCGTGAGCTGGTTAGACCTGTGTGTGTTTGTGTGTGTGTGTGTGTGTCCCTCTTTTGCCATTAGCGGCTTCAGTTCCCGCATGAATTTTTAATATCTAATGCTTACTGGTGGTGGTGGTGTTGGAGTTCGCTTTGAGCGTCCAGGTGTTTGAAAGAAAAAAGCAGATATAGAATCCTGTTCGCTGTAGAAGTTAGCTTGAAAATTATTAAGGGGGAGAGAACCACAAGAGCGATCCCCGGTAATGCGCCGTGCTGTTCACTCTCGGCGCTCGGAATTACTTTTGAAAAATTTCAAGGAACGATTTTTTTTTTATTCCTTCTCTGGGCTGATGTCTCTGTTGAAGTGTTTAAAGTCATTGTACTTTTATCTCCTCCTCTTTTTGGCATCTATCCTCTCAACCTCCATTCTTCTCTGAGACCAACTGAGAAATCTGCCAATTATTTGGGGTATCAGTACGTTCTCCTATCTCCCGTTCCTCTCTGAAATCAGCTGAAAGGAACACCGGCACTGAGACCTTGAACACCTTGTCGTCCTGAGCTCGGGCAAACAGAAAACCGTCTGAGTTGTATTGAACGTTTGGCGGGTGATCGTACCACACTCAGGAGGAACCCTGAGGCTCGTTTACGTGTATAGTTAAGGCCGTTGAGGCCACATGTCTTTCAGGAATGACTATAAGGCAGAGGGACGCAGGAATGACTATAAGGCAGAGGGACGCTGGAATGACTATAAGGGACTCTTAGGCTATATATTTGGATACCCAGTAGTTCATTTTACTACATTTCTTTTCCAGTGATGAAGAACCTCACGTACATTGATATAGAGACTTAGAGAAGAGAGAACATAATTTAGTATGCCAACACCGCCGTGAATAGTGTACACAGAGTTCACCAGCTGTGCCACCTAAGAGAGAGTGTCTTTCATCCGTGAAGAACCTCTCTCCAGGGCCAAGGGCATTCGGTATGACTATGTCTCTCTTTCCCTCGACCTGCAGATTTTCTCTTGCTCTAAATTTTGTATCTCACTCTTATCTGGAACCTAATTATATATTTCTTGACCAATGAAAACCACTCTCCGTGTATTAAGCAGTATTTCTCCACCAATAACAAACCATATCTTCTGTGAAATCTCACCCTTTTCTTCGATCAATAAGCATTTCTTCTCAGCGTTTTGTTCAAGTATTTTCACCAATGAAACCGAACTCAAACTCTTCCCTGTCTTCAAGAAACCAGAAAAGTGAATTCTAATTTGCTAGAAGGTTTCTTGGCCGTAAGATTGACATGAAAACTTTGGTGGGTACATTTCACCTTCAGACTGAGCTATCGAGATGTGTGTTTCACGACAAATATAATTCTGGGTTCCTCCGACAGCCAGGCGGCAAGAGAGGCTGAGAGATGACTGGCTGTGTACATTTGTCCTCATATTTCTTTCTCTTTATTCTTCTATTTTATTATGTTCTCCTCGTATTTCGGTTTTTGTTTTTCTCTTTCATCTATTTTTCTTCAACAACTTGGAGAGGGTGTAACCCGGAAGAGCAAGATGACAATAAATGCACATAAAGTTAAAAAAGATAATATTGACTGAAGCAAGGATGAGAGGAGTAGCACTAACGTAACAATAATAAAGAAAACAAACAAATGAAAATAAAGACTAGAACGAGAAAGATGATTGCGGAGATAACATAACAAAAATTATGTACTCAAGTTCTCTACCTTTTTAGGCAGGAGTTTTTAAGATCACGTTTTTTCTCATTACTTCTCAAGATCTGGTGTCCAATGACGTAAATATTTAATTAAAATGCTATCATAACTAGATAGGAATTACTCATACTCTGTTGAGGAAAATTAGATAAGTCTTTGGTAACGGTGTCTTTTAAACTAGTATGCATAAAACTTCTTTTTATCGGAATTTTTATCTAACTGTTTGTTTTGATGTATAAATTGCAAATCAAACGGAGAAACAAGGAAAAATCTAGTATAGATTTACTTGAGAAGCAACAAGCTAGACTATGCGTGAGAGACGTTTTGTTTATGTTTGGTTTCTTCCAGTAATATAGGACCATGACTTACGTCAGCCTTTTCCATCGTTCATTTATTCATCCACAATAAAATCAGATATATCTCAGTAATGGTTTTTGTCGATTCGTCAAAGACTCATTTTTCTATTAAACCCGTAAAAGGTCTCCATTCTCTGCATTAAAGCAAATGTTTAAGTACGAATTGTAAAGTAATCAATCCCTTATTAAGGGTGCATGTCTACACTAGAACACACCCAAGACTCTGAGACTCCCAACACTGTTTGTCAATGTTTATGATTAACCGAGACTCGCGAGTGTTGC
The DNA here is from genome assembly GCA_958450375.1 of Homarus gammarus. Taxonomy (NCBI): domain Eukaryota; kingdom Metazoa; phylum Arthropoda; class Malacostraca; order Decapoda; family Nephropidae; genus Homarus; species Homarus gammarus. The sequence continues at coordinate 1,082,680 of CAUDMG010003670.1, read as the reverse complement.
CACCCAGAGTTAGTGACAGCTTCATAAACTCCATGTTTCATTATTTTCACCCCTGTTTATCATTCATATATTTTTTCTTATATCTTGTTTCATCTTTTCTAACAACATTTTCCTTTTATTATTTTCGTCAGTGATATTCATATATATTTTTTTCCATTTCTTCTGTCTCGTTGCTCTTCTATATTTTCTTTAGTTAAAATATCATGAATCTGTAGCGTTCATATATTATTGAGCCAATACAATATTTCACCTGACCTGAAAAGTGTTGATGACGACGCAGGAAGACAGACACACACACACACACACACAACTGAGAGAGTTTCTCCTGCTGGCTGAGACGAATCACCGTAAAACGTCCAATCTTGTATTGATGGCTGAGGATAACAGGAAACAGGTGGGAAGGACTTAAAGATGACATACCTTTAAATTAATAGTGTTGGGTTGCAGAGAGTGTGCAGGGGCAACTGGAGGCGGACGATGTGTTTTGGGAGACACTTGTTGTGATGCCTAGTGAAAACATATGAAGCAAAATAACAATAGAATCTTAGTGTTTATCAAGATGCAGCCTGGTCCCTGCACTCGATCAAAATGACACCACATTCAAATTATATAAACATAAACCTACACCACCACCGACTATTTCAAGAGATTTTTATCATCTGTTGCGTCTCATAATAAATCGTTAACCCCGTAACTCTGTGGGTTTGAGCCGACCATCAGCCGATCACTATCGTGATGTAACCAGTAAATACTCTAGTCCAGAATTATGTCCCCCCCAAAAAAAAATAAAACGTTTCTAATGACTTAAAAATATTATAAGACATTTTCATCATAAGGTCAATAAGAAACACACCGATAATTATTAACTTATGTTTGCCGTTGATGAAACGTTGTTAATAATCTGATGCTGTGTCTCTATGAGGTGGGGAAATCTTATTACAGAGTCATAACAGGTGGTGATGGAGTTGTCATCTACTGTAGGTGATTTAGTCTAAATATAGTGTCAGCTTCAGAGAGAGAGCGAGAGAGAGAGAGAGAGAGAGAGAGAGAGCGAGAGAGAGAGACGAGCTGCATCATCTCCTCTCTATCACTCTTAAGATCTTACTGAAGTTTACATCGTACAAAATAAGCTGAAATATTCCTGGAATATTATTGGTCATTTGATCGACCCCGATGACGTACCAACAACATGTTATATCAATACTCCTTACCTCGTTTATAGATCACTGAAACCTTATGACGAGTAATTTTTTTTAGTATATATTATAATTATGTACACACAGTTACATTGGAGCATGATTGACGTTCTACGAATACACATTTCCATTTCAGTCCCGTTAATTCTAGTGATTTACTCAACAGAGTTTAATAGTAGCCTATGAAATGCATGGTGCGTTACGACAATAATTTGATTCACGTACGACACTTTGTAAACAGCAGTTTTGCGAACGGTGGTGCAGATTCTATCACTTTCTTTTTTTCTAGAACGAGTGATAACTGGACCCAAACACAATTTACATAATACAACAAACCCGTCAAGAGTGGATACACTTACTAATTAATTTCTGTTGTTTCCACTGTCTAAATCCTCTTTTTCTTTTCCTTTATACTTGACCTCTCTCCATCATCTTTGTTCCTCTCTTAACCTCCCTCTCGTCCTCTCTTTATGTTCTTCTCTTCCTATCCTTACGCTCACTCCCTGACAACTTTCTTCTGCACCACTTACCACCCCACAATCCCCGGCTTAACCATTCTCCCTCTTCTCTCTCCACCACCCATGCCCTCCCCCCTCAATCACCACTCCCCCAGCACCACCAATAACCCGCCTTCGTCCCCAGGCTCTCCCCAGCACCACCAATCTCAGGGGTGTCTCCATTTACTACCATTAGGTGACGGTGGGGTCATCGGCGTCCATTCACCCGGAGACAGCAATGGATGAGGGCAGTTTGTCGAGGGTGGGTGTGATCTAAGGAGACAATGGGTCCCGTCGATGACCTGTTGGGCACCGCTTTACACTTTTCACCCTTACTTGCACACTGACTTAGCAAGTGTCACTCACCACTCCTCCTACACTTCACTTTTTTATCTTTTGTTTTAGTTTAAATTTACCGCTGTATAATTTTTTATGTAAGATGTAATTGTCGTTGTTGCTGATTTTATTTGCAATATTTTTTTAATTTTTCAGTCGTTTTTATAATTTAGATTTTAGTTGATTCGCTTTCTTTTCATCACTTACTTTTAATTATTTTCTGTGATTTACGAAGTATAACTTTTGTATCTTTTTCTCAAATCGGGTCACTTGTGTTTCTTGTGTTCTCTAATATATTTCTCCAAGTTTATGTTATTTCAAGTCACGTTATATCGGAAGAAATATTCCCAATACACACACAAAAAACAAATCGATGTGATAAAGATCAAAAGATTTCTGCTAGTGTTTAACTCTGCAGGTGAGAGGAGGAAGCAGACCTCTAGTACAGGGCGTCAGGTGAACACTACTGATATTCTTCTCTTATAATACACTACCTTACTACCTCACCTTCAAGCATCAGGTAAAGATTGTTTCCCACTTATCTCAGACATTATCGCTGTCTGTTTTTCTACCCATTGACTTCTAACCTAACCTAACCTAACCTAACCTAACCTAACCTAACCTAACCTATCATAAAACGGTCCCAGACTTTTGATATTCCCACATGTATATAATGGGAAATTCTTAAATAAAAAATTATCAATATAATATGATCATAATAATGTTTTAAGGATTTATCATGAAAGTCGTGAATTAGTTTAGGTTACATTACGTTAGGTAAAGATTATGTTAGATTAAATTAGGTTCGGATAAATTGGAGTTGGTAAGATAAGGTTAGGTTATATTGGATTATGTTACATTAAGTTTGGTTAGGTTAGATTATATTATTAGATTAAGTTAGGTTAGGTTAGAGTAAGTCTGATTAATGAGGTTAGGTTAAGATAGTTTTGGGTATAGATTATGTTTGGTTAGATTATGGTATACTAAGTTAATATAGATTAAGTTAGGTTAAATTAGGTTAATATAGGTTAGTTTAAGTCAGATTAGGTAAGTTTCGCTTCCAGGTCAAGTGAGCCAGGCGATAGTGTTAAAGGCACGACGTGTGTGTTATGTTATTGAGTCTTCTATGTTGTAAGCTCACACGACTGACCTTGTAACTATATTAGTTTGCCATCAATATTAGCGAGAAATATTTAGAAAATGATGAAAAACATGTTTGTCATGACCTGTGTTTGTCGTGACTTGTTAATAAGAAAATAAGGAGTCTGCAATAGGCCGGTTGGCCTGTGCATAACAGCTCCCGTCGAGAGTTACTACCACTCTCTATAATCCATGAATCTATCTAGCCTCCTTTTAAAACTTTCCAGCGTTCCAGCACTTACTACAAAGTTGCTAAGCTTGTTCCACTCGTCCACCACCCTATTTGTGAGCTACTTCCTTCCTATCTCCCTCCTAAACCTAAACTTATCCAAGTTAAACCCGTTGCTACTAGTCCTATCCTGCTAGGATATTATAAGAACTTTATCTATTTCGCCTTTATTGATTCCTTTCACCCACTTAAATACTTCTATCATATCTCCCCGCACTCTTCGTCTTTCTAAGGAATGGAAGATTTATTTTCTTTAATCTATCTTGATATGGAAGGTTTCGACTTCCCGGAATCATTTTCGTCATTCTTCGCTGCACCGACTCCAGTGAATTGATATCCATTCTATAATAAGGGCACCAGAACTGAACAGCATAATCGAGGTGCGGCCTGACAAGCGCAAGATATAGTTGCAATATGACCTAAGCACTCTTATTACTTACACTTCTAGATATAAAACCTAATACCCTGTTTGCCTTATTTCGAACATTAACGCACTGTTTTCTAGGCCGTAGGTCCGGGCTTACAAGTACCCCTAGGTCTCTTTCACAAGTCGACTTCTCTAGGTTGATGTTGTTAAGGCTGTATACATTGACAATATTTGTTCTTCCAATATGACAGTATTTTTTTCTACCAATAAAGATGCTCTGAAATGCGTTTGTCATGAACTGTGTTTATCATGACCTGTGTTTGTCGTGACCTGTACTGTTGTGACTTGCGTTATCCTGACCTGTGGATGTCCTAACCTGTACTTGTCATAATCTGCGTTTGTCGGGGTCATGAGTTGATGTTTAAGCATCTCGGGAGGAGGGAGGGAGGAGTGCGATGTTCACATCTTACCCATCTTCCCTTCATCCCTCTACTCCCTCTTCCGCACTTCCTCCCACTAACTCTCTACATCTACCCCTTCCACTTCCACCCCCCCCCCATTTACACTTCCCCCGACTTCCACCTCCCCCTATACCCTTCGATATCGAATTTTGGGACGAAAATGTAATCAGTAGAGACGAGAGTGGAGAGTCTGGGATTAATGGTGGACAGGGGAAACCTCGACCATGGGGGAGGGGGGCGGAGAGGAAGAGGAAAGTGAGAGAGAGGTAGAGTAGGAGACAGAGTGTGGGGAAGAGGGGTAAAGGGGAGATACAGGAGAGGGAATGGCGAAACAAGAGAGAGGAAGGAAGCGAATACCCATGTAAACAAAGTAACCCAGATGACCCACATATTAATTTCCGGTATTTCTGGTTCATCCCATCAGGTCCTCATTACTGCAGGGAACCACCATGCATAATATAGTAATATCTTGAAATATTACCCAATATGTATGATTACCTCCATATATTTCCACGTTGGGCCGCCATCACGGTCTATAAGCATTTATAAACTTCACGATAACTAAAGGATGTAATTTTTTAGGGTATATATTTTTCGTGGATGATGAATTGGAATCCAACCAGGCCGTGTTGGATAGTTTATTTAGTGGATTCCAGTCAGTATTTGTTACTGCGGAATTATTCAATGTGAGGGATTTATTAGGATATTGCTGTAGTTTGCTCACTTTATATTGGAGATTTATGGTCTTGCGTGTGTAAATCTGTGCGTAAGTGGGAGGTATTGACTCTCTTTCAATAAATTCGTTGTTGTTTTTTTTCCAGTGGAAGGATCCGTGCAAAAGCCTTGGTCAGGTGTTCTTCATTTACCTTTTATCTGTAACTGCTTGGGAGTCTTGAGCATTACGAGCATTACGAAGTGTGGTTAAGTGAGAGAAGAAGAAGAAGAAGAAGAAGAAGAAGAAGACCTGGAAAAAGTAGAAGAAGAAGAAGAAGAGTGAAATAGCAAAACGCACACACACACACATAATGGTAGTGTTTGCTCTTCGTTCGTCGGTCCCAGGTATGAATTTCTTTAAGGTGTGGCTGTTGCCTATAAACACCACAACCACAGCTTGAGTTGACAAGGAGTACTCCAGGAAAACCGGACAACTCGTTTACCGCAGTAGGTAAACATTATGCTGAAACCTGCCCATGGTTTCCCTCTACCCGGTGATTCAAACCGTTGCCACTTGTTTACGGGGAAATATGCTGAACAGTATGCAATCAATCATATACACATACACATACATAAGCACTAAGAAACATTCACGCAAGTACACACAAAAATGATAATACACTCAATGAAAAGATAATAATAATAATAGTAATACTACTACTACTACTACTACTACTACTACTACTTTTTTTTTTTAATTGGCCTCCAGCCTCCCCCAATAGCCACACCTTCGCCACCATTTAATTACCTTAATATTAAATATCCTAATACATAAGCTGTAACATAACCTCTGGGCTGCTGCTTCTGTTCGGAGACCACCTCCGCGAGTCTGGCGTAGAAACATCTTGCACTTGGTCCCATCCCACCAGAGGTTGTGAACACTAGAGGAGTAAAGCTGCCTTGATCAACGTTTTGAATTCTCTCCCCATATGCCCTTCTCTTGTCGTTCTCATTCCTCCTATGTGCAGCATCGAGAGCTAGGTTACGATGACATGCGGCCATGGGATAAAAAATCCTGATGTCGAAGAAAGCTCGCTGTCCCTGCGTCCAGAATCCTCGAGCACTGACGTCCACACGGGCTTCATTAGATGTGTTTAATGTCCTGTGTTGGAAGATCTCACCATCCAATGGAAGGAGGGTCGGTTCTACCATGACATCCCGGCAGATTTCCTTCAACATATTTGCTGTGAGGTCCCTTACTTCGTCATGCCTCATGCATATGAAGCCCCCTTTCTTGCACACCATGGCGTGATCGCCATCATAGGAAGAGCCACACACGCTTTGGGAGGGCAAACCGTCTATTGGCCGACCGTACCTTAGAGCAATGGCATCTGTAAATTCTTGTTTATTAAAACTAAAACCTTTTGCCCTTATCGGTAACGTAGTTAACCAGTTCGAGGCGCCCACCTCCTGCGCTATAGCTACTTTTTTTTCAAATTTTCTGGTACCTGCAGCAACAGTTGCTGCAACTTATCATTTTGGCAGTGCTGTCGATCTGTAGTAATGGACCTACGAATCTTATTTACTTCCCTGGTGTCCACTTCCCCTGTTGTATTCTGGGCTATTATGTGGTCCGTGAGGGCTGCCGTGAGCTTAAGTGAAGTTTGATGTTCAGTGGCAGCAATCTCCTCTGGATTTGTTAGTCCCATCCCTCCCAGTCTTGATGGAAGTGCAAGAAGTGCTCTTACCTGCTGGGGTTAAGTCAGGGTGTTTCACTAATTTAGGAATGAAATTGACACTGATAACTTCCTCCAGAGGGTGGAGGAGGGGTCCGATATCAGGTATAGTACGCATCAGGTAGTTCCAATGATGCTTGACTCCATGGGTGAATGCAGCAAAGGCCGCATGTGGCCCTGTGTTAGCAATCTCAGACAGAGATTGGATTTCACTAACCCACTCATTCACCTTTCCCGCTACGTACTCGGTCTTGAAGTCTGCAGTGCCAATTACTGCGTCTAGATGTTTTTGGCCGTCCTTAGTTATTTTGACCTCACTTCCGCCAAAAACCTCCATTGCCCGTTCATAATGTTCTGGCTTCACGATGAGGAAGGACTTGATGGCGTTTGGGTGGTACCCTATTTGTGGGCCTCGTGATGTTACCAAGTCCCACCACTTTTTGATGTCCTCCACTTTTCCTGCTCCTGTAAGGTCATCACCATTTGCCACTTGTTTGACCCCAGTTGTTTCAAATTTTATTTCTTGTTGGAGCACTGATAGGCCAATTGCATACATTGCCATTGCAACAGGATCCCCCTGTGTTGTTCTCTGAGTTGACTGTAAGATGGTATCACCTCTTAGAGCCTTGTTGTTTACTGTATAGAGGTCTGATGGATTCCTATACGAATTTTCAACATACATTGCAAAGCTTGGACACTTGATCTTCTTGTTGTGCAGTGCAGCCTTGCGGTTAAGTATGTTGAATGCGTTTGAAGCATCCACCAGAAGAACGGCCTCACAATCACGCTGCTCAAATATCAATCTCATGGCGTGAATGGCAGCCTCCCCGCCAGCCTGGTGGCCAGCACACACTTTTAGGTTCCCTGCTGCTGCCCTGACATCATCCTTTACCACCTCCATTATGCATTTTCCGATGATCCGCCGCAGCACTTCCCCCACCCCTATAGGCCTACATCCTGGTTTCTTTTCCAGAGGAATAAGGCGGCAGGCCGTCAGGGCCTGGAGGTGATGGCAGCAAGAGGATGCAAGCTTTCTTGCAAGGGCGGCAATGGCAGTGCAGAAATCGCTTGCTACAGGGCCAAACTACTACTACTACTACTACTACTACTACTACTACTACTACTACTACTAATAATAATAATAATAATAATAATAATAATAATAATAATAATAACAACTAATAATAATAATAATAATAATAATAAAAGAAACGCACACATTCTCCCTTTTATATCTGTTTAATTTAATGACAACACTGATTAAATTTTAAGCCTTTCCTCTCCTCACCCTCTCATCGCCTTTCCTGAGACCTCGCACACTTTGTAATTTATAAATTAATCTGAGAGTTCACTTCATAACCTTGTTTAAATGTTCCATTCCAGGAGGAGGTACATACTCGTATTCTCTTAATTGTTAAGAAAGAAATTAATATTTTACTTGTCCGGGGAAGAAAACCACGACTTGATATTGGAAGTTTCGTGAGATAACTTAGGGGTTGAATAATACAAGACCTAAGCTAACCTAACCTAACCTAACCTAGCCTAACCTAACCTAACCGAGCGGAGTCTTAGAGGGTAATATTATAATACTGAAGAGTAGGAATATTATCAATGTTATAGTTGTTGTCTTAGTTTAATGCGAGTTTTGGTTCTTTAGTATGTATTATTTGGGTCCATTAGTGTGTATTTGGGTCCATTAATATTTGTTCAGGACGTTTAGTATGCGTTTGGGTTCTTTAGTCTGTGTTTGAACCCTTCAGTATGTGTTTAGGTTCTTTAATGCGTGTTTGGATCATTTAGTGCGTATTCGGGCCTCAAGAAACACAAATTTATCAATTATTCCCAGCATGGCTTCACAAGTGGGCGTTCATGTCTGACAAATCTATTATCATTCTTTTCAACTGTTTTCGAATCTTGTATAACGGACACGATTATGATGTGGTTTATCTAGACTTTAGCAAATCCTTCGATAGGGTCCCCCACGAAAGACTAATACGTAAAGTGGAGTCACATGGAATTGGAGGAGATATTCTAAACTGGATTAGGGCGTGGTTACAGGATAGGAAACAGCGAATAAGCATTAACGGCACTAAAACCCTCACTAGTGGAGTACCCCAAGGCTCAGTACTTGGACTATAACTATTTGTTATATAAATAAACGACATAGATATTGGCGTACACAGCGACGTAAGTAAATTTGATGACGACAGTAGAATAGGGCGTGTGATTAAATCTGACGAGGACTCCGCAAAACTACAGGAAGATCTAAAATTTTCGCATGGTCTTGAAAAATGGCAGATTAGATTTAATGTGGACAAATATAAAGCACTTAGCCTAGGAGACGTAAATAGAGAAACTAGATATCAAGTGAACACCGTCAATATAAAGAAATGTGACTGTGAGAAAGATTTAGGGGTAATGATAAGTAGAAATCTTAAACTAAGACAACAATGCGTATTTGCTCGAAACAAGGCTTACAAAGTACTTGGGTTCATGCAAAGGAGTCTTAGTTACAAGACAAATGATGTTATCCTAAAACTATATAATGCGCTTGTGTTTGGGCCCTTTAGTGTATGTTTGCGTTTTTTAGTATTTTTTTTTTACAGGGATTAGCCCACCCGGGGACAAGTCACTGACCCACATCGGGGCCTGGGGGCGAAAATGCAATAATAATAATAATAATAATAATAATAATAATAATAATAATAATAATAATAATAATAATAATAATAATTTATAGTGAATAAATTTTATAATCAGAAATACAAAAATGTAAAGAAGATCATGAGTGAGAAACAATATATGAATGTTGTGTTGTCAATAGTAAGAGAAACAATTGAGACCCTGCAATTGTGTGTAAATGAGGCAGAAAGTCAGATCAGTAACCTGGGACTTGGTCACAATTTTTGTGGTGCCATATGGCAGCAGGATCTACCATTAGACAATACAATATACTTTCAATATCTTCCCAGGCGGTAGTACCCCCCCTGTTTGATAGCTGTCTACTACCTACAACTTACTATGTTTTTGGGCCCATTAATGTATGTGTTTGGAGCCTTTAGTATGTGTTTCGAGCCTTTAGTATGTGTTTAGTTTGTGTTTGGGGACTTTAGTATGTGTTTCGAGCCTTTAGTATGTGTTTCGAGCCTTTAGTATGTGTTTAGTATGTGTTTGGGGGCTTTAGTATGTGTTTCGAGCCTTTAGTATGTGTTTGGAGCCTTTAGTATGTGTTTCGAGCCTTTAGTATGTGTTTCGAGCCTTTAGTATGTGTTTTGAACCTTTAGTATGTGTTTAGTGAGTGTTTGGGGACTTTAGTATGTGTTTGGAGCCTTTAGTATGTGTTTTGAACCTTTACTATGTGTTTGGGGGCCTTCAGTATGTATCTGGGGCCTTTAGCGTGTGTTTGGGTCTTTTAGTATGTGTTTGGGTCCTTTATTATGTGTTTGGATCCTTTAGTATGTGTTTGGGTCCTTTAGCGTGTGTTTGGGTCTTTTATTTGTGTTTGGGTCTTTTAGTATGTGTCTGGGTCCTTTAGCGTGTGTTTGGGTCTTTTTGTATGTGTTTGGGTCCTTTATTATGTGTTTGGATCCTTTAGTATGCGTTTGGGGTCCTTTAGCGTGTGTTTGGGTCTTTTATTATGTGTTTGGATCCTTTAGTATGTGTTTGGGTCCTTTAGCGTGTGTTTGGGTCTTTTAGTATGTGTTTGGATCCTTTAGCGTGTGTTTGGGTCTTTAGTATGCGTTTGGGTCCTTTAGCGTGTGTTTGGGTCTTTTATTATGTGTTTGGATCCTTTAGTATGTGTTTGGGTCCTTTAGCGTGTGTTTGGGTCTTTTAGTATGTGTTTGGATCCTTTAGCGTGTGTTTGGGTCTTTAAGTATGTGTTTGGGTCCTTTAGTATGTGTTTGGGTCTTTTATTATGTGTTTGGGTCCTTTAGTATGTGTTTGGAGCCTTTAGTTTGTGTTTCGATCTTTTAGTATGTGTTTAGGTTTTTTATTTTGGGTCCTGCGTCTCCTCCATCCTACCTCACCTTTACCTTATCTGACGGTCAACCAACCCAGCCTCCAGACTATCCCAGTTTAGTGACTCAGTAAACACATAAGTTAGATAGGTGGGCCTCCTTCCCTTTCTCTGCTGCTGATGACCCCCGATGAGTTCTGTAACACCTCCTCCCACCTCCCCAAGTCCCTCTTCAATTTTCATGTTCTCTCTCTCTCTCTCTCTCTCTTTTAGTCCCTCCGCACTTCCCACCTTTTCCCTCCCTTCCCTTCGTAGGTACTCTCCCTCCCTTCCTTACTCCTCTCCCTCCCCTTGTGCCTCCTTACGTTCCCTTACGGCCACGTAATCTCTCCTTCGCCCCCTAGCCCCGGAGACAACAAGTCTAGCACCCCTTGACTTGCCGTTTCTCATTTCCAGTTCCCCTTCAGTTGTAGTGAGCAATGTTCACTCTACAGGAATATGACGCTCACATCTCTCTGTCTGTCTCTCTCTCTCTCTCTCTCTCTCTCTCTCTCTCTCTCTCTCTCTCTCTCTCTTCAGCCCCTTAGGGAGGAGACCGAGGTCGCACAAGTGGCTCGACAAATTCGGTTTAAGTCAATAATGCTTTGCTAATTATTGCTGGTACTTGCCGGAGGAGGACTTGGGGACGTCATTAAGTGTAGGAGGCCGGGCAGCTCCGGGCGGGTGGCACTGTCTGGAGGGGAAGTTCTCCTCGTCTCTCTCTCTCTCTCTCTCTCTCTCTCTCTCTCTCTCTCTCTCTCTCTCTCTCTAGCTTCTCCTTCTAGTCCTCTCTGGTATCTCTGCTTTCTTCACTTCCTTCATTATCTTACTGTCTTCTTCTTCTTCTTCCTTCTTTTTTTATCTTCTATTTTCGTCTTCTCTATATCCTCCGCTTTCTCTCTCTGGGCTGAACTGGAGGAATATCTAAGAGGAATTCAAGTCAGAATCATGAACTCTGATCTAGAAGAAGTGAGAAATGCAGAGAGACCTGACAGTTGTAGCATTAGTAAATACGACAAATATTGTGACAAGATGTAACCGGTATGGCCAGCATAAGGACAGAACCAGACAATGTGATGAAGTCGTGGCCAGAATTAGGCTAGGATACAGACACATCTGGCAAGTTGGTAACGCTGTACCCATACTGGAACACTCAGCATGTAAACTTTGTGATAAACCTTTAAAGCATACACTTGAACACTATATTATTGAATGTGACACTGTCAAAGACTTCAGGCCACCTGACTTATTGTATCTTGAACTTTGTAATTACTACAATGAATCGGGGGTGCTTGAGGACATTCTTGCTGTTTATCCCAAATTTGTTAGCCCACACTGATTAGTCTTCAATTAGAATATGACGTCCAATGTAGGTGAACCATTGACCTATATATACTGCTAATGAATATGATGTATTTCTTTGTGCACGAACCTCTCTGTCCTGCATGGCAGTGAACAGTGACATTACCCACATGAATCTGACATATATATACTGTCAATGAATATGATGCATTTTTTTGTGTACGAACCTCTGTCCTGCATGGCAGTGAATAGTGACATTACCCACATGAATCTGACCTCTATATATATAGCTGTTAATGAATATGTTGCATTTCTTTGTATATGAACCTCTGTCCTGCGTGGCAGTGAGAAGTGATACCACTCTTAGTGTCAAGACCTGACTGAATTACTCAGAATAGGCAAACTGTACTACAAGCTTTGTCAATAAATTTGTTCAGCTAACTAAATAAGAGGAACTGTCTCCCTTTTCCTTCCTCTTTCCATTCCTCTCTGCTCTCGTTCTCATTTTAATTTTCTAATTACTTTCCCTCTCATTCTTTCATTCTCCTTTTCTTTTCCCCCTTCCTCTTTTCTCTATGTTTCTTCTCCTTTTGTCTACCATCACTTTCGCCTTTTCTTATCCTCTACTTCCTGCCCATTTATTTCTTCCTCCCTTTCTTCTTCATTTTAATCATCTTCCTCCCGCTACTACTTTTCGAATATCTTCCTCCCTCTTTTTCTTTTTCTATTTTCTTTTTCTCTTTATTTCCTTCCTTTCTTTCCCCCGTCTTCCTCATTCTTCTCCCTCGTCTTTTTCTTCCCTTCTCCTTCTCTTTATGACTTTTAGCTTGGCTCTTCTCATCTCCTTTTACATATCAATTCTCCTCTTTTTGTACTTATTTTTTCTATGTTTTCTATGTCCAATTTTCACCTTTTCTTCCTTCACTCATTCCTTTCCTCCTTTTCCTGGTCACCTCTCCTCTCTTATTTCATCTCTTCTCTCATTCGTCCATCTCCTTTCCTCCATTCCTCCTTGTCTTCTCTCACCCTCTTCCTCCACCCACCCACCTCCTCCTTGACTCCTCTCTCCTCTCCCCTGAAGCAGGACACAATATTATTAATTGCTACCAAGTAGAGTCTTTAGGCGCGCCACTCATCTGTTGTTAGTTAGTGTAATAACTTTATTGACAAGACTAGAGTTACAGTTTTACTTAATCTCAGTTAGTCAGGTGTTGATGATGAGGTTGTCGTTGTTTACTGCTAAGGGTTCATGCATAAGAGGAAGTGTATGTCTTTATAAGTCGCAGGTTTAGAATATCACTGTGTATAAGTTCTTTATGTTAGTGTCGTGTATAACAGCTTCATTCAAGTTACTAAGGATATCCGGACTGATAATGTAGGTGTTACAAAATCAAACTAGAATCGTATGTAGGAAACGTCACTCTAAATCCGTAAATAATTGTTTTCAGGTAAATGATAAAAATTTAACTGAACCTTACACAACGCCCATCATGTCAACACGTATTCTACTAATGTCGTCAATTATCTTATTGAAACTGTTCCTGAGTTTCATAATAATTTTGATGCATATCTTCAGTCAGATTAGGTAATGAACTGACCTTCTCTCCTGTCACTGAGAACGAGTTAATAGATGTCATCAAACAGTTGGGAGAAGTTGCCGCGGGGAGTGACAACATTCCTCAGGGCATCATCAGGACAGTAGAGTGGCTCCATCACTGATACAGATCGGTAATTCTTAAAAAGGTCCTAATTTCTAGACTTGAACATAGTTAGGAGTCTTGCAGTTTTTAATATACTCATCATCAACAACCACACAGCTGTCTTTCAATAATGATATTTTAAACTCTTTGATGATAAACTGTAAACAGTTGAAGTTTTCCTAGATATCTCTAATGCCTCTGACGCCGCACGCCTTCCAGTCTCATCACTATATCATTAGTCCCTTAGCTAACAGGTGATTTACATCTTATCTAACAAACCGGAATCTGGATGTTGCCTTTAATGACTATCAGACTGATCATTCGTCTACCTTGTATGGTGTCCCCAAGGCTCCATTCTTGAACCTATATAGTTTTTGGTATATAAATGGTATAGTTAATTCCAGCACAACTATGAAATACAAAATATTTTCTGAGGAAAGTTGTCTTTATCCCAGCTAAGCAGATCCTCTTTACTTAATATATACGTGAAAGGTAAGTTGGCTTTAAAGTTTTAAATTTTAAAGTTTTACAGGTAGAAGGTAGTAGGTAGCCATCAAACAGGGAGGTATTACCGTCTGGGAAGATATTGGAAGCATAATGTATTGTTTAAGGGTGGACCCTGCTGCCATATGGCATCACGAAAATTGTGACCAAGTCCCAGGTTGCTGATTTGACTACCTGCCTCATTTACACACAATTGCAGGGTCTCGAGTGTTTCTCTTACTACTGACAACACAACATACATATATTGTTTCTCACTTTTGATTAATTATGTCGTTTTTATATTTATTTATTTATTTATTATTATTATTATTATTATTATTATTATTATTATTATTATTATTTGTTATAATTTCTATCTATTTTTATTTATTATTATTATTATTATTATTATTATTATTATTATTATTATTATTATTATTATTATTATTATTATTATTATTATTATTATTATTATTATTATTATTATTATTGTTATTATTATTATTATTATTATTATTATTATATTTTCGCCCCCTAGGCCCTGATGTGGGTCAGTGACCTGTGCTCGGGTGGGGTGATCCCCGTAAAAAAAAAATAAAAGAAAAAAAGCTAACGTAAGGCACTGGATAATATGCAATTAATTGAAACGGAACGTTGATAACACCGATGAATTGTTTTTCCACAAGAAAAAACTGACCTTCAGACTTGTCCTTTCTGTACCATGAAAATGCATTTCAAAGCACTAAGGCGCCTGGGGATTATTAGTGATGCCCGACAATGTTTCAATAAAAAATATATTCAAATAAGAACAAGAAACAATGCTGTCTCCTGTACTTACTCGCCGGTCGCTTACCTTAAGAATTCTATGTCTGTAATAGTCTTATTACCTGCACTTAGCCTCCATCTTTACTGCCTAACAAATACATACTAGGAAAAAATATCTGATTACCTTAATCAGTAATCTAATAACTTGAAGCTGTTAAAATATGTTGACAAGTGCTTATCAAGGAGCCTTATTCATTTTTAGATATATTACCCCACTTACAGAATGATTAATTGTTTTATTTCGGGACACACTATATAATATTTTTCATATATGCCCTAATATTGACTGATTGTGTATCTTATATGTTTCTATTGTATCCATCATCAACTGAAAATTTAGCCTCAGTTTCTTTTCAGCTACAGCCACATAGGGGAAACAGGTAAATAAATACGTTCTACTCACCCAACCGAACCTATCCTGTGCATCTGGTATATTTGTAAACATTTCAGACTTAATATGTCTTAACGAAGCCTTTTCAAGACGGCTATAGTTCTTAAAAGACTTAGCTGTACCACTATCATTACTACGAGTATTATACCACTTTTATTTGTAACATTCTGGTGAATTTACTATTTTCAGTTAATTAAAATTATTTTTGTCAGTTAAACACACACACACACACACACACACACATATATATATATATATATATATATATATATATATATATATATATATATATATATATATATATATATATATATATATATATCTTGATAAAATCACACGGGAAAAGGGATTTTATCAAGATTTATCTAATCCACGCTTTCATTGTGGATCTACATGAAATATATATATATATCTATTTATTTATTTATTTATATCTATATATATATTTAAGCATAGAGTCTGTTCTCGGAGGTCAGGTGTAGATCAAGAGATCAAGAACTATGAATCAGGGGTCAGATATTTTAGGTGTAGGGTCAAGAGGAATTAGTGGCTAATGGCTACACATACCTACCCGTGATAATGGTGGAAGCCCCTGTCTTAATGACCAATATGCTCCTGCTGCTTCACCTCCATCATTGGACTTAATATACTTGCTGGGACACATTACTGCTCGTTATTACCATGTGAAAATTTCAGTGTACATCATTTTATTTGTGTAGAAACGTTCGCATATATGTTTCTGTTTTATGTATAGTTAAATGAATTTTTGTAAATGTTATTAAATGTTGAAGGAAAGTTGAAAGTTTAGTCGAGTTTTAAGAAATTTTAGTAGGAACTAAGAAGTAGATTTATAGGTGAACTTCCTGCCAGGCGAGTAAAATGATAATGTCAACCTGAATCTGTTCCGAGTCACTCGAGTCTCTGCCGAGTTATTTTTCCTGTCTGACAGTGTTTTATATACAATATGCAGAACAGCTTAAGCACCTGCAGCCTCGAGAGGTCCCAGCAGCGTGAGGTACACACCTGCCAACACTTGCCCCTTGGAGAAAATTTTGTATATATTTGAAGAGGAAAATTTTAAGTTATTATTATTATTATTAGTAGTAGTAGTAGTAGTATTAGTATTACAAAGACTCTCCCTTCATTCGACGTCATTAATTTATGTTTCTGATGCTATTATTATTCTCCGCCGTGAAGTTAAGCGTGTGTGCAGGTATAAGTCAAATGCTGGAGAATAAGTTAAAAATGTGTGTGTGTGTAATAATAATAATAATTAACAGTTTATTAACATAACATGGCAGCCCGAAGGCTGAAAATATACAATGAACAGAGATGATAAGTTACAAATGGTGGAATCGGGGAGTGGGCCACCTGACTGACAAAAGATTCAATACAAAAACATAAGAAACATAGTCAACATAAAGATTAACTATTGATCTGGTACTGAATGAGCTGCTCTTGTAAACATTCTTGTGACCTCACTGGATGACCGTTGCGTTATACCTGGCCGCTAATTCGCAACCTCACTACAGGTGCAGATGCACCACGGGGTCCGGGTAGGTACTTCAGCTCACACAGGGTGTTGGAGATGGTTCTTGTTCCTCATATGATGAAGTTAGGAATTCATAGTTCCTCCCCTGGGTGGAGTAAGGAGTCCTCATTTCTTTCTTGATGTAGTTTGGAGTCTTTCTTGGCTTCCCTTCCAGTGTTGGTGGTGGTGAGTATACCGCGGACTGGGTGTGTTAGATCCGCGTTAGGCCAACATTGACCACTAAGCACTGATCGGAGCATAAGAAGATAAGGAATCTGCAATAGGCCGGTTGGCCTGTGCATGGCAGCTCCTGTGGAGAGTTACTACCACTCTCTATCATCCATGAATCTATCTAGCCTCCTTTTAC
Source organism: Homarus gammarus (assembly GCA_958450375.1). Lineage (NCBI taxonomy): Eukaryota > Metazoa > Arthropoda > Malacostraca > Decapoda > Nephropidae > Homarus > Homarus gammarus. The sequence goes on along the minus strand of CAUDMG010003670.1, from coordinate 1,065,468 downwards.
AACTTTCCACCGTTTCAGCACTTACTACAAAGTTGCTAAGCTTGTTCCACTCGTCTACCACCCTATTTGTTCTTCCACTATTAGGTACGCCGCACTTGCTGGTGTTGAATTTCATTTGCCATATTTCTGACCACTCTTGCAGTTTATTTAAATCCTCCTGTACATAAGAACATAAGAATGGAGGAAACTGCAGCGGGCCTATTGGCCCATACTGGGCAGTCCCGTTTACACCCAACCCCTAGTGCTCATATGAGCATCCAACCTATGTTTGAAGCAATTCAGCGTATTCGAGTTAATGATGATATTTGGTAACTTGTTCCATTCATCCACTACTCTGTTTCCAAACCAGTGTTTACCTATTTCACGCCAAAATCTAAATTTGTCTAATTTAAAACCATTGTTACGAGTTCGCTCCTGGTTGGATAATTTGAGTACCTTTGTAATGTCCCCTTTGTTTAGCCCCGCCTTCCACTTATACACCTCTATCAGGTCGCCCCTCGCTCTACGTCTCTCAAGGGAGTGCAAATTAAGATGCTTTAACCTGTCTCTATACTCAAGGTTCCTAATGCCCGGGATTAGTCTTGTCATTCTCCTCTGAATTCTTTCCAAGGATTCTATATCCATTCTGCAATACGGTGACCAGAACTGAACTGCGTAATCCAGGTGTGGTCTCACAAGAGCAAGATACAGTTTTAGGATGACCTCGCTAGTCTTGTAACTAACACTCCTTTGTATGAACCCAAGTACTTTAATCGCCTTGTTACGAGCAAAAACACATTGTTTACTTGGCTTAAGGTTCCTACTTATCATTACTCCTAAATCTCTCTCGCAGTCGGATTTCTCTATGGCATCGTTGTTCATCTGGTATCTGGTTTCCCTGTTTACATCTCCTATACTGAGTACTTTACATTTTTCGACGTTGAATTTCATCTGCCATTTTTCAGACCATTAGAAAAATTTGTTTAGATCTTCCTGTAGTTTTGCCGAGTCCTCGTCAGATTTGATAACACGTCCTATTTTAGTGTCATCAGCAAATATACTTATGTTGCTGTCTATGCCGATATCTATGTCGTTTATGTATATAATAAACAATAATGGTCCAAGTACTGAGCCTTGGGGAACTCCACTTGTGACGTTGCTCCAATGGGACTTAGTGCGGTTAATGCTCACTGGCTGTTTCCTGTCCTGTAACCACGCCCTAATCCATTTAAGGATGTCACCTTTGATGCCATGAGCTTCTACCTTTCTAATTGGTCTTTCGTGGGGGACTCTGTCGAAGGCTTTGCTAAAGTCGAGATATACCACATCATAATTGTGCCCCTCGTCCACTGATTCGAAAACTGATGAAAAGAATGTTAATAGATTAGTTAGGCAAGAACGTCAGCTTGTGAAGCCATGCTGGGAATCATTGATCAATAGGTGCTTCTCCAGGTGATTTCGAATAGAGTTTGAAATGATTGCTTCCAGTAATTTGCCTACTATTGATGTTAGACTGATTGGGCGGTAGTTAGAGGATAGTTATCTATCCCCCTTCTTGAAAATCGGTATTACATTCCCTATCCTCCAGGATTCTGGTACTACACCTGTTTTTAAGGACATGTTAAACAACTTTGCTAAGGGCATACTAAGCTCTTCCTTACATTCCTTTAATACTTTGGCAAATATCTCATCGGGACCAGGTGACTTATTAGGCTTTAGTTTGTCTATTTGCTTACTAACATCGTTACTAGTCACTACTATCTCGCTTAATTTGTTTTCTTCACTATCTCTGAGTAGAGTCGTTGCCTCGGGTATCATGTTTAAATTTTCGGTGGTGAAAACTGTTGAAAAATATTTATTAAAATTATTGCTCATTTCTCCGTCGTTATCAGTGAGCTCACCGGAGTCTGATTTGTATTGGTCCAATCTTTTCTCGTGTTTTAGTTTGATACATTTGGTAGAATCCTTTGGGGTTTGTCTTCGCCTCCCTTGCTATCCTTACCTCATTATTCCTCTTTGCTTTCCTTATCTCGGTTTTAACCCTACTCACCAATACCCTATAATAGTCCCGGAGGTGAATTTCGCCAAGATTTATCCTTCTACCTATAGCCTTCCTTTGGCCAATGATGTTCTTTAAATAATTATTAATCCATTTAGGGTCATTGTTGTCTGATCTGAGTTTTTTGTATGGTATGTTCTGCCTTTGTGCATTAAGTAACTCACTATTTAAATTGTCATGGAACTCGGCAATCTCAGATCTCGTTATCAGGTCCGTGTCATCTGTCAGGTTCATGGCCAAGTGCGACACCCCCTCTCTCAGCTGCCTCTTTAAACTGTCAAAGTTTGCCCTTCTGAAATCTGGTACTTTAATGGAATTTTCCTTACGTCTGCCCTGAAAATCTAACTGGAATCGAATTTCTTTGTGATCACTGTTTGCAAGTTCGTTCCCTACCTAGACACTGCTAATGAGGTTTTCTCTGTTCGACAGAACTAAATCCAGTATATTATTACCCCGTGTGGGTTCGGTTATATGTTGACTTAGGAAACAGTCCTGGATCGTCTCGAGAAATCCTTTGATTCTGAGTTACCCGTAAGGTCAGTCCAATCTATTTGGCCAAGGTTAAAGTCGCCTACTATACAAACTTTGTTGTGTATGGAAGCCCTGTGCATTTCATCCCAGATAAGTCGCTCATTGACGCTATCAAGATTGGGGGGTCTATATATTACTCCTGTAATTAATTTTTCCAACCGTCGCTTAATTCTATCCAAATTGTTTCTGTATTCCTCTCAGTTTTTATTTCCTTATTTATTTCACACTTCAGATTATCCCTAACATAGATTGCTACTCCTCCTCCTTTCCTGGTCTGCCTATCGGTATGGAACAGTTTGTAACCCGCAATTTGGTATTCGACTGGTAATTCACGTGTGTCTAGGTTGATCCATGTTTCAGTGAATGCAATTATATCGATTTCTTCGGTACATACCAAGGCCTTAATATCATCCATTTTGTTTCTCATACTTCTACTGTTCGCGTAGTATACATTTAAGTTAGTCGTGTTCTGAGTCCTCCCCTTACCGCGTTTAGTTTTAAACTCCCTGTCTAATTTAGTTTTGTCATCATTCCTAACACTATTTCCCTGTAATCTTTCGCCTTGTTTACCAGCTCCCACTGCAGTCTCCTCCACCCCCGTGCCCATATGTTCTCTTAGCAGTTTAAAGACTTCGATATCTTTTGAACTGCCCCCTCTAGAGCCCCAGCCAGGGTTGCTACTCCATCCCTAGACAGGTGCACCCCATCCCTAGCATAAAGGTCCCTTCTGCCATAGAAGTTGTCCCAGTTGTCAATGAATGGGACTGATATTGACTTGCAATATCTGTCAAGACGGTCGTTAACACCAACTTCCCTTGACAACCATTCACTGCCAACTCCCCTTCTAGGCAGGACACCGCATATGATAGGGATCCCTCCCTTAGTCCTAATACGATCTATGGCTGCCTTGAACTTATCAAGAAGTTCCTCGCTCCTACACCGGCCAATATCATTGCCTCCTGCACTTAGGCAGATAATGTGCATTTGCATCCTGCCCTGAATTAATTTGCCGCCCTATTTTGGTGTCATCCGCAAACTTGTTTATGTCACTGCTGATCCCAGTATCTAGATCGTTTATGTAAATTATGAACAAGAGTGGGCAAATTACTGACCCCTGGGGAACCCCACTGGTTACACAGCCCCACTCAGATTTAACACTATCTACGCTGACCCTCTGTGTTATATCGTTGAGCCATGATTTTATCAAAATTAAGACTTTCCCCTCGATACCATGAGCCTTAACTTTCCTCAGAAGCCTCTGATGCGGTATTCTGTCAAACGCTTTGCTAAAGTCTTAGTCAATAACATCGTAATTTTCGTCATTATCTATTACCTCGAAGACTGGGGTGGTTCTTCTTCTGTCCATTTGTTAGATAGGGTGGAATCAAAGGCATTTCGTCTTATTAATTCTCCTCCTTTAATTGATAGTTTTTCTTCCCTTTCCCTTCGCCGAAATGTTGTTTCACTCTCTTCCTTTTACAGGCACTTTAACGGGCAATATCTTACCAGCGGAGCCCACCGCTTCTTTGTGGTTGTCGGTCACACTAGATTAACTCGTTATTGTGCAATGTGCATCCTTCTCTCCTCACAAAGCCAAAATGTGGAATTCTCTGCCTTCTTCTGTGTTTCCATACACATACAATCTGTCTCACTTCTAAAAGCTGGTTTTCCGGCGTCTTAGTGGTGTAGAATAATATAATCTTTTTCTTTTGTATTTTTAATTTATTTTTACTCCTATTTTTTCGCCCCCTAGGGCCCGTTATGGGTCGATTACCTGTGCCCGATGGGACTATTCCCCGTAAAAAAAAAAATGAGTTAGCAGTTAAGGTATTTGTTTGCGTCTTTGTCAGTCCCAGGCCGGATTAAGGGTCTTGCGGGCCTGGGGCTAATTAAGTCCAGAGGGGCCTAACTCAGGCTATTTGTATAGGGCCGCTAGAGTTTATAGGCTAATATGTAGATATGTATGCATGAATGTACTGTATATTATACTTGCATGTGTGAATATGTGTTTGTATGCATATTTTATGTATGTATGTATGTTTGTACATACATACATACATACATACATACATACATACATACATACATGCATATATACATATATACATACAGTACATACATACTGTAACGTAGAAGGGTCACAATTCCATGAATATACACTGCATTGTCACCTTTATCTGCACGGCTTACTACATACGACCAAACCACTAGTTAACCAGCAGTCAACTAGTAAGAACACGAGTCCTGAGATAGCTCCTGATTGGTGGAAAACCATGGCCGGCTGTTGGGGGCGCCATCTATGACAGGTGATGTCTACTCTAACTCTTGGATTCAAAGTCAGTCCTACTTCACACTCCTCGGCTACTTGTTCTCCCTGTCTACTCTGTTGTGAAGATTGAGTCAGTTATTACACTACCCGGCTAACCATTACCCGGAATACTATCCGGAAATCGATTAACAGCCAGGTCCCCAGTTACTGCTGGGTAGACAGAGGCAAATGGCGCGAAGAAACTTGCCCATAGTTTTTCTAAGTTTAAGTAAACAGTAACATAATACAATATCTGAAATACAACAAACATATTACTTTACTTTACATGGATTATTTCACAATACAGGAAACTTGAAATAGAAGAAAATTAAACGCAATATGTCACTCATGTAATACTATCCATTAAATTCCTGAAGCTCTCTGTACTAATAATACTAATAATAAATTTAATTGTGAATAGGCCCCATTGATGATTTACAAGTTCACTCTCCGACTTTCTTTATGCAAAGGTGATATACACTCAAACAATGGTCTCTTCAATTTATAATTGATTTCACTAGTACTTGGCCAAAAATAGCTTGCTATTTAAACAATTTTATGCTTATTATATCGACGGACATGTAGCATTTCCTAATATGAAATAAAGCTCGACGCATATCCTACAAAGTTATTATGTATTATAACGCCCAGCACTATATAAAATGCAGTTTCGGAACATATAATCTTCTCATGCTATAGCCGCTGACCAACACCTCCCGATATACACCACTCACAAGATTGCATCGTGCATTTTCAATATGACACTTGTGGCACGTTATTATGCCACTAACTGGTGCTTACAGTCATCCTTCTGCATCATTTCATAAATCATGGCATATGATAGTTTTATAGCTTGTTCATTAGGTTACGAAACACTGTAAACACATGCAGTCACCCATGTAGTGACAATATTATCACCGATCATAACATTTAGCTTATTTAAATGTATATAATTACGACAGTAATTGATTTTTAGTTAACATAACTATTACAATCTCTTCACTACATATACACTATCATTAGCAAGTGTCATCAGTTATAAACTTCTACATTATGTTATAAGTATTTCATTACTCGAAAATCAGACACTCACTCTCGGTTGAAAGACCATAAACGAACTCCCAGCGACTGAGAAGCTCCAAACCTTCATACTTGGGCCAATTGCATCAGATTTATGTCATCAAGACCCAATCACTCAGGCACAGTGATGTTTTTATTGGCTAATAACTGCTTCACAGACAAAGCATTGTGGGCTGGCGTGTTGTTCATCTGACAGCATTTTTGGAACCATATTTGCACAAACCCATGTCATGTTCAATTCTTCCGTTAGAATGTATCGAACACTTTCCCTGTCTAAATTAACTTTCTCAGCTATTAAGAACATAAGAACATTAGAAAATAAGGAGTCTGCAATAGGCCGATTGGCCTGTGCATGGCAGCTCCTGTCGAGAGTTACTACCACTCTCTATCATCCATGAATCTATCTAGCCTCCTTTTGAAACTTTCCAGAGTTCCCGCACTTACTACAAAGTTGCTAAGCTTGTTCCACTCGTCCACCACCCTATTTGTGAACCAGTTTCTTCCTATCTCCCTCCTAAACCTAAACTTATCCAACTTGAATCCGTTGCTCCGAGTCCTATCCTGCTCGGATATTATAAGAACTTTATCTATATCCCCTTTATTGATTCCTTTCACCCACTTAAATACTTCTATCATATCTCCCCGCACTCTTCGTCTTTCTAGGGAATGCAAGTTAAGTTTCTTTAACCTATCCTGATATGGAAGGTTTCTAAGTCCCGGAATCATTTTTGTCATTCTTCGCTGCACCGACTCTAGTGAATTTATATCCATTCTATAATAGGGGCACCAGAACTGAACCTCATAATCGAGGTGCGGCCTAACTAGCGCAAGATGTAGTTGCAATAAGACCTCTGCACTCTTGTTACTTACACTTCTAGATATAAAACCCAATACCCTGTTTGCCTTATTTCGAACATTAACGCACTGTTTTCTAGGCCGTAGGTCTGGGCTTACAAGTACCCCTAGGTCTCTTTCACAAGTCGACTTCTCTAGGTTGATGTTGTTAAGGCTGTATACATTATAAGTATTTGTTCTTCCAATATTAAGTACGTTGCACTTGCTGGTGTTGAATTTCATTTGCCATTTTTCAGACCACCCTGCAGTTTATTTAGATCCTCCTGTAATGCATTTGCATCCTGCCCTGAATTAATTTGCCGCCCTATTTTGGTGTCATCCGCAAACTTGCTTATGTCACTGCTGATCCCAGTATCTAGATCGTCTATGTAGATTATGAAAAAGAGTGGGCCTAGTACTGACCCCTGGGGAATCCCACTGGCTATTGCCTGAACACCCAACCTACGTTTTTTCTAATCACATCTCGCACTTTTTCAATGTTGTCACGGAAACTGCTGTTCGTGGATGGCCTGGGCAGTCATCATCTTTTACGGTTTCTCTACCTTCCGAAAATCGTTTGTGCCATTAAAAAATGCGTGTTCGAGACTGGCAATCTTCTTCGTAAGCCTCAGTCAATAATTCAAAAGTTTCTGTTGCGGATTTCTTAAGTTTAACTAGAAACTTGAAGTTAACTCGTTGCTCAGTTTTGTAATCATTCATTTTCCGACTGAGCGTAAGAACATGTCTACTGTATACTTCAACACGCGTCCACTTGTACTGAGTGAAGCGATCGAGTTGAGCCTCTCACACTGTGACATGTTAGAACATGATCAATAACCGTCTGTTTGTCCCTCGCCTCCCACTCTTGGTTCCCGAGTTATAGGGTCAATCTCGTTATTTTTGTGTCGGATCTCGCATTAGTCTTATTGCGAGTCCCTCTAAAGCTTATGGACGACCAATATTTCGTGCAACAATGTCCCTAGAAATTTTCTTGAAAATTTCAAAGTGCAATCGATTTGATGACAAAGAGACTCTAATCCCTAGGCGACGCCATGGCAAGCTAGCTGCCCTCAGAGACGTTTGAGAGATTGCCTTTCATGTTCAATATTTCAACAACTGTTACTCTAGAGTCTAGATGAACAGATAGTTCCATTAAGAGGACAATGCCCATTCAGACAGATTATACCTTGAAGAATCAGACAGATATGGAATAAAGGTATGGGCAGCATGTGATACAGAAACCAGTTACCTGTGGAAAGCAGAAGTTTACACTGGTCGCAGAGAAGGTGAACCAGTGGAACCTGAGCAGGGTAAACGTGTAGAGCTGCAACTCACAGATGGGTTAAAAGGAAGATACATTACATGTGACAACTTTTTCTGCAGCTTAGGCTTAGCCAATGAACTGAAAGCTCGCAAACAAGCCATTGTTGAAACAGTCCAGAAAAATTGACAAGAAATTCCAGCACAGTTTACCAACCCAAAAAGAATCAGAAACTCCACACTTAAGGGATACCATGAAGATAATGTCCTCATTTCATATTGCCCAAGGAAAGGAAAGACTATAGTCTTGCTTAGCACCATGCATAATTCAGCTACTTACAGCGAGAGAGATGGCAAGAAACGCAACATAACTTAATTCTATCATTCAACTAAAGGAGGTGTAGATAACCTCGACAAACTTGTTGCAACTTATCGCTAAAAGCGTCAAACAAGGAGATGGCCAATGGCTTTGTTTGACAATAAAATAGACATCTCGACCTACAATGCATATATACTGTGGATGCAGGTTGAGCCACACTGGAAGAGAAATACAAGCTTCACACGTAGATTATTTCTACAAGAACTTGGACTGGTGTGTCAGTGAAGCTGCAAGATGCCAGAGGGATGATAACACTCTTCAAGAACAACCAAGACCTGCGCAAAAGACGACGTTGTTCCTGATGCAAAAGGGACAATAAGGTTTCAATAGTCTGCGACTTGTGCCAAATGCACACATGCGGTACCTAGTCGACCACAATTTAGTCATCAACAAAGCTATCGACCTCGGGTTTCGAAAAAGCCTTATGCCATGGCTTACAGGTTTCCTTAGTGACCGACGCTAAGCCATATACTTCCGAGGGGCTGTCTCCAATTTTCAGTCACTCACCAGCGGCGTCCCCTAAGGCACCAAGATGGGACCGCTCTGCTTCCTCATGCTTATCAATGATGCCCTAAGAGAAACCTCTCCCCATTGGAAATATGTAAGCGACCCTACCATTAGGATCACGATTTATTAACAGTCTCCAAAATTGAGCCACCAACAACCACGTCACCATCAACCATACCAAGACCATGGTTATGCACATCAACCTCTCCTCCGACCTTGTCCCACCTCCCTCCATTACTTTGGGCCCCAACACACTGGTTGTGATCTCCACCAAGCTCCTCGGCGTCACTATAGATAGCAAACTATATTGGAAAACACATGTCACTACAGTTGTCAAATCCTCCAGTTTTCGTCTCTACCTCCTCCGCAGACTCAGTTCCCCAGGAGTTCCTGCGCCCGAGCACCTCAGTGTTTACTCAACATTCATACTTCCCAAGCTCACCTATGCTTCCCCTGCCTGCTCTTCCTCTCTAAATGCCACACAACGGAATCACCTATAAAAAGTGCAAAAGAGGGGATGCAAGATTATTCTCTCCCCCTCCTACTCCACATATAAACATATCAAGAAGCGCTTTACACACTGACCCTCTCGGTTAACTCTGACCATCACCACAACCTCAACCACGCACACACTTGTCAGCCGTCAGTGAGACAAGACGTGCCCCGAAGGCGCTCCCGGTTTTAGCAGCCAGGCCGAGTCTGTTTGGCCCTGCCACTCCCCCTGCTATATCCCAATGCCCTACCTGCCTTACTACACCGGGATCTATTCAGCAAAACATTCTAGTGATTAGTGAACGATTGATTACCGAGCAGTGTTCCTATAGTGCACTTAGGAAAAGCTCAAAAGCACAGCAGTGTGACTGGACCCGACCTAACCTGTCCGGGACTTTTTCAGCAAACATTCAAGTCATCAGTGCAATAAGTGATTATCACACAGTGCTCCGATAGTGCACCCCAAGGAAAAGTCAGACAGTGGGCACTTTATCTGTCACCTTTAAAGTGCCAGTGACAAGGACCACCGCGGTGTTTACATATATCGTGAAAACTGTGTCGACGACCCCAAGCACCAGGGACAAAGACCCACGGTCTTTACGACTGACAAATATTAACAGTATGTCTACTAGTGTCAGTGGCCCTCAAAGTGCCGTCAGTGACAAACACTTCCGTCCGCCCACAACAGATATCAACAGATGGCCACCAATCACTTACTCCCGACGCACTCTGTACCATCTAAAGCGTGGGAACGGTTATCCTGATGGCAGTGTTATCGCGCGACTCAAGTCACTGAACATATTCCACGCGCATAGCCGTAGACAAGGCCGTCATACACATAAGCACATTAGAACCGTAGCCTCCACTAGGAAACCGGAGAAACCCACCCCTGACAGACCGTACCACTACACTGAAGTTCCACGGATATGGTATGATCTCCCGTCTCTACTGCTATCTAACGTCACTTCCCTAGCTAACAAGTTCGACGAGCTGGCAACTACAGTCAGGTCAGCCACCGCGAGCGTCGTTGCCATATGTGAGGCTTGACAAATTGTGCCTGAAACGTGTCATATTGAGGGATATCAACTCTTTCATCACCTTCGTTCACATAGACGCGGAGAGGGCGTTGCCCTCTTCTGTCAAGATGTCCTACGCCCGTCACGCCTGGATGTTCAAGTCCCAGCAGATGTGGAAGCATTATGGGTACGTGTTGTGCCACCAGCCCACCCGCGCCACACTGCTTCCATCATAATCTGTGTGGCATACCATCCGCCTCGCTCACCCACCAGAGACACTCTTATCAATCATCTTATTACCACCTCAGACCACCTCAGAGTTAGGTACCCATGTGCCAAGTTAGTATTATGTGGGGATTATAATGAAATTGACACCACTGATATCCAGGGCCAGCTATCACTATCACAAGTTGTGACCTTCCCCACACATGGTCAAAATACCCTTGACCTTATCTTAACTGACTTAGCGGACCAGTACCAACCACCTCAACCAATGCCTCCTATCGGGTGTAGCACACACTTATCAGTGCTCTGGTCCCCAGCTGCCACTCGCACTCAAGTACAGAGACCCTACATCAAGACCTACAGGCCGATTACTGACTCTGCAGTGCGCCTCTTCGGGCAGTGGATAGTTCACCATCCCTGGACTGAAGTACTTAGCGTGGATGACGTGGAAACCAAATGGATAAATTATACCAACACCACCACGGAAGCTCACCACCACTTCTTCCCCGAGAAGTCCGTCAGATCTCACCCAGCTGACTTGCCCTGGATCACACCTCGGATCAAAAAACTTATGCGACAGAGAGACAGAGCCTTTCATCTCAATGACCACATCCGCTACAGGTCCCTTCGCAACCGGGTCATCCGCGAAATACGCACTGCAAAGAAGTCCCACTACCCAACCAAATTACAACACCTGAAGCAGACCAACATCAGTCAATGGTATGGTAAGCTTAAAGATGTCTGTGGACTAAACAATAAGACACACCCCCTCCCCTTCCTTAGCCATCTCACTAATGTTGACGCAGCTGAGCAAACAAATAACCATTTCGCTACTATATGCCAGACGCTCCCCGGGCTTGACACAACCACTCTCCCTGCTTACCTACGAGCCCCCCTTCCCACTGACTTAGTAGAAGAATTTGAATTAGCAAAACGCCTGGACAAACTAAAATTAAAACGCTCTACCACCCCCATTGACTTACCAATGAAACTCTTCAAGGAGTTCTCCCCGGAGCTTGCTAAACCCCTATGTTCCATCATCAATGCTTCTCTCAGTCAAGCCAGATGCCCAGCTGACTGGAAGACCTCTTATGTATCACCAGTGCCCAAGTCAACCTGCCCACAATCCTTAAATCAGCTACAACCTATTGCAATCACCCCAATACCCAGCCTAATCTGTGAAAGTTTTGTGTTCGACTGGGCTTATGCTGATATTGCAGGAGTCGTAGACCCTCAGCAATTTGGCAACATGAAAACTTCCTCCACCACTCACTGTCTTGTCAGCTTTCTCGATTACATATACCGCCATCTTGGGAAACGAAAAACGTCTGTAGCTGTCGCCTTCATTGATTTCACTAAAGCATTCGACCTAGTCGACCACAATATAATCATCAACAAAGCTATTGACCTTGGGCTTCGGAGAAGTCTTATACCATGGCTTACAGACTTCCTCAGCGACCGACGCCAAGCTGTACGCTATCGAGGGGCTGTCTCTACCTTTCAGTAACTCACCTGTGGCGTCCCCCAAGGCACCAAGATGGGACCACTCTGCTTCCTTATGCTCATCAATGATGCCCTAAGAGAAACTCCTGCTCGCTGGAAATATGTCAACGACTCCACCATTGGGATCAGCGTCAACAATTCTGCTCCCAACTATACCGCACTTCAGGATTTATTGAACAGTCTCCAAAACTGGGCCACCAACAACCATGTCACCATCAACCATACCAAGACCATGGTTATGCACATCAACCTCTCCTCCGACATTGTCCCACCTCCTTCCATTACTCTAGGTCCGAACACACTCCAGGTTGTAGATTCCACGAAGCTCCTCGGCGTCACCATAGACAACAAACTAAATTGGAAACCACACGTCAGTGAAGTTGTCAAATCCTCCAGTTTCCGTCTCCACCTCCTCCGCCGACTCAAATCCCTCGGAGTTCCTGCACCCGAGCTTCTCAGTGTTTACACAACATTCATACTTCCCAAGCTCACCTATGCCTCCCCCACCTGGTCTTCCTCCCTAAATGCCACACAACGTAAACACCTAGAAACAGTGCAAAAGAGGGCATGCAAGATTATTCTCTCCCCTTCCTACTCCACATATCAAGAAGCGCTCAACACACTGACCCTTTCGACTCTCACTGACCATCACCACGACCTCATCTGCAAATTTGGTAAGAAGCTTCTACACCATCCTCGACACCGGCTCCTACTACCACCTGAGATCCCTAACCCGAGAATTGCTGTTCCACACCACAACCGCATCCAGCCCATACGTGCACTAACTGATCGCTATAAGAACAGCCCAGTCCCAACCATTGTAAAAATTATCAATAACCTGTAATAAATCAGTGTATTCATTCCCAGTAAACACTACTCCTTGCACTGTCACTATGTTGAAATGCACTGTAGTTTGAGCTTTTCCCCATCTAGTTATTATATATCTTATTTGTATCACTTATGTTTCTTGTATATTATTTGTAATTCGAAACCCATTCCCCAAATATGTAACTGTATATTTTCAGCCTTCTGGCTGCCAAGCTCTTTCAATAAACCGTTAATTATTATTATTATTATTATTATTAAAGGCAAATTTGGTGAGAAGCTTCTGCACCATCCTCGACACCGGCTCCTACTTCCACCCGAGATCCCTCGTTCGTGTATTGTTATTCGACACCACAACCGCATCCAGCCCATACGAGCACGTACTGATCTCTATAAGAACAGCTTCTTCCCAACCATTGTAAAAATTATCGACAACTCGGAATCAACCAGTGTATTCATTCCCAGCCAATCTTACCTTTTTGTACTGTCACTACGTTAAAATGCACTGTAGTATAACCTTCTCCCCACCTAGTTATTATAAATGATAGTCGCATCATTTATGTTACTTGTATATTATATGTCAAGTAAGTGACCCATTCCCCAATTATGTAACTGTATATTTTCAACTTCCCGGCTGTCATGCTCTTTCAATAAATCGTTAATTATTAATTATTATTATTATATCATTGCAACATACACACACACACACACACACACAATGACTCTACATTATACACATAAAACTTGACCCCATGAACCTCCACAACACACACACACTTGACTTCATGAAAATTCACAACACACACACTTGATTTCATGAACCTTCACAACACACACAAACACACACACACACACTTGACTTCATGAACCTCCACAACACACACACACACACACACTTGATTTCATGAACCTTCACAACACACACACACACACACGCACACACTTGACTTCATGAACCTCCACAAGACATAGATAACTATCGATGGCTTCCCCTCAAGAAACATACTATACTCTACATCAGACGGGACACAGAGTGGTTGAAAGAACAAATACATGTGTTGATAAAGGATAAACACGAATACTTTTTTTTCCAATGACAAATTTCTTACCAAACAAATTTATCATGAGACAGAAGCATCACAAACCCTGTCAATGAAGTTTAAAAACAAAAATCCCTCTTTAAATTTTTTTCACTACGTGTTATAAAATATCAAGCAGCTTTAATATTAAACGTTCTAGTGTAATTTGTTGCATTTTTCTCGTAAGGTGAAACTGTATATATATATAAAAAGGAAATTTAGGAAAGCCTTTGAACACGCATTATGGAAAACGGGTTTGTAATGCCCTCAGGGAGGTGTGTGTTGAGTTGGAGGCAGTTTTTTTTTTTTTTTTTTTTTTTTTTTTTTTTTACGGGGATTAGCCCACCCAGGCACAGGTCACTGACCCATATCGGGGCCTAGGGGGCGAAAATGTAATAATAATAATAATAATAAACCATAAAGAAACACAAATTGAAAAAAAAATTAGTGAGAAACAATATACAGTATATATGTTGTGTTGTCAATAGTAAGAGTAACAATTGAGACCCTGCAATTGTGTGTAAATGAGGCAAAAAGTCAGATCAGCAACCTGGGACTTGGTCACAATTTTCGTGATGCCATATAACAGCCGGGTCTACCATAGACAACACATTATGCTTCTAATATCTTCCCAGGCGGTAGTACCTCCCTGTTTGGTAGCTGCCTAATACCTACTACCTTGGTAGTAGAGGGTGTTGGTGTCTGTAGTGTGGGAGGTAGAGGGTGTGTTGATGTGTGTAGTGTGGGAGGTAGAGGGTGTTGGTGTGTGTAGTGTGGGAAGTAGAGGGTGTTGGTGTCTGTAGTGTGGGAGGTAGAGGGTGTTGGTGTGTGTAGTGTGGGAGGTAGAGGGTGTTGGTATGTGTGTTGTGTGGTAGGTAGAGGGTGTTGGTATGTGTTGTGTGGGAGGTAGAGGGTGTTGGTGTGTGTTGTGTGGGAGGTAGAGGGTGTTGGTGTCTGTAGTGTGGGAGGTAGAGGGTGTTGGTGTGTGTAGTGTGGGAGGTAGAGGGTGTTGGTGTCTGTAGTGTGGGAGGTAGAGGGTGTTGGTGTGTGTAGTGTGGGAGGTAGAGGGTGTTGGTGTGTGTAGTGTGGGAGGTAGAGGGTGTTGGTGTGTGTAGTGTGGGAGGTAGAGGGTGTTGGTGTGTGTTGTGTGGGAGGTAGAGGGTGTTGGTGCCTGTAGTGTGGGAGGTAGAGGGTGTTGGTGCCTGTAGTGTGGGTGGTAGAGGGTGTTGGTGCCTGTAGTGTGGGAGGTAGAGGGTGTTGGTGTGTGTAGTGTGGGAGGTAGAGGGTGTTGGTGTGTGTAGTGTGGGAGGTAGAGGGTGTTGGTGTGTGTAGTGTGGGAGGTAGAGGTTGTTGGTGTGTGTTGTGTGGGAGGTAGAGGGTGTTGGCGTGTGTTGTGTGGGAGGTAGAGGGTGTTGGTGTGTGTTGTGTGGGAGGTAGAGGGTGTTGGTGTGTGTAGTGTGGGAGGTAGAGGGTGTTGGTGTGTGTAGTGTGGGAGGTAGAGGGTGTTGGTGTCTGTAGTGTGGGAGGTAGAGGGTGTTGGTGTCTGTAGTGTGGGAGGTAGAGGTTGTTGGTGTGTGTAGTGTGGGAGGTAGAGGGTGTTGGTGTGTGTTGTGTGGGAGGTAGAGGGTGTTGGTGTGTGTAGTGTGGGAGATAGAGGGTGTTGGTGTGTGTTGTGTGGGAGGTAGAGGGTGTTGGTGCCTGTAGTGTGGGAGGTAGAGGGTGTTGGTGTGTGTAGTGTGGGAGGTAGAGGGTGTTGGTGTGTGTTGTGTGGGAGGTAGAGGGTGTTGGTGTGTGTAGTGTGGGAGGTAGAGGGTGTTGGTGTGTGTTGTGTGGGAGGTAGAGGGTGTTGGTGTGTGTAGTGTGGGAGGTAGAGGGTGTTTGTGTGTGTAGTGTGGGAGGTAGAGGGTGTTTGTGTGTGTAGTGTGGGAGGTAGAGGGTGTTGGTGTGTGTAGTGTGGGAGGTAGAGGGTGTTTGTGTGTGTAGTGTGGGAGGTAGAGGGTGTTGGTGTCTGTAGTGTGGGAGGTAGAGGGTGTTTGTGTGTGTAGTGTGGGAGGTAGAGGGTGTTTGTGTGTGTAGTGTGGGAGGTAGAGGGTGTTGGTGTGTGTAGTGTGGGAGGTAGAGGGTGTTTGTGTGTGTAGTGTGGGAGGTAGAGGGTGTTGGTGTCTGTAGTGTGGGAGGTAGAGGGTGTTTGTGTGTGTAGTGTGGGAGGTAGAGGGTGTTGGTGTGTGTAGTGTGGGAGGTAGAGGGTGTTTGTGTGTGTAGTGTGGGAGGTAGAGGGTGTTGGTGTCTGTAGTGTGGGAGGTAGAGGGTGTTTGTGTGTGTAGTGTGGGAGGTAGAGGGTGTTGGTGTCTGTAGTGTGGGAGGTAGAGGGTGTTGGTGTGTGTAGTGTGGGAGGTAGAGGGTGTTTGTGTGTGTAGTGTGGGAGGTAGAGGGTGTTGGTGTGTGTAGTGTGGGAGGTAGAGGGTGTTGGTGTGTGTAGTGTGGGAGGTAGAGGGTGTTTGTGTGTGTAGTGTGGGAGGTAGAGGGTGTTGGTGTGTGTAGTGTGGGAGGTAGAGGGTGTTGGTATGGGTTTTCTCGAAGGTAAATGGTGATGGTAGATGAAGGAGCCAGGTTATTACCTCGTGTATATGAGGAAGGCGGTGAAAGAGAGGCGGGAACGAACACCGTAAAGGAAGAGATATTTTTGGGGGGTAGAGTGAATTTAAGTGTTGTCTTTTTTTTTTTGTATCTGTAATTGTTTTCTCTTTGTTTCGATCTGAGATACACACCATCTGTCTGTCTGTCTGTCTGTCCGTCTGGCTGTCTATCTTTCTGTCTCTTTCTGTTTTTTTCTTTTATTTTTCTCCCGCATACGTTTATTTTACTCCCATTCGATTTTTTTTATTGATCTTTAAAATTCATGACTTTATAACTTCATCTATTGAGAATTTTGGTACAGAGTTGGGAACGAACTCTATTTTCCCGCACATATTTTACAGTGAATATATTGTTCATCCTCCTGTGTTGATCTTATACAAAATATACAGCTTCTTTCTATGTAGGTTCTGAGGTGGGTATTGAGCATGTAAGGGTGTATTGAGCATGTAAAGGGGTACTGAACATGTAAGGGGGTTCTGTACATGTAAGGGGTACTGAGCATGTTGGGGGTATTTAGCATGTAAGTGGGTACTGAATTGTAATGGGGTACTGAAGATGTAAAGGGGTAATGAACGTGTAAGGGGTACTGAATATTTAAGGGTGTACTGAATATTTAAGGGGGTACTGAGCTTGTAAGGTTGTACTGAAAATAAAGGACGACATTGACATTGCCATGGGGATCACTAAACACGAAAGGGGGGGGGGGGTAACACGAACAATAGAATATACTCCTTCTCCCTCTTCACCCCCCCCCCCCCCCCTGTCCTCTCTCCTCCAACAGTCACAGCATCAAAAGCAAAATAAAAACTTGTGCACGAGTCGGGTAAACACTAATGTTATCACCTGAACACATCTTGGTGGGTCGTATCTGGGTTGATATTGTTACTATTTGCCTGCTGGGTCGTATTTGACTGGGAGGTGTTATTATTATCTCCATGGTACAGTAGGTCGTATGTGGCCCAAAACAGTGTTATTATCCGTATACTTTGTCTGGGGTATTGCATCCAGCCAAACAGTGTTATTATCCATATGTTATTAGTGTATTTCATCCGGCCAAGCAGTTTTATATTCTATATAATATATCTGGGGTATTATATCTGGCCACACAGTGTTATTAACGGGACTACAGTTAGCAGTGCTGCGGTCTATCACGAACGCTGCCCCGCCCAACAATTACTGAAGATAAATAATTACACGAGAGGGGGAAAGTTCTGGCCAATTTTGTGGGAAACTTTATTTGCTGTTTTATATTACGTTCACTAATTACAATTTTACGTGTAGAAGACTTTTATACTTTTTATTTAAAATTTTATTTGGAAAATTTTGCCTCTGCTCCAACACAACCACGACCTTCTTGTTTCCTGACGTTTTGTTCTGTTCTATCACAGCCATTGCTTCCAGGTTCTGGTAAAGAGCGTGTTGATGTTAACCCGGGGTACAGGTGTTGAGATTAGCCTTGGGTACAGGTATTGATGTTTATTCAAAGTATGTATGTATGTATGTATGTATGTATGTATGTATGTATGTATGTATGTGTGTGTGTGTGTGTGTATGTATGTATGTGTGTATGTATGTGTAATGGGGAGATTTAGATGTAAGTATAGGTACAATATTTAGTTGTAGGATGTAAAGAGAGGAAGCTTGGTAGCGTGGCCGATTCGTTACTTCACTTATATTACGGTCTTAGGGGACATCTCTCAAACGCCAGCTCTAAATGGTACAGCTATTTATTATTCACTCAATGACACACCCACATTAATAGAACATTATATCGAAGTTACTAGAACATGATATTTACGTTAATAGACACCGACTCTCTGACACAAACATAAAATGAATACACTTCCCACTGTAAGTAACTCACCCTATGGATAGCTCTGACAATGACTCATGTGTGACCTAAGGGAGGCCCAGCGGGTGCTGCTGGACTATTACAAGCGTGACTGCGTCTTAACATAAGAACATAAGAATGGAGGAAACTGCAGCGGGTCTATTGGCCCATACTGGGCAGTCCCGTTTACACCCAACCCCTATTGCTCATATAAGCATCCAACCCATGTTTGAAGCTATTCAGCGTATTCGAGTTAATGATGATATTTGGTAACTTGTTCCATTCATCCACTACTCTGTTTCCAAACCAGTGTTTACCTATTTCACGCCTAAATCTAAATTTGTCTAATTTAAAACCATTGTTACGAGTTAGCTCCTGGTTGGATAGTTTGAGTACCTTTGTAATGTCCCCTTTGTTTAGCCCTGAATTCCACTTATACACCTCTGTCAGGTCGCCCCTCGCTCTACGTCTCTTGAGGGAGTGCAAATTAAGATGCTTTAACCTGTCTCTACACTTAAGGTTCCTAATGCCCGGGATTAGTCTTGTCATTCTCCTCTGAATTCTTTCCAAGGATTCTATATATCCATTCTGTTATACGGTGACCAGAACTGAACTGCGTAATCCAGGTGTGGTCTCACAAGAGCAAGATACAGTTTTAGGATGACCTCGCTAGTCTTGTAACTAACACTCCTTTGTATGAACCCAAGTACTTTATTAGCCTTGTTATGAGCAAAAACACACTGTTTACTTGGCTTAAGGTTCCTACTTACCATTACTCCTAAATCTCTCTCGCAGTCGGATTTCTCTATGGCATCGTTGTTCATCTGGTATCTGATTTCCCTGTTTGCATCTCCTAAACTGAGTACTTTACATTTGTCCACGTTGAATTTCATCTGCCATTTTTCAGACCATTCGAAAAATTTGTTTAGATCTTTCTGTAGTTTTATGGAGTCCTCGTCAGATTTAATAACATGTCCTATTTTAGTGTCATCAGCAAATTTGCTTATGTTGCTGTCTATGCCGATATCTAAGTCGTTTATGTGTATAATAAATAATAATGGTCCAAGTACTGAGCCTTGGGGAACTCCACTTGTGACGTTGCTCCAATGGGACTTAGTGCCATTAATGCTCACTCTCTGTTTCCTGTCCTGTAACCACACCCTAATCCATTTAAGGATATTACCTTTGATGCCATGTGCTTCTACCTTTCCAATTAGTCTTTCGTGGAGGACTCTGTCGAAGGCTTTGCTAAAGTCGAGATATACCACATCATAATTGTGCCGCTCGTTCACCGATTCGAAAACTGATGAAAAGAATGTTAATAGATTAGTTAGACATGAACGTCTGCTTGTCAAGCCATGCTGGGAATTATTGATCAATCTGTGCTTCTCCAGGTGATTTCGAATAGAGTTTGAAATGATTGCTTCCAGTAATTTGCCTACTGTTGATGTTAGACTGATTGGGCGGTAGTTAGAGGATAGTGATCTATCCCCCTTCTTGAAAATCGGTATTACATTCCCTATTCTCCAGGATTCTGGTACTACATCTGTTTTTAAGGACATGTTAAACAACTTTGCTAAGGGCATACTAAGCTCTTCCTTACATTCCATTAATACTCTGGCAAATATCTCATCGGGACCAGGTGACTTATCCCGCTTTAGTTTGTCTATTTGCTTACTAACATCGTTACTAGTCACTACTATCTCGCTTAATTTGTTTTCTTCACTATCTCTGAGTAGAGTCGTTGCCTCGGGTATCATGTTTAAATTTTCGGTGGTGAAAACTGTTGAAAAATATTTATTCAAATTATTGCTCATTTCTCTGTCGTTATCAGTGAGCTCGCCGGTGTCTGACCGTATTGGTCCAATCTTTTCTCTTGTTTTAGTTTGATGCATTTGGTAGAATCCTTTGGGGTTTGTCTTCGCCTCCCTTGCTATCCTTACCTCATTATTCCTCTTGGCTTTCCTTCTCTCTGTTTTAACCCTACTCGTCAATACCCTATAATAATCCCGGAGATGAATTTCCCCACGATTTATCCTTCTACCTATAGCCTTCCTTTGGCCAATGATGTTCTTTAAATAATTATTTATCCATTTAGGGTCATTGTTGTCTGACCTGAGTTTTTTGTATGGTATGTTCTGCCTTTATGCATTAAGTAACTCACTATTTAAATTGTTGTGGAACTCGGCAATCTCAGATCTCGTTATCAGGTGTTGTGAAAGTCGGCTGAATATGAATGAATGACTGAGAGACTCTGCTAGCTGGAGAGGTGGTGTTGGGGAGGGAAGTGTCCCTACATACCTCGACTATTGACGAGCGTGACTCCGTCTTCCGTCGATAGTGTTGTGGAAGTCGTCTCAATGGAATCTGAATCAGGAATCCCCCGTGGAAGGGGGTACTGGGCCTATATATTGGCGGTCACTAGCCGGCAGATGACCACTTCCAATTAACACTAAGCTGGGTGTGTCTTTGCAAGGTGTGGTTGTAGGTCATATCACCCGGTTAACTCAAGTACTTAGAACATAAGAACATAAGAAAATAAGGAGTCTGCAATAGGCCGGCTGGCCGGTGCATGGCAGCTCCTGTCGAGAGTTACTACCACTCTCTATCATCCAGAAGGGCAGAAGGGACCTTTATGCTAGGAGTGGGATGCACCTGTCTCGGGATGGGGGGCAACCCTGGCTGGGTCTCTAGAGGGGGCAGTTCAAAGGATATCGAAGTCTATAAACTGCTAGGGGAACATATGGGCAAGGGGGTGGGGGAAACTGCAGTGGGAGCGGGTAAACAAAGTAAAAGATTACAGGGAAATAGTGTTAGGAATGATGACAAAACTAAATTAAACAGGGAGTTTAAAACTAAACGCGGTAAAGTGAGGACTCAGAACACGACTAACTTAAATGTCTACTATGAGAACAGTAGAAGTATGAGAAACAAAATGGATGTTATTAGGGCCTTGGTATGTACCGAAAAAATCGATATATTAGCATTCACTGAAACATAGATCAACCTAGACTCACGTGAGTTGCCGGTCGAATACCAAATTGCGAGTTACAGATTGTTCCATACCGATAGGCAGACCAGGAAAGGAGGCGGAGTAGCAATCTATGTTAGGGATAATCTGAAGTGTGAAATAAATAAGGAAATAAAAACTGAGAGGAATACAGAAACAATTTGGATAGAATTAAGCGACGGTCGGGAAAAATTAATCACAGGAGTAATATATAGACCCCCCAATCTTGATAGCGTCAATGAGCGACTTATCTGGGATGAAATGCGCAGGGCTTCCATACACAACAAAGTCTGTATAGTAGGGGACTTTAACCTTGGCCAAATAGATTGGACTGACCTTAAGGGTAACTCAGAATCAGAGGATTTTCTCGAGACGATCCAGGACTGTTTCCTAAGTCAACATATAACCGAACCTACACGGGGTAATAATATACTCGATTTAGTTCTGTCGAACAGAGAAAACCTCATTAGCAATGTCGAGATAGGGAACGAACTTGCAAACAGCGATCACAAAGAAATTAGATTCCAGTTAGATTTTCAAGGGCGACGTAAGGAAAATTCCACTGAAGTACCAGATTTCAGAAGGGCAAACTTGACAGTTTAAAGAGGCAGCTGAGAGAGGGGTGTCGCGCTTGGCCGTGAACCTGACAGATGACTCCAACCTGATAACGAGATCTGAGATTGCCGAGTTCCACGACAATTTAAATAATGAGTTACTTAGTGCACAAAGGCAGAACATACCATACAAAAAACTCAGATCAGACGACAATGACTCTACATGGATAAATAATTATTTAAATAACATCATTGGCCAAAGGAAGGCTATAGGTAGAAGGATAAAGCATGGCGAAATTTACCTCCAGGATTATTACAAGATATTGGCGATTAGGGCTAAAACCGAGATAAGGAAAGCCAAGAGGAATAATGAGGTAAGGATATCAAGGGAGGTGAAGACAAACCCCAAAGGATTCTCCCAAATGCATCAAACTAAAACACGAGAAAAGATTGGACCAATACGGTCAGATTCCGTCGAGCTCACTGATAACGACGGAGAAATGAGCAATAATTTGAATAAATATTTTTCAACAGTTTTCACCACTAAAAATTTAAACATGATACCCGAGACACCGACTCTATTCAGAGATAGTGAAGAAAACAAATTAAGCAAGATAGTAGTGACTAGTAACGATGTTAGAAAGCAAATAGACAAACTAAAGCCTAATAAGTCACCTGGTCCCGATGAGATATTAGCCAAAGTATTAAAGAAATGTAAGGAAGAGCTTAGTATGCCCTTAGCAAAGTTGTTTAACATGTCCTTAAAAACAGGTGTAGTACCAGAATCCTGGAGGATAGCGAATGTAATATCGATTTTCAAGAAGGGGGATAGATCACTATCCTCTAACTACCACCTAATCAGTCTAACATCAATAGTAGGCAAATTACTGGAAGCAATCATTTCAAACTCTCTACGAAGTCACCTGGAGAAGCACCGATTGATCAATGATTCCCAGCATGGCTTCACAAGCGGACGTTCTTGTCTAACTAATCTATTAACATTCTTTTCATCAGCTTTCGAATAAGTGGACGAGGGGCACAATTATGATGTGGTATATCTCGACTTTAGCAAAGCCTTCGGCAGAGTCCACCACGAAAGACTAATTGGAAAGGTAGAAGCACATGGCATCAAAGGAAATATCCTTAAATGGATTAGGGCGTGGTTACAGGACAGGAAACAGCAAGTGAGCATTATCCGTGTAGGTTATGTATCTATGCTACTGTGCCGATTAGCAACCTTGTAAATAAGCTACTGTGCCGAGTAGCATTTATATATGTAATTACGTGGCAACATTGCCCCGAGGCTGTTATGTGGCAACATTGCCCGGAGGCTGCCATATGGCAAGGCAGTCTCACTCTGACTCCGTGGGCCGTGCATGGCACACGCTAGTCACCACTTGTATTTCTTCTATCCGTTAATAAATGGACTTCAGTATTACCCGGTGTTTCCATACCCATCACTGCCTTCTTCAGGGAACACTTGGAACCTTCATGGCGCAGTGAGTAGGATATGTGGACTTACAAGTGTATGAACAATGGACAGTTAGCCTGCGATGTGCGACTGCCGGCGATGTGTGTGTCGACGAGTGTGTTGTGTTGTGTCGCGTTGTGTTTCGCAGCGACGTGCAGTGTTGCGCCGTCACAGTGCGTTCTAGTGACGGTGGCAGTGTTAGTGTCAGTGTATTAGTGTGTCTAGAGCTGAGAGTTGAGTATTGGCCTGTTTTTTGTGGTACCCACGGAGCACGCAGGCACACACCCTTCTTGCGTGACATCTGGGGAGACACTGACGTTCTTGCCTCCGTGGCGGCTCCAGCCTAAGGCCACCGCATCTGCTGTCTCAGACACACACACACACACACACACACACACACACACACGCACGCACGCACGCACGCACGCACGCACGCACGCACTCATGGACAGAACAGTGGACTCTATGCATTATTTCTGCGCTGTTTATGTCATATACTATATATGTGGTTCAAGCTGATGAGGCGCCACTTTATATACTAAACAGCGTAGTTCAAGCATACAAAGATGGACGGTAAGAAGGGACAATGTCAAGATGGGAGACACGACTCCCCACCACCTTCTCCTCTACAGGGCACAGATGGAGCTTCTGCGCCCACCGCCCCTCATCTTTCACCTCCAGCAATGGACATTGCCACAATTCTGAGGTGGATGGACTAAAGGGACGAGAGACACAGAGAGACGGAACTTCAGAGGGAGGAGACACGAAGAGAGGAGGAAAAGGCGCGCTTTGATGCAATATTGGCGATCCTAGCGCTAACCCACCCTCCCTCACTCGCGCACCAAGGGGCCAGTACCCTCCCTCCTCCACCACACCAGCGTTCTCCAGGTACTCTTGCTACTCCAACAGCTCCCAAGGCATCTGTTCAACCCCCACCTGCCCTCTCACCAGACGTCACGTTTCAGCTTTTTCGTGAGTGGAGGCGGCGTTGGACAGATCACTCCACAATGGTGGACCTTGACAGCATGCCTCCAAACAAACAGCTCATCCAACTGCGGATGTGTTTGTCGCTGGAGACCCAGAGAGTTTTGGAGCACACATTGCAAGTGCCTCCTGATTCTACATCTTCAGTGACGGATGTGCTCGACCTTTTACAGGAGCACGTTAAAGGTCGGAATAACGAGGCCTTGCGTCGCCGCGCCTTCACCAGCTGCAAGCAGGCGGAGAATGAATCCTTTGACGACTTTTTTGTATGTTTGAAGAGTTTGTCGGAGGAGATAAACGTCTGCAAGGCGCACAGCCGGGAATGTGAGGAAGCCTGGATCAAGCACGGGATCTTGGCAGGTGTCAGGCAAGAAGAGTTGGTGCAGCGACTCATCCCCCTGGACGCTTCCTCCACACTCCAGGTGGTAGTGACTGAATGTCAGTCATACGAGGCCACCAAGTCCGCCACCTCTGCCTTACGGGCCCCACCTGCTGTGAGAGCTATCTCACAGTACAAGAAGGGTAAGAAGGCGGCCAACAACGAGAAGGCTGCCGCACGTTCTTCCACGCCTCTGCCTAGTGTCTTCCTGTGGCAGCTGTGGAAAGCAGCATGGCCCCAAGACATGCCCGGCCACCGACGCACTGTGTCGTGGATGTGACCGTAAGGGCCACTGGTCTAACACAGACAGATGCCCCGCACGAGGCCACAAGTGTCAGGCCTGCGGTGGCTATGGACACTACGACAAGTGCTGCCGCCAACCCAAGCCCAAAAGCCCGAGACAAGGAGGAAAGCAGTGCACTTCCCTCGGGGTGGTTCACACGCAGCCCCCTTCAGATGGCCCACGCAGCCCCAAGCAGCAGCTGAGTCACATCAGAAGGGTGGATTCGACTACATGCCCCAGGGCTACCCCTTCCCCTACCATCCGCGTCGCCGTCACACACGGTGATGTGTCGGGTCACATCGAGGTGATACCGGACACCGGCGATGATACTACAGTGATAAGCCTGAAGCACCTCCAGAAACTGGGCCTCACCAAACGCGACCTGGGACCACCGCCGCAGCTGCAGTACTACAATGCGGACGGTTTCCAGATGCCGGACGCTGTGGGCTCCTTTCAAGCTGAGATCACCTACAGCGACAGGTCGTGTCAGGGATGGATCGACGTGCAGCCTACTCTCGCTACACCCTTGTTGTCGTGGGAGCACTGCAAGAAGTTAGGCGTGGTGCCCAGAGACTTTCCTGAGCAGATCCCAGCTGCTCATTACACCGCCAGCAGGGTGCGTGAGTCAAGGAGCGACGCGGCTGGCACTGCCGGACAGAGATGCCCAGAACTTGCGTCCACTCCCACCCACACAGGACGCTCCCCTGACCAGATCCTGTATGGTCACCCTGTCCGCTCTTGCGTTCCTGCACACGCCAAGGCCTTTGCGAAGGACTGGCAGACCAGAGCCGAGAGCTGCGACCGCCACGCCGCTACACGTGCCCAGGACTCCAAGGCTCGGTATGACGACTGTGCTCGCCCTCTTCAGCCACTGGAGATTGGTGCCCTTGTCCGCGTCCAAGACCCGACGACGACACGTTGGGACAAGGTGGGCATAGTGATGGGCGTCGGCCGGTCGCGGGACTACAAGGTCAGGATGCCGAGCGGCCGTGTCTGGTGGAAGAACCGCCGGTTCCTCCGGCCAGTCCCACCTTCTGCTGCTGGCCCCCTGACCGAGGACGAGTCCCCTACACCTCACGAGGATCCGCCCCACAGTGCACCTCGACGCTCGGAGCGACTTACGACTAAGTAGTCTGCTCAAGACAAAGACTATGAGCGTGAGGGGGGGAGGGAGATGTAGGTTATGTATCTATGCTACTGTGCCGAGTAGTAACCTTGTAAATAAGCTACTGTGCCGAGTAGCATTTATATATGTAATTACATGGCAACACTGCACATGTTATGTGGCAACATTGCCCCGAGGCTGCCATATGGCAAGGCAGTCTCAGTCTGACTCCGTGGGCCGTGCATGGCACACGCTAGTCACCACTTGCATTTCTTCTATCCGTTAATAAATGGACTTCAGTATTACCCGGTGTTTCCCTACCCATCACTGCCTTCTTCAGGGAACACTTGGAACCTTCAAACGGCACTAAGTCCCATTGGAGCAACGTCACAAGTGGAGTTCCTCAAGGCTCAGTACTTGGACCATTATTATTTATTATATACATAAACGACATAGATATCGGCATAGACAACAACATAAGTAAATTTGCTGATGACAATAAAATAGGACGGGTTATTAAATCTGACGAGGACTTCGCAAAACTACAGGAAGATCTAAACAAATGTTTCGAATGGTCTGAAAAATGGCAGATGAAATTCAACGTGGACAAATGTAAAGTACTCAGTATAGGAGATGTAAACAGGGAAACCAGATACCAGATGAACAACGATGCCATAGAGAAATCCGACTGCGAGAGAGATTTAGGAGTAATGATGAGTAGGAACCTTAAGCCAAGTAAACAATGTGTTTTTGCTTGTAACAAGGCTAATAAAGTACATGGGTTCATACAAAGGAGTGTTAGTTACAAGACTAGTGAGGTCATACTAAAACTGTATCTTGCGCTTGTGAGACCACACCTGGATTACGCAGTTCAGTTCTGGTCACCGTATTACAGGATGGATATAGAATCATTGGAAAGAATTCAGAGGAGAAAGACAAGACTAATCCCGGGCATTAGGAACCTTGAGTATAGAGACAGGTTAAAGCATCTTAATTTGCACTCCCTCGAGAGACGTAGAGCGAGGGGCGACCTGATAGAGGTGTATAAGTGGAATTCAAGGCTAAACAAAGGGGACATTACAAAGGTACTCAAACTATCCAACCAGGAGCGAACTCGTAACAATGGTTTTAAATTAGACAAATTTAGATTTAGGCGTGAAATAGGTAAACACTGGTTTGGAAACAGAGTAGTGGATGAATGAAACAAGTTACCAAATATCATCATTAACTCGAATACGCTGAATAGCTTCAAACATAGGTTGGATGAGTATATGAGCAATAGGGGTTGGGTGTAAACGGGACTGCCCAGTATGGGCCAATAGGCCCGCTGCAGTTTCCTCCATTCTTATGTTCTTATGTTCTTATAAATCTATCTAGCCTCCTTTTAAAACTTTCCAGCGTTCCAGCACTTACTACAAAGTTGCTAAGCTTGTTCCACTCGTCCACCACCCTATTTGTGAACCAGTTCCTTCCTAACTCCCTCCTAAACCTAAACTTATCCAACTTAAATCCGTTGCTCCGAGTCCTATCCTGCTTGGAAATTATAAGAACCTTATCTATATTTCCTTTATTGATTCCTTTCACCCACTTAAATACTTCTATCATATCTCCCCGCACTCTTCGTCTTTCTAGGGAATGCAAGTTTAGTTTCTTTAACCTATCCTGATATGGAAGGTTTCTAAATCCCGGAATCATTTTCGTCATTCTTCGCTGCACCGACTCCAGTGAATTGATATCCATTCTATAATAAGGGCACTAGAACTGAACCGCATAAACGAGGTGCGGCCTGACTAGCGCAAGATATAGTTGCCATAAGACCTAATACTCTGTTTGCCTTATTTCGAACATTAACGCATTGTTTTCTCGGCCGTAGGTCCGGGCTTACAAGTACCCTTAAGTCTCTTTCACAAATCGACTTCTCTAGGTTGATGTTGTTAAGGCTGTATACAGTGACAGTATTTGTTCTTCCAATTTTAAGTACGTTGCACTTACTGGTGTTGAATCTCATTTGTCATTTTTCAGACCACCCCTGCAGTTTATTTGAATCCTCCTGTAGTGCATTTGCATCCTGCCCTGAACTAATCTATCGCCCTATTTTGGTGTCATCCGCAAACTTGCTTATGCCACTGCTGATCCCAGTATCTAGATCGGTTATTTAGATTGTGAACAAGAATGGGCCTAGTACTGACCCCTGGGGAACGCCACTGGTTACACAGCCCCACTCAGATTTAACACCATCTAAGCTGACCCTCTGCGTTCTATCGGTGAGCCATGATTTTATCCAATTTAAGACTTCCCCTCGATACCATGAGTCTTAACTTTTCTCAGAAGCCTCTGATACGGTGCTCTGTCAAATGCTTTGCAAAATTTTAAGTAAATATCATCGTAATTTTCGTCATTTTCTACTACCTCGAAGACTTTCTTGAACGACGTCAGCCGATTTGTTAGACAAGATTTTCCCTTTGCAAACCCATGTTGAGAGTCGTAGATTAATTTGCTTTTCTCTAAATGCGATCGGATGCTATTTGCTATAATTGATTCAAGAAATTTCCCCACTACTGACGTCAAACTGATGGCCGGTAATTTGACGCTGATGTTCTGTCTCCCTTTTTGAATATGAGTACTATATTTGCCTGTTTCCACAAGTCTGGCACAACTCCCTTGTCTAATGATTTTGTAAATTAATTTACGAAGGGTCCGCTAATCTGTTCCCTACACTCTTTCAAGACTCGAGGGAAAATTTCATTCGGCCCTGGGGATTTTGTCTTCTTTAATTTATTGATCCTCTTAAGAACATCCTCTTTTCTGATAGTGATATTCTTTAAATTCTCTTCTTCCTTTCCCCTAAATATCAGTTCCACCTATGGAATTTCCTCACGAATTTCTTCTGTGAAAACTGATAAAAAGGGGCTGTTCAATGCTTTGCTTATTTTTCACTGCCATTGATCACTTACCCCCTCCCTGACTTTAAGGGCCCAATTTGTCCTTGACCTTTGTTCTATATACCTGGAAAAATCCCATGGGATTCATCTTGGATTCTCTTGCTATTCTGATTTCATATCCTCTCTTTGCTTTCCTTACATTTTTCTTAACAGTCCTGGATAGTTCATTATACGTATTTCTGAGCTGCTCCTCACCTCCCTTTAATTTCTTATAAATTCCTTTCTTTATTCCTATGTCATATTTAAGTTTTCTGGTCATCCTCCTTGGCTCATTCTTTTTTGACCTAATTTTTCTGTATGGTATATTTTGTTCTTGTCATGATCAATTGTTGTGTCATCTGTGACCTCACCCCTTCCTACTAGGGACTGATCTGACTGTTCCCAGGTGACCTCACCTAGGTACCTTCTTAACCCATGATAATCCGCCAACCGACAGTTTGGGACTCTGACCGTATTGTCATTGTTTTTCGTTTCCCAATTTTGGGTGAACCTGATTTCTCTGTGATCACTGTTACCTAGTTCTTTCCCTACTGTGATATTTTTTATAATACTTTCTTTATTTGTTTATACTAGGTCTAATATATTGTCACCTCTAGTAGGTTCTGTAATTAGTTGTTTCAAAAAATTGTCCTGTACTGCGTCTAGGAAGTCTTCAGATTCATAGTCACCTACAATGTTGTCCCAGTCAATATTTCTGAAGTTGAAATCCCCCATAATTCATAGGTTGTTATATTTTGCTGCCCTACTCATTTCTTGCCATAAGGGCTGAGCTGCTTCTTTCCCAAGACTTGGGGGCCTGTAAATCTCTCCCATAATTAGTTATTCTCTTCCTTTCGTGATTTCTACCCATACAGACTCGGTTCCTATTTCACCCTTTATTGAATTATTAATACAACATTTTAATGTATCCTTGTGAAAATGGGTGTACCCTTCTATGTGGTATTCTGATTAAAAATTTTTGCTCGCCAGATTCATCCAAGTTTCGGTGATTGTTATGACGTCTATATTCTCGGTACATACAACCGCTCTCAGCAAGTAGTCTATTTTATTTCTAACGCTCCTACTGTTTGTATAGTATACATTTAAACCAGGGTCAGTTCTCCTGGGTTACTGTAGGGCGTGTCAACTTGTGGGTATACCCCTGCTCATCTACTTACTGTTATATGTGTTATATTTTTCTGGGCTGTAAGCTGTGGTCTGATAAACAATCATTACATATGTATGTATGTATGTATGCATGTATGTATGTATGTATGTATGTATGTATGTTTGTATGTAAGTAATAATAAAAAATAATAAACGGTTTATTAATAGAGTTGCAACCGGTGGCTGAAAATATACAGACTTACATTTGATTTAGACATGATGGTATAATATGCGTTGAATACATTTACAGGGCTATACAGTACATAAATCAGGAATTGTTTATTATTTTAACGATAGATGGGATGGTGCTATTCTTATATCTGTCGGTGAGGGCTCTTATGGGCTGTATGTATGTGTGTATGTATGTATGTATGTATGTACAGTATGTTGGTATGTGTTAGGTGATATCCATTTCTCTCTTTAACTTTGTGTGTGAAATCTGTATCACTATGTCCTTTAATATTCATTAGTTCAGCTGTGTGTGTGTGTGTGTGTGTGTGTGTTCGCACACAGGGTGGTGAAATACGTCTAGTGTAGCAGCATTATGTCGTTTTTAAGGTGCAGGCATTACTTGCTCCCTCTCGCTTTCAGCTGCCGCCTCTGGCTAGCCCTCGTGGCGAACAGGGAAGCAACTTGCATTAGTCTTCCCACAGCCTCTTCATCATCAAGACTCCTGCTTTGCATTCTCGTGGTAACACACGGTAATTGGGTGCCTCGTGGGCTCAGGCTAGACCACCAGGGGATCTCGGAGTAGCAGTGGGCCCCAGAGGGACGGCCCATAGGCCCACTAGCATGTGGATACGTCCTGCCGCCTACCAACCATTGTCCTGTTGCCTTGCGGATTAACCTTGGTAGGTATAAGGCAACGAGAGTAAACCCCGAACGAAAAATCTGCGGTGGAGCCTCGCATCAGGCGGACATGCTTACAGAGCTCCAACAAAACACCACCGACAGTATAGGCGGAAGAGGTGACCACCATGGGAACTACACTCAGGAAAAGGGAGAGCCAAGATGTGTGGTTGCAGCCTGCGCTCCTGCCTCACCACATAAATCAACTCACGCGCAGCCATCATCCAGTTTCATCATACCTCTCATCATCATCAAAACCCCTATACCCCCAAAAGTCCTATGGCGACGGACGAGTGGCGACGGGGACAGGCAGAGATGACTGTCGGGAGACTCTATTCGCAACTTTGCACATAGGTGGCAAAGATAAGGTGGTCGTTTATGCACTGGGATCTAGGCAGCAGTGCAATTCGGTCCTATCTGTGTGACTGAGCAGCCCTTTCGAGGAGCCACTTTCCTCACCCCACATGGGGAGGGGGCTAGAAAAGGTGCCCTAAACATAGCTTGCCTAAAAAAAAAAATGACTGGGCAACCGCATCCAGTAAGGTCATTCTTATGCGGTCGAAAACACAATTGAAATCACAAGTCCTGACAAAAAAAAATATTCAACCTCTTATGGTCACTGCATGGAATGCCAGGACCCTTCTGGATACTGGCACAAATGAGCATCCTGAAAGAAGAACCGCCTTTGTGGCAATGGAGCTGGCTAGGTATAACATCGACATAGAGGTTATTAGTGAGTCCCGGCTCCCCGATTAGGGTCAACTAACAGAATGGGGATCAGGCTAAACCTTCTTCTGGAATGGTAAGCCTGCTGCAGAGAGAAACCTCATTTACGGAGTTGGCGAAAAACTTCCTCCCAGAATCACAATGTGGCTTTAGACTATCACGTGATACAGATACAGGAAAAGTGCAGAGAACAGCGTCGTGACCTGTACACGGTTTTCATCGACCTTACCAAGGCCTTCGACTCGGTCAACAGGGAAGCCCCGATGGTGGACCCTCAGCCGTTTTGGCTGCTCACCAAAATTCTTCGCCATTAAGAGGCAACTCCACGATGGCTTGAACGGCAGTGTCCTGTACAATGGCACCCAGTCTGAGTTCTTCCCCATCCAAACGGGGATTAAAGAAGGGTGTATACTGGCACCAAATCTCATTCCATTTTCTTGGCTGCCTTCCTTACTCGTGCTAGTGCCAATTTTGCCGGCATGGTGGACTTCGAGTACTGGATGAAGGGTCTTTTCAACATTAGACGACTCCAGGCAAGAACAAGGGTGTCGGCAGCTTCCATTACCGAGCTTCAGTATGCAGATGACCTCACCCTTTTGCTCACACTGAACACGACCTATAGAAGATCCTGAACACCTAAGCAGATGCATATGCATACTTCGGCCTTGAGGTGAATGTATCTAAGTCTCAGATTCTCTTTTAGCCTGCCACTGGTTCAGACACAGCTCCACCATCCATCCAGCTTAACAGTACTACCCTCTGTAATGTCACCCACATTCGGTATCTCGTCTCCCACTTGTCCACCATCGCGGACATCTATGAAGAGATTCAGCATCGGATCAGATGTGCATTTCAAGCCTTTGGCAGATTCTGAAACCGTGTCTTCAGCTGTTGGGAGCTGAAATTATCTACAAAGTAACACGTATATCGAGCAGTGGTCCTCCCCACCCTGCTATGTGGGAGTGAGACATTGAGCACAAACAGGAGGTACCTCAAGGCACTTGAAATCTTTCACCAACGTAGTGTATATTCCATCCTCCGAGTTCGTTGGGAAGACAGGAGAACAAATGCCATTATTCTTGCTGACACCAACTGCAGGAGCATCGAGGCTACCATTATCCATGAACAACTACGCTGGACTGGCTATGTTACCCGCATGGACGACAGTAGATTACCACAGCAAGTACTTTACAGTCACCTAACGAATAGTAAACGTAACACGGGCGGGAAACTGAGAAGGTATAAGGATAGTCTTAAGACAATCCTGAAGAAGTGCCAAACTGACTCCCTCACCTGGGAGTCGATTACTCCGCATCGTAACGCTTGAAGGAGCGCTACACAAGAAGTTGTCAATACTTTCGAGTTTACCCGACTGCAAACCGAGCAGACAAGCGCCAACGCTGGAGGGACGTTTCCACTCTTGTGAACTACTCTGCAGTTTCCCTTATCGGCCACTTTAGTCACCTCAAATCTCATCAATGATGGTGACATCCGTAATAACTCATATCATTGTATCATAGCTTGATGATCGTCATACTCGATTCCGAGTGACAGCACGTCCCCACAACAGACACCCATCATCACCACGTCCCCACACCAGACACCCATCACCACCTCGTCACCACACCAGACACCCATCACCACCTCGTCCCCACACCAGACACCCATCACCACCACGTCCCCACACGAGACACCCGTCACCACCTCGTCCCCACACCAGACACCCATCACCACCTCGTCCCCACACCAGACACCCATCACCACCACGTCCCCACACCAGACACCTGTCACCACCACGTCCCCGCACCAGACACCCATCACCACCACGTCCCCACACCAGACACCCATCACCACCACTTACCCGCACCAGACACCCATCACCACCACGTCCCCACACCAGATACCCATCACTACCTCGTCCCCACACCAGACACCCATCACCATGTAATAGGCCCCTGTCTCATCAACAGAACGTTTTATATAAATGGGTCAATACATCTGATATTATATTCAGATTCACCACCCTGTAACTTTCCACTGTCTATGAGTAAGACATGAGATGGACACGTGAGCGGGCAACTTACCCAAGAGGGCGAGACCCATAGCTCAGCATATCTGTAAGCACGCACTGCGATGCCCCCAAGCTTCAGTAGCTCACCTCAACTCATATTGTAAGGACGTGACCTAACGTTTATCATACATAAACGCCGTCCCTTTCTCATTCACTCCTAGACAGTGAGACTTACGGTTGATATACACTCAGGAATTATATCTACAACCTTTTATAAAAAAACAAAGGAACTACCGTTTGGGTTTTTTTACTTAAAACCCAAATATAAATATGTGTGAACGGACTGGTTAATTGGACAAGCAGCCGATTCATATAGGTGGCAAGCGGTGTGTACGGATTCTTCAAACTGGTAGTCGTATCATCCATCTGTGTCTTGTGAAAAACAAGAAACCACACAGCAGTGACGCGTTACATAATCCGAGTGTTTAAAACTATATCCCGTATTGAGACGATATGTAGTGAGCGCTCCTTATCTCTGTCACTTACAAATACGTGCAGAATTCGTAATATACAAATATTACAGCCTTTTGGTACATATCCAGATTGAGCCGGTTGAGATAGACTCCACTCAGCATTCCCTAGACATTACAGTGTTGCAGTGTTGAAAAACAGTTTCGTAGCCTGGAATTCAATTGGTATTTC
Source organism: Homarus gammarus (assembly GCA_958450375.1). NCBI lineage: Eukaryota > Metazoa > Arthropoda > Malacostraca > Decapoda > Nephropidae > Homarus > Homarus gammarus. The sequence continues at coordinate 1,030,761 of CAUDMG010003670.1, read as the reverse complement.
ACTAGCAGCTGAGCAGTATTGTTGTGTCGTCAGCGCGAATTACGAAGTTCCGGTGTCATCATACAGATCTCCATATATACGTGGACTGTGAAGACTGGGCACACGGTAGTTTTCGCCAGCGAACCAGCAACCACCAGTGTGATAACCAATCATAGTTTTCTGATCGCCGGAGGAGGAACTCACCTAAATCAAGTGGACTCGTCTCTCACCAAAGCAGAAGGGTCATCTCGTTGCCAAGGAAACCAGCAGCAGCGCACGCATCCTAGGAAGAGGCCCCGCCCACACTCCACCCAGAGCTCTTGAAGGATCACATTTTCTGTACAGACGTACTACTCTGTATAAATAGGTATTTAAATTACATAGTTCTACACACATGAACACGTTCGAGAGATATCTTCACACCGATAGGTTCGTCGGATAGGATTATTTCAATGATAAAGTGTCGAATGTAAGATTAATGTATTGAAATCCTATAATTTACAGTAGTTTGTAAGTGTCTGTCTTCTTATTGATAGTTTAATAATTAACTACAAAACATATTCATTTGTCTTGTAAATGAGAGGCAAGTGATCTACTTACTGTTAAGTATTCATTGACCCAAGGGGGCTAATAGATAATTTCTAAGTTTCCCATGTCTAATGTAGATGAAATCGAACGCCTAGCGCAATTGTTTGCTGATAACCAACTCATCAATGATCAAGCCCAGACTGACATAGATTTTGAGTATGGAACACAGTTAAATGAGTCGGTAGGAAGTAGTGAGAAAGTTATAGACGAATCATTTGACGACTTAAACCGTCGTACCCTACGGTCTGGTAATCACTATAGTACCTCACCTAAGTATACTAAAGCAGTTACCCCTGTTACAGGTGATAGTGTGTCTGTTGCTAAATTGGTAACAACCTTATTAACCCAGCCTTCTGTTAAGAGTAAGAATACTAACTTGCTTAATAACACTAAAATGGCTTCGTCTAACCCTCACACCATTACTACTACCACACCTAAAGCTGATAATTTTATTAATATCATGCAGCGCGGCGATTATGTTCGAAATTTCACGGGACAAGACGATTATAGGGTCGCACATTTTGTTCGTGCATGTGAAGATAGCATGCGCATTAGTCACATAACGACTGACGAAGAAAAGAAAGCATATGTACTGTTAGGTTCTGAATAATAAGTTCTATATACAGGAGAGAACACAAACACCTGTATAGTTTTGTAGGTTCGGTTTACTGGATAAGAGTATGTACACAAAGGGGAGCAGCACTCCCTCCGGCTAAGCTCCTTTGTCAACTGCTATAGGCGACGTATGGCAAGTGATACATTAGCAGCTTCCATACGTCGCCAGGCACATTAATTAAGCGTGTGGGATATGGTAATAACATTGCCACACGCTGCTAGCTAGGCTGAATAAATAATACATAAATGGAGCACATACATAATATACATACATGATATATAATCCGGCATACATAATATACATACTAGGGTGTGTCAATTTTGTCAACATGTTAAAAATCAAATTTGGTAGTCAAAATATTGTGCCTCTTTATGTCTAAACTTGAGATTAGCAAACAAAAATGAACTGAAATAACCCTCACCTACATCAATTATACCTTAAAGTTTCAAATATCAGTATTTCAACAAATTAATGAGACTTGATTAGAATTATTCACTTGATATTAACTAATCTCATGTAAGCATATGGATTATGGAGTATTTTATGGTTCTATAGCTTGTGTACAATATGCATGTCAGAACATGAACATGAACAGGCTCTCCGTGTGGGACAGTTTAATTCTTGTTTTGACTTGTACCAAGCGTGAGGATAAGGCGCCCGGCTCACTCTCCTTCTAGATATCATAGACGGTGGTTTGCTCTCATTGCACTTGCACCTACTCTACCAGACGAATTCTACATTTTAATTATTGTAAGTAGGGCATATTGATTGTCGCAGTTACTTATATCATTGTATAAAACATTATGTTCTAAGAAATTATTATGTTATTTCTGTTACAGCATTTTTGATAAACAAATTGATATTTTTTGAAACAACAATTGAATTATGAAACATTGAAATATTTTTCTATTTGTCAGATAGTGTGAAGATGTCAAAATTGAAGACAAGAAGTCAGTTGTCAACCCACTTGAGCCTGCTAGTTGGTAAAGGGAAGGAGCTTCCTGTATCAGAACTTCCAACAGTGAGAGACATGCTAAGATTAGGGTTACTCCTTCGAGAAAAAAATGCAGAGGACAGAAGGAACTATACAGATAAAGAACTCATAAATGACATGATAGTCCCTCTACTGCATCAATGGACAAAAGCTAATGCACTATTCAAACCACCTGTGATTAATCAGTGTCGAACTATTGAGCTAAAACTAACGAAATTATGGCACAAAGCAGTTGAAACATCACTTGGTAAAGGAAACTTGGCCAGGAAAAATGAATTTCTGCACACACTTGATACTCTGTTTGACATTTTGACCTGCAAGTGCTCCATACAATTATGTTCTGAATCCAACTGTTCTCACTCAGGTAAGAGAGAAAATAATTTCCACATTGATTGTGGTTGTCCTCGTGAAAAGAAGATCCCTGTTTTAGAGCTTGAATTTATAAAGGCACAGAGGACAAAGGCAGAAGGCCAAGGAAGTATGCAAATGGGTTCAATAGATTATTCAGAAACAAAGAAGCAGATTGCTAATGCCAAGAAGAGAGAACAAATCCGAGAGAGGGAACAAAAGAAGAAAATGAAGAGTGAAGAAGCCATCCAAAGAGAGGAAGAGCTGTGTCAAGATGTTTATCACTTCTTTGATAGTTCTTCTGATGAACAGGAAGCAACATCAGATGATAGTTCCAAAGAGCCATCTGAACCTTTACCAAAGAAAATGAAATACAACACAAGAAATATTTCAAGCAATGCTTTAGCTAGTATTCGCCACCATGCTGGACTTCGTGAGGCTGCAGAAATTGCAACTGCCGCTTGGATAGATGCAGGCCTCATCAGCCGAGAGGATGTATCTTTGGTGATAGATCATAATAAAATTAGAAGAGCACAAGAAAAAATAATGAAGGAAATATCTGATCAGCATGGAAAAGATTTAAGCGAGGGAGGGCTCTCCTGTCTTTTGTTTGATGGAAGAATAGATGACACAAAAGTTTTGCTAGAAGTAGAGGGAGTGAACAGAAAGTTTCCAGGTCTCATCAAAGAAGAACACTACTCTGTCTGTTCTGAGCCTGGTGGTCGGTTTTTGTTTCACTTTGCTCCCGAAACTGAAGTAGAAGGGAAGAAACATGCAGAGGTCATTGCTGATCATATTTTATGTTGGGTTCAGGAGAGAGGACTTGGCAGTTCACTGCAGGTTGTTGGTGGAGATTCAACTGCAGTGAACACCGGATGGCAGGGGGGTGTAATGACGCATTTAGAGAAAAAACTAGGAAGAAGACTTGTTTGGATTGTATGTGATTTACATACAGGCGAGCTACCTCTTCGTCATCTCATCCAGGAACTTGATGGTCCTACAAAGAGCAACAACAAGTGGTCAGGTCCCCTTGGCATCATGCTGGATGAAGCAACACAACTAGAAATAAATACAACCTTTCCAAAGGTCGAAGTTGGCCCTCCCCTTCCGGCGTTGTCTGAAGGAGTCATCAAAGATCTCAGCACAGATCAATCCTATGCTTATCGTATTGCCCAAGCAATAAGATCAGGAGAAGTGCCTCAGTCATTGGCTCTCTTGGAGATTGGACCTGTCAGTCACAGCCGTTGGTTAACTACAGCTCTTCGTTTCTGCAGGATTTGGATTTCCAAACACGAATTGAAGGGCAAAGTGCTGCAGAATTTGAGGTTAATTGTTGAATTTATTATTGGAGTTTATCTTCCCCAGTGGTTTAGTGTGAAACTTAATCCTATGTGGGTGGATGGGCCCAATCACCTTTTGTTTCAATTGCAGCTAGTAAGAACACAGAGGAAGGTAGTGAGGGACATCGTGTTACCTGTGGCAAGACGGTCCGCTTGGTATGCTCGATCAGAAGCAGTTTTGCAAGCAATGCTTTGCAGTCAATGTACCAATCTCCGAACCGAGGCTGTAGAAGTCATTCTAAAGATTAGAGGAACGCTAATAGATGACGACCAGTTGGGAGACTGTTCGTTTCATTCAAGAAAAGTTCCCCCAATAAACGTCAATGCCACCAAATTGTCAGAATTGGTTGACTTGAGTTTGGAAGTCTTAGAGCCACCATTGACAACAAGTCTAACTAGCCAAGAATTGAGAAACCTTAAAGAGACTCCAATGCAGGTGCCGAAGTGGCCTTCCCACACTCAAAGTGTGGAGAGATGTGTGAAAATGGTCACAGAAGCAGCGGGCCATGTTTACAGCCACGAGAGGCGAGAAGGTTACATCAAAGCACAAATAGCAAGCAGACTACTGATGACAAGAAACCAAAGCAAAGAGAGTATGAAGGCATTGGTTACTTTCAAATAGACTACGGATAATAAAATATAATAATTTGAAACTTGAAACAGTAACATGTGTGCAAACGCTGGTTATGTTATAAATTCACAAATATGTACATTTAAAAATCCATTTGATGTAGGTAGGACTTATTATAAAAAAAAATTTATGCCAGAATATTGTTTCGCATGCTTAAAGACTACAATAAATTGCTACCAAATTACTCGATTTTCAATTTAGCCAGTTCACCCCCTAAATTGACACACCCTAATACATACATGTACGTTCCCATATAACGCAGGGTTCCTATGCAGGCAGTCGTTTAAATGCGTTTGGTTTACAAAGCCCTAACTATGAAAAGTTCAAGCGAACGCTAATTGGGATTTTTGGGGGTAGGTCACAGCTGGGCCAACTGCAATGGATCTTCAGATGGTTGGATCGCTGTATTCCAGGTATACGAAACGAGGTTCGCCAGGACATGCAAGCGACCTTCCGGTCATCAGGCTGGTACAACTCACGGGGTGATATGCCACCGGACAATGTGGAAACATTGATAGAACTAATAAGTTTTCTTCTTTCCGTCCGTGTTCCCTTATATAGCCGGGCACAGGAAGTACAGTATGAACCACCCTTGGATATGGTGGAATACGCAAACAAGCTCTGTCCCCAGGCTACGGGCCCCTTACTGGCGCAACCCTTAGTGACGTCACCACAACCCAAGCCGTCACAGATGCCACAGATGCCTCACCTCCAGACTCCTTATGCGACACACTTAGCTCCGATCGCTCCTCCCCGCCTAACATATAAACAGAAAACATCGTTACGATGCGCACATTGTAATAAACGTGGCCACGTAATGGAAGATTGTTTTCAGCTCCGAGGTAATAGTGCTAATTTTAAGGCCACACCCGGTGCAAAACCATTCTCAAGGTCAAACAGAGAGGTAGCCAAATCAGCACCTCCTCCTCCTCCTACCCAGACAGCGCACAAATGGTGCGCTCTTCACAAATCGACATCTCATAGTTCACATGAGTGCGATATATTAATAAAGGCTAGGGGAGTGGACCTAAGTGAAACGGAGGTGTCGTATAGGCGCAAGCAGAAACGTCCCCAGGACAAGTCATCGGGGGAAGAGACAGCGCACACTACAGCAAGGAGAGGGATAGATAGGAAAATTCCCACCCCTCCTCACAGCACTTCTATAGCTGCCTCATTAATATTGGCGCTTCGCAAAGTGGAAGTGTTGTCAGTGCCGGTGAGAGTGGATAATACCAGATTGGTTCTTGATATAGACACAGGTGCTTGCGCTAATGTATTGGCCTTGACATCATATCACGAGTTACAACGTAAATTCCCTCACTGCAAATTCAAATGGAGGCCTAGTAACGCTGAGCTCGAAGGAGTTTCAGGTACTCAGCTGAGCATCAAAGGAATGGTGACGTTACCACTCAGATTCTCAAGACGTGGTACGCCCTTCTACGCGGACTTTTATATAGTTCAGCAGTTCAATTTGCCAGCTGACGGGTTACTTGGTCTACCAACTCTTCGAAAGAACATTATAGATGTTCATCCACGTAATAATAGTGTTACGATTAAAGATGTTTCCTACACAGCAATGAGTCATTCTGAACCTATGCTCACCGCTAGGACGAAAGTGTTGTCTACCAATCCTATTAAGAGGAAGGCGGATCATGCGTCAGAGATATCTCTCGACCTCAACCACACACCTTCCCAGCGTGATTACAGCAGCAAGAGTTGGAAGATAGTACCTGCAATGTTGAAGAGTACTCTCCATTACCAGAATGAGGAATTCACCAACGCAACAATCCTGTGAGCTGAAGTGAACATTAGTTTCTGCAAATGATTTGTTCACTGCCCAGGGTGTGACAGGACGTGACTGCAGTTGTTGAGACAACTCATCAATCAACATCCTGTCAACAAAATTCTTTGGTATGGCGTGAACAACCCCCAGTTACCAGCACCCAGCACCCACCCTAGTGATGATGACACATCCGGTCTGAGAGATGGTCTCTGCATTCTGAGGTATGGTGTTGTGGATGACGTTGTGTGACAATTAGCGGCGGTTTGCTGTACTCAGGATTTTTGTGAGCATTGACCCAATCACCGGACCTTGGAATCAGCTGTGTCTACTGTGGGACACACACACACAAGTCTACGGGATTGCGGCAGCAATTTCACATTATCAAGAAATTAAAGAAAGGATGTTATGTGTGTGATTTTCTAGATATCACAGCAATGTCGAAGTGCAACCAAATAAATTCCTAATTCGAGGTATTGTTGCGAATTGCCAACAGACTCGACTGGCCAGGATAGATCAAATAGCACCACATGTCAAGGTGATCGATCATCCTCAGGGCAAGACACGCCTGTTAGAGCTGCTTGCCGACTACGGAAATAGTAGCCTTGCCAGGGGAAACGCTAGGTCAGACAGATTTAACATCCCATCATATAGCGTTAAAGGAAGGAACCAACCCTATTTACGTACCAGCTTATAGACTACCTCATAGCCAGCGCGCTGTAGTGCAAGATATGGTACAGGGTATGTTAGATGAGAATGTCATTAGACACTCAAAATCCCCCTTTAATAGCCCATTATTCCTCGTCCCGAAAAAGGATGGTGGATGGCGCCCTGTCATAGATTTCAGGCGCGTAAATGATCAAACAATCCCTGGTAGGTACCCAATGCCTATCTTGAGTGACATATTGCAATCCTTAGGCAAGGATAATGCGGTATTTAGCAACTTAGATTTGCTTAGTGGGTATTGGCAAATACCACTCGATAAAAAAATCACGAGAAATCACGGCATTTAGCACGCCTCCAGGCCACTTTGAGTTTCTACGAATTCCATTTGGTCTCAGAAATGCCCCACTAACATCTCAAAGTATGATCAACACCCTGTTTGCCGGACTAATTGGTAACACAGTCTGCGCTTATTTGGATGATCTAATAGTAGTCAGTAAGGACGTCGATTCCCATCTGATAAAACTGCGTGAAGTTTTGGCCAAACTTTCCACAGCAGGACTCAAAATAAAACTCTCAAAGTGCGAGTTTTTAAAATCCAGAATCCATTTCCTTGGTCATGTAGTCGACGGTGAGGGCATACACACAGTTAATGATAAAGTCAAAGCTGTATTTCAGTTCCCGCGTCCTACCTCAAATGATCATGTGCGTAGCCTTCTCGGATTATCTGGTTATTATCGTTCCTTTATCAAGGACTATGCAACATTAGCATCGCCCCGAACGAGGTTGCTCAAAAAAGATGCAGTGTTTATATAGGATGCTGAACACGAGGAAAGTTTTACGGCATTGAAGACAGCGCTAACCAATGCCCCGGTTCTAGCATTCCCAGACTACACTCAACCTTTCACTCTCTGTACTGACGCTCCCGGAATTGGAGTCGGAGCAGTGCTCATGCAAGAGGACACGCGTGGGAAGTTTAGAGTGATAGCATTTGCAAATTGCAAACTAATCGATGCTGAAACACGTTATTCGGCGACGCATTTAGAAACGTTAGCCGTTGTGTGGGCACTTAAGAAGTTCAAGGACATTATCTTTGGCTACAAGATAACTGTTTTTACTGATCATGCGGCAGTCACCGAACTGTTCCATGGCAGAAACTTATCAGGCAGATTAGCACGCTGGTATCTGACGATTCAAGAGTTTGACCCCGAATTTAGGTATTTACCTGGGAGGGCGAATGTTGTCGCCGACGCTCTGTCAAGAAATTTAGCACCAGTAATGCCTGTATCAGCATTCACTCTTTCGCAACTGGAAGATGAGCAACGACGCGACCCATATTGGTCAGCTGTTATTTTTGCTCTCGAATCGGGCGAGGATGTTAAACTCCCCAAGTTATTTCTTCCCTTAAGTCAGTTTGAATTACGACATAACATACTCCATAGGACGAGAAAATCTCCTGAGGGTAATGTGTCTCAAATAGTCGTACCTGACACGTTGCGCAAAGCAGTAATGACATTGTTCCACGATGTCCCACAAGCAGGTTACCAAGGTCGTGAAAAATGCTTAGCGGATTTACGAAAGAAGTATTTCTGGAACACTATGAAGAAAGACATAGAATTACACATAGCTAATTGTTTGGCATGTGCTCAACATAAAAGATCAACAGGATCACCTGCCCCGATTCTACAATATCCTACACCAGACCGTCCGTTTGACACAGTCGCTGTTGATGTGTTACAACTCCCAATGAGTCATCAGGGATCAGGATACGTCTTAGTGTGTGTGGATCATTTTTCCAGGTCCGTGGTCTTGGTCCCACTAAAAAGCAAAACGGCCGAAGCAGTAGCCTATGCATTGGTGATGAATCTCATATGTCCATATACTACGCCTAAAGTTCTACTCTCTGATAATGGAACAGAGTTCAAGAATGAGCTAATAGAGCATATATGTGCACAATATGGAATTAAACAAACTTTTGTGACAGCTTATCATCCACAGGCTAATGGCCTTGTTGAAAGAACCAATCCTAAAATCCTAGAAATACTGCGTCCAATCGTTAGTGGTTTTCAATACGCATGGGAGGATTGGTTACCGCAGGTTGCAGCGTCGATTAATGGGTCAGTTAATAGCTCTACGGGCAAAACACCCTACTATATTGTCTATGGTACAGATGAACGTCTGCCTTACGACATCCTTACAGAGGCGCCATACCCGGTATATAATACGGATGATTTTGCGGCAAAACAAATTCATGTCTTTACAGAAATTCATGACCAAGTACGATCACAGCTAGCGGCGTCACGCGCCGAAATGATCATCAAACAGCATAAACATGCTAAACCTATCGCACTGAACGTTGGGGACGCTGTTATGTTACGGGAACCTGAAAGGAACTCCAAACTTTCGGCGAAATTTTCTGGTCCATTCCGCATAATCTCAAAAGAAGCAGGCAACAAATTCAAAATATGGAAGCCTAATGCACAGATCGCAGATGTCGTGCACGCGGATCGTCTGAAGAAAACCCAGATAAATGTCTTACCTCAAGTTGATGATAATGTGATTGATACATCCTTAAAGACTGTTCAGAAGCAAAATGTCCCAAATGACTATTGTATGAAACTACATTCTGCGAGTAGAAGTTAACTCGTACTTTCGCGTCAGATGGAAAACGCCGACCGCCAACTACAATCAGCATTGGACATTCTTCATGGTCTCAGCACAGCTTCGATGAATTCGACAATAGTTTCATGAACGTTGTCGTTCAAGCTGTATCTCAACAGAATCGTGTTATTTCTCAAACCTTTCACGCGATTACTGCTCTAGAATCAAAGGTTAATGCAATCATAATGGAGTCTAACCAAGTTTCGAGGATTGTTACTAGGTTACAGAAAGCAATTCCGACATTAGAATGGCTCCTTTATTTCATAGAATATTTGCATGCTGCTGAAATTTCAGTTCATAAAATTGTAACCTCTAAAAATGAACTAATAGACAGCATTGTAGATGCCGGGATAGGACGTGTGGACGCGAAGCTTGTGCCTGTGCAGACGCTTCTTGAAGCTTTAAAAATAGCCAAGTTGCAGTATCATTTAACTCCGATTTTCAATGACAATGAGGTTCAATATCATTACCCACTGTTGGAGTCAACCCTCAAGCACAATGCAATTCTGATCCACATTCCTATGCGAGGGCAACATGAGTTTAATGCATAGCATTTAGAACCCTTCCCCTGGTTTGTGAACGACACACTGTATACCCTAGATAGGCCTAAAGAATTTTTCTTAGTAGATGAAGAATATTCATTGTTATCAATAGAGGATTCTGAGGTACTGTCACGGTGTAAGTCGTCTTATCTACACCTACACGTATGTCCAGCCTACATTGTTTGCATTTATTCCTGCTGCAGAGAGAATATGTGAATTGGCAGTCGTACAACCAAATGTACGCACAGCGTTAGCGCAATGCAGTTATAGGCCAGTTAGTCTAAAGACTGTGTTCCACGCTCACCTTCACAATGTGCAGTGTTTGTTCTTTCCAAATCTCACTACTGTAATTTTAAAATGCCAAAATGGTGTTCAGCAGCTAGTTGTGAAAGGGCATTACAAGGCTCCTGATTACTGTGAAATCACTTGTAGTACATTACGGACCTTGCCTACTCATCAGCATTTTGCGTTAAATCGAAAACTCAAGTCTGCTTTAATTCCACTTCCTATAATGAATTTCACTATCAAGGATATTCAAATAGTATCAGAGAAATTAAAAGTTTTAGCTTTCTTGAACGAGACACATTTTGCTGATTTGAATAATAACTTGCCATTTTACCTGTCATGGGAATTTGCACTACCAAGTCTTATGATTCCCTCTATTCTGTTAATTCTGGCAATAATGTTCCTGTTCTGTTATTACCGGGCAGTATCATCCAAATTCAACATTGTTCATAACATACTAACCCGCACGACACAAAAGTCTAGGTCCCCTGTAGTAGAGAATACCCCTACAGTAATTTCCCCAGCTTAGTGTCTACATATCTGTTTATAACATGGTTAGGGTTGTCTAGGATGTACTGTACTCTGTGAGTTATTTAGGCCTCACGGAGCTCGGCTGGTAGGTGACCGAGCGATGTAATAGGCCCCTGTCTCATCAACAGAACGTATTATATAAATGGGTCAATACATCTGATATTATATTCAGATTCACCACCCTGTAACTTTCCACTGTCTATGAGTAAGACATGAGATGGACACGTGAGCGGGCAACTTACCCAAGAGGGCGAGACCCATAGCTCAGCATATCTGTAAGCACGCACTGCGATGCCCCCAAGCTTCAGTAGCTCACCTCAACTCATATCGTAAGGACGTGACCTAACGTTTATCATACATAAACGCCGTCCCCTTCTCATTCACTCCTAGACAGTGAGACTTACGGTTGATATACACTCAGGAATTATATCTACAACCTTTTATAATAAAACAAAGGAACTACCGTTTGGGTTTCGTTACTTAAAACCCAAATATAAATATGTGTGAACGGACTGGTTAATTGGACAAGCAGCCGATTCAACCACCTCGTCCCCACACCAGACACCCATCACCACTACGTCCCCACACCAGACACCTATCACCACTACGTCCCCACACCAGACACCTATCACCACCACGTCCCCGCACCAGACCCCCATCACCACCTCGCCCCCACACCAGACACCCATCACCACCACGTCCCCACACCAGACACCCATCACCACCTCGTCCCCACACCAGACACCCATCACTACCTCGTCCCCACACCAGACACCCATCACCACCACGTCCCCACACCAGACACCCATCACCACCACGTCCCCACACCAGACACCCATCACCACCACGTCCCCACACCAGACACCCATCACCACCTCGTTCCCATACCAGACACCCATCACCACCACGTCCCCACACCAGACACCCATCACCACCACGTCCCCACACCAGACACCCATCACCACCACGTCTATTGTAAGATGTGATGCACAATTATTCACGACCGTTATTAGTCATAATTAAATTTGCACATCTGACATAACTTGCGAGACAAAGTGAATTGTGAGTTTGGGTTCATGCAAATTACTGCCGGTGTTTCTCATGTTATTACAATACTAAGAGTTTGTGAATGTCAGTATATCTTCCTCATTGAGTTGAGTTAGTTTTTCTCTTGTAATAATCGAGAATTTTAACAATGACTTTAAGTTTCCAGAAAATATTTATAATATTTATTTTTCTCTTGCTCATAATTTTTGGGGAAAACTATGTCTCTAGATACAAAATTACTTATACATTTGTCAAAATATATTTTTTTTTTTACAATTATATTTTCTTGTAAAAGTTTTTCCAATAGCTAAATGCGAAGTTTCATCTACAGTATATGCTAATTTTTTGTTTTACAAGCACTATTGGCCCTTAAAAATAGCTCAAGTTATTTAGAATATCTATATATAATACGCAGTAACTAAAGATTGTATGATGATAACTACGATTAAGAGATAGTCACTGTTGAATACATAAAAAAGAACAGTGATTGTGACAAAGATGAGAGGCGATACAGAAGGTTAAATTAATAAATGAACACCGCACTTATGACCAGAGGAAAACAAAGCATCAGTAAGAAACAGGAAAGGTTCATAGTATCACCCTTTTAACAATACAAATGCTGAAAAAATAACATAACTTTATAATTCTCAACACGGGAAAATCAGTGTGTTAACATTATCCATATTGCACACCATCATTTCAATATTAATGGCACTTAATTAATGACAAAAATTTCGATCAAAACTAAAATGAAATAACAGCAGGACAACAACACAGTGTTGGGGAGCAAGCGTAATACAATACAGGCTCCAGAAGTGTTGAGACCTTTAAAGGGAGGGAGAAGTTTACAGGAAAACTCATTAGTTTACACCAGCACTAGGAAAGAGAAGTTACAGGAAGACTCATTAGTTTACACCAGCACTAGGAGAGAGAAGTTACAGGAAGACTCATTAGTTTACCTACCAAACCAGTACCAGGAAGGAGAAGTTTAGAGGAAAACTCATTAGTTTACACCAGCACTAGGAAAGAGAAGTTTAGAGGAAAACTCATTAGTTTACACCAGCACTAGGAAAGAGAAGTTTACATGAAGACTCATTAGTTTACCTACCAAACCAGCACTAGGAAGGAGAAGTTTACAGGAAGACTAATTAGTTTACACCAGCACTAGGAAGAAGAAATTTACAGGAAGACTCATTAGTTTACACCAGCACTAGGAAGGAGAAATTTACAGGAAGACTCATTAGTTTACCTACCAAGCACAACAGGGAGAGGGAAAGTATACATGTAGACCCAATAGTTTATCTCCACGCACCACCCCCTGTGCTGCCTTCATGGTCAAGTGATATATTAAAACCTCTAGGTAAAAACGACACTTCCAATCTAAGTGTTTTTCACCTCGACACAATATTTACAAACCGAGGGAATTTTACTTCTTTAAAAGCAATACAGAGGGTGTGGCTTCCTCTGTTACATGTTCTCGTGCTGTACATGAGTTGACTACATCGTGCTGCACATGTGTTGACTGCCTCGTGCTGCACATGTGTTTACTGCCTCGTGTTGTACGTGTGTTGACTACCTCGTGCTGCACATGTGTTAACTACCTCGAGCTGCACATGATTTTGACTACCTCGTGCTGTACATGTGTTTACTGCCTCGTGCTGCACATGTGTTGACTACATCGTGCTGCACATGTGTTGACTGCCTCGTGCTGCACATGTGTTTACTGCCTCGTGTTGTACGTGTGTTGACTACCTCGCGCTGCACATGTGTTAACTTCCTCGAGCTGCACATGTGTTAACTACTTCGTGCTGCACATGTGTTGACTGCCTCATGCTGCATATGTGTTTACTGCCTTGTGCTGCACATGTGTTTACTGCCTTGTGCTGTACATGTGTTTACTGTCTCGTGCTGCACATGTGTTAACTACCTCGTGCTGCACATGTGTTTACTGCCTCGTGTTGCACATGTGTTGACTGCCTCATACTGTACATGTGTATACTGCCTCATGCTGCACATGTGTTTACTGCCTTGTGCTGCACATGTGTTTACTGTCTCGTGCTGCACATGTGTTAACTACCTCGTGCTGCACATGTGTTTACTGCCTCTTGTTGCACATGTGTTTACTGCCTCATGTTGCACATGTGTTGACTACCTCGTGCTGCACATCTGTTAACTACCTCGTGTTGCACATGTGTTTACTGCCTCATGCTGTACATGTGTTTACTGCCTTGTGCTGCACGTGTGTTTACTGTCTCGTGCTGTACGTGTGTTGACTACTTCGTGCTGCACATGTGTTGACTACCTCGTGCTGCTCATGTGTTAACTACTTCGTGCTGCACATGTGTTAACTACTTCGTGCTGCTCATGTGTTAACTACTTCGTGCTGCACATGTGTTGACTACTTCGTGCTGCACATGTGTTAACTACCTCGTGCTGCTCATGTGTTAACTACTTCGTGCTGCACATGTGTTGACTACTTCGTGCTGCACATGTGTTAACTACCTCGTGCTGCACATGTGTTAACTACCTCGTGCTGCACATGTGTTGACTACTTCGTGCTGCTCATGTGTTGACTACTTCGTGCTGCACATGTGTTGACTACTTCGTGCTGCACATGTGTTTACTGCCTCATGTTGCACATGTGTTGACTACCTCGTGCTGCTCATGTGTTAACTACTTCGTGCTGCACATGTGTTGACTACCTCGTGCTGCTCATGTGTTAACTACTTCGTGCTGCACATGTGTTTACTGCCTCATGTTGCACATGTGTTGACTACCTCGTGCTGCTCATGTGTTAACTACTTCGTGCTGCACATGTGTTGACTACTTCGTGCTGCACATGTGTTAACTACCTCGTGCTGCACATGTGTTAACTACCTCGTGCTGCACATGTGTTGACTACTTCGTGCTGTACATGTGTTTACTGCCTCGTGCTGCACATGTGTTGACTATTTCGTGCTGCACATGTGTTAACCACCACGTGCTGCACTATGTGTTAACTACCTCGTGCTGCACATGTGTTGACTACCCCGTGCTGTACATGTGTTGACTACTTCGTGCTGCACATGTGTTGACTACTTCGTGCTGCACATGTGTTAACTACCTCGTGCTGCACATGTGTTAACTACCTCGTGCTGCTCATGTGTTAACTACTTCGTGCTGCACATGTGTTGACTACTTCGTGCTGCACATGTGTTAACTACCTCGTGCTGCACATGTGTTAACTACCTCGTGCTGCACATGTGTTGACTACTTCGTGCTGCTCATGTGTTGACTACTTCGTGCTGCACATGTGTTGACTACTTCGTGCTGCACATGGGTTAACTACCTCGTGCTGCACATGTGTTAACTACCTCGTGCTGCACATGTGTTGACTACTTCGTGCTGTACATGTGTTGACTACTTCGTGCTGCACATGTGTTGACTACTTCGTGCTGCACATGTGTTAACTACCTCGTGCTGCACATGTGTTAACTACCTCGTGCTGCTCATGTGTTAACTACCTCGTGCTGCACATGTGTTGACTACTTCGTGCTGCACATGTGTTGACTACTTCGTGCTGCACATGGGTTAACTACCTCGTGCTGCACATGTGTTTACTGCCTCATGTTGCACATGTGTTGATTACCTCGTGCTGCACATGTGTTTACTACCTCGTGCTGCACATGTGTTGACTACCTCGTGCTGCACATGTGTTGACTACCTCGTGCTGCACATGTGTTGACTACTTCGTGCTGTACATGTGTTTACTGCCTCGTGCTGCACATGTGTTGACTATTTCGTGCTGCACATGTGTTAACCACCACGTGCTGCACTATGTGTTAACTACCTCGTGCTGCACATGTGTTGACTACCCCGTGCTGTACATGTGTTGACTACTTCGTGCTGCACATGTGTTGACTACTTCGTGCTGCACATGTGTTAACTACCTCGTGCTGCACATGTGTTAACTACCTCGTGCTGCTCATGTGTTAACTACTTCGTGCTGCACATGTGTTGACTACTTCGTGCTGCACATGTGTTAACTACCTCGTGCTGCACATGTGTTAACTACCTCGTGCTGCACATGTGTTGACTACTTCGTGCTGCTCATGTGTTGACTACTTCGTGCTGCACATGTGTTGACTACTTCGTGCTGCACATGGGTTAACTACCTCGTGCTTCACATGTGTTAACTACCTCGTGCTGCACATGTGTTGACTACTTCGTGCTGTACATGTGTTGACTACTTCGTGCTGCACATGTGTTGACTACTTCGTGCTGCACATGTGTTAACTACCTCGTGCTGCACATGTGTTAACTACCTCGTGCTGCTCATGTGTTAACTACCTCGTGCTGCACATGTGTTGACTACTTCGTGCTGCACATGTGTTGACTACTTCGTGCTGCACATGGGTTAACTACCTCGTGCTGCACATGTGTTTACTGCCTCATGTTGCACATGTGTTGATTACCTCGTGCTGCACATGTGTTTACTACCTCGTGCTGCACATGTGTTGACTACCTCGTGCTGCACATGTGTTGACTACCTCGTGCTGCACATGTGTTTACTACCTCGTGCTGCACATGTGTTTACCACCTCGTGCTGTACAGTTATAGTGTGTTCAAAGATATCACAGTAGTACTGTTTCTAGCCACTGGCACCTTCTTCAACTGTGAGTAGAGGAGTAGGAGACACACTCACTGCTGTACTTCTGACACTGTCTTTAGAATCTTGGACTTCCCTCCACAGTTGTTCCCTCCTTGGATATTCCTTTTGCATTACATTTCGTTTGGGTTACACTCTACTTCCTCCTAATTAGGTGTGTACTCCATAGTTACGAGAATAAGATAAGGAAGGCCAGGCCAAACTCCGGTCCTAAATTTAGTACCCGAGCGGCATATACGGTCATTCTGTGAACATCAGTGTAATTTAGTTATAAGAAATTAATTGAACACTAAGTAATCTAATATACTACAATATGCAATATCCTTTCAGGGGAACTTATAGATAATACAAAAGTTAATTTTATACTTTCTCAACTCATTCAAGTGAAATGGTATAGAAAATAGACGGGTTGAGATCTGAGGTTTACACACACGTATGTTAAATTAAATCCTCCTTTAATTATGCATGGTTTACATACTGTGTTAATGCAGTCTGTAGATGATATACAGTGATGTAGTATCTAATAAAGTATTCCTCTAATTGTACATAAAGTTCGCCATCATACAGTTACACTGACTCAGAGGTAAGTGTGCCACATTAAAACAGACACCACCCCCATCCTCCTTAAGCTCTTGGTTTCTCCCAATCTCTCATTAAAGATTAGAATCAGGATAAAATTGACTCAAGGTCTCCAAGTGCCTCCACTCGTGTTCATGTGTGATGACGTCGCTTTGATCTTTCCCATACAGAGAATGTTATTAGCCATCTCCCCTTCTAGGCCTACGGCTTCATACAGCGTGAGTAGTTACAACTTTCACAACACCATTTCTAGTGAACCACAGTCAGGAAACAATAGCAATATGTATACACGTTCATAATTAATTTCAAGGATACAAAATCAAAGACAAGAAAACAGAGTCTGTTATAATTCTCGGAAATCCGATAGTAGTTGTTGTTATTATGTTATTACGGTGCTTCAACAATGAAAGCCTTTAAATGCGTAACAAGGTTATTAATTACACATTTGTAACAACATTTAAAAAAATATGAGAGATTAAACTCTCTGCTGGTTTTTATTCGATAGTATACAGTATTTTTTGACACACACACACAAAAGAAATGTTTCAAGGTCTAAGATAACACCAAACCTCTAAAACTGCAGACTACCCCGACAGCTCCAGCTGTCATTTGGGTGGCCTTCGGTCGCTTAGTGGATCTCCAACTGAGAGACGGAGCTTAAACAACTGATTAACGGGACCCCTCTAAATAACGGATCCCTTTATTAATGGAACCCCGCTAATTAATGGAACCCCTCTTATTAACGGAAACTGAAAACTGGAACCCCCGGCCACAAAAAGGATTATCTATTACCTGTAGCAGAGAAGTAGCAGTTATTAAGGGGATAATGGGCAGGTACAGAGGTTGGCGGGAGATGGACTTCGCTGCTGCTACCTGCTCACTCATTTATTATACATGGACGAGAAACAGGTTGAGGTTACGTGGGCGAGGTAGACAGACCTTTACCCTTCCCCCCACTCGCCCCCTTCCACACACATACCTGGTGATTAATCGTGTTTTTTAGGTCGTTTTGTGTTTTTAGGATTGAAGTTATTAGAAGGAGGATGGAGAGAGAATATAGAGGTATGGATGATTTATCATTCTGTACTTCTTTCATTTTTACTCTCTCTCTCTCTCTCTCTTTCTCTAAAAAAAATACTCAGTGAAGGAACAAGGTCAATAACTCCGTATTTATATTGCTAACACCGTAATTCAGCGTGACAAGAATAGGCAGCTTGGCCCGAGTGAGGGGGAAGAGAGGGAGGAGGGAGGGAAACAGGGCGCGTCACTTGGCTGACGGGTGAGGTCCGCGATACTAAGTGAATCATGTGTATCAGGTCTACGTTGTTTTGGTGAAGAGAAATTTTAACTCACTTGACTTGGGTTTTTTTATTATAGTGGATGGTAATGCAGTGGAAGCGCCCCAACACAAACAATTAACTAAAAAAAATGAACTCTCCGTGACCCGTGGAAAGATAGCACCTGTGATTGGGGTGAATGAGACGCACTGTAAAATTTGACACTTCTATTCCCTCCAACACTACAGACACAAACAATAATGGTACACCAACATATGTGCACCTCTTAGCCTGGCTTAAGACACAACACTGGGGAACAAAAGTTATTCATGATATCAAAATAGATAAAAATTATAAAATGCCTAGTTAGAAAACAATAAATTCAAAGTATTCAGAAATGTTGGTTACTCACATGAACAGGCCTTAAGGGCACTCAACAAAATAATATCAGTCCCTGAGAACTGGGAATAAACAATATTAAGAAAATTATTAACTACATACACATTCTAAATACACCTTACCACTATTTCCCGTAACATGCATCACACAAGCTCAGAACACATCCACACTGGGGAGACAAAATGTTTCTCTAAGTACCCATTAGACTCCTGGTCTCAGTGTGTAACCGTTCATTCACTCAGACTGTCTCAGTTTACACTCAGTACATCCATGAATCGGAAGTGACTGTCAGTCGATGAGCTCTGTCCAGCTGGGGGAAGGATTCTACTTTCCCGTTCTGTAACAAAATTTTCTGACTGACCGAAGACACGTGGTGTTGTGAACCCAAGTGGGAAAAACTGATCAACCAATGCTGATGCTGGTTCCACTTAGTTTAGTTGTCGGGGCAGTCGTTCACTCGAGAGGTCCCAGCTAAAACCTTGCTAACCAGTGACAAACCTGCTTCTATCACTCCAATGGCGGCAATCGCCAATCATCAATCATCAAACAGCAGTCGTCAAACGGCAGTCATCAATAGCAGCTAAGTGGGTTCTGTCGAAACCCTGCAATGAACTCTCTGTTAATTATTGTTAACTTCCATCTCTGCCCTATCTAAACCCTGTCTGAGATCGAATAAACTTACTTGTTATACTGCAATGTCGTAACACAGAGGAGACCAGACCACGTGACCGTTTTGTCCTGTCTGGACGCGCAGACCGCCCTGTCTCTTCGAGTGCTGTCATCTGACTGAGGATCGGCCAGCCTCATGCTTTCCCTGGGCCTACGTGACATATTTTCCCGCATAACTAATAAATTTGTTGGGACATACCTAACATATTTAGACTGAGAAACGATCTATAATAGTTTTAAATTTAATAATGTCATTTAATTTCATGATTCACATCCATATTAATTCGCTAGAGTACACTTAATACTATATAGGCGCAGTTCCAGAAACTCTCACTAGGTGCTGCGGGAGCGCTGTTGGCGTCCAGCCAACCTGTCACGTGGCTTAGACAGGGCCAATAGGCCATTGGCCTAGGGCCCACCGGTATCTGGGGGCCCACTGAAAGTAATTTGTCGCGCAGCATGCCAGCGTATAACCTTGTTTTAAGTGTACACCGAGTATTTCATTATGTAATATATTCACAACCATAAGGGCCCCTGTAAAATAAGTATAGGGCCCGGAGTATGGGGCCCCTGTACAATAAGTATAGGCCCTCAGTGGTCTTCAACTGGTGGGCCATGGGGTGGTTCTCAGGTGGGCCACATACTAGGCCCTATAGTAAAATGAAGAAAATAAGATAATAAAAAAAATTATATATACATTTCTTAAATGTCCGTGTCCCACCATTGATCTATCTATCTATCTATTTATCTTTCTATCTATACATACATATATACTGGAGAGAGAGAGAGAGAGAGAGAGAGAGAGAGAGAGAGAGAGAGAGAAGTTCAAGAAACCTTCAGCGCCTTGACGTGTGAAGGACAGGATCGTTTCACGTTCAGTACGTGTCAGGGTTACCGTTGGTTTGCTGACAGCTCGCTCAGCCAGTCAGTATCTTCTCAGCCTCAGCTCAGTGATATTTTATATTGTGTACTGTATGTGGCACTAATGAAATTTTACATGTTGCATTAAATGGGCTTCAGTGTTGTCTTACGTGTGTTTTTGTGTCTATTTTTTTGTGATATTGGTATCTCTTATAGACTTACACTATTCTTTTGCTTACAGATTATTCTTGGGGATTCTCATGAGATAAATATGTCGTCCCTGAAAAAATATCTGAGTGGCTCACAAAAGAGAAAGTTAAAAGCAGCCAAAGCTGCACAACTACAATCAGTTCCAAAGCTGACAACATTTTTTAAACCAAAAGGAGATTCAGAGCCAAGTACCAGTGACAGTAAACTCCCAGGGGATGGCACAGTAGATGTTCACTTTCATGATTCAGATGACGAAGCGAGGTCAGCTGAGTCACAGTCACAGAGATTAAGTAAATCAGCACCTACAGCAATGGAAGTACCACCTGTGACTGAAGCTTCATCCGATTCATCTCAGTTGACTTATAAGAAACATTCTTTGGAACAAGGTGTCAGTGTTGATTTGTGTGTATCAAGTGATCCAGCTGACTGGCTGACAATTGATGATAAACTGATTGAGTATTTACTAAACCATCCTCTTGATCTAAATTGTGAACAAGGTGACTTCTCAAGATCTGCAAGAAGTGAAAATGTGGGTGAAAAGGAAAGAATTCGATATGTGCCCAAATCCTTGTTTACACGTCAAATGGCAAATGATGAAAAAGTTAAACGGGAATGGCTTGTGTATTCTCCCAAAACTGGAGATGTATTTTGTGTTCCATGCAATCTATTCAACAAGCAAGTCTCATTGTTTACTAGTGGGTTTAGCGACTGGAAAAACTGCCAGCGTAGAGTTGCTGAACATGAAAGTAGCAAAGAGCATAAAATCTCAGTTACTACTTGGGGTGTGAGGGCAATTACAGCAAGGCGAATTGATTCCACTTTGGCTTTGCAAGTAGAATTGGAGAGAAAATACTGGAAAGAAGTTCTATTGTGCATAGTTGAAACACTAAAATTTTTAACATCAAGAGGTCTTCCTCTCAGAGGTAGTGATGAAAGAATAGGCTCTAGCAACAATGGGAATTACCTTGGAGTACTGGAACTCCTGGCAAAATTTGACCCTTTTCTTGCACAGCATCTGGAGAAGTATGATGCTGTAGGTAGTGGAAAGACTTCATATCTCTCAAAAACGATTTGTGAGGAAATGATCAATCTGATGGCTGAAGAAATTCACTCAATTATCATAAATGAAGTGAAACAAGCCAAATATTATTCAGTTAGTGTAGATTCCACACCGGATGTTAGTCATACTGACCAACTTACATTCATAGTTCGTTATGTCAAACCTGATGGCAAACCTGTTGAGCGATTTCTAAAGTTCATAGACATACATGACCATGGTGCAGAGAGCATAGCCTCAACTGTTGTACAGTTAATTAAAGATGTTGGTCTTGATTTGAATGACATGAGAGGGCAGAGTTATGACAATGCTGCCAATATGTCAGGCATTTACACTGGTCTCCAAGCCAGAATAAAGGCTATGAATCCCCTGGCATATCATGTCCCTTGTGCACGTCACTCCTTGAACCTTGTAGGAACATCAGCTGCCAGCAGTTGCCTTGGGTCTGTTTCATATTCCAGATTTTTGCAAGCCTTATACAACCTCTTCTCAGCCTCCACATATACAGTAGATGGGATCACTTGAAAGCTGCACTACCTGCTGAAGGGATTGTAGTGAAATCCCTTTCAGAAACTTTCTGGAGTGAGAGGGCTGATGCTGTTAAAGCGTTGTTTTTACATTACCTTGAGATAAAGTCAGCACTGGAGAACATATGTTCTGACAGTAGACAAACTGTGGCTACAAAGCTTGAAGGTGAAGGCCTCATAAGACAAATGGAAGCATTTGAAACAGCACTTCTTACTGTAATATGGTATAAAATCTTAACAAGGTTTAATGCAACCAGCTTATCACTTCAAAAAGTTGAGACCGACCTTCTGTCAGTTGTGAAACTGTATGAGAGTTTGATCTCCTTCGTCTCAGAAATGAGACAGGGTCAGTTTGATGAAATAGAAGATCAGGCTAGGGCTTTTGCTGAGCCTGTCTACACAGAGACAACAAAAAGAACAAAAAATAGAAAACATTTCTTTGATGAATCAGTTGGCACTAAAACTCAACTTGATCCACGTGAGAAGTTCAAGGTGGACAATTTCTACACCATATTAGATTGCCTTAGGAATGAATTAGAGCACAGAGTGAATGCCTACTCAGAAATAAAGAAGCGGCTTAGCTTCTTAACGGAGTATGACAGTATGAAATATGATGATCTCAAAGCCCAACTGGAATTGGTTGTCAGTACCTATTCCAGTGACCTGGAAGCATCTGTTCTAGATGAGTTTTTGCAATTTAAAGACATTTTGTCTTCTGAATCTGACAAGTCAGTGACAAACATCTCCACTTTGCTGAGGTCCAAAGATGGTATTTTGACTACTGCCTTTCCAAACATTAGTATCTTGGTAAGAATTTTCCTTACCATCCCCATTACAAATTGTGAAGGAGAGATGTCTTTCTCTACTCTATCTAGGGTGAAAAATCACCTGATGTCTACCATGCTACAAACCAGATTAAACTCACTTTCATTATTAAGCATTGAAACTGGCCTCCTACAATCCCTTGACACAAATAGTATCATTGACAAATTATCCATGAAAAAGGTAGGAAGAAGTTATTTTGAAATTCACACATTTTGCTGTACTTCATGTGCTTGCAAAATTGATTATGCTTCAAGTTAATTGTATTTTTTTCATTATTCCCACATATAAGATGTACAGTCTCGTTTAAGATTCTTCGACCACTGCTGGAGACAGCTGGCAACTCAAGGCCGTTTGTTTACTATAGTACGTAGTGTATAATATGAATGAATGTAAAAATGATCGGTGATTGGTTACTTAGCTCCCCGTTAATTAATGGTTGGGCTTTGTTGTTTCGTATTATATTATACCTTTCTGCTGGTTTGTACTGTTAATTTGATTTCAAAATGGATAGAGCAATGGGCCAACCTATATGAAGTCATGTTAGACAATTAAACATAAGAAAAAATCGGTAAGTGTATTATAGAACATCATGCATCGGGCACAGCTGTGTGCAGGCTGTTTATGAGGTTGCCTGTTTATCATTAATTTATACTAATGTTATTTTCAAACGTTTAATCTATTTCGGGTAATTAATCCAGTCGTATGAAACTGATGCTAAACAAACTTCTTTCTAAAGACGCTGATTTCATGCAACACAAACTTCTTTCTAAAGATGCTGATTTCATGCAACACAAACTGCTGTTTTAATTCGCTGTGGGAATAAGCAGAATCATCGGTTCACTGCTACCTGTAGTGTGTGTATGCCTTAGCCTGTGTGTGTCAATGCTTGTCTGTAAAAACAGTTATATAAATGAAACAGTGAGGTATTGGAAATATAAATTTATATAAAATGTATTATTTATTCATATATTTCTTTATGTTTCAATTATATGTTATGAAATGGATACTACACAGTTTCAATGCGATCTTGTGGTGAAGCAGATTAAAAACAAGGCTTTTTTGCAGGTAAACAATCAATAATCGAAAGAAATGTCATTTGAAATATATAATAAGCTAAGTTTACTCAGATGACAAAGGTAATGACAGTTGAAAGATCTACAGCGATACAATACTTATGCTAAGGCATTAGCTATACCTTCAGTGCGAAATTTCAGGAATTAATGTAATATTTTTTATAATTAATAAATACGGCAAGGGGGGGGGGGGGGTGAAATCGACATTATTCACGAGCGACTGCGTATGTTTCCGTGCAAGTGTGTGTGAGTGTTGGAGCATTATTGTAAGTTATGAAATAATTGTGAGGTAACGTTGTAACAGTTTGGTATTTTGGCAAAACAAAAATTCCCATTTCTTATAAATAAATGGAGAGAAAAATATCCACAAACACAACTATTACAATAAACGTTTTCCAATAATACATAAATATATTGTGAACGGCATGACATGAACTTATTAAATATGAGATTATGAGATTGAAATATGAAAGATCAATTTCCTCGCCACAAGTGCCTTGAAGAGCCGGATCGGACAGCTGTGATCGGACCATTACATACTTTATTGTATGAATTGTGTCGTTATACAGTTGTTTCCTTGTCTCCGTCCCTCTCTCATTTTTTCCGTGGTATATATGGTAATTATTTCACATGCAATATATTTATCTTATATTATACTGTACTCTTTCATAATAATTATAAATATAATGTTTAGATTTGTTTGACTTAAATCATCCTGAATACATACTGCATAAGTGAGGATATTAGAAGAGGATTGTTTCCTTTACATTTATTATACAATTTGACTTATATTCATGAAAATTATATTTATTTCAGTTAACATGGAAACAAAATAATATCGATGTGCATTCAGTATGTGACGTTGATTAAATAGGGAAATTATTTCTGACACATTAATATTTAGTCCAGCCACCTTCATTCTCATTACTTGCTGCAGCCTGTTGGGAACAGAGGCGGGGTGGTGGTTGTGTATCAGTTGGGGTTTCCGCCTCAGTCCCTCCCACTCACGGTGTGTATGCTCCTGTAGCTGAACCCTGGTTCTCTCTTCAGTTGGATCCTACACGCTCACAATATTGGCCCAAACGTTCTCTATAGGGTTCATGTCACAACCTTTTCCTGGCCACTCTAAGAGTTGCAAATTTCTTTGTTCTGCAAACCACCTTTTTATAATCCGTGCGGTATGGATAGGATACCTATCGGGCATGAAAATTATGTTTTCGGGAAACGGGAAAGCATATGCACGTACCAAGGGAAGCATAACTTCTTCGAGTATTTCTAAATACTGTACACCTGTGAATCTTCCTTCTATGTCAGTCAGCTCCCCAACTCCGTACAAATATATCCATCCCCAAACATTGCAAGTCACACGGCCACTCCTTGCTTCCTCATAAATATGCTGTCTAGCACATTGGGTGTTGTTCCTCTTCCAGCAATGCAACCTTCAGTGAGAGGTAGATGAGAAAGTTTTTAGGCAGTGAAATCTAGGCCTTCTTCAGCATACCGTCGAGCAAACTATAACCTGCCCTCGCGATGTCGCTCATTTTACTTCTCCTTGGTGGCGGGAATTCTATGGTGAATGCCTCCTTCATGAAGTCTTCGCCCGAGTGTTAAAGGGGAAATATTTAATTGGAGATCCTCTCTTATTGAAAATGAAGTCTTGAAGGGGTTGGCCTCAGCGAAATTCCGGATGGCTTCAACTTGTGCAGGTGTTGTTCTGCGCGCCATTCCCGTCCTGTGGTGGTCCTTTAAACTTCCCTCCTCTTCCCATCTCTTAATCCAATAATATACAGGTGACCGACAAAACCCCAATTCTCGGGCAATTTCAGTAGGTGAAAACCCAGCCTCCTTCGTGCCGATTATTCTTCCACATTCAGTGAAACTCTGCGTCTGGTATTCCACGTTGGCCTTCTACAATTGAAGGAGTTGAAGGGTAGTCACCACTGACAACACCTGTCTCCCCCACCTTCCCGCCCATAACGTTTGCTTTATATTTATAATTTATTAGGCATTTTATAAAAAAAATAGTTGAATGAATAAATAATTAAATAAGATGCAAATTTATAATACATCATACACATATTTGAAAAAAAAAATGAATATATATATTTTTTTAAAGACATCAGACTTAAGGTGACGTAATCTACACAAGTCAGAAACAAGGATTTTTTTTTGGGGGGGGGGGGGGGGCAAATAGTCACTCAACGAAAGAAATACCATTTGCTGTTTACAATATTCAGAGTCTTGGAATGACAGTGATATTGCTAGATAAAGGCTTGTAAAAGTATTAGGCATATGTTACCGCACTAGATCACACCATCAGACGGATGGTTCGTAAGATTATATACC
This sequence comes from Homarus gammarus, assembly GCA_958450375.1. Classification (NCBI taxonomy): domain Eukaryota; kingdom Metazoa; phylum Arthropoda; class Malacostraca; order Decapoda; family Nephropidae; genus Homarus; species Homarus gammarus. The sequence goes on along the minus strand of CAUDMG010003670.1, from coordinate 1,004,285 downwards.
ATCACCTTCAATTGAACAATGTCATTATTAAATACAGACACAGGCTGACACACACACACACACACACACTTTCCAGATGCACACACACTCACTCCACATACACACACACACACACACTCCACATGCACACACACACACCCTCCACACATGCACACACACACTGTATGTTCCTTTACCTTTCTCTAATGAAGGCTTTTGTTAAACCACCAATGTATGTAATAAGTCATTTATGTCCAATGTATATTTTCAGCCTTCGGGCTGCAGAATTTTTCTCAATATACCGTTTATTATTATTATTATAATTATTATTATTATTATTATTACTCCACATGCACACACACACACACACACACTTACTACAGGTAGCAGTGAACCGATGATTCTGCTTAATTCCACAGCGAATTAAAACAGCAGTTTGTGTTGCATGAAATCAGTGTCTTTAGAAAGAAGTCTGTTTAGCATCGGTTACATACAACTGGATTAATTACCTGAAAGGGATTAAGCATTTCAAGATAATATTAGTATAAATTAATGATAAACAGGCAACCTCATAAACAGCCTGCACACAGCTGTGCCCGATGCAGGGTGTTCTTTAACATACTTACCGATTTTTTCTTATGTTTAATTGTCTAAACATAAATTCATGTAGATTGGCCCATTGCTCTATCCATTTTAAAATCAAATTAACAGTATATACCAGCAGAAAGGTATAATATAATGCGAAACAACAAAGCCCAACCATTAATTAAGCAACGGGGAACTAAGTAACCAATCACCGATCACTTTTACATTCATTTATAATTTTTACTACTTAGTATAGTAAACAAACACAGATGGTATACTCAAAACAAATATTTGACATCGAACTCCGTAAGTTAAAGTGAGTAACTTACACCAGCTCCAGAGGTTGTGTAACACTCCCAACCAGGATGTAGTAGTGACTAATTCCCTATTGTATAAAAAATAATTATAATATATGTTGTAATAATGCTTGTTAGACTTGTTTTATCATAGAATAATGAAGAAAATGTTTTGTACATCAACATACTGAAATATAATATTTCAATTTGTCTTTTTCGTAACTTTTTTGTTGCCATAATAAGCGGCTTGAGTGTTTGTATTTGTCTCAGTTTGGAAGAGACGCATCTTTTGTCTTCTTACAAATTATAAAGTATTTTTTACCAAAACAGAAGGTTTGTATTGTTCACACTTAGGGTAAAAATATGTTTTAAGACTGAATAAACTTGCAGATAGAACTTATTAATGTTGTATAGCCGTAAATATCCCACAGTAATGAAAGCCAAATATGAGGTCAAGTGAACATTCCTGCCAAGACTTCGCCTTGTTTTTCTAATATTCAACCAATAGCCTTAGCCTATTTTCTTATGTATATGGCGTATGATAACATGAAAGGCTATAAATTTCCATAGGCTAGCCAAAATTAAATGATATTAGGCGTAAAATATGGATTGCAATTAACTTGATTAATAGGGACCTAGATAACTGCTTTTTCAGTCTTAGGCAAATAAATGTTTAAACGTGGGGCCTACTTAATTTAGTTAGAACATGAGGATTATTTAAATAAGAAAGTATACCAATAGGTTATAGGTTAGATAGGTTTGGTTTGGTTATGTTATGTTTTGGTATGTTAGGTTAGGTTAGAGAATGTGTACATGGTTTTTTGGTGAGTGTCAGGCCGTCAGTGAGACACTTTGTCTAGCAGCTACCTTTGGCCTAATTCCAGACTTTCCTTGAACATTATCATAGGTAGAGTATTAATTTAAGAAAATTTACGGCTAATCCGATATATTTTCAGGTTTTAAATTGTTGTTTTTTGTATGAACTTGAAGACAATTCAGACCAAATGTCCCCAACATTGAAAGGAAAACACCAGGGTCTAGGCTAAATGAGTAATTTAAGAGAAGTGATTGGTCATTTAGGTTCAGCAAGGCTATGCTATCAATAACCAATTTATTTGAATTTGCCCAGAATAGCGTATACTTCAGCCTCACTGAAATTAGGCCGTCTCTTCTTGGCTGGTGGTCCTTCCACGTTTACAAAATAATATTATGTGCGTCGCTCTCAGCTGATTTCTCCTTCTCTTGTGATTGGTTGATGATTTTGTTAATTGAGCGCTCATTGGCCAACTAGCTCCTGCACTGACATCTACCTTCCGACAAGAGAACTTAATTTACAGGGTAAACACTCGGGTTATGAAAACTTACGAAAGGCTTACGGAACTGTAATTAAATTTTGAGTATGCTAAATTTACGGTAATGTAAAGATTCGGCAATATATGGTACTGCATCATGCTAAAAAACGTAACTTATGAGGTGTTTTGAGTATCCTGCCCCAGGTCCACCATGGTCAGGTATTAGGTAATGACCCTACTAATCTTTAACAAGCACCGCAACGGTCGGTAGTCAGGTCAGAGGGTAGGGTGACCCAACCTTCTCACCTGGTTACAAATCTTCTTAATTACAAAATTGTCCAATTTGTACATGCCATTACTCAAATTCATGTTGACTGCTTCGGTATGTTTAATGAGACTAGATTCTATAATGTTCCTACTGTCAATTGAATTACAAGGTAATATTGAGGAGGCATTATCCCAGTCAATGCAATGTTTATTATCCCTCATATGAACAAACAGAGCATTAGATTCCAGGCCTGTCCTAACACTATATTTATGTTGTTTAAGTCTAGTTACAAGATCTTTACCTGTCTGGCCTAAGTAAAACATATTACATTCCTTGCAAGGAACTTTAAAAATGCAACCAATTGTGTTGTTGGGGAGTTCTTGATTAACATTTGTTGAACAGTGCATGAGTTTTTAAATGCCACATTGACTAAGATTCTTATTGTTATGGGTTGGCTTAAGATCAGGTCTAAAAAAATATTTCTTACTAATGTTAAGGCATTTGTCTGGACTCCATATTCTTAGAGCACGTAAAAACATTGGTGAAAATACTGACTGCTTGACTCTATTATGGTGGACAGAATAATAATGAATGTATGAACACGCATTAGTAGGTTTCATATAAATACTGAACTTAAAGTTGTTACCTATTCTGTGTATCAGACAGTCTAGGAATGGCAATTTACAGTCATGCTCTAATTCCACAGTGAATTTGATCGAGGGGGCTAAGTTATTAAGTTGTGGCAGGAAAGCTTTTAGGTCCTCATTACTTGGCCAGAGACATATTACATCATCTACATATCTAAACCAGACTGCTGAAGGTGGTAAAATATTACTTAATAGTTTATTTCAAAGAATTCCATATATAGGTTGCTTAATACAGGTGAGAGTGGATTACCCATTGCCATACCAAATTTTTGAGCATAATATTCTCCATTGAATTCAAATTTACAATCCTTAATACATAGTTTGATGAGTTAGATGAAGTCGTCTTTCGAGACGGGCAATGAAATATTATCCAGGGAATCTATGAGGAACTCCAGTAAATCATCAACTGGGACCTTTGTAAAGAGTGATGTTACATCAAAACTGACCAGTTTAAAATCATAATTAATGTGTAAGTTATTGAGTTTATCAACCAGATCCATATTATTCTTTATATTAGAGTTAGAAATGTTGCCAACTAGGGGATTTAGTAAAGAAACTAACGATTTAGATAATTTATAAGAGATTGACCCAACTGAGCTAATGATGGGTCTTGCTGGGCTATTAGGCTTGTGGGTCTTGATTAAACCGTACACGTATGGCAGTGGAGGGGACGTTGAAGTAAGATGTTTAATGAGAGTAGCTTTGCCTCTCACTAGAGACTTAAGTTTTTTGTTGAACTGGGTGTTAACAGTGTTGAGAGGATTATTTATGAGTTTAGAATATGTTGACGCATCACATAAAAGGTCATTCATCTTAGAAATATAATCAACTTTGTTTAAAATCACTACTGTGTTGGCTTTATCTGCTTTAGTAACATGTAGATCCTTATTTTTTTTTAGGGCTTGGATTGCTTTGGTGAATCTTTCTGGACAGTTTGAAACACAAGGCTTAGACATAGATGCATACACAATACCTTTACACAGGTTCACTTCTTCACTTGTCAAATTACTGAATCTCTCCAAATTGCAAAATGTTCTGGCTATATCCACATTGTCGACTCCCTTGCTAGAGCCATCAAAACTTAAACCATAACCGAGGGCACCCAAAGCATCATTGTCTAGTTGTTTAGAGGAGAGATACACTACACAGTTGCGATTGGCATCCTTAGTCAAGTCAGTATTGAAACATGCAAACATTTCTATAAAATTTGGGGGCCTACTGATGAGTTGGGGCCCACAAGTAGGTAAACCGGCCCTGCTTAGAATGACTCAACGTATCGGCATCTTGGTTATTTACGCACTAATGTCTCTGAATATCACACCGAAATTTCTGAATATTATATATATATATATATATATATATATATATATATATATATATATATATATATATATATATATATATAAATATACATATCTATATGTTAGCGGGAGAGAGAAGAGGAGAAGAGAAGACGGGAATGCTGCGTTTAGCACGTTAAAGGGGTAAGATGCAGTTTCTTAGAACAATTTTTTAGGGGGGTCGTATGCATGTTTTTCTCAGCACATGAGGACAGTGCTGTCTTTTTTTAGGGGGTCGATTGTAATATTCAGAAATTTCAGTGTAATTTCAAACACCGAGCCATTGGCGATACTGAGCTTTCAAGGTCGTCGGAGGGAAGAGAGCACTCCCTGCACATAGCGAGAGGTTATGGAACTAGGCCTAAGTGATATTAAATGTAATTTGCCGAATTAATAATGATGCGATTCATGAAGTTAAGGGACTATTATTGAATTTGAAATTATTATAGATCGTTTATCAGTCTGAATAATGTTACGGGTGTCCCAAGGAGTTATTAGTTAGGAGGAAAATATGTCATGTAGGCCTAAGCTGACGCCTTGAGAGGACACGAGGCGGGCTCTCTCTGAGTCACGTGAAAGAGAGTGGACCTACAGGACATCCCTGGGCGTCCGTCCACAGAAATAGTCACGTGGTCTAGTCACCTGTGCTGGGCTATTGCAGTATAACTAGGTTTCCGCCAGAACCCACTTGACTGCGAGAGATTGACTGCCGTTTGAGACTGCCGTTGATGATTGAGGGTGGCGATTGTCGCCAGTGGACCGATCAATGTAAGCCTGTCACTGTTTAGCTGGGTATCAAAGGATCTCTTGAGGGAATCTAGCCGTCTGGGTGCCCAGCTGACGACGGGACGATCGTTGGGGTCATCAGCTCTCCTCTACCTCGGCTCACAATACCACATGTTTCAAGCAGCTTAGTGAAACCCTCTTGCTAACGGGAAGCTAAAGCTTCTCTCAACTGTACAAGGTCTGATTGGCTCACTCCCTTCCGCTTTATGGATATACCGGGGGGGGGGGGGGTAAAGTGAAGCTAGCTGAGTGATACAGGGTCGCACACTGGGGCCAAGAGTCAGTGGAGTTTAGAGGTACACTTTCCAAGGTGGAGAAAGGCTGATTTGGGCCTTCAACTACGGGTGCCTGTTGGTTGTGCCTTAAACGAATACGGAGTGCAGGTGGAATCTGTGTGTGTGTTAGGTTAGGGAGCATGGTTCACGGGTATTGGACTCAGTAACGTCTTTATAATAGTGACAATATTTTTGTGTGTAGTTAATACTATTTTTTCAATTACTAATGTATGCTGTGTGCATTTAAAATTTCTTTATAGTTTCAATCTCAGAAATAACCTTTGTTCCCCAGAGTAGTGTTTAAGTTAGGTTAGGAGGTGTGCATCTGTTGGTGTAACATAATTATATTGAGTGCCCTTAAGGCCTATTCACTGTAGAGTATTTAATTTCTTATTTTTTAATACCATTTCCTCAGTGACTGATATTATTTTGTTGAAAACCCTTAAGGCCTGCATCTGTTGGTGTAACATAATTATATTGAGTGCCCTTTAGGCCTATTCATGGTGGAATTAATAATTTCTTATTTTTATACCACTTCCTCAGTGACTGATATTATTCTGTGAAAACCCTTAAGACCTGTTTCATGTGTGCAAGCAACATTTCTTAATACTTTAAATTTATTGTTGCCTGAGTTTCTAATAATTTCAATATCATGTATAACTTTTATTCCCCAGAGTAGTGTTTTAAGTTCAAGTTAAGAGGTGGGCATATTGGTGTACCATTATTTGATTGTGTTTGTAGTGTTGGAGGGAATATAAGTGTCTAAATTTTGCAGAGTGTCTCATTTATCCCAGTCACAGACGCTATCCTTCCACGGGTCACGGGCAAGTCATTTTGTTTAGTAGATTTAAGTGTTCTTGTGCTGGTTCGGGATTTTTCTCAAAGGGGCGCTTCCACTGCCATTACCATCTATTAATCTTTAATAAACCCCAAGTCAAGTGAGAAAATAAAGTCCAGTAAATTCCGACCAGTTACAAATATATATATATATATATATATATGCAAGTAAATTACTGTAGGTGCGCGTGATCTAGGTATATGCTGATAACCACAAGGAAAGAAGAAAACACGAAGTTCCCAACCGTTTTCGTGTAATTCACATCTTCAGGGTGAGTACAGACTGTACTCACCCCTGAAGATGTGAATTACACGAAAGCGCTTGGGAACTTCGTGTTTTCTTCTTTCCTTGTGGTTATCAGCATATATATATATATATATATATATATATATATATATATATATATATATATATATATATATATATATATATATATATATCATCAGTCCATATAGCACGCGGACTTCCATATACAAACAATGCATCATTAGTCGGGAATCGAACAGGACTGCTATTGTTTTCTGTCTGTAGTGTTGTGAGACTTGTAACTACTCACGCACTGGCACCCAGTATGAAGCTGTAACGCGGTGGTAGCGATCCCTGTTCACGCAGAGGTCTAGGACTCGATTCCCGACTAGTGTGTGTGTCAAGATATCTATCTGTTAATGTATCTAGTCTTTCTCTTATCTTTCTGTTTATATAATTTGTTAGTGAGTAAGAGGGAATGTGACGTGGGATGAAAGTGGGGAGTGAGAGGGTGAGAGTGGAGAATGAGGGGGTGAGAGTGGGGAGTGAGAGGGTGAAAGTGGGGAATGAGGGGGTGAGAATGGGGACTGAGAGGGTGAGAGTGAGGAATGAGGGGGGTGAGAGTGGGGAGTGAGAGGGTGAGAGTGGGGGGGGGGATGTAAGAGTGGGGAATGATGGAGCGAGAATAATATAGACCAAAGCACGATAAAAACTAATACCATTAGGGCTGAGTGATAAATAAATATAAACGAAATGGCAAATAAAAAATATAGCAAAATTTATCTTCACCGATGCCTTTATTATTCAACAAATGAAAGCACTTAGTGAGAGAGGTTCTGACTGTGAAATATTTGATTTGATTATAATTAAGTTGGAAAATTCATTCTGGTAATGTTTTCAGACCTAGCACTAGCGTCACAGAGAGCATGTTTATGAAATGTATACTAGCGTTCCGAGGACACAGTATTTTGTCAGATTCTAAAGGGGAGGAAGCGACTCTGTACGAAAATCTGAAGAATATCTTTACACAATTAGAAGAATCACCCTTAATTGAGCCCGTGTCACTTATATGGTTAGGTTAGGTTAGACTCCAAGTGATGGAGGACGACAGCGAGGTCAAGTAGCTATCGGTCCACTCAAGGTTCTCGACCTTGAGTACACTGAAACTCTATCTTCTACCACTGTATGTCGGAATAAAAAAAATAAACACACACACACACACACACACACACACACACACACACACACCCACCTTAAAAAAAGAATAATCTGAGAAAATACTTTAGAATTCCAACCCCATTCACCTTATGGTCCTCAAGTACTTAGATGTCAGTTACTGCCAAGTGTCTCGGGAGTTTTCCTCGCAACTGGTCCTGCACGTTACTACTTTGTATAATATTTGCTTATGTCTGCAATCTTATCCACTAAAATTTGTTTGCGTTAGTTTTAAACATATACAGGGAAAGTGCTGCTAACTACAGAAATCAGCATATAATTCCATTCTTCTACGATCTTATTTATGAAAAAAAAACTGTCATTTGCCTGTAAAAATGTTTAAGTATTATTTTGAAACCATTTGTTATTATATTGTGGTGTGTATCTATAAAATTATATAATTGTCCATAATTTCAACGTTATTGAAAGTTTTCCATTTCTCAATCGTGTCTTCTCTTAGTTTTTGCTTCTTAACGAAAATATTTTTAATAACTGCCTATTTTCATATATTAAATGAAGTCAAATAAGACAAGTGTACTGTGTTCAAAAGATCTTCTTTGTCTTGTTACACGTTTCTTACAATATCATCAAGATTTTAGGTAACCATTAATAACAACACTTAAATAGTTTTCCATGACAATATTTAATGCAGTATCAAACACAGAGTTTCTTTCCTTATCTCAAGGCAAGATTTTAATTTTTTTTATTTTCTGTAAGCGGTAAGCAGGTGGTTATCTTATTCCAGTATGGCTTATCTCAAAACAAACCATTACTGGCGTCTTTAACAACCAGTTTTTTTGAGTTATTGATGTTTCGGAAGACAGTTTCCCATGCGGCATCTATGGCGCCAAACGTCTTACGAAGTAACCAGGTGTTTTCAAAACATGCAGGTACTCCCACGCGGGTGTCTCCCCTTAATCGTTTAGTGAACTCCAAAGTTTACACTTACTAAAGTAAACTGCAAACACCTGGGGTATTGCACCATGTTGAGTAAGTGTGAGTAATATCTTGCTCCTTCTGGCGAATGTGCCGAGAGGTTAGTCAGTAATATAGCAAGCTCTTGAATTGCATAGCCACCAAGCCTATGTCACGTTCTCTCCGGGAGGGCTTAGAGCCTTGGCAGTCTCTATAATTTTTACTTCAGAGCATACAACCCTGCTGTACTCATACTATGGGATTTCTATTAAACCCTTGCTATAAAGACTTACAAAGAATTCATTGGAAAGTCTACTGTGATTCCTTAGTAAATTATGAGTGAAGAATTCTGGGAAGCCGCTTGACCAGATTCGCTACTTACTTAATCTCTATAGAGACATCTTTACATTTCTAGATGCGCGTCAATTGCAGATTTGCCAGTTTTACAGTAGAGTACCTAGTCCAAGTAATTAATGCAATATACGGGTATATCTACAATGACGTTGAAGAAGCTTAAGACATTTTCGAAAGAGGATCTTTTGCGTCCAAACCCATGTTGTATATGAGGAAGAGACAATCTGGCAGAGAACAAGTGAACATCGAAGACAGACAGCTGCTACACAACATACGAGGCAAAATTTTCAGCAAAACGAAGCTGGATTGCTGTGAAATTTAAAGAAACAAAATCCTCAATAAATGGAATCTCCGGTGACGAAATTCCACCCAAAATACAAAGTTAGCATTCAGGGACACTAAAGGCTTGAAGGAGGACTAACCTGAAGGAGGGAATGAGTAAGCCTTGGCTGGATAGTAAGGGAGTCGCTTTGGGACGAGACATGTTGGCATAACGAGGTTCAAGTTGAGGACATTTGCTGGTGGGTCGGGTGAACACCTTCGTCAGGAGGAGGTGGGCCCCTTCGCCTTGGCTCTCCACTTGATTCTAACAACTCCCCGAGGGACTCTCCCAGCCGGCTTACAAAAAAAAAAAAGGACGCGCCGCCTCTTCTCCCCGCCTTCAACGGTCTTTTCCAAACGTGTCTAGATGAGTAGTCCTAAGACTGAAAAGCAGCATCACGAAAGCCCACATCTTGAAGTGATCGACACACGAATATGTACAATGAAAAGGTAAACACGGAAAGTCAGGGCGGGCGGCGCTGTGACTCACAGGGCTATAATCCCCCTCCCCCCTCCCCCCGTCATTCGAGCTGAGGTCTCTGTACACGCAATGGGGGAAAGTGAAGAGAGGAGAAAAGAGGGGAATAGATAGAGAGGGAACTCGGGGGAAAGGGAGGGGGACACACTCTTGGGAGAGAAGATATACATTTTACACATAGGAGACAGATATGACCTGGAACAGAATATGAAAATTAAAATAATAATGAAAAAGACGATAGATAACAATAAGCGAACTTAAAAAAATAAGTCCAAGATGGAGGTAACCATTGGTAGAGGAGAAGGGAGGTAGGGATTGAAGAGGGATTAAAGGGAGAGACAGGAGGCTTAATAGAGACAGTAACAATGAGGAGTGAGAGACAAAATCCTCACCCACTTCCTTTCCCCTGAGGTATGCGGGAGCTTTGGTTCTTCATACCAACTCATTTTCTTTCTCTCTCTTACCAGTGGTGTGATAAGTCTTTACGTTGTTGCTTCTTTTTTAATGAGCGAACGTGTGTGTGTGTGTGTGTGTGTGTGTGTGTGTGTGTATCTCACTAAAGGAGGTAGTTGGAATCAATAAAGGAGATATAGATAAAGTTCTTATAATATCCGAGCAGGATAGGACTTCTAGCAACGGATTTAAGTTGGATAAGTTTAGGTTTAGGAGGGAGCTAGGAAGGAACTGGTTCACAAATAGGGTGTTGGACGAGTGGAACAAGCTTATCAACTTTGTAGTAAGTGCTGGAACGCTGGAAAGTCTTAAAAGGAGGCTAGATAGATTCATGGATGATAGAGAGTGATAGTAACTCTCGACAGGAGCTGCCATGCACAGGCCAACCAGCCTATTGCAGACTCCTTATTTGCTTATGCTCTTACAGTATGTGTGTGTGTGTGTGTGTGTGTGTGTGTGTGTGCGCGTGTGTGTTGTGTGTGTGTCTTTGAAAGTATTCGTAGTTTCCTATTGTACATGTCTTTCTTTTTATGCTACGTGCTTATGTATGTGTATGAATACGTTTTTGTCACTGGGGGAGGGTGGCAATGTAAGCACACACACACATACATTACTTCTCGATATTAAGAAATCACTTATCATGGTATTCTAAATATTTCAAACGAATTTTGGTAGAACATTATAGAGGGGGGGGGGGGGGTTGGGGTGGGTGGGCGGGGGGCTGTTTCTATTATTTCTGTACCTCCAAAATTTATGTTTATATTCTCTAATAACGGAATCATATTTTTCTAATTCATTAATTCTGCGCTGATAATTATGAACGCAAAATTTTTTTTTATAATATAAAAATTTCTACTTTTGTAAAACATAATTTTGTAATATAGGATTTTAATAACTGGATTTTTCGCGTAGGTTTAAAGTCAGATCGAACATGATAGAAATATAAAGCGAAGTGGAGATGTCTTGTATAGGAAAACATGGCGGTCATAACTCAAGCTTGGGATTTTTTACAAATATAACGGTGTATTTACAAGAAAGTTATTCTTCATTTCTGTTCTTCAACAATTTAGTTCTGTAACGACGCAAAATAAGTCAGTTCATACTCTATAGAACAACTCTCATATCCTCCTTGTTGTACACCAAGGCCTTGTACACCATAAAATAATGAGAACCCGGCTTTATATTTGACTCGACCTAGGGTACATGAGCTTCCTGACGACGCCCACTACCTGGTTACAAGTTCTCCTGGTTATATTATAAACAGTGAGAACTATTAATTCGACCGGCTGTGCACTCAGAGGACCTCTATAATCCGATAATTAAATTCAGGTTCTTCTGATTTACATTGACATATATAACGTGGCCACTCGAGTGTAATGATCAGCCTTGCACATTCGATTCCGCCCACCATTTTTGGTACCAAAAGGCCACTTACAATGCTGTACAAACTGTGTATATAAAAATTTCCAGGATATCAACGTTCACCCAGTGGCTGCCGTGTAGGACCCACACTAAACTAACATCGGTTGAGTACTTGACTTCACCAACCTTTCCCATAATAGGTAAACGCCAATGAGTGGAGTGTTGGTCAACACTAGTCAAGATGGTGTTCTCTACACAACACATTTCTTATCACAGGATCATGTAAATATTCCCGTTGTTTGTCTCTATCTTCCCTCCCAAAGAGAGAAAACAACTTAATGCGATGATAAAAAAATTACCTGTTTAATTTAAAACGCATAAAGTAACTCTTATTCCGGATACAAGACCGTCCTTGAGGGTGTTACCGCCCTGTCTGGCGAGTCCTCTCTCACAGAACTCAGTCCACCAGTTAGTTACTCACCGTCTAAGAGGCCATCACAGGACGGACTTCGAAGGTTACCGCACATTAGGGTGGTATTCCCAGCTTGTGTTGCAGGTCTGAACCATTCTAAGAATATTTACTGCCCGGAATTTAAGAAATAATTGGGTACAGTGACAACAACCCCGCCCCCCCTCCAAGTTGCACACACACACACACACTGGCGTAAGTCATGCTGGTCCTTCCCTTCTGCTGAAACCTAAACAACTCACTTACTCCAGGGGTGATAGGGAGATGGGCTGGGGCCGCTCTACCTATTGTGTCCGCTTACGACGGGGCTGCATTTATGACCCAATGAATAACGGTTGCATACCGAGGAAGCTGTCGAACACAATTATTTTAAATAACAATGCCATGAAAATAATACATCAGTATGCAGGAGTTCTACCTGTATTATTTTTTTTAATTAGGTTAGTGTCAATACAGATTACTATATATCTGTTGTCTACTGGGCGGTAAGGTGGCGTCGGGAGAACGGTGTAGAAAGGATGTCAGCGCCGGGCTCAGCTGCACAGTGTTTAGTAACCAATCCTCATTATGTGAATGCTGATACTTTATAATTTCTTGTGTTTGCTTAAGCTGGGAAGCACCAATGATACATTTTTGTCCGCTGTATTATGTGGACATACAACACTGCTTGTTAACTTTCGGCAATACCTGCATGTGGCATGACGATGTGTGCCGTTGTATGGGGAGAAACGTTATTTATATGAGTTTGTTGTATGCTAGAATGCAATATTATATCATCAGAAATATTAAATGATATGAAGGTACTGAGAAGAGATTATGCGATAACATCGTACAAGTCATATATGGTAAAACGGTAAAATGGTGAATAAAAACAAAACAAAAAACGGCTGCCCACACTATGGACATTGTCTCAGATTCCGAGACATTATATTAAATGTGATTAGGTGGGTAAAATGATGTAGGGTAGACTCCATATGTTGTGTCTAAAGCGACCTAATCCAAATTCGTATTGACTAATACAAAGTTCGATATCTGTATGAACGACACCTGACGGCTCTGAGGCTTTTGTGACCGTGTCGCAGTTAACACCACCACCACCACCACCACCACAATCCCTCACTCAATCTACACTCTCACTTCACTCCACTCATGATGAATCCTAAAACTATCCACATTATTTCGAATGTCTATTACGGTCTCTTATGCTTCATATATATTGAGGGGTTTTCGTATACACTCACTTACATGGAACCAATAATATTTGCTTAATGTACAGTATATATATATACAGTATTGATAAAATCACACGGGAAAATGGAAACAACGGAGTACTCCGTTGTTTCCATTTTCCCGTGTGATTTTATCAAGATTTATCTTATCCACGTTTTCATTGTGGATTTTCATAAAATATACAGTATATATATTAGGGAGGTTCACAAAAAATAAAGTTCTTTATATTTTTAGTACTCAGTATTTATTTGCGTCCTTTACATGAAAAAACATTTCAGGCGAAGTTATAGGCAATTACAGCTTCATTTAGGATATGCACAAGTGGCCCGAAAATTCTACTTCTCCAATGTTTTCTCCCTCTATAAGATAATTCTTGTTCCTGACATCAGATACAAGTGATTTATTTGTTACATTTATTTGTTGGTGTCTATTTTATCCAAAATATGAGATTAACATAAAGAACACATGTAAGAGAAACATACATCACAGAAGATTAGCCTTCTTTATGTTGGGATACTGACGGCGATGTGTGGTGACCACCTGAAGCAGATAAAGCTTTTGATCTTCGCTTTTCGTAATTAAAGAGTTGTAGTCCTGGATAAGCTTCACCGCTCTTTCGGCCACATCAATCACCACCTGCAACTCTTGTAGAGTTTCCCTTGACTGAAGAAACTGTGGATCGTCATTCCATTGGCTTGGATCTTTTGGAGACGAATCCAGAATCCAGGAGCGTGGTTTGAAAGAAGAAGTTAGTATTTGTGGATGGAATTTCCTCTTCTGTCACTTTCAGCTTCTTTGGACATTCCTTTTTCTCGTTCTTTCCCTTCATTGATTCAAGGATTTCTCTTTTCTCAGCATACGAAACACTATCACTGAAGAGAGCCAGAGCTACTGACTCCTCATTTAAATACCAGAGATGCCGCTGGAAAGCCTTTGTTGCTGCCATTCCAACTGATTCATCTATTTTCTCCCCATAGTAATGAAGTTGTTTGAGGAAGGATATATCATTGCTTGGAGCTTCAAAAACTTCTGGAACTTTGACCCACATTGGACCGTACACAAGAGCAACAAAAGGGACATGGTCTGAATCAGCTTCTTCTCCTTGATAGTTAGCTGGAACTAGTGTTGAAACAAGAATATCTGGAGAGAGGGTAATGCTTTAGACATCCAACGAGCATGGTGTACTGGGCCAGGCTTTCCAAAACGAATCCCTCTGGGCGGAGTCCCACACAGGAATATCACACAAAGTTCCATAATTCGGAGGTAATCGTCCCGGGGCTGAGTCTGCTTGAGAGCCTTCATGTAGTAGTCGACAACTTTTTGCACCCATTCAGAATTTTCCTTTAACACTGCAGTGATATATCCACTAGTCTCTCCCGTCTTGGACTCCAACTGCTTGATTTGATGCCACTGCTTTTTAAACCTCTGGAACAAGAGAACATCAGGACCACTAGATGACCCATGAACGGCTTTGAAGACATCTCTAAGAACAACTTCCAAGATATGGTGTCTGCAAGGAAGGTATAGGAGATTTCTTCCCAATCTGTCTTCAATCAAGGTACAAGCTCCACGAACATGACCAATGTTAGCGGCAATGGTGTCAAAGCACATGGCGACAACCCGGTCATCGACCTCACTTGGGGAAAGGTCACGGCAGGGTTAGCTCCCGAGGGGTAATTATCAGATATGGCCAGTGCTATGTGCGGTCTTGGGTATGTGAGTTTGTTGACCAAACTGGAGTGGTCCATAGAAGAATTGGCGAGGGCCAAGGAAGAAATTGAGAGGACCACGTTGGAGAACCTGAAATTAAAGGAAGAGCTGGCGAAATTAAAAGGGGAGCCAGTGTCTGACGAAAACTCAAGCGAGTGGAATGTGGTGAGTAGTGGGAAGACGAAGCTGGTGGTGAAGAAGTACACCAAGGATACGACAACAACGACAACAACAGCTAAGTGTACCAACCTGTTCAGTCCCTTGATAGACGAATTGGACGTTAGTACAGTCAGGGACAGGGATGAGAAGGAAGGTATAAAAACTTTAATTGTTGGTGACTCACAGGTAAGGTACATGGACAGGGCCTTTTGTGGTAAAAACAAAAATAGGATGAGGGTGTGTTTGCCAGGAGCTGGGGTGGGGGATATAATTGACAGGATGGACAATATCTTGTCTGGTAATGGGAACAAACCCATTATCTGCCTCAGTGCAGGAGGCAATGATATTGGCCGGTGTAGGAGCGAGGAGCTTCTTGATAAGTTCAAGGCAGCTATAGATCGTATTAGGACTAAGGGAGGGATCCCTATCATATGCGGTGTCCTGCCTAGAAGGAGAGTTGGCAGTGAATGGTTGTCAAGGTGCGGTTGGTGTCAACGACCGTCTTGGCAGATATTGCAAGTCAATATCAGTCCCATTCATTGACAACTTTCTATGGCAGAAAGGACCTTTATGCTAGGGATGGGGTGCACCTGTCTAGGGATGGAGTAGCAACCCTGGCTGGAGCTCTAGAGGGGGCAGTTCAAAAGATATCGAAGTCTTTAAACTGCTAGGAGAACATATGAGCACGGGGGTGGAGGAGACTGCAGTGGGAGTGGGTAAACAAAGTGAAAGATTACAGGGAAATAGTGTTAGGAATGATGACAAAACTAAATTAGACAGGGAGTTTAAAACTAAACGCGGTAAAGGGAGGACTCAGAACACGACTAACTTAAATGTATACTACGCGAACAGTAGAAGTATGAGAAACAAAAAGGATGATATTAGGGCCCTGGTATGTACCGACAAAAATCGATACAATAGCATTCACTGAAACATGGATCAACCTAGACACACATGAGTTACCAGTCGAATACCAAATTGCGGGTTACAAACTGTTCCATACCGATAGGCAGACCAGGAAAGGAGGCAGAGTAGCAATCTATGTTAGGGATAATCTGAAGTGTGAAATAAATAAGGAAATAAAAACTGAGCGGTATACAGAAACAATTTGGATAGAATTAATCGACGGTAGGGAAAAATTAATCGCAGGAGTAATATATAGACCTCCCAATCTTGATAGAGTCAATGAGCGACTTATCTGGGATAAAATGCGCAGGGCTTCCATACACAACAAAGTCTGTATAGTAGGCGACTTTAACCTTGGCCAAATAGATTGGACTGACCTTACAGGTAACTCAGAATCAGAGGATTTTCTCGAGATGATCCAGGACTGTTTTCTAAGTCAACATATAACCGAACCCACACGAGGTAATAATATACTCGATTTAGTTCTGTCAAACATAGAAAACCTCATTAGCAGTGTCGAGGTAGGGAACGAACTTGCAAACAGAGATCACAAAGAAATTAGATTCCAGTTAGATTTTCAGGGCAGACGTAAGGAAAATTCCACTAAAGTACCAGATTTCAGAAGGGCGAACTTTGACAGTTTTAAGAGGCAGCTGGGAGAAGGGGTGTCGTGCTTGGCAGTGAGCCTGACAGTTGACACGGACCTGATAACGAGATCTGAGATTGCCGAGTTCCACGACAATGTAAATAGTGAGTTACTTAATGCACAAAGGCAGAACATACCATACAAAAAACTCAGATCAGACAACAATGACCCTAAATGGATAAATAATTATTTAAAGAACATCATTGGCCAAAGGAAGGCTATAGGTAGAAGGATAAATCGTGGCGAAATTCACCTCCGGGACTATTATAGGGTATTGGCGAGTAGGGTTAAAACCGAAATAAGGAAAGCAAAGAGGAATAATGAGGTAAGGATAGCAAGGGAGGCGAAGACAAACCCCAAAGGATTCTACCAAATGCATCAAACTAAAACACGAGAAAAGATTGGACCAATACGGTCAGACACCGGCGAGCTCACTGATAACGACAGAGAAATGAGCAATAATTTGAATAAATATTTTTCAACAGTTTTCACCACCGAAAATTTAAACATTATACCCGAGGCACTGACTCTATTCAGAGATAGTGAAGAAAACAAATTAAGCGAGATAGTAGTGACTAGTAACGATGTTAGTAAGCAAATAGACAAACTAAAGCCTAATAAGTCACCTGGTCCGGATGAGATATTTGCCAGAGTATTAAAGGAATGTAAGGAAGAGCTTAGTATGCCATTAGCAAAGTTGTTTAACATGTCCTTAAAAACAGGTGTAATACCAGAATCCTGGAGGATAGCGAATGTAATACCGATTTTCAAGAAGGGGGGCAGATCACTATCCTCTAACTACCGCCCAATCAGTCTAACATCAATAGTAGGCAAATTACTGGAAGCAATCATTTCAAACTCTATTCGAAATCACCTGGAGAAGCACAGATTGATCAATGATTCCCAGCATGGCTTCACAAGCGGACATTCTTGTCTAACTAATCTATTAACATTCTTTTCATCAGTTTTCGAATAGGTGGACTAGGGGCACAATTATGATGTGGTATATCTCGACTTTAGCAAAGCCTTCGACAGAGTCCCCCACGAAAGACTAATTAGAAAGGTAGAAGCACATGGCATCAAAGGTAACATCCTTAAATGGATTAGGGCGTGGTTACAGGACAGGAAACAGCTAGTGAGCATTAACTGCACTAAGTCCCATTGGAGCAACGTCATAAGAGGAGTTCCCCAAGGCTCAGTACTTGGACCATTATTATTAATTATATACATAAACGACATAGATATCGGCATAGACAGCACCATAAGTAAATTTGCTGATGACACTTAAATAGGACGTGTTATTAAATCTGACGAGGACTCAGCAAAGCTACAGAAAGATCTAAACAAATTTTTCGAATGGTCTGAAATATGGCAGATGAAATTCAACGTGGACAAATGTAAAGTACTCAGTATAGGAGATGTAAACAGGGAAACCAGATACCAGATGAACAACGATGCCATAGAGAAATCCCACTGCGAGAGAGATTTAGTAGTAATGATAAGTAGGAACCTTAAGCCAAGTAAACAATGTGTTTTTGCTCGTAACAAGGCTAATAAAGTACTTGGGTTCATACAAAGGAGTGTTAGTTACAAGACTAGCTAGGTCATCCTAAAACTGTATTTTGCTCTTGTGGGACCACACCTGGATTACGCAGTTCAGTTCTGGTCACCGTATTACAGAATGGGTATAGATTCCTTGGAAAGAATTCAGAGGAGAATGACACGACTAATCCCAGGCATTAGGAACCTTGAGTATAGAGACAGGATAAAGCATCTTAATTTGCACTCCCTCGAGAGACGTAGAGCGAGGGGCGACCTGATAGAGGTGTATAAGTGGAAGGCAGGGCTAAACAAAGGGGATATTACATAGGTACTCAAACTATCCAACTAGGAGCGAATCGTAACAATGGTTTTAAATTAGACAAATTTAGATTTAGGTGGGAAATAGGTAAACACTGGTTTGGAAACAGAGTAGTGGATGAATGGAACAAGTTACCAAATATCATCATTAACTCGAATACGCTGAATAGCTTCAAACATAGGTTGGATACTTATATGAGCAATAGGGGTTGGGTGTAAGCTGGACTGCCCAGTATGGGCAATAGGGCCGCTGCAGTTTCATCCATTCTTATGTTCTTTTGTTAATGTTGTCAAAGCACATGGCGACAACCCGGTCATCGACATTCCAATCTTTCAAAGTATCCACCACAGCATTAGCTTGCGTCACTCACGTTCCTGATGATAGGTGTGGAACGCCCAATAGCTGGACATTCCCAACAGAAGAGGATGCATCTTACCCTGAGATCAGTATTGAGAGTCGTTCAACAGATTCCTCTCCTGTTAGAGATGGAAGGAGCTTACCATCCCAATGAAACACAATTCCAGTCTTGGCTCCAGAGGATATGACAGTTTGCTTCACAGAAGCAGTGTGATCTCTACGATATCGGATACGGGCTCTCCTGATTGTGGAACGGCTGATGGGCAGCTCACCAATGTTCCTTCCAAGGTCTGCTGCAGTAGCTGCCACAATATGAACAGCCTATCGGTCACTTGTATTGGCTCTGTCCAAGGTAGCAGCAAGACGACCTAAAACTAAGTTTTCAGATTTGCTTTGAGAGGATACATGAGAGGTTGACGGGCCAGGAACCGTAAAATCTGGATCCATTTCGACTCGAGGCATCTTTTAATATGAAGGGTGTCTTTCATCTTCATCAGAGCTGCTACTTGATTCTAACTGAACAGTCTGTAGATCTTCATGCATCCGCCTTTTTGCCACTTTCTTTCGCATTTCTGCTTGCTGCTTCTGGTATATTTGCTTCATTTCTTTCTTGGCCAGGACTTTGTGAGGTTGTCCCATATGAAACTTGCGTTCTCCCTCTTGATCCTCCAAGAAAACGAGGTCTTCCTTCAGCCAAATCAAATATTCTGCATGATGATGCTTGATGTTGAAGAGATGATCAAGTTTTTTTGAGAATTGTTCTTCTTTCTGTGTCTGTGGGTGACTCTTCCTGGTAGATCCTTTCTTTAACTTCTCCCAGGTAATTAAGATTTCCTATAGTGTTCGTTTGATAATGCGCTCCTCTTGAGTGGGGATGCGAGCCATTCTCGATATATCCATTGTTTCCTTCACCACTATACTGATACACTCCTTTTTTGTAAGAGTTGGCGTGCTTAGCTTGAGGTGGTGGAAAAAAAATTGAAAAACTTGTTTAAGAGTAGGCAGACGTGACTTCGGCATAAATTCAATTGTATTTCCTATGAGGTAGCTAGCTGTCTTCTTACGTAGTGCAGTCGCCATTATTTCAGCCTGTAAGGAAAATGAATTTGGCGAAAAACATGTCATGTTATATATATGATATAGTACAGTGGCTCTCAACCTTGTTTGCCCCATGCACCCCTTTCACCATATGTCAGAATGCCATTCCCCCCTCCTTTCCAAGATTGTCTGCCTCAAAAAGTGCATTCCAAATAATATGCATATAATACTGAAAATCCTTTATTTTTTCCATATTAGTATCAGTTTCCCCCCACCCCCCTGAAAACCTGAGGGGGGAAATTCCCCCCTGGTTGAGAACCCCTGATATAGTATATCATTGATATACTGTACAGTGTACACATATAGTCAATAAGTAAAATATAATAAACAACACAATATACTTGAAATAATGTACAAATTCAACGGAATCAGTATGCAAGATGAACTAGGCTCATAAGTACATGAAATGAACATCACAGAACACACCTTACGGTATGGGCTACAGCATTGGTGCCGGAAGACTGAGCGAGGCTAAGCCGTTAGGAAGCTGATAAGTCGCACTATACAGTTGCCATATTGCACAATAGCCTGCGTTGCCAAGATATATTTTCCTCTGTGATAATTGAGGGAATTAGACTAATACCAAGCTTTTACTATTGGGCATGAAATTTGGTTGACGTGTGCATATCCTAAATATTCATTGATTTGAGAAAATATTAACCGAAAAAGTGTTTTCACCTAGTGGATATGTTTGAGCAATGAGCACTGGAAAAAACAATTTGCCCATATATATTGAACCACCCTAATACACACACACACATATGTATATATATATATATATATATATATATATATATATATATATATATATATATATATATATATATATATATATATATATATATATAACATCCATGGGGCATGCTGTATAAGCACGTATAAAAATACATTTATAAGGCAAGCACTCATGCATAGGACCAGTCAAATAACATTCATATGATGGTAGTATGCTATGTGGTGTAATATTTTTACTCATATTGTAAAGAAGTAGCAATTTACTTTTTCAAATATCACAATTTTACCGTTACTCAGTAGTAGAGCCATACATTAAAACTCGAATTGCTATTATAAAAAAGCTTAATATCATTTGCAGGTTCATAAACAAGGCCACAGTAGAGCAAAGAATAGGGTGGTTGAATCCTCGCCCAGGTCATGACGGTGGTGTGCAAGTTAGCGATTAGCAAGGTAAGATTGAAGTGTCACATTTCAATATTTCAACACATCATCCACGAAGGTTACTATATATTCCCATTACAAATGCCATTTTAAAAGTAACTATGTAAGCAAACCCCTGCATCTTGATATACCATGCTATAAATTGCAAAGGGCAGCCCAGACACGTCGCTTGACCGTCACCTTCCTCCTCCACGATATAATTGCATTCACTGAAACATGGATCAACCTAGACACACGTGAATTACCAGTCGAATACCAAATTGCGGGTTACAAACTGTTCCATACCGATAGGCAGACCAGGAAAGGAGGCGGAGTAGCAATCTATGTTAGGGATAATCTGAAGTGTGAAATAAATAAGGAAATAAAAACTGAGAGGACTACAGAAACAATTTGGATAGAATTAAGCGACGGTCGGGAAAAATTAATCACAGGAGTAATATATAGACCCCCCCAATCTTGATAGCGTCAATGAGCGACTTATCTGGGATGAAATGCGCAGGGCTTCCATACACAACAAAGTCTGTATAGTAGGCGACTTTAACCTTGGCCAAATAGATTGGACCGACCTTACGGGTAACTCAGAATCAGAGGATTTTCTCGAGACGATCCAGGACTGTTTCCTAAGTCAACATATAACCGAACCCACACGGGGTAATAATATATTGGATTTAGTTTTGTCAAACAGAGAAAACCTCATTAGCAATGTCGAGGTAGGGAACGAACTTGCAAACAGCGATCACAAAGAAATTCGATTCCAGTTAGATTTTCAGGGCAGACGTAAGGAAAATTCCACTAAAGTACCAGATTTCAGAAGGGCAAACTTTGACAGTTTAAAGAGGCAGCTGAGAGAGGGGGTGTCGCGCTTGTCCGTGAACCTGACAGATGACACCGACCTGACAACGAGATCTGAGACTGCCGAGTTCCACGACAATTTAAATAGTGAGTTACTTAATGCACAAAGGCAGAACATACCATACAAAAAACTCAGATCAAACAACAATGACCCTAAATGGATAAATAATTATTTAAAGAACATCATTGGCCAAAGGAAGGCTATAGGTAGAAGGATAAATCGTGGCGAAATTCACCTCCGGGACTATTATAGGGTATTGGCGAGTAGGGTTAAAACCGAGATAAGGAAAGCAAAGAGGAATAATGAGGTAAGGATAGCAAGGGAGGCAAAGACAAACCCCAAAGGATTCTACCAAATGTATCAAACTAAAACACGAGAAAAGATTGGACCAATACGGTCAGACTCCGGCGAGCTCACTGATAACGACGGAGAAATGAGCAATAATTTGAATAAATATTTTTCAACAGTTTTCACCACTGAAAATTTAAACATGATACCCGAGGCACCGACTCTATTCAGAGATAGTGAAGAAAACAAATTAAGTGAGATAGTAGTGACTAGTAACGATGTTAGTAAGCAAATAGACAAACTAAAGCCTAATAAGTCACCTGGTCCCGATGAGATATTTGCCAGAGTATTAAAGGAATGTAAGGAAGAGCTTAGTATGCCCTTAGGAAAGTTGTTTAACATGTCCTTAAAAACAGGTGTAGTACCAGAATCCTGGAGGATAGCGAATGTAATACCGATCTTCAAGAAGGGGGATAGATCACTATCCTCTAACTACCGCCCAATCAGTCTAACATCAATAGTAGGCAAATTACTGGAAGCAATCATTTCAAACTCTATTCGAAATCACCTGGAGAAGCACCGATTGATCAATGATTCCCAGCATGGCTTCACAAGCGGACGCTCTTGCCTAACTAATCTATTAACATTCTTTTCATCAGTTTTCGAATCAGTGGACGAGGGGTACAATTATGATGTGGTATATCTCGACTTTAGCAAAGCCTTCGACAGAGTACCCCACGAAAGACTAATTAGAAAGGTAGAAGCTCATGGCATCAAAGGTGACATCCTTAAATGGATTAGGGCGTGGTTACAGGACAGGAAACAGCGAGTGAGCATTAACGTCACTAAGTCCCATTGGAGCAACGTCACAAGTGGAGTTCCCCAAGGCTCAGTACTTGGACCATTATTGTTTATTATATACATAAACGACATAGATATCGGCATAGACAGCAACATAAGTAAATTTGCTGATGATACTAAAATAGGACGTGTTATCAAATCTGACGAGGACTCGGCAAAACTACAGGAGGATCTAAACAAATTTTTCGAATGGTCTGAAAAATGGCAGATGAAATTCAACATCGACAAATGTAAAGTACTCAGTATAGGAAATGTAAACAGGGAAACCAGATACCAGATGAACAACGATGCCATAGAGAAATCCGACTGCGAGAGAGATTTAGGAGTAATGATAAGTAGGAACCTTAAGCCAAGTAAACAATGTGTTTTTGCTCGTAACAAGGCTAATAAAGTACTTGGGTTCATACAAAGGAGTGTTAGTTACAAGACTAGCGAGGTCATCCTAAAACTGTATCTTGCTCTTGTGAGACCACACCTGGATTACGCAGTCCAGTTCTGGTCACCGTATTACAGAATGGATATAGAATCCTTGGAAAGAATTCAGAGGAGAATGACAAGACTAATCCCGGGCATTAGGAACCTTGAGTATAGAGACAGGTTAAAGCATCTTAATTTGCACTCCCTTGAGAGACGTAGAGCGAGGGGCGACCTGATAGAGGTGTATAAGTGGAAGGCAGGGCTAAACAAAGGGGACATTACAAAGGTACTCAAATTATCCAACCAGGTGCGAACTCGTAACAATGGTTTTAAATTGGACAAATTTAGATTTAGGCGTGAAATAGGTAAACACTGGTTTGGAAACAGAGTAGTGGATGAATGGAACAAGTTACCAAATATCATCATTAACTCGAATACGCTGAATTGCTTCAAACATAGGTTGGATGCTCATATGAGCAATAGGGGTTGGGTGTAAACGGGACTGCCCAGTATGGGCCAATAGGCCCGCTGCAGTTTCCTCCATTCTTATGTTCTTATGTTCTTATGTTCTTACGACGCCGAGGTTTGCTTCCACTACCCAGAGCCGTAGATAGAGTTCGAGCAACTCGGTGACAAGCAGGCACCGTGTTGTTACTCAGCTGATGAAAAGTTTGCGCCCGTACTATAGAGGATGATGATGATGGTGTTTATTCAGTAAATTTGTGATACATATTTATGATTAGGTTGGAAAAGATTTAGTGGATGAATGGAACAAGTTACCAAACATCATCATTAACTCGAATACGCTGGATAGCTTCAAACATAGGTTGGATGGATATATGAGCGATAAGGGATGGATGTAAATGGGACTGCCCAGTAAGGGCCAATAAGCCCGCTGCGGTTTCCTCCATTCTTATGTTCTTATGTTAAGACTTCCCACCCGCCGAGTAACAACATGGCGCTCCGTTTGCCGAACTCTCTATCTACGGATCTGCCACTCCCATCACCTTCTCCTCTCCACTTCACAACCCCCCCCCCACTTCATCACCCCTTCCCCCCACATGGTGATTCGACCTCTGGCAGCTAACTCATTATCTACTACTGTTTATGATCATTAAATAGTTTCATATAACCAAGTTTCCTCAAACTACTCATCCGTATATTTCTTATTTGGGTCAAGCTACCACTTACAGTGATAACAACGTTACTGTGGCCAACATGCATATTCCTTTAATCAGCTGTTGTCCCATGCCTGGGGCATGGCTGAATGTTCCGTTAAGCATATGTGTGTTTTGTTTTTTTCAGCACTCAACTCTTCAGAGTAATACTGCCACAATATCTTCCCAGGTGATAGTACCTTCCTGCTTTATTGCTGCCTATTACCTCAATGTTAAGTGAAGGTATCTAGTTAAGGTAGAATCTCAGTTTTAAGTGAAGGTATCTAGTTAAGGTAGAGTCTCAGTGTTAAGTGAAAGTATCTAGTTAAGGTAGAGTCTTAGTGTTAAGTGAAGGTACCTAGTTAAGGTAGATTCTCAGTGTTAAGTGAAAGTATCTAGTTAAGGTAAAGTCTCAGTGTTAAGTGAAGGTGTCTAGTTAAGGTAAATTCTCGTGGTAATTTCATGGTCATATTGGAAGCAATTCTTGTAGTTTAAGTTAGCACAGTCACTTATATGCATAATTTTCCTTTTCGACTTACGAAAATATTTAACCGTAAGATTCTTTAAGATTCAAACTTAACGCTAATCCAACATAAGCTTTAATTTTGTCGCCATACTTGTCTCAACCAGTAAATAATATTTCCTCATTTAATATTAAGGAGAGCACATAACTTAAGCATCTAAGAGAATCCAACGTTTACTTGCGTCGTAGCTTAAGTGTATCAGTTTGATACGCTCTCACATCATCAGTTAGGAAGAAATTAAAGTAAGGAACCTTTGAGAATCCATCTCTGTTGTGGAAGCGGAAAAATAATAGTAAAAAGGTTCTCTCATATCCAATTAGCTGGGAAATTACTTTACTAACCTTAGAGTCGAGAAACCCAACCTTCAACCCCTCCCCACGAGACGAAACGTGACGTAACCTAACCTAACCTATTCTAACCTAACCTATAGTGCCGTAACGTAACCAAACTTCACCTAACCTGACATAGCCTAAACCTAATCAAACCAAACCAAACCAAATATGTCCTAACCTTACCTACCATAACCTAACCTAAACTAACCTGATGTAAGCTATCCTAACCTCATGTAACCTATCCTAAACTAACGTAACATATCCAAACCTGACGTAACCTATCCTTAACAAACCTAAACAAACCTGACCTACCAATAATCAACCAATCAGAGTACCGTCCTCATATCTGAGGGTTGGCGACCACAGTCCTCCACTCTTAACGTTCTCGGGCTGTTTTTACCAGTTCTCCAAGGAATGCATCTCTCTAGAAACCCAATATTTAATTCTATTCATCCGTCCATCCCTGTCTCTGCCTTCCCCTGACCCTCCTGACCTAAACAAACCTGAGGTAACATATCCTAGTCAAACCAAACCCAATCTTACCTAACCTAACCTAACCTGAACTTACCTTATCTACCACCTAACTTGCCCAAACCTTACCTAATCTAACCTAACCTAATCCTGAAAATGAGACGTAGTCCTAACCTAACATCAACACATGACAAGAGTATGTCATTTGTGTTGTTATAGGGCTTCCGGTACGACGTACTGTACATTTAATGAAACACTCCTCTCAGATGCAAGGCCTTGTAAACATGATGTGATTAGCTAGGGCGGCTGTCACGTCAATGTATCCCACGCCTATCACTCATTAAATTTTTTTTAATATGGGACCACCTGAAGGTTTGACACCCCAGGTTATTTCACCAGAAGATTAGACACCCCAGGTTATTTCACCAGAAGATTAGACACCCCAGCTTATTTCACCTGAAGATTAGACACCCCAGCTTATTTCACCTGAAGATTAGACACCCCAGCTTATTTCACCTGAAGATTAGACACCCCAGCTTATTTCACCTGAAGATTAGACACCCCAGCTTACTTCACCTGAAGCTTAGACACCCCAGCTTATTTCACCTGATGATTAGAGAACTCACCAACACAAACACACACACACACACACACACACACACTCAACCCATCAACAAACACTCACCCAACACATCAACCCACCAGCCCAACCCACACCCACCCAACACACTCAACCCACACACGCACACATAAAAAAACACATCAGATAGCAGCCTGTATCTTTTCCACTGGCTCAGGGGTGTTGCTTGTTTACATACGTTTACATAGGAGGTTATATGCGTTGGACTGGGCTCTATTACACCCACATCACTATAGGCTGTAAAAAGGAAACATTCATACAGTAAATAACTTATGGTAAGTTTCCGAAGATCTGTTTTGATATTGATATTCTGTAGTGTAAAGTCTTCTTCTTCTTCTTCTTCTTTTTCTTCTTCTTCTTCTTCTTCTTCTTCTTCTTTATCAACAAGGTTATTAAAGTTTTGTTTTTTTAATTTTGTTTATGTATGGGAGTTTTCTTATTATTCCCATATGATCTTTGTTAAGTTTTATCTCACCTTCATGAATTGTCGTTTAATTTTTAGGAATTTTATTCCATCTTTATTATTGTTCCAAAGATTTCCCTCAGATATAAGTTCTTGGTGGTCTCAGAATTAATACCAGAAATACGTAATGGAAATAAAGTCGTTATACTGACATAGGCGAAATAAAAGTAATATTGTTTTTTCTTCAGAATGAGTAACACACGTAATTCAAGATTCTGTTTTAATCTACATATGTTGACAAAAGCGTCCCAAATACTCATAATGTAAATTAATAATGTTTATAATAATATAATTCAAGTGATGAAAGGTTTATGATACATGTACTGTAGTTACTGAAGACGAAGGCCGGTCACTGTAAATTATAGTGTTTACTAGTCATTTAATATATGAATTATATTTATACGTGTTATTATACAATTATATATCAAGTGCGTGTTTGTATATTATTACGTGCATGTACACACACATATACAGTACACACATTCATACACACATACATATATTCACACACACACACACACACACACATGTATAATATACACCATGGATGTATAACTAGGAACATTCAGTATTCATTATTCATTGACCTGCAGAGGTCAAAGATGGTGTTCATAGGAGTAAGCATTTAGCTTAGCCATAACAGCCGGTTTAGTCATGGCCACTGGACTGCTGATGTGTGAGGCGAGGATTTCTTAACATGATGCAATCCCCCTCTGAAGTTCTAATATATATATATATATATATATATATATATATATATATATATATATATATATATATATATATATATATATATATATATATATATATACATAAGAACATAAGAAGAACATAAGAAAATAAGGAGTCTGCAATAAGGCCGGTTGGCCTGTGCATGGCAGCTCCTGTCGAGAGTTACTACCACTCTCTATCATCCATGAATCTATCTAGCCTCCTTTTGAAACTTTCCAGAGTTCCCGCACTTACTACAAAGTTGGTAAGCTTGTTCCACTCGTCCACCGCCCTATTTGTGAACCAGTTTCTTCCTATCTCCCTCCTAAACCTAAACTTATCCAACTTGAATCCGTTGCTCCGAGTCCTATCCAGCTCGGATAATATAAGAACTTTATCTATATCCCCTTTATTGATTCCTTTCACCCACTTAAACACTTCTATCATATCTCCCCGCACTCTTCGCCTTTCTAGGGAATGCAAGTTAAGTTTCTTTAACCTATCCTGATATGGAAGGTTTCTAAGTCCCGGAATCATTTTTGTCATTCTTCGCTGCACCGACTCTAGTGAATTTATATCCATTCTATAATAGGGGCACCAGAACTGAACCGCATACTCGAGGTGCGGCCTGACTAGCACAAGATATAGTTGCAATAAGACCTCTGCACTCTTCTTACTTACACTTCTTGATATAAAACCCAATACTCTGTTTGTATTATTTCGAACATTAACGCACTGTTTTCTAG
Source organism: Homarus gammarus (assembly GCA_958450375.1). NCBI lineage: Eukaryota > Metazoa > Arthropoda > Malacostraca > Decapoda > Nephropidae > Homarus > Homarus gammarus. Next base: position 975,560 of record CAUDMG010003670.1, on the reverse strand, counting down.
GCCGTAGGTCCGGGCTTACAAGTACCCCTAGGTCTCTTTCACAAGTCGACTTCTCTAGGTTGATGTTGTTAAGGCTGTATACATTATAAGTATTTGTTCATCCAATATTAAGCACGCTGCACTTGCTGGTGTTGAGTTTCATTTGCCATTTTTCAGACCACCCCTGCAGTTTATTTAGATCCTCCTGTAATGCATTTGCATCCCGCCCTGAATTAATTTGCCGCCCTATTTTGGTGTCATCCGCAAACTTGCTTATGTCACTGCTGATCCCAGCATCTAGATCGTTTATATAGATTATAAACAAGAGTGGGCCTAGTACTGACCCCTGGGGAACCCCACTGGTTACACGGCCCCACTCAGAGTTAACACCATCTACGCTGACCCTCTGCGTTCTATCGGTGAGCCATGATTTTATCCGATTTAAAACATTCCCCTTGATACCGTGAGCCTTAATTTTTCTCAGAAGCCTCTGATGCAGTACTCTGTCAAATGCTTTGCTAAAGTCTAAGTAAATAACATCGTAATTTTCGTCATTATCTACTACCTCGAAGACTTTCCTAAAAAACGTTAGCAGATTTGTTAGACAAGATTTTCCCTTTGTAAACCCATGTTGAGAGTCGTTGATTAATTTGCCTTTCTCTAGATGCGATCGGATGCTATCTGCTATAATTGATTCAAGAAATTTCCCCACTACTGACGTTAAACTGATCGGCCGGTAATTTGACGCTGATGCTCTGTCTCCCTTTTTGAATATGGGTACTACATTTACCTGTTTCCACAAGTCTGGCACAACTCCAGTGTCTAATGATTTTGTAAATAAGTTTACGAGGGGTCCGCTAATCTGTTCCCTACACTCTTTCAAGACTCGAGGGAAAATTTCATCCGGCCCTGGGGATTTTGTTTTCTTTAGTTTATTTATCTTCTTAAGACCATCCTCTTTTCTGATAGTGATATTCTTTAATTTCTCTTCTTCCTTTCCCTTAAATATCAGTTCCACATCTGGAATTTCATAGCAAATTTCTTCTGTGAAAACTGATAAGAAGTAGCTGTTCAATGCTTTGCTTATTTCTTCACTGCCATTTATCACTTCTCCCCTCCCTGACTTTAAGGGCCCAACTTTGTCCTTGACTTTTGTCCTATATACCTGGAAAAATCCCTTGGGATTCGCCTTGGATTCTCTTGCTATTTTGATTTCATAGTCTCTCTTTGCTTTCCTTACATTTTTCTTAACATTCCTAGATAGTTCATTATACCTGTTTCTGAGCTGCTCCTCCCCTCCCTTTAATTTCTTATATATTCCTTTCTTTATTCCTATGTCATGTTTAAGTTTTCTGGTGATCCACCTTGGCTCATTTTTATTTGACCTAATTTTTCTGTATGGTATATTTTGTTCTTGTGCTTTATGTAGTATACTAGTGAATATATTATAGTCATGATCAATTGTTGTGTCATCTATGACCTCACCCCTTCCAACTGGGAACTGTCGTGATTGTTCCCAGGTGACCTCACCTAGGTACCTTGTTAACCCCTGATAATCCGCCAACCGAAAGTTTGGGACTCTGACCATATTGTCATTGTTTTTCGTTTCCCAATTTAGGGTGAATCTGATTTCTCTGTGATCACTGTTACCTAGTTCTTCCCCTACTGTGATATCTCTGATAATATTTACTTTAATTGTTAATACTAGGTCTAATATATTGTCACCTCTAGTAGGTTCTGTTATTAGTTGTTTCAAAAAATTGTCCTGTACTGCGTCTAGGAAGTCTTCAGATTCATAGTCGCCTACAATGTTGTCCCAGTCAATATTTCTGAAGTTGAAATCCCCCATAATGCATAAGTTGTTATATTTTGCTGCCCTACTCATTTCCTGCCATATGGGCTGAGGTGCTTCTTTGCCAAGACTTGGGGGCCTGTAAATCACTCCCATAATTAGTTTTTCTCTTCCTTCCGTGATTTCTACCCACACAGACTCGGTTCCTATTTCACCCTTTATTGAATTATTAATACAACATGTTAATGTATCCTTGACGAAGAGTGCGACCCCTCCCCCATTCCTACCTTCCCTGTCCTTGTGAAAAATGTTGTACCCTTCTGTGTGGTACTCTGATACAAAATTTTTGCTCGCCAGATTCATCCAAGTTTCGGTGATTGCTATGACGTCTACATTCTCGGTACATACAACCGGTCTCAGCAAGTCTATTTTATTTCTAACGCTCCTACTGTTTGTATAGTATACATTTAAACCTACCCTTCCCTTGTCCTGTTTTACCCCTTGTCCTGAGCAACTAATTTTACTTCCCAGGACCTGCTTGTTTTTTTACACCCACTTTTCCCGACCTCTCTCTACTGGCGAAACCCCCCCCCCCCCCCTTTGGAGTGACAATTTCATGCTCCAGGGATCCAGACAACGTCTTTACCCCCTTACGAGACAAGTGTACCCCGTCGCGACAGTACAGGTAGTCGTTGCCATAGAATCGTTGCCAGTTATCAATGAATGCCCAACCATTGTTTGCACAATGTTTTTCCAGTCGGCAATTTATAGCAATTGCCCTGGACAGCCATTCACGACCAACCCCTCTTCTAGGCAAGACACCACATACTATCGGGATCCCTCCCCTATCTCTAATCTTCTCCAGCGCCTCCCTATACCTCTTGAAAAGTTCCTCACTCCTAACCTTACCTATGTCGTTTCCTCCCACACTAAGACACACTACTGGATTGGTACCCTCCCCTGACAAAACTCTGTCTAACCTCTCTTAGATGCTTTTAATTTGATACTTAGATGCTTTGCTTCACTAGTATTTAATATTATATGTAATTAGCTTATACAGATATTTGCACCGTCAATTAAGGATGATTCATGGGTCAAGAATATCCTTTCCTGCCGTTATTTATAAAACATAGCCACAGCACGGCTGATGTGCAGTCAGGTGTTTTTACCAAGGAATAAACTCATAGCAACACTTCCTTCTTGGAGAACCTTCTAGAAGCTTGACTCATGCATCCTCCTGGTGGCGTTTTTGTGATTTCTCGGGCGTGGTCGCCCAAGGGGACCAGGAGTCAGTCTTTCGCTGGACCCCACAGAATAAAGATCTACCACTAAGAGTTTCAGTCTGAGACTTCCTTCAGTTCTAGCATATCTAACACTGAGTCCACCTAAGTACTAGAACATCTAAAATTGAACCTACTTCAGTACTAGATCAATGGGACAGCTTTCTCTGTACATACATCTGTATAAATGTACATAAACCACGACGTGTATCTCTCATCCCACATTTACTGAAGAAGTGGACCACTGTAAACATCTGGCTATTCACAACGGGACTCCAATTAATTACAAGAAGTATTTTTAAGTGGGACGGTCTCCTGGCAAGTCCCACTCCTTTCTACACACACACACACACACACACACATCCTTGACCACCGTAGGGTCGAGACCTATTCAGGTGCTGCTCCTGATGAGCATAGTCAAAAGTGACAATTTCGTTTCGCATAGAAGTGGGATCAGTGTTGAACAGTGTTTAAGTCATTGAATTCAGCACTAGAAAGTACCAGTGAGAGCCGTGACCCACCACTGAGATATGCACCCCTGGGAACCATCATCTGACCAGACTGTTAATCCGTCCACCCTGGGAACAACACACAGAGCCCACCCAACCGTCATAGCGAGCGGACGTGCTACGCGTCGCTCCCTGCTTAGTTCAAATTGCTGACCGTTACGACTGTCTGCCTTGTTTTTCACGTTGGGTCCGTTCTGACTGCTTTATCATGTAGTTGTACATGGATATTATTATTCTTGTACACTGCGCTTCTTCCCTATCCTATCCTTTCGCCTAGAGTCCCTGCTGTTTGGTAACGACGCGAACTCAGGGGGCAGAGCCTCAAGGGGGGCCCTCAAAGGGCTGCTGAGTCGAGACAGTAAGGGTGGCAACATTTTCTGTTAGGGATTCGGCAGTGCTTCATAACCTGTCACTGTTAGGTGTTAGGGCTTGGCTAGGCCCCAGTCAGGGGATTGTCTGTTCATCCTACCCCTAGACCCGTCTTTACTCGCCCAGCAAGCTGACAGAAGGAGCGGCATCCATGGGGTTTAGCTGAGGTGGACAGATTAGGTAGAATTTTCATTCATTCATTCATGTAGGTTTATTGAGCGAACTAAGGGTGAGAATAAATAGACTTGTGGATCTGAGAGATGGTTACATCATCCTCACAGAAACAGATGGAGATGCTGATAAACTACTTAAGTCTAGTGTCATGGACAAAATGAAAACTAACGGTTACGAGGTCATTGTCCCATGGGAATACGGCGCCAAGCTCACCCTTGTAGTTAAGAAGTTAAACAATGATGTAGTGGAAAATAACGCAGAAGAAATAAGAGATGAAATACAAACGCAAAACAATGTCAAGGTTGTGGAGGTGTATCCTATGTATGCCCATAATATAATCAAGGTTCGCTTTGCAGACACAACGGATGCAAAAAGAATGAAGGAAAAGGGGCTCTATGCTTATGGCACTTCCATCTCATCACACCAAATAGAATATGAAAAGTATACGCCCATCCAACAATGTATGAAGTACTATAAATACCATGACCACATGACCAAGAACTGCCCCATGCAAGGGGTTATATGCTCTGAGTGTTCATCTGATCAGCACTTCTACAAAGACTGCCGTAGCACCATAAAAGAGTGTGTCGTCTGCGAGGGTGACCACAGGACCTTCTCTGCCACCTGCCTGGTCAGGAAACAGGTACTTCAAGAAACAGAGACGAAACTGACCGAAATAACCAAACAAAAAGAAACCAGGGAAATTTCTAACACCATAGAAAGGACCACTCAGTCGACGATCATAGCTTACAGCCAAACCCTAAAAGACGCTCTAAAAGAAACTCTAGCAGACTCCCAAAAGCTCAACAATGTCAGCGAGACCATGGAAGTCCTGCAATCAGAGATAAGAACCATCAAGGACTCAATAAAACAGGCAGTTACTGAGTCACTGGGCGCCATGAGGGACGCAGTGGCGGAGAGCATCAGGAGCGTCTCCTCTCCACAGCTGGACGAGTCCAAAGCCACCACTATATACTTGTCTTACCTGCATGCCCATCACATGAACATGGTTCATCCAGGTTCATTCTCGAAACACCTCAACGAGACACTAACCAGGAACAACATTGCACCTGTTGAAATCAGCGACAAAGTCCCTTCAAAAGAAATCCTTAAGGCAGTAACCCACTCAACGACTTATCGACGACCTCAACCCACGCCAGAAATAGACCATGACCTCCTTGACTTAGGCAAAAGTCAGTATAACCGCAATCCCGACGTGGCCAGTCAGTACCCCTGGGATCACAGCTCCAACGACACCGTAAATGCCCGCGATCCCGTTACATGCACTCCCAGCAACGACAGTGACCATCAGACTGCAACCACAGTCAATGGTTGCGACCATATGATGACGACTCACTCCACAGAGGAACAAGACCCTCGAGCTGCAGCGTCAGTTGATTACTACGACACGCAGGCCCAGGACCTGAACACCTTCCTGTACACGGGTGACAAGAAGTTCGAGGGCCCGACATTGACTGACAAGCAGATGTCCGAAGGTTCTGCTAAGAAGTTCCGTCCCCCTAGAAATGGCAGAAGCCGAGCAAACACTCCAAGCGACGCCCCAAGCTACAGTCTCCGAAATGGCAGTCGTTAGCAGGATGAAAATTGTCCAATATAATGTCCTACACTGGTCCCTTAATAGGCGTAACGAACTGTCTAACTTATATTATCAATTAGACCCAGACATCATTCTGTTAAACAGCACTGGCATAAAGGACGAAAGTAAGCTGAAAATTTTTGGCTACACTGTATACCAGAGGAACATGACGGGTGAGCTGAACGATGGTGTCGCTGTGGCCATCAGGTCACGGCTGAGTCACAGAGTGTTGCCAGACTTCGAGGATTCAGTTCTGGGAGTGTAGGTGGAGACAACTAGGGGACCTGTTATCATATGCACAATGTACCCGCTTCCCAGACGTCCTTACTTACCCGAACAAGACCTAAACCAGTTGCTACGCCACAGAAAACCAACATACATCATAGGGGACTTAAATGCGCGCCACGCAATACTAGGATACGGTAATGAGAACAAAGTCGGTGTGGCGCTGTATGACAACATCAGAAGGGGAAAACTGCAACACCTCGGGCCAGATTTCCCGACATTGATCAGCCGTGCCAGTGCCACAACACCCGACATAATCCTCTCTAACAACGAGGCCGTCCTGGAAAGGCATGTTAACGTCGGACCCATCAGTACCAGCGATCACCTGCCAGTCGTCGTGACGCTCTCATCCAATCCCATTATGATCCCCGCCAACATCAGGTCAAACCTCAAACGGGCAGACTGGGACTCCTTCAAGGAGTCTCTCAGTCTCAAGCAGGGGAGAAACCTGGAAGAAGCCAGCCCCAATGACATCGACGACGCGGTCGAACAATGGTATAAGGATGTGAAGACGGAGATGGACAACAACATCCCGACCACCAGTTGCAGGACCATTCCCCATCCTCACACTAGTCACCAGCTGAGGCAGCTCAGTGTCCAGTACGCTCACGTGAGACAGATAGCCAGTATCGGCGGGTGGACGCAAGAGCTGAGAGACCGGTACCGAGAGCTACAGACGGACATCCAGCAAAAGAGCAAACGTCTACATGAACAAAAGTGGGCCCTCCTTGGTGTGGGAGGCAGCCAACAATTACTGCGATTCTGCTGCCTTCTGGAAAGGGATCAAGCGACTGATGGGTTCCACCTCTAGCACGGTCCCTTACCAGCTCGACCAAAACAACGTGAAAATATTCGATGAAGAAAACCAAGAACAACTACATCGGCGATATTTACGAAAGATCTTTACCATTAGTGAACAGGAGAACGAGGGCTTCGACAGGGAGTTTGAGGAGGACATTTTAGGTCAGTTGCAGGACCATCAGCACCTACTCCAGCCGCTCCCACGGACTGACTTCACTAGACTGGTGGACGGAAGCTACCTGACGGAGCGCATAGTTCCTGCAGATGTGTCAGCCGTCATAAAAGGGTTTAAAAACAAATCACCTGGTCAAAGTCAAATTAACAAGAAGATCCTGGCTCAACTCCCCGACAACATGATAGAGAGGCTTGCTCATATATGCAACGCCTGCCTCGCCTCTGGATACTTCCCTAAGATGCTCAAAATCGCCGTTATTCGCCTCATACCAAAAGCAGGGAAGCCTCCAAACAAAGTCGAAGACTTTCGACCAATATCGCTGCTTGAGGTACCTGCCAAAATCTTCGAAAAAATAGTCAACAAGCGATTGCGGATGTATCTGGAGGACGAAGACGTGCATAATCCCCGCCAGTTCGGCTTCCGCCAGTACCGAGGCACATCCACCGCCATAGCTCAGGCCTACGAGCAGATCGCCAATGACATGACTGGCCGCCTGCAGTGCAATATAGTACTGAGGGACGTCAGCAAGGCGTTTGACAAAGTTTGGCAAGCAGGGCTGTAGTATAAGATCATACAACTGGGGCTACCCGAAAATCAGACGAGCCTGCTGTGCAACTTCATTATGGACCGCAGAGCCAAAATCAAGATGCAAGAACATTTTGGAGAAGAATTCTCACTATTGAGTGGCGTGCCTCAGGGCTCTTGTCTCTCACTAATCCTTTACACGCTCTACACGGCTGACCTGCCACCCCCAATCGTCGGCAGCGAGTACATCATGTATGCCGACGATGTAACACAGATCGTCACCTGCCCAGGAAGGTCCACAGCAAGGATGGCGCGACTTACTGCCCGGGCAATAGAGGATATCTCGGAGTATGAAAATAAATGGAAAATAAAAACAAACAAGCCGGCGCCATTGATGATCGACGACGAAGAGATTGAGTACTCTAAACAAGGCAGGTTGCTCGGCCTCATCATCTCTCGGACGGGCATCATTCCCCACGTGAAGGACAGACTAAATAAAGCCAAAGTCGCCGCAGCCAAATTAAAACGTTTTAAATTGATGCCTGAGAAGATACAAGTTCACCTGTACAAGGCGCTGGTGAGGCCTGTGTTGGAGTACCCATCTATACCACTCGTCACACGCGGGAAGACCAGACTACAACAACTACAGAGTTTCCAAAACAAGTGTTTGAGATCAGCCAATGGCCAAGCGCCACCCTATCAGGAGACAGTGGAAGCCATCCACCTAAGAAATAAAACAGAGGCCCTCAACTTCAGGTTCCATCGCCTAGGGAAGAAGGTTTGGGACAGGCTCCTGGACGACCCTCACAGCCCAGACCACCTTCGCGGGGAAGACATCAACGGAGGGAGACCCCACGCCTTGGTGACCCCGGAGTCTGCCCGCACTGCAACAACCCAACCCGCGACCCATCTATGTCCGCCACAGTGATCCACCTTAGATTAAAACTTATATGATATAAATTCACATTTAACAAATCACAATCTAGTGAGTCCATAACGTAATACAGTATAAGATTTTAATAAACTTGTAATTGTAAAATAAATCTAGTCATTGTCTACTAAAATAACCATTGTGCAACCTCGTCCTAAATCCTAGGTTAGATTAGTTCGGCAACAAACTCTGTAATATGTAAAACAAGGGGTGTCGTCCCCCTCTGTTTAACTCATTAAACTTCTTTTCCAATCTTTTCCCCCACGACTATATGTTGTGACTTCTCCATCTCTCATGTCTGGCTGTGCCTTGAGCCCCAGCATGCCTTCCATCCTTTCCCCACCTTAACCTAAAAAAAAAAAAATAAAAAATAAAAACAGGGCCGGCTATGCACCTGACTACGAGATAACACACCACCACTCAACAGAGTGAGGTACTGTGACACCACCCCACACCACACGGTGTCCCCATGACCACGTGAGGTCTTTCATATCAACACCCGAGGACGAATTACTACACCACGTGAACACTACGCCACCCGATGTCTCCATGACCACGTGAGGTCCTTCATATCAACACCCGAGGACGAGTTACTGCAGCGCGTGAATATCACACCACCCGATGTCTCCATGACCACGTGAGGTCCTTCATATCAACATCTGATGGTTAAACACCCTAACATTAACCTAACCTAACCTAACCTAACGTTAGGATGGTTAATCATCAGGTGGAATAAGCTGGGGGCCTAGTCTTCATCTGCCCCTATTAATTTAGTGGTAGTTTTCCTGGTAATCAATAATGACAGCTATATCTTCCATCATGGGAAAGAACAGTCCAAGATTCCATGGTTTTCACTGCCACAGTGGAATAGGGATACATAGCTGCAACAAAAGGGCAGGACAGAGCCACAAAAGGTTGAGCAAGGTAAGAAAATGGTAGCATAGGATCACATAAGAGAGGCACTGAGTCATACTGGGGAAACAGGGTCAGATAGGGTCGTCACAAAGGTACACAGAAGGAGGAACAGTGCCACACAAGGGTGAGAGAGAGTCACACAGGAGCGGCAAAGGGCCACACAGGAGCGGCAGAGGATTGAAGGTCGCGGCAATTAAGGTAGAACTCTCAAGTCTTGGGTAAGAGCTGTGACCTGCATGGAGTGTCCTAGTGGAGTGCTGGCTAATGTGCCGCTCCCCTTCCACCTCTTCCTCCTCCACCCCCACACCCTCACAGCTCTCACATCTCTCCCACTCCCATTCACGTTTTTCTCTCTTTACTTCCCCTTTCTTTCTTTCTTCCTTTTCATCCTCATCCCGTCTTTTTGTGTCGTCTTTTCATTTATTTCTCACATTTTATCCTCCCCTTCCTTCTCCTGTCATTGCTCCCCGGAATATTTTTTTTCTTGAAAACATCAAACAAAAAATGCAAATTAAGCTAACTACATGTCTATCAGGTATGTTTGCTTGTCCATAGACGTGTACCTTCACTACTATCAATACTTTGACCCTGCCGTCACCAGGGCGATGGTCCCTTATGTCTGATATAAATGGGTAGAAATAAGAGTGAAATTGTATTAAAAAAAGGTTGAATAAGAGGTCATATGCCCGGCAGCACTAACAGCATACTGGGTGGACGAGCGAGCGAGGTAGTAGACTCCTTCGTACTGCCAATCATCCATTCTCAGAGTCTCTCCACTATGGTCTTTTGATATTTTCCCTTTGGTGGATCCTTCTTTCTCTTCACACTTTTGTTCAACACCTGTTCAATTTTCGTGATGTGTGTGTGTGTGTGTGTGTGTGTGTGTGTGTGTGTGTGTATATGTGTGTGTGTGTGTGGGTGGGTGTGACTCGATGAGCCTACTTTATTTTCATCAGTAGTTAATTATTTCCAGAAAAAGTTACTGAAACACAAACTTTACAAAACCAAAAACACAAATTACTCACTTGCGTCCTTCTACATTCCACTTTTTGTTTAGCTGGAGAACATAATTTGCTTTTTATAGGATGAGAATACATATATTTTATCTATTACTCATTTGAACGATATTTTAGTAATCGTCTAGCTCAGTATCGCAGTCGATTTTCACCAACTATTTGTCGTTTTATCCACGAGCGTCATAGGAGACATTTATTTTATTTATCAAGTTCCATTATATCACTGTCTTCAACTATTGTTTTTATGAATTTATGTTTTGGTAAAAAAAGTAATAAACATTTCTAAAACATGGGAAGCGAATCAACCAAACTAAACTTAATTGACCTCTCGCTGAACTTAACATAACCTAACCTAATCTAAACTAACTTTATTTCACCTATATTAACCTGATCAAACCTTTCCTGACTAAACAACTTAGAAAATCCTTTATTTAGGTTATATTATGTTATGTTATGTTAGGTTCGGTTAGGTAATATTGATTAATCTAGGTTTGATTGGTTCGCTTTGTGTATTCATGTTTAATATTAGAAAAGGGAATATTTTGTCACTAAAATCTAAAACATATGGAATGCATTATAAAATAACTTGTAGTATTTATGTTATATATAGGCTTATGTAAACATGAGCAGATAATAGAAGTAACATATGTGTTGGCTGGCAGCTCTCAGAGCAACCTTGTGGCGTATGGTCATAACAATAAGAAATGCGTTCCTTTATGTCTCCAGCCCCTTTTAACAAGCCTCTACTAATTGACCGCACTCGAGCTGTTACTAATTATCACAAACCTTAATGAAGAGGCACTGAGGGTCATGTTAATTATTACAAGATTTGACGAAGATTCTAACATTGAAACATTTCAGTTATTCTTAATTTTGTTTATGATAAGGAAGGAGAGGAACAAGTTGACTATCACAAGTTCTGATGTAGAAAATAAATGAACAAGTTATTTATCAAAAATTTTGATTCATAGGAACAGTGGTAATGGGCCTCATCGACCTGGATATAAGAACGTAAGAACATAAGAAAATAAGGAGTCTGCAATAGGCCGGTTGGCCTGTGCATGGCAGCTCCTGTCGAGAGTTACTACCACTCTCTATCATCCATGAATCTATCTAGCCTCCTCTTGAAACTTTCCAGAGTTCCCTCACTTACTACAAAGTTGCTAAGCTTGTTCCACTCGTCCACCATCCTATTTGTGAACCAGTTTCTTCCTATCTCCCTCCTAAACCTAAACTTATCCAACTTGAATCCGTTGCTCCGAGTCCTATCCTGCTCGGATATTATAAGAACTTTATCTATATCCCCTTTATTGATTCCTTTCACCCACTTAAATACTTCTATCATATCTCCCCGCACTCTTCGTCTTTCTAGGGAATGCAAGTTAAGTTTCTTTAACCTATCCTGATATGGAAGGTTTCTAAGTCCCGGAATCATATTTGTCATTCTTCGCTGCACCGACTCTAGTGAATATATATCCATACGGGCTAATGAAATATATATGGATCCTCGTGTTTCGAAGCCGGATTTGGTAAAACGTTACTCTGACCATCTACGTGATACGGGTGGTCCCCATTATAGGTTCACGGCGCCATAAGCTCGTTGAACAGGCTTTGTGTGAAATATAACAAAGTCTAGGACTGCTTTTAGTATCCTGGTGGTACAGCGGTTAGCGTTCCCGGGTCACAGTCATAGGCTTGTGGGCCGTGGGTTCGAATCCTGGCGGGTTGAGGTGTTGATTGTATGTAGAAGTCCGCGTGCTTTATTGGGCTAATGAAATATATATGGATCCTTGTGTTTCGAAGCCGGATTTGGTAAAACGTTACTCTGACCACCTACGTGATACGGGTGGTCCCCATTAGAGGTTCACGGCGCCATAAGCTCGTTGAACAGGCTTTGTGTGAAATATAACAAAGTCTAGGACTGCTTTTAGTATCCTAGTGGTACAGCGGTTAGCGTTCCCCGGTCACATTCATAGGCTTGTGGGCCGTGGGTTCGAATCCTGGCGGGTTGAGGTGTTGATTGTATGTAGAAGTCCGCCTGCTTTATTAGGACTAATGAAATATCTATGGATCCTCGTGTTTCGAAGCCGGATTTGGTTAAACGTTACTCTGATCACCTACGTGATACGGGTGGTCCCCATTAGAGGTTCACGGCGCCATAAGCTCGTTGAACAGGCTTTGTGTGAAAAAAAAGTTGGCATTATAAAAAAATAAAGGAAAATATCCATTGTGAGATTCCTGAGGTCAAATGTTGATTATTGTTGACATTTGAACAACAACAATAGACACGAATCGACATGTCAGACCATCACAGTAGAGCTGATCGTAACATCATTTAAATCAAGAACAAAACACACTACACAACAGGAATCCCCGTAAAGAGCCCTCAGCTTAATTGCAATCTGCCCAGCTTGATGGCTAATCTCTCAACTTTGACGAGAGCTTCACCCAGTCATGCCCACATAATGACATGTGACACGTTGATGATGATGTTATCAATAAGCCATTTGGAAACCGTATTGCAGATGGCAGCTAATTGATAACAAAAATCACCACTGAGGGACTTGACAGTGAACCTGAGCGAATATGGAGTTCCTGTTTACTTTGTTTTTTGTCTCTATAGTATTGGATTACTGTAGTACTGTATCACTGTAGTATTGTGTCACTGTAGTATTGTATCACTGAGGTATTGTATCACTGTAGTATTGTATCACGGTAGTATGATACCACTGTAGTATTATATCACTGTAGTATTGCATCACTATAGTATTGTATCACTATAGTATTGTATTTCTGTATTATTGTATCATTGTAGTATTGTACCACTGTAGTATTGTATCACTGTAGTAGTATATCACTGCATTATTGTACCACTGCAGTATTGTATTACTGTAGTATTGTGTCACTGTAGTATTGTATCACTATAGAAATGTATCACTGTAGTATTGTATCACTGTAGTATTGTATCTTCTGTAGTATTGTACCACTGTAGTATTGTATCCCTGTAGTATTGTATCACTGTAGTATTGTATTACTGTAGTATTGTACCACTGTAGTATTGTATCACTGTAGTAGTATATCACTGTAGTAATATATCACTGTAGTATTGTATTACTGTATTATTGTATCACTGTAGTATTGTATCACTGCATTATTGTACCACTGTAGTATTGTATCTTCTGTAGTATTGTACCACTGTAGTATTGTATCCCTGTAGTATTGTATCACTGTAGTATTGCATTACTGTAGTATTGTACCACTGTAGTATTGTATCACTGTAGTAGTATATCACTGTAGTAATATATCACTGTAGTATTGTATTACTGTATTATTGTATCACTGTAGTATTGTATCACTGCATTATTGTACCACTGTAGTATTGTATCTTCTGTAGTATTGTACCACTGTAGTATTGTATCCCTGTAGTATTGTATCACTGTAGTATTGCATTACTGTAGTATTGTACCACTGTAGTATTGTATCACTGTAGTAGTATATCACTGTAGTAATATATCACTGTAGTATTGTATTACTGTATTATTGTACCACTGTAGTATTGTATCTTCTGTAGTATTGTACCACTGTAGTATTGTATCCCTGTAGTATTGTATCACTGTAGTATTGTATCACTGTAGTAATATATCACTGTAGTATTGTATTACTGTATTATTGTATCACTGTAGTATTGTATCACTGCATTATTGTACCACTGCAGTATTGTACCACTATAGTATTGTATCACTGTAGTATTGTACTACTGTAGTATTGTACCACTGTAGTATTGTACCACTTTATTAGTGTATCACTGTAGTATTGTACCACTGTAGTATTATACCACTGTAGTATAGTATCTGTGTAGTATTGTATAACTGTAGTATTGTATCAGTGTAGTATTGTATCACTGTAGTATTGTGCCACTGTAGTAGTGTATCACTGTAGTATTGTACCACTGTAGTATTGTACCACTGTAATATTGTACCTCTGCAGTAGTGTATCACTGTAGTATTGTATCTTCTGTAGTATTGTACCACTGTAGTAGTGTATCACTGTATTATTGTATCACTGTGGTATTGTATAACTGTAGTATTGTCTCACTGTAGTGTTGTATCACTGTAGTATTGTAATACTGTAGTATTGTACCACTGTAAAATTGTATCACTGTAGTATTGTATCACTGAAATATTGTATCACTGCATTATTGTACCACAGTATTATTGTACCACTTTAGTATTGTATTACTTTAGTATTGTACAACAAACACTTACTCAAATTCCTTTTCCCTCTTCCTCTTCACAGACACACACAAACACCTCCTGCTCGTACACGCACAAATCCTCTCGCGCATTATGTCCCAAATATGGTTAACGTTGAAAAGAGTCTTTCTTTTTTCTCCTTTACCAGTGTTGTAATATATTCATATGTCTAACCTAACCATATATGTGTGTCAAGGTTTAGAATATTTCACGTTACATTGTAAGAGAAGTTCGTATTTTTAAGTGAAAATAACAGTAACGGAAGGGGAGGTGCAGGACAAACACCTCATGGCTTTCGTCAAAATTACAGTTGAAGGAACAATATAGATACACTTCCGTGACTGATAGAGTTGTTTCACCACCATCTATTTCACGGCTTTAAGGCTCAGTGGATTTCCATCTTTGCTCTGGGTAGTGTCTCTCCGCATGACGGCTCATTCACCTGGAGACGGAATGTTTATTTCAAACCTGCCTTTGATCTTAGTAGGGTCTTTAGTGTCGAGAAGGTAGAACATCACATGAGCACCTAGTTTTTAGTGTACGTTTGTAACGAAATATATAATTGTAGTAAACGGTTGCTTGGGTTTCTCATTATATATATATATATATATATATATATATATATATATATATATATATATATATATATATATATATATATATATTGTTACGAACCACGCCATCAATTGTCATGATCTACCTACCCAGCACTACGAACCACGCCATCTATTGTCATGATCTACCTACCCAGCACCACGAGCAACGCAATCTAGGGACGAAACCCGAGTATGAATAGTCATAGTTACAACTCCGGGGTTCCCCTTTTCCATATCCTGGTTGTTGCGTCAGCTCCTCCAAGTCTTCCTCATCAGCTCCAGTTCAATGAGAGTTCAGTTCACTCTGGGAAGTGACCACAGGATCACCTATCCTGGAAACCTACGGCACAGTGACTACCTACCGTCTTCTACAATACTCAGCCTTGCTCGTCAGCCATCTCAGCTCCGCACTTAGGTATTTGTAATCTTATATTGCCTCCCCACCTCCACCTTGCTTCAAATTATTGTATGTTGTATAAATATGTATATACTGTTAATGTTTAGGTTAAGTATGATTAAGGGTAAATTAATGAAAGCTGAATATTTTGTTAAGGAATTTATGGTACTTTATTATACACACCAAAAACTCGCATCCTTTGTCTACCCTTTTATAGTCCGATTGTCTCTGTTTTTTTATTGTTGTTGCTTGATGGGATCTGGATAGACTTTTTACTATATTATAAATCCCCAACTCCTAACAATATATATATATATATATATATATATATATATATATATATATATATATATATAATATATATATATATATATATAATATATATATATATATATATATATATATATATATATATGTACCCGGTCGGAAATACAGGACTTTAATTTCTCACTTGACTTGGGGTATATTTAAGATTATTAGATGGTAATTGCAGTGGAAGCGCCCCTTTGAGAGAAATCCCGAACCAGCACAAGAACACTTAAATTTACTAAACAAAATGAATTGTCCGTGACCCGTGGAAGGATGGCGTCTGTGACTGGGATGAATGAGACACACTGTAAAATTTAGACACTTATATTCCCTCCAACACTACAGACACAATCAAATAATGGTACACCAATATGCCCACTTCTTAACCTGAACTTAAAACACTACTCTGGGGAATAAAGGTTATACATGATATAGAAAATATTAGAAATTCAGACAATGCCTCATTAGACAACAATAAATTTAAAGTATTAAGAAATGTTGCTTGCACACATGAAACAGGCCTTAAGGGCTTCAACAAAATAATATCAATCACTGAGAAGATTTTATAAAAAAATAGGAAATCAATAACTCTACAATGAATAGGCCTTAAGGGCACTCAACAAAATGATATCCAGCACTGAGAAAATGATATAAAGAATAGAACTTATTAACTCCACCCTGAGTAGGCCTTCAGGGCACTCAGCAAAATTATATTACCCCAGCAGATACACACCTCCTAACCTAACTTAAACACTACTCTAGGGAACAAGGGTTATACCTGAGATTGAAATTGTAAGGAAATATTAAATGCACACAGCATACATTAGTAACTGAAAAATAGTATTAAGTACACACAAAAATATTATCACTATTATCAAGAAGTTACTGAGTCCACCAATACCCATGAACCATGCTTCCTAACCTAACACAAAGATTCCACCTGCACTCCGTAGTATTTTAAGGCACAACCAACAGGCACCCGTAGGTTAAGGCCCAAACCAGCCTTTTTCAACCTTGGAAATGTACCTCTAAGTTCCACTGGACTCTTGGTCCCAGTGTGTGACCCTGTATCACTCAGCTGGCTTCACTTTACCCCCAGTGCATCCATGAAACAGAAGGGAGTGAGCCACTCAGGCCTTGTAAAGTTGAGAGAAGCTTTAGCTTCCCGTTAGTAAAAGGTTTTCACTAAGCTGCTTGAAGATATGTGGTATTGTGAGCCGAGGTAGAGGAGAGTTGATGACCCCGAACGATCGTCACGTCGTTAGTTGGGCACCTAGACAGCTGGGTTTACTCTAACTCTCACCATACTCAACAGGTGGCTCAAACCCAGGTCAGTAGACGGTCATACAGCTTCACAGCTTCCTTCACCACTCGTGTCTCATACCATACCGCCAGTGGACGTTATCATACAGCGTGGGGTCTACAGAAACCCTGAAAAACCCGGGCTGTTAGCTATTGTCTCACCTCACCGTTTGTTCCTACCGCCCTATCAAGCTTTGTCTGAGATTGAATAAAATTTACTTGTTAATACTGATGTTAAATAAACGAAGGAACCAGGTCACGCGATCCGTCTCTCCTGGGTACAACACAGAGGTGGTCCTTGACCTCTCTCACAGCTCCCCAGCCATGCTTGCTCACTGGTTCACGCTTTCCAGGAGTGACTTTTTTACCAGACGATTAACAGCTTAATTAGGAAGTACGCAACATTTTCAGACTGGGAAACGATCTATAATTATTTTCAATTTAATAACTGATATTTAATTTCATGATTCGCGTCCCAATTAACTCGGTAAATTACATTTATTATCATATAGGCCTAGTTCCACAAACTCTCGCTACGTGCGAGAGCGCGGTCTTCCCTCAGACGACCTTGAACTCAGTCTCTCCAATGGCGCGGCGTTTGAAATTACAGTGAATTTCTGATTATATAGATATATATATATTTATATATATATATATATATATATATATATATATATATATATATATACAGTATATATATATATATATATATATATATATATATATATATATATATATATATATATATACCTGTATATATATACAGTATATATATATATATATGTATATATATATATATATATATATATATATATATATATATATATATATATATTGTCAAGGCCATGTAAGATCTTTGGTAGTTGAGTGTTATACCAATCGATTCTGAGGTGCTAAAGGTAATTTGTCCATTTAAATATGAATTTAATGATAATATTAGCACACACACACACACACACACACAATTACATTTATCAAATTAACCAGGGGAATATCAACATTCGCTGTCACCGAACATCAGGTCGAACACAACAGTTCCGCCAACGTGTTGTCAGAAGTGGTATAGGGAAGCGAGAGGTCGACCGGAGTAGTGAAGCTCTTGCTCCTCGAGCAGCATACTCAAGGGATGGAGTTAGTAGATTGAAGTCGCCCCTGAACGGTAAACTCTGGTCTGCTGGCCTCCGCAAGTCCCCACGACTGGACATGTCAGGTCATACATGTAATCCCCCTGGATGACAAGAACTGGCGGACACTGATGAGGACGCCTCTCACGCCCGGTCCTTGACGTGGGTAGAGCCCTCCTAAACAACGTATTAACATAGCCATAATATTCCGGCAAAAGTATAAAGTGATAAACTCAGTACCATACATTAAGTACTCACAACACCTGATGTATTGAACATTAAATCATAATAAAAACATATCAACAATCAACATAACAGAAATGAATCACAAAAGAGCATAACATACAAATCAATAATATACTAAGTGGAGAGCTCTTTTACCGAAGCGCGCTGGCTGAGGGAATGAAGTCTTATGACCAACCCACTCACCTTCCAGAGCGCACATCACCTCTGTTCCGGGTTGATAACTCCACGAACACTTTGAACGAATCGCCGAGATCCCAACATTCTTGAATGTGTGCGAGGCTCATTGGCGCTCCAAATGAGACGAATCCCGGTGAATGAGTAACCCAACACTTTAAATAGCCCTAAGTAAATTACCTCAACCACACCATCACCAGTTTCCCTCATACACACACACTGTTTATATATATATTTATACATATTTATATATATATATATATATATATATATATATATATATATATATATATATATATATATATATATATATATATATATATATATATATATATATATTTCTTTCTTATGTCTCTGAAGCTTACAAACATGTGTTTAAGTCGGCACAAAGGCCAACATGTTTTCTGCTACCCACGTCCTCCTCATGTCGACTAAGCAAGGATAACACTATCTTGGACCAACACTGTCCGTGTGTGGTTGGGTAGGTTTGTGTTATCACACACTGCAGTTTGTGTGAGGTGGATTGGGGTTGTCCCACCACACTTTCAGATATTCCTTGCCTCTCTCACTTTTCAATCAGTCTCCATTTTCCACACTGACTCTCCCTAAGCCTCACCCCTGCCCACGAGTACCCCAACTTGGGCAGGGGAGCGTCAGCGCACCATTGAGGGTCCTCATGCTAATGGGATTCGTGCTAGAAAGAGTGGCTGTATTCTCCAATTCAATTTTAGACTCGACCATCTTAAGATGATTAGATCTCTGTCGCCTTGAGAGTCGGGTCGCCGGAGGTAATACCACCACATAAAATGTCTATCCCAAGTTTTCAATGTCGGCCACAGATCCTGACGCAAAACTTTATGGAGAGATCTTATGAGGCTACATAGGAGAGGGCAGAGGTTCTTCTATGCTGTTGGTGGAGTGTGGCGAGGACCTCCTACTTTAGTAGTGTAGTGTAAAGGGACTCTCTTACACTTCTGACGAAGAAGTGTCGAGAGGCCCTCCTACGCCTGTGGTGGAGCTGTGTGTCGAGAGCAGCCTCGACTTGCTGCTGGTGGTTGGTCACTAAAAATATCACACACATCAATACTGATATGTCGTTGGTTTTATACAATAGTATACATTTGTTAGCACCTCCTGTCCCCCATCCTCCCGCACACATTGTGAGAAATAATGATTGTGTGTAGTACGTAATGAAGAGTAAAGTCATAAATTGTCAGACTATATCGTCACCAATAGGGGAGTGAGAGGTAGCCGCGAGCCTACGGACTCCTAATGAGGTGTTGCATTAAAAACAAATGGCCACAGGGTATAATGATTAATTTTTCTCCGCCATTGTGTAGGATATGGACTCAAAGCCCTGAAAGTCATTTATTTACTGAAAATGAGTGGAGTCCTCAGGGCTAGGTGTAATCGTGCACGTCTTCCAGTGCCACAGAGGATCTCCATCAAATCACACCTCCCCATCTTACAACAGTGCTCCTCTAACCCTTTCCTAGCTCATCCTTACCATCCCTCATAAATTGACAAAGTGGCCAATACATCGGTGATTATGGTGCTAGAGGAGTGTGGTGAGGTTCTCCTACACTGGTTGTGGAGTAGTCTGGTAAGGTACTCCTACTTTGGTGATGAAGGAGTGTGGTGAGGTATTCCTACGCTGGTGGAGGAGAGTATATAATTAGATATATGTATAACTACACCGCTCTAAGTTGATGTCCTACAAACCGCAGGCTATCTCAGTGGCATAGAATGAACTGATAATCCGTAATCAAATGAAACTTTCTCTGTGTATGCACCAGAAACATTGATCCTGCAAAAAAAAAAAGAACTTTAGTAACTTTAAACTCAATCAAGTGTGTAACAGTTTAACTCTAAAACACAACGTTAATAAATACACTCACGACGACTGTCCACGATGCTGTTCAACATCACGGACACGACGGATAAAACATCATGACGTACTTGCATAACCATACAAGTGACGTGAATCGTCGTAGGTAATGTGCCGTGTGTGTCTTGCAGTCATATTGTTCCTCCTCAAAACTAGACCTACTTAAATCGATAAAACTTATTCTCATCGGTGTGACACATATGACAGTAGATAGTAAAAGAATCATGGGACAACAGAGGGTACGTATTTGCTGGAGAATTGTCATGTTTTAGTGGTTCATAATTATAATACTCTTACTTAGTCTATAACTCTGAGTACCAATGCCATATATACCCTATTGTTAAGAAGAAGGCGTATATTATTATTATTATTATTATTATTATCATTATTACATTTAAGTTTTCAACATGACATTAACATAAATTTCGTACTGAACTTAGTCTGTGTCAATAAACAAACTATTAACAGCTTGGAATCCATAACGCGCAGTACAGTGCAAAGCTAAGGGCGAGTACTGAAACGTGGGCTGCAATCACCGTTGAGTTGTAGACTTTACCGCGCACACTGCCTGTCTGGGCCGCCCCTACCTGTCATGTCCACCGCTCTCTCCTGGAAGCATCAACTATCCTGGGTAATGACTTTTATGAATCTTGAATTTTTACATTAAGTCAAGAAAAATAAATTGAATTATATAGATTTTTTTTTTATTTCGATCAGAATTTCTGAATAGTTAAAGATATAATCTATGTAGAGGTTAAATACTTCATAATGAATACTGTACTAAATAATATACTGATACAGTATATTAGACTCCTGCTGCTGCTGTCATCGTTACCGCCGCTGCCGCCGTCCCGCCATCACCACCGTCGCCGCCGTCACCGCCGCCGTCACCACCGTCGCCGCAGTCACCAGTGCCGCCGCCGCCGCTGCCGTTCTTTTCTTTATTTACTTTATTGTATTCGTCACCTTTCTTTTTGTTGTCAGTGTTATCTTAGTTATTTAAGTCCTTGTTTTGTCTGTTGAGAGAAAATGCATGATACCTCAGCCGCCAAGGAAAATGGCCGCCTTGGATCGTTGTGTCTTGGGGGAAGAGTAGGGGAGTGTGAGCAAAGACGACCTACTGGCCACTCTGTTAAGGCAGCTGGGGCAGTTGAGGAGTGAGGTTGACACTCTAAAGGGGGAAAATGAAGCCCTCAGGACGGAACTCCTTCAGGTAGGTGTCCTGCCAAGCAGGACACCTGCGATGGAGGAGCAGGCGTGGAGAGTGGTTGTCTCCAAGGGGACTAGGGTCAGGCTCAGGAAAGCTGACCAGGGTGTGGAGTGTAGTAACCCTTACCAGGTGCTGCAGGAAGTTGGCGAGGAAGAGAAGAGGCAGGACGGTATGGAGCAAGGAGAGGAAAGGGCAGTTGTACAAACCCTGCCCACAGGTAAGGTCGTGGAAGTTGGGGACAGCCAGGTGAGGTTTGTAGATAGGGCTTTTGTGCGAGAGATAGGAAACGTAGGACTAGGGTGTGTTTTCCTGGGGCTGGGATAGGGCATGTAGCTGAGAGATTAGACAGGGTTTTGTCAGGGGAGGGTACCAATCCAGTAGTGTGTCTTAGTGTGGGAGGAAACGACATACGTAAGGTTAGGAGTGAGGAACTTTTCAAGAGGTATAGGGAGGCGCTGGGGAAGATTAGAGATAGGGGAGGGCTCCCGATAGTATGTGGTGTCTTGCCTAGAAGAGGGGTTGGTCGTGAATGGCTGTCCAGGGCAATTGCTATTAATTGCCGACTGGAAAATCATTGTGCAAACAATGGTTGGGCATTCATTGATGACTGGCAACGATTTTATGGCAACGACTACCTGTGCTGTCGCGACGGAGTACACTTGTCTCGTGAGGGGGTAAAGACGTTGTCTGCATCCCTGGAGTGTGAAATTGTCACTCCGAAGGGGGGGGGGGTTTCGCCAGTAGAAAGGGGTCGGGGAAAA
The DNA here is from genome assembly GCA_958450375.1 of Homarus gammarus. Taxonomy (NCBI): domain Eukaryota; kingdom Metazoa; phylum Arthropoda; class Malacostraca; order Decapoda; family Nephropidae; genus Homarus; species Homarus gammarus. The sequence goes on along the minus strand of CAUDMG010003670.1, from coordinate 952,952 downwards.
TGGGAGTCAAAAAACAAGCAGGTCCTGGGAACTAGTGAAACAGAAGTAGATAATGCTGAAAATATAGTTAGTCATAATAACAAACATCAAAGTAATAAATGTAAAACAGATAGAAACGGAAGAAATATATTGAGTGTTTATTATACTAATAGTAGAAGCCTGTGTAACAAAATGGACCAGCTCAGGGCCATTGTTAGTAAAGAGAACATAGATATAATTGCAATAACGGAAACATGGATAAATTCAAACAGCAAACATTTTTTCGCAGAATTTCATATTCCAGGATATAACCTATTTAAATTTGACAGAGTAGGAAGGAGAGGTGGCGGTGTAGCAGTGTATATCAGGGTGTCATTAAAAAGCTGCAATAAATCAAACATTAAAACAAATAGCGACAATGAAAGTATTTGGGTAGAGATTGGTGAGGGCAGTGAATCCGTAGTCATTGGTGTTATATATAGACCACCTAATTTGAGTAGGAACGATGGTAAATTGCTATGGGAGGAAATAAAGAAGGCATCTGATAGAAACAATGTATGAATTCTAGGCGATTTCAACTTTTCAGGCATAGATTGGAAAAATCAACTTAGCGATAATGAATCTGAAGATTTTCTAGAAGTAGTACAAGATAGTTTTTTATATCAATTCGTAAACTCGCCCACTAGAGGAAATAATATCCTCGATTTAGTTCTCAGTAATAATGAAAATCTAGTAAAAGATGTTGGGATTGGAGACGAACTAGGAAACAGTGATCATAAAGCCATATATTTTAACATAATATGGGATGGCAGGAAGAAGGAAAATTCGGCCTTGATCCCGGATTTTAGGAAGGCTAATTACGGTAGCTTAAGGCGAGACCTAAGGGATGACCCTATGGTCAAAAGATTAATTCCCCCCACACCTCCGGAAACTGTCAACTTAGGACGGGATAACCCCGAATTTAATTTAGCAGCTACTTATGAACAATTTATTGCGACAATCAATAATGCTCAAAATAAACACATCCCTAAAAGAAAATTCAGATCGATACGGAACCAACCAAAATGGATGAATAATAGACTCTTAGATCTTCTAGGGAAAAAGAAAGGAGTATATAGAAAAGTTAAGAAAGGCGAAAATCACTTACTTGGTTACTATCAGAACCTAACAAGACAGGTAAAAACAGAAATTAGGAAAGCAAAGAGAAATTATGAAATCAAGGTAGCAAACGAATCGAAAAATAACCCCAAAGCTTTTCATCAACTGTATAAATCAAAGGTTAGAGATACAATAGGTCCCCTTAAAACTACGACAGGAGAAATGACTGATGATGAGTTAGAAATGTGTAGTACGTTAAATAGTCATTTTCGCTCCGTATTCACAAATGAAAACCTAGCACAGTTTCCAGAATTTCATAAGGTATATAACGACAGTATAGAAAATATGTTGATGAATATCAATATTACTAGTAACGATGTGCTTAAAGTAATTAACAAACTGAAGCCTCATAAATCGCCTGGTCCAGACGAGGTATATGCTAGAATATTAAAAGAATGTAGAGATGAGTTGAGTAATCCATTAGCAGTTGTATTTAATAAGTCATTAGAATCGAGCCTAGTGCCAGAAGCTTGGAAACTTGCAAATGTAGTTCCGATTTTCAAAAAGGGTGATAAATCAATTGCATCAAATTACCGTCCCATTAGTCTCACGTCAATCATAGGCAAGTTGCTAGAGTCAATTATTGCTACAAAAATCAGAAGCCACCTTGAAACATTCAACTTAATTCATTCTTCTCAGCACGGGTTCACCCAGGGACGTTCTTGTCTCACAAATTTGCTTAGCTTTTTCTCAGAAGTATATGAAGCGGTAGATAATGATAAGTCATATGATATAATTTATTTAGATTTCAGTAAAGCATTCGATAGAGTCCCTCATGAGAGATTGATAAGGAAGGTAGAAGCACATGGAATAGGTGGATCATTATTAAAATGGATTAGGTCATGGTTAACTGGTAGGAAACAAAGAGTCAGCATAAATGGATTAAAGTCAGACTGGGGTGCGGTCAAAAGCGGAGTTCCCCAGGGATCTGTATTAGACCCTCTGCTGTTTGTTATATTCATTAATGATCTTGATTTAGGCATAACTAGTAGGATTAGTAAATTTGCAGATGATACCAAAATGGGGAGAGTGATAAATTCAGACAGTGACTTTGAACACCTTCAAAGAGATCTAGATACCTTACATGAGTGGTCAGTAGACTGGCAAATGAATTTTAATACTGATAAATGCAAGGTACTACAGATAGGGAAGACGAATACAAACGTTAAGTATAAACTAGGTAACACGGAAATAGAAAACTCAGTTTGTGAAAAAGATCTAGGTGTATTTGTTAGCAACGACTTGAAACCTAGAAAACAATGTATTAGCGTTCGCAACAAGGCAAACAGGATTCTTGGGTTCATATCTCGGTCTGTGAGTAACAGAACTGCTGACGTTATCTTGAAACTTTACCTAGCATTAGTGAGGCCACACATGGATTATGCGGTTCAGTTCTGGTGTCCTTATTATAGAATGGACATAGATTCTTTGGAGAGAGTACAAAGAAGAATGACAAAAATGATCCATAATATTAGAAACCTTCCATATGAAGAAAGACTGAAAAGCTTAGGCTTACATTCATTAGAGAGGCGTAGAGTTTGGGGAGATATGATAGAGGTGTACAAGTGGGTAAGTGGGATTAACAAGGGTAAAATGGAAGATGTTCTGAAGCTCAATAATAACGAAATAACTAGAACAAATGGCTTTAAATTAGATAAATTCCGATTCAGAAAGGATATAGGCAAGCACTGGTTTGGTAATAGAGTTGTGGATATGTGGAATAGGCTACCGAGTGCTATAGTAGGATCGGGGACGCTAGGGAGCTTCAAGACGAAGTTGGATAGGCACATGGAAGTGCTGGGATAGGTGTGAAAGGGATCTGCCCTGTATGGGCCAGTCGGCCTCCTGCAGTATCCCACTTTCTTATGTTCTTATGTTCTTATGGTGTCTTGCCTAGAAGAGGGGTTGGTCGTGAATGGTTGTCCAGGACAATTGCTATAAATTGTCGACTGGAAAAACATTGTGCAAACAATGGTTGGGCATTCATTGATAGCTGGCAACGATTCTATGGCAACAACTACCTGTACAGTCACGACGGAGTACACCTGTCTCGTGAGGGGGTAAAGACGTTGTCTGCACCCCTGGAGCGTGAACTTGTCACTCCGAAGGGGGGGTTTCGCCAGTAGAGAGAGGTCGGAGAAAGTGGGAGTCAAAAAACAAGCAGCTCCTCGGAAGTAAAATTAGTTGCTCAGGACAAGGGGTAAAACAGGACCAGGGAAGGGTAGGTTTAAATGTATACTATACAAACAGTAAGAGCGTTAGAAATAAAATAGACTTGCTGAGAGCGGTTATATGTACCGAGAATGTAGACGTCATAGCAATCACCGAAACTTGGAAGAATCTGGCGAGCAAAAATTTTGTATCAGAGTACCACATAGAAGGGTACAACCTTTTTCACAAGGACAGGGAAGGTAGGAAGGGGGGAGGGTTCGCACTCTTCGTCAAGGATACATTAAAATGTTGTATTAATAATTCAATAAAGGGTGACATAGGAACCGAGTCTGTGTGGGTAGAAATCACGGAAGGAAGAGAAAAACTAATTATGGGAGTGATTTACAGGCCCCCAAGTCTTGGCAAAGAAGCAGCTCAGCCCATATGGCAGGAAATGAGTAGGGCAGCAAAATATAACAACCTGTGCATTATGGGGGATTTCAACTTCAGAAATATTGACTGGGACAACATTGTAGGTGACTATGACTCTGAAGACTTCCTAGATCCAGTACAGGACAATTTTTGAAACATCTAATTACAGAACCTAATAGAGGTGACAATATATTAGACCTAGTATTAACAAATAAGGAAAATATTATCAGAGATATCACAGTAGGGAAAGAACTAGGTAACAGTGATCACAGAGAAATCAGGTTCACCCTAAATTGGGAAACGAAAAACAATGACAATATGGTCAGAGTCCCAAACTTTCGGTTGGCGGATTATCAGGGGTTAAGAAGGTACCTAGGTGAGGTCACCTGGGAACAGGCACATCAGTCCCCAGTTGGAAGGGGTGAGGTCATAGATGACACAACAATTGATCATGACTATAATATATTCACTAGTATACTACATAAAGCACTAGAACAAAATATACCATACAGAAAAATTAGGTCAAATAAGAATGAGCCAAGGTGGATAACCAGAAACTTAAACATGACATAGGAATAAAGAAAGGAATATATAAGAAATTAAAGGGGGGGGGGAGGAGCAGCTCAGAAATAGGTATAATGAACTATCCAGGAATGTTAAGAAAAAGGTAAGTAAAGCAAAGAGAGACTATGAAATCAAAATAGCAAGAGAATCCAAGGCGAATCCCAAGGGATTTTTCCAGGTATATAGGACAAAGGTCAAGGACAAAGTTGAGCCTTTAAAGTCAGGGAGGGGAGAAGTGATAAATGGCAGTGAAGAAATAAGCAAAGCATTGAACAGCTACTTCTTATCAGTTTTCACAGATGAAATTGCAATGAAATTCCAGAGGTGGAACTGATATTTAAGGGAAAGGAAGAAGAGAAATTAAAGAATATCACTATCAGAAAAGAGGATGTTCTTAAGAAGATAAATAAACTAAAGAAAACAAAATCCCCAGGGCCGGATGAAATTTTCCCTCGAGTCTTGAAAGAGTGTAGGGAACAGATTAGCGGACCCCTCGTAAACTTATTTACAAAATCATTAGACACTGGAGTTGTGCCAGACTTGTGGAAACAGGCAAATGTAGTATCCATATTCAAAAAGGGAGACAGAGCATCAGCGTCAAATTACCGCTCGATCATTTTGACGTCAGTAATGAGGAAATTTCTTGAATCAATTATAGCAGATAGAATCCCATCGCATCTAGAGAAAAGCAAATTAATCTACGACTCTCAACATGGGTTCACAAAGGGAAACTCTTGTCTAACAAATCTGCTAACGTTTTTTAGGAAAGTCTTCGAGGTAGTAGATAATGACGAAAATTACGATGTTATTTACTTAGACTTTAGCAAAGCATTTGGCAGAGTACCGCATCAGAGGCTTCTGAGAAAAATTAAGGCTCATGGTATCGAGGGAAAAGTTTTAAATTGGATAAAATCGTGGCTCACTGATAGAACGCAGAGGGTCAGCGTAGATGGTGTTAAATCTGAGTGGGGCCGTGTAACCAGTGGGGTTCCCCAGGGGTCAGTACTAGGCACACTCTTGTTCATAATCTACATAAACGATCTAGATACTGGGATCAGCAGTGACATAAGCAAGTTTGCGGATGACACCAAAATAGGGCGGCAAAATAATTCAGGGCAGGATGCAAATGCATTACAGGAGGATCTAAATAAACTGCAGGGGTGGTCTGAAAAATGGCAAATGAAATTCAACACGAGCAAGTGCAGCGTACTTAATGTTGGAAGAACAAATCCTTATAATGTATACAGCCTTAACAACATCATCCTAGAGAAGTCGACTTGTGAAAGAGACCTAGGGGTACTTGTAAGCCCGTAACCTACGGCCTAGAAAACAGTGCGTTAATGTTCGAAATATGGCAAACAGAGTATTGGGCTTTATATCTAGAAGTGTAAGTAACAAGAGTGCAGAGGTCTTATTGCAACTATATCTTGCGCTAGTCAGGCCGCACCTCGATTATGCGGTTCAGTTCTGGTGCCCGTATTGTAGAATGGATATACATTCACTAGAGTCGGTGCAGCGAAGAATGACAAAAATGATTCCGGGACTTAGAAACCTTCCATATCAGAATAGGTTAAAGAAACTTAACTTGCATTCCCTAGAAAGACGAAGAGTGCGGGGAGATATGATAGAAGTATTTAAGTGGGTGAAAGGAATCAATAAAGGGGATATAGATAAAGTTCATATAATATCCGAGCAAGATAGGACTCGGAGCAACGGATTCAAGTTGGATAAGTTTAGGTTTAGGAGGGAGATGGGAAGAAACTGGTTCACAAATAGGGTGGTGGACGAGTGGAACAAGCTTACCAACTTTGTAGTAAGTGCGGGAACTCTGGAAAGTTTCAAAAGGAGGCTAGATAGATTCATGGATTATAGAGAGTGGTAGTAACTCTCGACAGAAGCTGCCATGCACAGGCCAACCGGCCTATTGCAGACTCCTTATTTTCTTATGTTCTTATGTTCTTATGTAAAAGAACTACTATGATGCCCTACAGTGCCTACACTATAATCCTAACGAGATGAAATTATATGAAATCCACGTGAACAAATGTTTTGACCCTCACTCCTCTGGGTAATAAATAATAGATGTTAAAGATAAAAATGTTACACTAGAATGAAAGAGTGTATATTAACTATCTGTTTTACTCAGGTTGTACAGTATTTATTTAATGGTGTGTATATATATAAGTGTGGGCGTGTGTTTATGTGTGCTATGTTCAAGGTGAATATTCTATTGTGAAACAAACACAAAATTCATGCCACAATTAATGGAGGGAGACCAGGATAATTATACTGGGTGAAAAAGACGGTAACGAATGTTGTGGCGGGTACAGCGTATATATATATATATATATATATATATATATATATATATATATATATATATATATATATATATATATATATATATATATATATATATACATATATATGTATGCAAATAAATCACTGTAGGTGCGCGTGATCCAGGTATATGCTGATAACCACAAGGAAAAAGAAAACACGAAGTTCCCAAGCGCTTTCGTGTAATTCATATCTTCAGGGGTGAGTACAAACTAAGTAGAAGTTCAGAACAAGTTATATATACATATATACAGAGGAGGGTGAGATCAAGTCCACAGAGGTCAAGTATAGGTAATGACCCTTCTAATCTTCACAAAAGCACCGCGGTGGTCGGTAGTCAGGTCAGAGGGAGAAACTGACCCAACCTTCTTACTTGGTTACAAATCTTCTTAATTACAAAATTGTCCAATTTGTACATACCATTACTCAAATTCAAATTCTTTTTCCTTGTGGTTATCAGCATATATATATATATATATATATATATATATATATATATATATATATATATATATATATATATATATATATATATATATATATATATATGTGTGTGTGTGTGTGATAGGGTTCATGTGAATGTTTTCTATGTTTCTTATATATTGTTTAATGTCATAAGGTTTCCTGCGTCCATCCTTCGATGTTTGGATTAAGAAAGTTCTAAGAATATGAGATTATATATCGTGAAATATAAATATAAAAGTTTTCCATTGTAAATTAATTAAGCTTCCACAATATGCAAAGAGTCTTCAGTCCAGCAATGATACAGTTTAACAAAATAATTCCTGTTTATCCTGTGTGTAGGTGGAGTGATTAGTTCGTGGGGTGAGGATAATCTGTATCATGTGTATGTGTGTGTGTGTGCACGCGCTTCAAGTCTAAGGCAAACAGTATATTAAAATATTGTTAAATGTAAATGCATTTTTCGCAAAATAGTCATAATATTGTGATAATGCCTTTGTGTTCAGAAAATTTAACCGTGAAACATATTACAAGTCACATGCCTGAAATTAAGTGAGACTAGTGAATTAAAATATTGTTTTATCTAAAATTAACAATTATAGATGAGAGTTTAAGTTTACATTTTTGCTTCTGTTTAAACTTCGCTTATTATAAGTGTCCCTTGTTCGACGAATTTACAGGAAATCATTGAAATGGGTTCTGTCTGTCCGTCCGGTTACCCTTCTCTCTGTCCGAATTTTTTTTGTAATTATTATTATTTTTTTTTAAACAGGGATTAGCCCACCCGGGCACAGGTCACTGACCCACATCGGGGCCTGGGGGGCGAAAATCTAATAATAATAATAATAATAATAATAATAATAATAATAATAATAATAATAGTAATAGTAATAATAAAAATTATAATAACAACAATAATAATAATTCAAAATAAATAAAATTTCTAATATAAAATACAAAGTTAAAAATACAAATAATAAAATAATAATGATGACATTCATAACACTGTAATAATAATAATAAAAATAATAATAATAATAAAAATAATAATAATAATAATAATAATAATAATAATAATAATAATAATAATAATAATAATAATAATAATAATAATAATAATAATAATAATTATAATAATAATAATAATTATTATAATAATAATAATTATTATAATAATAATAATAATTATTATAATAATAATAATAATTATTATAATAATAATAATAATTATAATAATAATAATAATAATAATTATAATAATAATAATAATAATTATAATAATTATAATAATAATAATAATAATTATAATAATAATAATAATTATAATAATAATAATAATAATAATAATAATAAAAATAATAATAATAATAATAATAATAATAATAATAATAATAATTATAATAATAATTATATTTATAATAATAATAATAATTATAATTATAATAATAATAATAACAATAATAATAATAATAATAATAATAATAATAATAATAACAATAATAATAATAATAATAATAATAATAATAATAATAATTATAATAATAATAACAATAATAATAATAATAATAATAATAATAATTATAATAATTATAATAATAATAATAATAATATTAAAAATAATAATATTAGTAATATAATAATAATAATAATAATAATAATAATAATAATAATTCATAATAAATATAAATAATAATAAAAATACAAAGTTAAAAATAAAAAATAATAAAATAATAATGATAACATTAATAGCACTGTAATACTACTACTACTACTATACTTTTTTTCTTTTCTTTTTTTAAATCGTAGCCTCCAGCCTCCCCCAATAGCCACACCTTCGCCACCATTTAATTACCTTAATATTAAATATCTTAATACATAAGTAGCTATCCAATCTGTGTTAAATAAGTTGAGCCGCAGATCTATGTGGCATTCAGTGACAGTAGCCTCATAGTCAATATCTGCAGCAGTTGTCGGAGTTGGGGCAGAAGTTCTCGTTCCCCTGAGGCAGAGCAAAGCCGACCGAAGGAGAGAGAAGGACAGTCGACATCTCATCCACGCTGTAACATAACTTCTGGGCTGCTGCTTCTGTTCGGAGATCAACTCCGCGAGTCTGGCGTAGAAACATCTTGCACTTGGTCACTTCACACCAGAGGTTGTGAACACTAGAGGAGTGAAGCTGCCTTGATCAACGTTTTGAATTCTCTCCCCATATGCCCTTCTCTTGTCGTTCTCGTTCCTCCTATGTGCAGCATCGAGAGCTAGGTTACGGTGACATGCGGCCATGGGATCAAAAATCCTGATGTCGAAAAAAGCTCGCTGTCCCCACGTCCAGAATCTTCGAGAACTGACGTCTACACGGGCTTCGTTAGATGTGTTTGAAGTCCTGTGTTGGAAGATCTCACCATCCAATGGAAGGAGGGTCGGTTCTAGCATGACATCCAGGCAGATTTCCTTCAACGTATTTGCTGTGAGGTCCCTTATCTCGTCATGCCTCATGCATATGAAGTCCCCTTTCTTGCACACCACGGCGTGATCACCATCATAGGAAGAGCCACACATGCATTGGGAGGGCAAACCTTCTACTGGCCAACCGTACCTTAGAGCAATGGCATCTGTAAATTCTTGTTTATTAAGACTGAAACCATTTGCCCTTATCGGTAACGTAGTTAACCAGTTCGAGGCGCCCACCTCCTGCTCTATAGCTATTTTTTTTTCAAATTTTCTGGTACCTGCAGCAACAGTTGCTGCAACTTATCAATTTGGCAGTGCTGTCGATCTGTAGTAATGGACCTACGAATCTTATTTACTTCACTGGTATCCACTTCCCCTGTTGTATTCTGGGCTATTATGTGGTCCGTGAGGGCTGCTGTGAGCTTAAGTGAATTTTGATGTTCAGTTGCAGCAATCTCCTCTGGATTGGTTAGTCCCATCCCTTCCAGTCTTGATGGAATTGCAAGAAGTGCTCTTTCTGCTGGGGCTAAGTCAGGGTGTTTCACTAATTTCGGAATGAAATTGACACTGATAACTTCTTCCAGAGGGTGGAGGAGGGGTCCGATATCAGGGATAGTACGCATCAGGTAGTTCTAACGATGCTTGACTCCATGGGTGAATGCAGCAAAGGCCGCATGTGGCTCTGTGTTAGCATTCTCAGAGAGAGATTGGATTTCACTAACCCACTCATTCACCTTTCATGCTACGTACTCGGTCTTGAAGCCCGCAGTGCCAATTACTGTGCCTAGATGTCTTTGGCCGTCCTTAGTTATTTTGACCTCACTTCCGCCAAAAACCTCCATTGCCCGTTCATAATGTTTTGGCTTCACGATGAGGAAGGACTTGCTGGCGTTTGGGTGGTACCCTATTTGTGGACCTCGCGATGTTACCAAGTCCCACCACTTTTTGATGCCCTCCACTTTTCCTGCTCCTGTAAGGTCATCAGCATACGCCACTTGTTTGACTCCAGTTGTTTCAAATTTTATTTCTTGTTGGAGCACTGATAGGCCAATTGCATACATTGCCATTGCAACAGGGTCCCCCCCCCCGTGTTGTTCCCTCGGTTGACTGTAAGATGGTATCACCTCTTAGAGCCTTGTTGTTTACTATATAGAGGTCTGATGGATTCCTATACGAATTTTCAACATACATTGCAAAGCTTGGACACTTGATCTTCATGTTGTGCAGTGCCGCCTTGCGGTTAAGTATGTTGAATGCGTTTGAAGCATCCACCAGGAGAACGGCCTCACAATCACGCTGCTCAAATATCAAGCTCATGGTGTGAATGGTGGCCTCCCCGCCAGCCTGGTGGCCAGCACCCTGTTGTAGGTTCCCTGCTGCTGCCCTGACATCATCCTTTACCACCTCCATTATGCATTTTCCGATGATCCGCCTCAGCACTTCCCCCACCCCTATAGGCCTACATCCTGGTTTCTTTTCCAGAGGAATAAGGCGGCAGGCCGTCAGGGCCTGGAGGTGATGGCAGCAAGAGGATGCAAGCTTCCTTGCAAGGGCGGCAATGGCAGTGCAGAGATCGCTTGCTACAGGGCCAAACTTGTTTGTGCTGAGGATGACTCTCCAACCGTTTGCATCCAGACCTGAAGGGCCGGCTCCTCCTCGAGTCTTCAGTGCTTTTTTCCACACCATCTCTCTTGTTATTTTCTCGAACAGGAAAGCGTTTGGTGGGATATAGACACCCTCGAGCCTGATGCCTTCTTCGTCGCTTGCAGGGGGATGTTTCTCTTTCAGTAGTTTCAATGTCTCTCTGTTTATTGGCATCACCCCACCGGAGGATTCCTCTGTGAGAGATCTTACCGCCAGAGACACTTTTCCCACACGCATTTTGTTTCCAAATTTTCTTGCCACGTCATCAGTGTTTTGCTTTCCGTCACCCATAATTTTTAGTCTCTTCTGCAGTGTTCTTGCTTCACATAGGAGATCATCAAGGGCCCCAGTCTGCCACATTGCCAATCTTCTCTTCATTGCTGCCACATCTACTACTACTACTACTACTACTAATAATAATAATAATAATAATAATAATAATATAGAGCTATAAAGATATATAGAAATGAAAAAAAGACCAAAAGTGAGAAACAATATATGTATGTTGTGTTGCCAATAGTTAGAGAAACAATTGAGACCCTGCAATTGTGTGTAAATGAGGCAGAAAGACAGATCAGTAACCTCGGACTTGGTCACAATTTTCGTGATGCCATATGGCAGCAGAGTTTACCATTAGACAATAAATTATGCTTCCAATATCTTCCCAGGCGATAATACCTCCCTGTTTGGTAGCTGTCTACAACCTACTACCTAATGAAATGGGTATTAGGGTGTGTCAATTTTGTCAACATGTTAAAAATCAAATTTGGTAGTCAAAATATTGTGCCTCTTTATGTCTAAACTTGAGATTAGCAAACAAAAATGAACTGAAATAACCCTCACCTACATCAATTATACCTTAAAGTTTCAAATATCAGTATTTCAACAAATTAATGAGACTTGATTAGAATTATTCACTTGATATTAACTAATCTCATGTAAGCATATGGATTATGGAGTATTTTATGGTTCTATAGCTTGTGTACAATATGCATGTCAGAACATGAACATGAACAGGCTCTCCGTGTGGGACAGTTTAATTCTTGTTTTGACTTGTACCAAGCGTGAGGATAAGGCGCCCGGCTCACTCTCCTTCTAGATATCATAGACGGTGGTTTGCTCTCATTGCACTTGCACCTACTCTACCAGACGAATTCTACATTTTAATTATTGTAAGTAGGGCATATTGATTGTCGCAGTTACTTATATCATTGTATAAAACATTATGTTCTAAGAAATTATTATGTTATTTCTGTTACAGCATTTTTGATAAACAAATTGATATTTTTTGAAACAACAATTGAATTATGAAACATTGAAATATTTTTCTATTTGTCAGATAGTGTGAAGATGTCAAAATTGAAGACAAGAAGTCAGTTGTCAACCCACTTGAGCCTGCTAGTTGGTAAAGGGAAGGAGCTTCCTGTATCAGAACTTCCAACAGTGAGAGACATGCTAAGATTAGGGTTACTCCTTCGAGAAAAAAATGCAGAGGACAGAAGGAACTATACAGATAAAGAACTCATAAATGACATGATAGTCCCTCTACTGCATCAATGGACAAAAGCTAATGCACTATTCAAACCACCTGTGATTAATCAGTGTCGAACTATTGAGCTAAAACTAACGAAATTATGGCACAAAGCAGTTGAAACATCACTTGGTAAAGGAAACTTGGCCAGGAAAAATGAATTTCTGCACACACTTGATACTCTGTTTGACATTTTGACCTGCAAGTGCTCCATACAATTATGTTCTGAATCCAACTGTTCTCACTCAGGTAAGAGAGAAAATAATTTCCACATTGATTGTGGTTGTCCTCGTGAAAAGAAGATCCCTGTTTTAGAGCTTGAATTTATAAAGGCACAGAGGACAAAGGCAGAAGGCCAAGGAAGTATGCAAATGGGTTCAATAGATTATTCAGAAACAAAGAAGCAGATTGCTAATGCCAAGAAGAGAGAACAAATCCGAGAGAGGGAACAAAAGAAGAAAATGAAGAGTGAAGAAGCCATCCAAAGAGAGGAAGAGCTGTGTCAAGATGTTTATCACTTCTTTGATAGTTCTTCTGATGAACAGGAAGCAACATCAGATGATAGTTCCAAAGAGCCATCTGAACCTTTACCAAAGAAAATGAAATACAACACAAGAAATATTTCAAGCATTGCTTTAGCTAGTATTCGCCACCATGCTGGACTTCGTGAGGCTGCAGAAATTGCAACTGCCGCTTGGATAGATGCAGGCCTCATCAGCCGAGAGGATGTATCTTTGGTGATAGATCATAATAAAATTAGAAGAGCACAAGAAAAAATAATGAAGGAAATATCTGATCAGCATGGAAAAGATTTAAGCGAGGGAGGGCTCTCCTGTCTTTTGTTTGATGGAAGAATAGATGACACAAAAGTTTTGCTAGAAGTAGAGGGAGTGAACAGAAAGTTTCCAGGTCTCATCAAAGAAGAACACTACTCTGTCTGTTCTGAGCCTGGTGGTCGGTTTTTGTTTCACTTTGCTCCCGAAACTGAAGTAGAAGGGAAGAAACATGCAGAGGTCATTGCTGATCATATTTTATGTTGGGTTCAGGAGAGAGGACTTGGCAGTTCACTGCAGGTTGTTGGTGGAGATTCAACTGCAGTGAACACCGGATGGCAGGGGGGTGTAATGACGCATTTAGAGAAAAAACTAGGAAGAAGACTTGTTTGGATTGTATGTGATTTACATACAGGCGAGCTACCTCTTCGTCATCTCATCCAGGAACTTGATGGTCCTACAAAGAGCAACAACAAGTGGTCAGGTCCCCTTGGCATCATGCTGGATGAAGCAACACAACTAGAAATAAATACAACCTTTCCAAAGGTCGAAGTTGGCCCTCCCCTTCCGGCGTTGTCTGAAGGAGTCATCAAAGATCTCAGCACAGATCAATCCTATGCTTATCGTATTGCCCAAGCAATAAGATCAGGAGAAGTGCCTCAGTCATTGGCTCTCTTGGAGATTGGACCTGTCAGTCACAGCCGTTGGTTAACTACAGCTCTTCGTTTCTGCAGGATTTGGATTTCCAAACACGAATTGAAGGGCAAAGTGCTGCAGAATTTGAGGTTAATTGTTGAATTTATTATTGGAGTTTATCTTCCCCAGTGGTTTAGTGTGAAACTTAATCCTATGTGGGTGGATGGGCCCAATCACCTTTTGTTTCAATTGCAGCTAGTAAGAACACAGAGGAAGGTAGTGAGGGACATCGTGTTACCTGTGGCAAGACGGTCCGCTTGGTATGCTCGATCAGAAGCAGTTTTGCAAGCAATGCTTTGCAGTCAATGTACCAATCTCCGAACCGAGGCTGTAGAAGTCATTCTAAAGATTAGAGGAACGCTAATAGATGACGACCAGTTGGGAGACTGTTCGTTTCATTCAAGAAAAGTTCCCCCAATAAACGTCAATGCCACCAAATTGTCAGAATTGGTTGACTTGAGTTTGGAAGTCTTAGAGCCACCATTGACAACAAGTCTAACTAGCCAAGAATTGAGAAACCTTAAAGAGACTCCAATGCAGGTGCCGAAGTGGCCTTCCCACACTCAAAGTGTGGAGAGATGTGTGAAAATGGTCACAGAAGCAGCGGGCCATGTTTACAGCCACGAGAGGCGAGAAGGTTACATCAAAGCACAAATAGCAAGCAGACTACTGATGACAAGAAACCAAAGCAAAGAGAGTATGAAGGCATTGGTTACTTTCAAATAGACTACGGATAATAAAATATAATAATTTGAAACTTGAAACAGTAACATGTGTGCAAACGCTGGTTATGTTATAAATTCACAAATATGTACATTTAAAAATCCATTTGATGTAGGTAGGACTTATTATAAAAAAAAATTTATGCCAGAATATTGTTTCGCATGCTTAAAGACTACAATAAATTGCTACCAAATTACTCGATTTTCAATTTAGCCAGTTCACCCCCTAAATTGACACACCCTAATGGGTATCCTGAACGTGATAAAAAAAAACCTGTTTATCTTTACACTTGGAATCAACAGTGGCAGTTTCCTGTTTGTTAAGGTGGTGACAGTTGTATTTGTTGCCACCCGACCGTACTCCTCGTGAGGTTAAGGTGATAACTGTATATGTTAATACCTTCAGGATATTGACAACCTGTTTAACTGAGTATCATCATGGAGGCGAAAGATAGTTAAGTAGAGAGAGAGAGAGAGAGAGAGAGAGAGAGAGAGAGAGAGAGAGAGAGAGAGAGAGAACTTCTATATTATTTACGAGGATAAAACATCTAAGGAGTTAATTGAATCCTTAAGCTGCAACCCCCCCCCCCCCCTCACATACACACCTACATCAACTACACATCCACCAAACTAAACCCACACACATATACTGTACACACCTACAACACACCCACATTCTACATCCCCACACATTCATATTTACACCCATATATACACATAAACAAACCAACACCTAAACCCACACACACACACACACACACATATACACACACGCGCGCGCGCGCGCGTGGACACGCTCTCACGCACGGTTGGAGTACTTATAAAAATGACTCTCATGTTTCCGAAAAAATGCAAATTACTCGAGGTTGATTGAGCATTTAATTAGTTTTCATATACCAAAAAGTCACTAAGTTCTTTACGAAATTTTAATTTTTTTTTATCATGTCTGTACAATGGTAGTGAAATGGACAAATGAGGCTTACTTTTTATTGCGTGTAACAGGTGGCCGGATATAAGTGAATTCATGACGGTTAAGCTCAAAGAAAATAATATATATCTTTTATATGTTTTTCAAATATTAGGTATTACTTCCGGTGACTGAGCTGACGACTGTGAAGTAATAATAACTGTGGAGTGAGCCAGGTACTGCATAGTAACTGACCCGACCGTTGGACTGTGGGAGGTCAGTCGTGGCCAATCGTGTGTTAAGCAGTTTCATAAACGAATTAAAATTAGCTTCAATCACCTCATATTTATAATTTTCTGAACGACAACACATCAAAAGTCTACAAACCGGAATTCAATTAATTCATTTGCAAATCAAAACCAGCGAGCACCAGCTGGTTAAATTTATCAACAAGCAGCTGGAAAAATATCAGTCAGTGGCCATTACGCCACCACACACTGTTTGTCACGCCGCGGACTGGGAGCACTTCAGCCTGCGGGCAGTAGCTGGGTATAAAAGCGTCCGGTGATCAGTGTTTGAGTGTCAGATGGAACACTCTATGAATCCATGTGTTCACAAACAACTAAAACTGACGCGCATCATTGACCACCATCAACAGCTACATTTTGATTTACAAAGGAAAAAATAAATTTTGTTTGGTGTTTTGCAATACACCTTTCATTTTTATTGATCATGGTTAATTATGTTAGAAAGTACAAATTCTGTTTTTATAAATAAACTAATTTAACCCCAAAGAATTTCATCTACCAATCGGTGTACATATTTACACTGACCTTTCCCAGGACCTGGTGACCTAATGTCCAGAAGGTCACACTGACACCCCCTGTCCCCTGACCGTAGCTGACGCTTAACACAGTCAAACTTGCATTAGAGCATGATAAACAGTTCGAACTAATAAAGCAGTGTAATGATCGTCAAAGTATAGGCAGAGTTTATCCTGAGGTCAGAATAAATAGGATTATTAATGCATCACAAATAATATGAAAATAAATATAAATTTGTAAGTTTTGTTAAATGTTCAGCCACTCTCGTTTTGCTTACAATAGGGTGCGGAAAGATAAAGTTAGAGAGATGGGTATATGAATAGTTTGTTTCATGAAGGCACACATACAAGAAAGTAAACAAAAAGAAATATGGATAACTATTATGTCAGCAACTACTCCTACTCAGCGTCTGCCTCTTACTACAACATGTACCAAAAGCTATCCCTTGTTGAGGTCATCACTTACCTTCTTCAATCTAAACGAAATAAAATGTATTGTTTTAGAATAAAGTAAAATTCTCTCTGTTGCTTAAAAAAATTTGGGTTGTGTAGCGCGGTGTTTGTGACACGGGAGAAAAAAGGCCTCCGTGGTTCTCTTCACTTCTCGGTCTGACTCGCTATAGAATTCCATTTTCAGACACTGAAACCATTTCACACTGAAAGTTCCCGCCACCTACTGCTACAATTCTCCTTAAAACTATTTATTTGTGAGTTATTCGTACAGGTGCCTTTCTAAAATCCTTTACTTAATTAAAGGAAGGTTCGTCTTTGCGGAAATTCGATTGTTTTTCGCTTATTTTATGAAATACAAAAATCAATCCCAAAAATTACAAATCGTTCTTTATTTCAGTCTTGAAGCAAAATTCACCATTTGTTCCCTGACACAACAATACTAGAAGTTTTATAGAGCATGAAATTGACTTTCTAACAATATGCTTTCAGTGTCACAGGTAAAACGGGGGCTGGAGTAGAGGCACCGAGCTTTCACAACATGCCTCCCAAACTTTTAAGGCCGCGTTAGTGTTGGCCGAGCAGTGACTTTGGTCTGGTGTAATTGCTCACCTTGAGGGAGGGAGGGTTAGCTGTTTCGAATTATACAGGTAAAACAATAAAATCAAAGTCCAGGTGGACTTTCTTCCAGACAGGCATAATTTTTTATTAAAGAAATTTTAGCGTTGAAGTAAAATTCCATTTTAGGGAGCACTATATTTTGGAAGGTATATATATATATATATATATATACAGAGAGAGAGAGGGCGTCCATAAATGATTACCCTGATTAAAGCATGCTAGCACACTGTTTTAGAGTAATCATTGATGGACACCTTGTATATATATATATATATATATATATATATATATATATATATATATATATATATATATATATATATATATATATATATACTTCATTTTTAGTCCATTTAACACGCGGACTTTGAACATACAATCAACGACCTCACCAGCATTTTACCGAATCCAGCTGGTATGAAACGCGAGGTACATATATATACTGTACTTCATTTTTAGTCCATTTAACACGTGGCCTAGCCGGTAAGCGTTCCCTAGTCACACCCAGTAGGTCGAGGGTTCGATTCCTTGCTGGTGAGGTCGTTGATTGTATGTTCAAAGTCCGCGTGTTAAATGGACTAAAAATGAAGTATATATGTGTACCTCGCGTTTCATACCAGCTGGATTCGGTAAAATGCTACTGACACCACATACGAGGCACGGGCAGTTTCCCAATGAGGTTCACGGCGCCATCAGCTCGATGAACAGGCTTTGTGTGAAATATAACAGAGTCTAGAACTGCTTTTAGTGTCCTTGTGGCCTAGCCGGTAAGCGTTCCCTAGTCACACCCAGTAGGTCGAGGGTTCGATTCCTTGCTGGTGAGGTCGTTGATTGTATGTTGAAAGTCCGCGTGTTAAATGGACTAAAAATGAAGTATATATATGTACCTCGCGTTTCATACCAGCTGGATTCGGTAAAATGCTACTGACACCACATACGAGGCACGGGCAGTTTCCCAATGAGGTTCACGGCGCCATCAGCTCGATGAACAGGCTTTGTGTGAAATATAACAGAGTCTAGAACTGCTTTTAGTGTCCTTGTGGCCTAGCCGGTAAGCGTTCCCTAGTCACACCCAGTAGGTCGAGGGTTCGATTCCTTGCTGGTGAGGTCGTTGATTATATATATATATACATAACCTGGAGAAGTGAGACACTCGTTAACTACTGATTACATTCCATTACATGTATACATTATACGTCAGTTAGTAAAGACACTATTGTGTATGATTATATTCCAAATTAACATAAGAACATAAGAATGGAGGAAACTGCAGCGGGCCTATTGGCCCATACTGGGCAGTCCCATTTACACCCAAACCCTATCGCTCATTTATCCATCCAACCTATGTTTGAAGCTATCCAGCGTATTCGAGTTACTGATGATGTTTGGTAACTTGTTTCACTCGTCCACTACTCTATTTCCAAACCAGTGATTACTTATTTTGCTCCTAAATCTAAATTTGTCTAATTTAAAACCATTGTTACGAGTTCGCTCCTGGTAGGATAGTTTGAGTACCTTTGTAATGTCACCTTTGTTTAGCCCTGACTTCCATTTATACACCTCTGTCATATCGCCCCTCACTCTACGTCTCTCGAGGGAGTGCAAATTAAGATGTTTTAACCTGTCTCTGTACTCAAGATTTCTAATTCCCGGGATTAGTCTTGTCATTCTCCTCTGATTTTTTCTAGGGATTCTATATGACCTGATCACGAGATCTGAGGTTGACGAGTTCCACAACAATTTAAATAGTGAGTTACTTAATGCACAAAGGCAGAACATACCATACAAAAAACTCAAATCAGACAACAATGACCCTAAATGGATAAATAATTATTTAAAGAATATTATTGGAAAAGGGAGGCTATAGGTAGAAGAATAAATCGTGGTTATGTTAACCTCCGAGATTATTATAAAGTATTGGCCGGTAGAGTTAAGACCGAGATAAGAAAACCAAAGAGGAATACTGAACTGAAGGTAGCAAGGGAAGCGAAGTCAAACCCCAAGGGATTCTTTCAAATGTATCAAACAAAAACACGAGAAAATATTGGACCAATACAGTCAGATACCGGCGAGCTAACTGATAACGACGGAGAAATGAGCAATAATCTGAATAAACAATTTTCAACAGTTTTCACCACCGAAAATTTAAACATAATACCTGAGGCACCGACTTTCTACAGATATAGTGAAGAAAATAGATTAAGCAAGATAATAGTGACTAGTAATGATGTCAGTAAGTAAATAGACAAGGTAAAGCCAGATCCCGATGAGATATATGCCAGATTATTAAAGGAATGTAAGGAAGAGCTAAGTATGCCGTTAGCAAATTTGTTTAACATGTCCTTAAAAACGGGTTTAGTACCAAGAATCCTGGAGGATAGCGAATGTAATACCGATTTTCAAGAAGGGGGATAGATCACTATCCTCTAACTACCGTCCAATTAGTTTAACATCAATACTAGGCAAATTACTGGAAGCAATAATTTCAAACTCAATTCGAAATCACCTGGAGAAGCACAAGTTGATCAATGATTCCCAACATGGCTTCACAAGAGGGCGTTCATGTCTAACTAATCTGTTAACATTCTTTTTAGCTGTTTTCGAATCAGTGGACGAGGGGCACGACTATGATGTGGTATATCTTGACTTTAGCAAAGCCTTCGACAGAGTCCCCCACGAAAGACTAATAAGAAAAGTGGAGTCTCATGGCATTGGATGAGATGTTCTAAAATGGATTAATGCGTGGTTACAGGAAAGGAAACAGCGAGTGAGCATTAACGGCACTAAACCCGATTGGAGTAACGACACTAGTGGAGTACCCCAAGGCTCAGTACTTGGACCATTAATGTTTTTATATACATATACGAAATAGATATTGGCGTAGACAGCAACATAAGTAAATTTTCTGATGACACTAAAATAGGGCGTGTAATTCAATCTGACGAGGTCTCCGCAAAACTACAGGAAGATCTAAAAAAAAAATCGAATGGTCTGA
This sequence comes from Homarus gammarus, assembly GCA_958450375.1. Classification (NCBI taxonomy): domain Eukaryota; kingdom Metazoa; phylum Arthropoda; class Malacostraca; order Decapoda; family Nephropidae; genus Homarus; species Homarus gammarus. Next base: position 932,253 of record CAUDMG010003670.1, on the reverse strand, counting down.
AAAATGGCAGATGAAATTCACTGGGGACAAATGTAAATTACTTAGTCTAGGAGATGTAAACAGAGAAACCAGATATCAGATGAACAACGATGTTATAGAGAAATCCGAATGTGAGAAAGAATTAGGAGTAATGATAAGTAGGAATCTTAAACCAAGTAAACAATGTGTATTTGCTCGAAACACGGCTAATAAAGTACTTGGGTTCATAAAAAGGAGTGTTAGTTACAAGACTAGCGAGGTTATCCTAAAATTATATCATGCGCTTGTGAGACCTCACTTGGATTATGCAGTTCAATTCTGGTCACCGTATTACAGAATGGATATAGAATCCCTAAAAAGAATTCAGAGGAGAATGACGAGACTAATCCTGGGCATTAGGAACCTTGAGTACAGAGACAAGTTAAAGCATCTTAATTTCCACCCCCTCGAGAGACGTAGAGTGAAAGGTGATGTGATAGAGGTGTATAAATGGATGTCAGGGCTAAACAAAGGGGACATTACAAAGGTACTCAAAATATCCAACCAGGAGCGAACTTGTAACAATGGTTTTAAATTAGACAAAATTAGATTTTGGCGCAAAATAGGTAAACATTGGTTTGGAAATAGAGTAATGGAACAATTTACCAAACATCAGCTTTAACTCGAATACGCTGGATAGCTTCAAACAGAGGTTGGATGGATATAAGAACACAAGAAAATATGGAGTCTGCAATAGGCCGGTTGGAATGTGCATGGCAGCTCCTGTCGAGAGTTACTACCACTCTCTATCGTCCATGAATCTATCTAGCCTCCTTTTAAAACTTTCCAGCGTCCCAGCACTTACTACAAAGTTGCTAAACTTGTTCCACTCGTCTACAACCCTATTTGTGAACCAGTTCTTTCCTATCTCCCTCCTAAACCTAAACTTATCCAACTTAAATCCGTTGCTACGCGTCCTATCCTGCTCAGATATTATAAGAACTTTATCTATATCCTTTATTGATTCCTTTCACCCACTTAAATACTTCTATCATATCTCCCCGCACTCTTCGTCTTTGTAGGGAATGCAAATTTAGTTTCTTTAATCTATCTTGATATGGAAGGTTTCTAAATCCCGGAATGATTTTCTTCATTCTTAGCTGCACCGACTCCAGTGACTTGATATCCATTCTATAATAAGGGCAGCAGAACTGAACAGCATAATCGAGGTGCGGCCTAACTAGCGCAAGATATAGTTGCAATATGACATCTGCACTCTTACTTACACTTCTAGATATAAAACCTAATATTCTGTTTGCCTTATTTCGAACATTAACGCACTGTTTTCAAGGCCCTAGGTCCGGGCTTACAAGTGCCCCTAAGCCTCTTTCACAAGTCGACTTCTCTAGGTTGATGTTGTTAAGGTTGTAAACATTGACAGTATTTGTTCTTCCAATATTAAGTACACTGCTCTTGCTGGTGTTGAATTTAATTTGCCATTTTACTGACCACTCCTGCAGTTTATTTAAATCCTCCTGTTGTGCATTTCATCCTGCCCTGAATTAATCTGCCGCCCTATTTTGGTGTCATCCGCAAACTTGGTTATGTCACTGCTGATTCTAGTATCTAGATCGTTTATGTAGATTTTGAACAAGAATGGGCCCAGTACTTACCCCTGGGGAAACTTATTTGTTACAGAACCCCACTCAGATTTAACACCATCTACGCTGACCCTCTGTGTTCTATCGGTGAGCCATGATTTTATCCAATTTAAAATTTTCCTCTCGATACCATGAGCCTTAACTTTTCTCTGAAGCCTCTGATGCGGTGCTCTGTCAAACGCTTTGTTAACGTCTAAGTAAATAACATCGTAATTTTCGTCATTATCTACTACTTCGAAGACTTTCCTAAAAAAGTCAGCAGATTTGTTAGACAAGATTTTGCCTTTGTAAACCCATGTTGAAAGTCGTAGATTAATTTGTTTTTCTCTAAATGCGTCAAATTAATCAGCCGGTACTTTGATGCTGATGCTGTGTCTCCCTTTTTACATTTGGGTACTACATTTGCCTGTTTCCACAAGTCTGGCACAACTCCTGTGTCAATTGATTTTGTAAATAAATTTACGAGGGGTCCACTAACCTGTTCCTTACACTCTTTCAAAACTCGAGGGAAAATTTCATCCCGCCCTGGGAATTTTGTCTTCTTTAATTTATTTATCTTCTTAAGAACATCCTCTTTTCTGATAGTGATATTCTTTAATTTCTCTTTTTTCATTTCCCCTAAATATCAGTCACACCTCTGACATTTCCTTGTGAATTTTTTCTGTGAAATTTCAATTTCAATTTCAATTGTTTATTCCTTGATAGAGGAAGCGGGATCCTAGTGCTGTCACCAGGTATCCCTGTACAATGACACCAGAAGCATCTGGCAAGTGTGACAAGTATATACAGTATAAATATTATAAAGGGGCTTACTAAAGCCTAAGGAAGGAAGGATATTCCTTTAACACATAATCAATATTATTTACAAAATATCTGGTCAGTATGGGGAGGATTATCGTGTCTCCGTCAGGGGGGTCGTGGAGTGGTCCAGCAGGCGTCACGGAAGCGTTGTGTGTGGGGACATCTTAGGAGGTAGTAAATAAGGGTGCTAATGTCGGGTCTTCTGCATAATGCACAAGAGCGTTGCTCAGGGGATGTGGGGATACCAATCTCCTAAGCAAAGTCATACCCAATGATGATACGTTCTGTGAAAACTGATAAGAAGTAGCTGTTCAATGCTTTGCTTATTTCCTCCTTATCGTCGATCACTTCCCCTCTCTTTGACTTAAATGGTCCCACTTTGTCCTTAACCTTTGTTCTATATATCTTTGAAAAATCCCTTGGGATTCGCCTTGAATTCTCTTGCTATCCTGATTTCGTAGTCCCTCTTTGCCTTCCTTACATTTTTCTTAACATTCCTAGATAGATCATTATACCTATTTCTGAGATGCTCCTCCCCTCCCTTTAGTTTCTTATAAATTCCTTTCTTAGTTCCTATGTCATGTTTAATTTTTTGGGTCATCCACCTTAGCTCATTCTTATTTGACCTAATTTTTCTGTATGGTATATTTTGTTCTTGTGCTTTACGTAGTATACGAGTGAATATATTATAGTCATGATCAATTGTTGTGTCACCGGTGACCTCACCCGTTCCTACCCGGGACTGACCTGACTGTTCACAGGCGACCTCACCTAGGAACCTTCTTAACCCCTCATAATCCGCTGATTGAAAGTCTGGGACTCTGACCATATTGTCATTGTTTTTCGTTTCCCAATTTAGGGTGAACCTGACTTCTCTGTGATCACTGTTCCCTAGTTCTTCCCCTACTGTGATATCTCTGATAATATTTTCTTTATTTGTTAATACTAGGTCTAATATATTGTCACCTCTAGTAGGTTCTATAATAAGTTGTTTTTAGAAATTGTCCTGTATTGCGTCTAGGAAGTCTTCAGATTCATAGTCACCTACTGTATAAAGTTGTCCCAGTCAATATTTCTGAAGTTAAAATCCCCCATAATGCATAGGTTGTTGTATTTTGCTGCCCTGCTCATTTCCTGCCATTTGGGCTGAGCTGCTTCTTTCCCAACACTTGGGGGTCTGTAAATCCCACCCATAATTAGTTTTTCTCTTCCTTCCGCAATTTCTACTCATACTGACTCGGTTCCTATTTCACCCTTTATTGAATTATTAATACAACATTTTAATGTATCCCTGACGAAGAGTGCGACCCCACCCCCCTTCCTACCTGCCCTGTCCTTGTGAAAAAAGTTGTACCCTTCTAGGTGCTACTCTGATAAAAAGTTCTTGGTCGCCAGATTCATCCAAGTTATGACGTGTACCTTCTCGGTACATACTCGTACAACCGCTCTCAGCAAGTCTAATTTATTTCTATGAGCAATAGGGGTTGGGTGTAAATGGGCCTGCCCAGTATGGGCCAATAGGCCCACTGCAGTTTCCTCCATTCATATGTTCTTATATCCATTATATAGTACGGTGATCAAAATTGTACTGCGTAATCCAAGTGAGGTTTCACAAGCGCAAGATAAAGTTTTAGGATGACCTAGCTTGTCTTGTAACGAACATTCCTTTGTATGAACCCAAGTGTGCACCTCCAACTCGGCCCATCTCGAATAACCAACCTTTAACATAAAACATTTATTACCTTTCCTTTAACTAAAACATTCTACCGTGTGTTAGTGAAAACTCGTACATAAATGAATTACAAATTTTTAAATGTCACATTGGACTGACTTGAGACCAGCTAGGCGGTCCTGGCAGAGGGTTTTCAGCCTTGTCTGGAGGTTCTTGTAAACTCGTTTTGGTGCTTCCTGATATTGATATTGACATTGAAACAGTATATTTAGCCAGAAGAACACAGATACAGAGTCGATTCTTGATGATTTAAGATAAAACAACAGCATGGCCGTTGAGAGAAAGGGTATCGCGTTGATGATGGATTACATAACCTCACGTGAGGTGACCTAACACAATGGACCCACAGAGAGCAACCTCACTTTACCTGGAGACCTGACAATGACACCCAATGCGTGTCAAGTCATAAAGTTGCCGACTAACCTGACTGTGACATGACTATAGAAAAGGACGTGACGTCGGATGATCAAAGGGATGCTGCTTTGCAGCGAGGAAGATCTGCAGGTTGGGCGGAGAAGAATTTAACAGTAGCGAACAAAGTGCTCCTTTTGCAGGATTACGAGAACCCACTTGGTTAGTGGTGGTTTGGGAGATATAGCTGGCAACGCACGAGGCGAACAGGTGTTCCTGACGGCTAACTACGTGGGACCAGCATCCGCACTTTGGTCGGTGGTCGATCTGGTTCATCAAATCTCCTCACCTTGGTTCATACAAAACCACATCTCTTCAGTCAGTCAGAGAAAAATCTTACTGACGGGAAAGTAGAACCATCTCCCGAATCTGGGCAGGGTTCACCTGGTTGTACTCTGAACTGGCATAACTAGGCGGGCTGACGGTCACTCTCTTCCTGTCCATGAAGTACTGGGAGTAAACTGAGTGCAGACTGAGTGAATGAAAGGTCACACGGTGGGATCAGGAGCCAATTGGTTAAATAGAGACATTCATCTCCCCAGTATTTTTAAATGATTGTACATACGTGTTGCGCTCATGCAGCATTTCTTGGATAGATGGGACAATGTCTTGTCTGACACCTTGAATGTTGCAACACCTGACAGTAGTCTGGTTTTCATGATCTCCCAGGAAGTAGATTTGGAGGAACTTTGCCTGCTCATCGTCTAGTGGTAAGAGGGATCCTGCTTTGTGATAGACTTCACCCTGGACTTTGAATGTGGGCATGTATCCGTGCTCACGAACTACTCTGGTAGCTCCAAAGGATGTCCTCTAGAAGCATGAATTGTACTTCCGTATATTTTCCAAGAAGTGTTTTGAGTCTAGTGTTGTTCCCAGCATGAGAGTCTTCAATGGTTGTGGTGGTTTTTCCAAATTTAGTAGTCGTACTTCCCATGAGAGCAGCACAGTCCAGCAGATTCTCCTTTGTACTTCTTTGCACCGCAGTATTCACATTTCTTATCCATGTTGCCAATGACAACAGAGGGATACTTTTCATATTCTATGTATAACACCATCCATCATCACTACAGATCGCTAAAGTAGATCCGAGATTCTCGTGCGGACACACAGACAAACAGACAGACTTCTTTGTTTTATATAGATATAGATAATCACTAAATATAACACCACCCATCATCACTACATATAACACTATCCATCATCACTACATAAAACATCATCCATCAACATTAAATATAACACCATCCATCATCATTACATATAACACCATCCATCATCACTATATATAAAACCACCCATCATCACTACATATAACAACATCCATCATCACTATATATAACATCATCATCCATCATCACTACATATAACATCATCCATCAACACTACATATAACATCATCCATCATCACTACATATAACATCATTCATCATCACTACATATAACACCATCCATCATCACTACATATAACACCATCCATCATCAATACATATAACACCATCCATTATCACTACATATAGCACCATCCATCATCACTACATATAACATCATCCATCATCACTATATATAACATAATCAACCATCATCACTACATATAACATCATTCATCACTACATATAACACCATCCATCATCACTACATATAGCACCATCCATCATCACTACATATAACATCATCGATCAACATTACATATAACACCATCCATCATCACTACATATAACACCATCCATCATCACTACATATAATACACCCATCACCACTACATATAACAACATCCATCATCACTGCATATAACATCATTCATAATCACTACATATAACACCATCCATCATCACTACATATTACACCATCCATCATCACTACATATAATACCACCCATCATCACTACATATAACAACATCCATCATCACTACATATAATATCATCCATCATCACTACAAATAACACCATCTATCATCACTACATATAACATCATCCATCATCATTACATATAACACCATCCATCATCACTACATATAACACCATCCATCATCACTATATGTAATACCACCCATTATCACTACATATAACAACATCCATCATCACTACATATAACAACATCCATCATCACTACATATAACATCATCCAGGGTTAGCTCCGGAGGGATAATTATCAGATATGGCCAGAGCTAGGTGCGGTCTTGGGTATGAGAGTTTGTTGACCAAACTGGAGTGGTCCACTGAAGAATTGGCGAAGGCCAAGTTAGAAATTGAGAGGGCCACGTTGGAGAACTTGATATTAAGGGTAGAGCTGGAGATGTTAAAAGGAGAGGCTGGACGAGTAAAGCCAGTGGCTGACGAAAAATCAAGCGAGTGGAAAATTGTGAGTAGTGTGAAGACCAAGCTGGTGGTAAAGAAGCACACGAAGGATACGACAACAACGACAACAACAGCTAAGTGTACCAACCCGTTCAGTCCCTTGATAGACGAATTGGACGTTAGTACAGTCAGGGGCAGGGATGACAAGGAAGGTATAAAAACTTTAATTGTTGGTGACTCACAGGTAAGGTACATGGACAGGGCCTTTTGTGGTAAAAACAAAAATAGGATGAGGGTGTGTTTGCCAGGAGCTGGGGTGGGGGATATAGTTGACAGGATGGACAATATCTTGTCTGGTAATGGGAACAAACCCATTATCTGCCTCAGTGCAGGAGGCAATGATATTGGCCGGTGTAGGAGCGAGGAGCTTCTCGATAAGTTCAAGGCAGCCATAGATCGTATTAGGACTAAGGGAGGGATCCCTATCATATGCTGTGTCCTGCCTAGAAGGAGAGTTGGCAGTGAATGGTTGTCAAGGGCAGTTGGTGTTAACGACCGTCTTGACAGATATTGCAAGTCAATATCAGTCCCATTCATTGACAACTGGGACAACTTCTATGGCAGAAGGGACCTTTATGCTAGGGATGGGGTGCACCTGTCTAGGGATGGAGTAGCAACCCTGGCTGGGGCTCTAGAGGGGGCAGTTCAAAAGATATAGAAGTCTTTAAACTGCTCAGAGAACATAGGGGCACGGGGGTGGAGGAGACTGCAGTGGGAGCGGGTAAACAAGGCGAAAGATTACAGGGAAATAGTGTTAGGAATGATGACATAACTAAATTAGACAGGGAGTTTAAAACTAAACGCGGAAAGGGGAGGACTCAGAACACGACTAACTTAAATGTATATTACGCGAACAGTAGAAGTATGAGAAACAAAATGGATGATATTAGGGCCTTGGTATGTACCGACGAAATCGATATAATTGCATTCACTGAAACATGGATCAACCTAGACACACGTGAATTACCAGTCGAATACCAAATTGCGGGTTACAAACTGTTCCATACCGATAGGCAGACCAGGAAAGGAGGCGGAGTAGCAATCTATGTTAGGGATAATCTGAAGTGTGAAATAAATAAGGAAATAAAAACTGAGAGGAATACAGAAACAATTTGGATAGAATTAAGCGACGGTCGGGAAAAATTAATCACAGGAGTAATATATAGACCCCCCAATCTTGATAGCGTCAATGAGCGACTTATCTGAGATGAAATGCGCAGGGCTTCCATACACAACAAAGTCTGTATAATAGGCGACTTTAACCTTGGCCAAATTGATTGGACCGACCTTACGGGTAACTCAGAATCAGAGGATTTTCTCGAGACGATCCAGGACTGTTTCCTAAGTCAACATATAACCGAACCCACACGGGGTAATAATATATTGGATTTAGTTTTGTCAAACAGAGAAAACCTCATTAGCAATGTCGAGGTAGGGAACGAACTTGCAAACAGCGATCACAAAGAAATTCGATTCCAGTTAGATTCTCAGGGCAGACGTAAGGAAAATTCCACTAAAGAACCAGATTTCAGAAGGGCAAACTTTGACAGTTTAAAGAGGCAGCTGAGAGAGGGGGTGTCGCGCTTGGCCGTGAACCTGACAGATGACACCGACCTGATAACGAGATCTGAGATTGCCGAGTTCCACGACAATTTAAATAGTGAGTTACTTAATGCACAAAGGCAGAACATACCATACAAAAAACTCAGATCAAACAACAATGACCCTAAATGGATAAATAATTATTTAAAGAACATCATTGGCCAAAGGAAGGCTATAGGTAGAAGGATAAATCGTGGCGAAATTCACCTCCGGGACTACTATAGGGTATTGGCGAGTAGGGTTAAAACCGAGATAAGGAAAGCAAAGAGGAATAATGAGGTAAGGATAGCAAGGGAGGCAAAGACAAACCCCAAAGGATTCTACCAAATGTATCAAACTAAATCACGAGAAAAGATTGGACCAATACGGTCAGACTCCGGCGAGCTCACTGATAACGACGGAGAAATGAGCAATAATTTGAATAAATATTTTTCAACAGTTTTCACCACCGAAAATTTAAACATGATACCCGAGGCATCGACTCTATTCAGAGATAGTGAAGAAAACAAATTAAGTGAGATAGTAGTGACTAGTAACGATGTTAGTAAGCAAATAGACAAACTAAAGCCTAATAAGTCACCTGGTCCCGATGAGATATTTGCCAGAGTATTAAAGGAATGTAAGGAAGAGCTTAGTATGCCCTTAGCAAAGTTGTTTAACATGTCCTTAAAAACAGGTGTAGTACCAGAATCCTGGAGGATAGCGAATGTAGTACCGATCTTCAAGAAGGGGGATAGATCACTATCCTCTAACTACCGCCCAATCAGTCTAACATCAATAGTAGGCAAATTACTGGAAGCAATCATTTCAAACTCTATTCGAAATCACCTGGAGAAGCACAGATTGATCAATGATTCCCAGCATGGCTTCACAAGCGGACGTTCTTGCCTAACTAATCTATTAATATTCTTTTCATCAGTTTTCGAATCAGTGGACGAGGGGCACAATTATGATGTGGTATATCTCGACTTTAGCAAAGCCTTCGACAGAGTACCCCACGAAAGACTAATTAGAAAGGTAGAAGCTCATGGCATCAAAGGTGACATCCTTAAATGGATTAGGGCGTGGTTACAGGACAGGAAACAGCGAGTGAGCATTAACGGCACTAAGTCCCATTGGAGCAACGTCACAAGTGGAGTTCCCCAAGGCTCAGTACTTGGACCATTATTGTTTATTATATACATAAACGACATAGATATCGGCATAGACAGCAACATAAGTAAATTTGCTGATGATACTAAAATAGGACGTGTTATCAAATCTGACGAGGACTCGGCAAAACTACAGGAGGATCTAAACAAATTTTTCGAATGGTCTGAAAAATGGCAGATGAAATTCAACATCGACAAATGTAAAGTACTCAGTATAGGAAATGTAAACAGGGAAACCAGATACCAGATGAACAACGATGCCATAGAGAAATCCGACTGCGAGAGAGATTTAGGAGTAATGATAAGTAGGAACCTTAAGCCAAGTAAACAATGTGTTTTTGCTCGTAACAAGGCTAATAAAGTACTTGGGTTCATACAAAGGAGTGTTAGTTACAAGACTAGCGAGGTCATCCTAAAACTGTATCTTGCTCTTGTGAGACCACACCTGGATTACGCAGTCCAGTTCTGGTCACCGTATTACAGAATGGATATAGAATCCTTGGAAAGAATTCAGAGGAGAATGACAAGACTAATCCCGGGTATTAGGAACCTTGAGTATAGAGACAGGTTAAAGCATCTTAATTTGCACTCCCTTGAGAGACGTAGAGCGAGGGGCGACCTGATAGAGGTGTATAAGTGGAAGGCAGGGCTAAACAAAGGGGACATTACAAAGGTACTCAAATTATTCAACCAGGAGCGAACTCGTAACAATGGTTTTAAATTGGACAAATTTAGATTTAGGCGTGAAATAGGTAAACACTGGTTTGGAAACAGAGTAGTGGATGAATGGAACAAGTTACCAAATATCATCATTAACTCGAATACGCTGAATTGCTTCAAACATAGGTTTGATGCTCATATGAGCAATAGGGGTTGGGTGTAAACGGGACTGCCCAGTATGGGCCAATAGGCCCGCTGCAGTTTCCTCCATTCTTATGTTCTTATGTTCTTATCACTACATATAACAACATTTATCATCACTACATATAACATCATCAATCATCACTGCATATAACATCATTCATCATCACTACATATAATACCACCCATCATCACTATATATAACAACATCCATCATCACAACATATAACATCATCCATCATCACTACATATAACACCATCCATCATCACTACATATAACACCATCCATCATTAATATATATAACACCACCCATCATCACTACATATAACAACATCCATCATCACTACATATAACATCATTATCCATTATCACTACATATAACACCATCCCTTATCACTACATATAACAACATCCATCATCACTACATATAACATCATCCATCATCACTGCATATAACGTCATTCATCATCACTACATATAACACCACCCATCAACACTATATATAATACTACCCATCATCACTACCTATAACAACTTCCGTCATCACTACATATAACATCATCAATCATCACTACATATAACACCATCCATCATCACTACATATAATACCCTCCATCATCACTACATATAACAACATCCATCATCACTACATATAACATCATCCATCATCACTACAGATAGGTAAAGTAGTTTCCGAGATTCTCGTGCGGGCACACAAACAAACAAACACACAGACGTACTTCTTTGTTTCTAATATATAGATAGTACTGGCTGGAGTACCCGGCGTTGTCAGGGTTTGTTTATAGTATTACTACAGCATCTCAACTACTACTACTACAATAACTTAACTATATTTTTTTTTTTTTTTTTTTTTTTTTTTTTATTATATGGCCTCCAGCCTCCCCCAATAGCCACACCTTCGCCACCATTTATTTACCTTAATATTAAACATCCTAATACATAATAAGCTATCCTATCTGTGTTAAATTAGTTGAGCCGCAGATCTATGCGGCATTCGGTGACTGTAGCCTCATAGTTAATATCTGCAGCAGTTGTCTGAGTAGGGGCAGAAGCTCTCGTTCCCCTGAGGCAGAGCAAAGCCGACCGAAGGAGAGAAAAGGACAGTCGACATCTCATCCACGCTGTAACATAACTTCTGGGCTGCTGCTTCTGTTCGGAGATCAACTCCGCGAGTCTGGCGTAGAAACATCTTGCACTTGGTCCCATCCCACCAGAGGTTGTGAACACTAGAGGAGTGAAGCTGCGTTGATCAACGTTTTGAATTCTCTCCCCATACGCCCTTCTCTTGTCGTTCTCGTTCCTCCTATGTGCAGCATCGAGAGCTAGGTTACGGTGACAAGTGGCCATGGGATCAAAAATCCTGATGTCGAAGAAAGCTCGCTGTCCCCGCGTCCAGAATCCTCGAGCACTGACGTCCACACGGGCTTCGTTAGATGTGTTTGAAGTCCTGTGTTGGAAGATCTCACCATCCAGTGGAAGGAGGGTCGGTTCTACCATGACGTCCCGGCAGATTTCCTTCAACATATTTGCTGTGAGATCCCTTACCTCGTCATGCCTCATGCAAATGAAGCCCCCCTTCTTGCAGACCATGGCGTGATCGCCGTCATAGGAAGAGCCACACACGCATTGGGAGGGCAAACCATCCACTGGCCAACCGTACCTTAGAGCAATGGCATCTGTAAATTCTTGTTTGTTAAGGCTGAAACCATTTTGTATTATATATGTATATAATACAAAAAATGTAAAAAAAAAATAAAAAAATAAATAAAAAATAAAAATAATTATATCTTTTTATATAAATAACAAACTTTTCTTATTAAAACTAGTTGATTTAAAATGTACCAAAATGAACTACACATAAGAAAGTAAACACCATCATTAACATTTCAATACAATAATAAACAATATCTTCCTTTCACTCCTATAATATACCTTACTTTAATACATATTAATGTAGTCAATATTATCCAAAACTATAGCTCTTTATCTTTATTTCACTTAACCTATTAAATATGCATAGCAAGCGTAGGTAACATCCTATTGAATACATATAGTGAGGGTAGGTAATACATATAGCAAACCAAAACAATTACACTAAAGATAAATATCTAAGCTAAGACAATGTTAACTTTTTATCACTGGGATCCTAACCTAACCTAGCCTAACCTAACCTAACCTAACATAACATAATCTAACCCAGACCGACTATGAGTGATCCTTGTTCTTGTGTGGTATGACTGAATCGGGATTTCTATTCCTCAGTGATTGCTATAATTTTGTCGGATGCCCTTAAGGCATGTTCATCGGTGCAAATAATATTTCTAATGTTTTATGTGCCACTAAGTAATCTATTATGTACGAAGGAATTGTTTCAGATGAGGTCCTCGTTCTGGTGTCTGTTTTGGTGTATGTAGTACTTCTGCATTAGTAATCCTCTTCAGATGCAATGAATATTTAAAATCTATTAATATATATATATATATATATATATATATATATATATATATATATATATATATATATATATATATATATATATAATCAACTCCTCAGCCCGCCAGGATTCGAACCCACGGCCCACGAGCCCATTAAAGCTCACGGCGCCTTAAGCTCGTTGAACAGGCTTTGTGTAAAATATCACAAAGTCTAGGACTGCTTTTAGTATCCTGGTGGTCCAGCGGTTAGCGTTCCCCGGTCACAGACATGGGCTAGTGGGCCGTGGGTTTGAATCCTGGCGTGTTGAGGTGTTGATTGTATGTAGAAGTCCACGTGCTAAAGGCTAATGAAATATATTTGGATCCTCGTGTTTCGAAACCGGATTTGGTAAAACGTTACTCTGACCACCTACGTGATACGGGTAGTCTCCATTAGAGGTTCACGGCGCCTTAAGCTCGTTGAACAGGCTTTGTGAGAAATATAACAAAGTCTAGGACTGTTTTTAGTATCCTGGTGGTCCAGCAGTTAGCGTTCCTCGGTCACAGTCATGGGCTCGTGGGCCGTGGGTTCGAATCCTGGCGGGTTGAGGTGTTGATTGTATGTAGAAGTCCGAGTGCTTTATTGGGCTAATGAAATATATATATATATATATATATATATATATATATATATATATATAACAGAGAAGTATGTGTGTGTGTGTCCTCACGAGAATCTCGGAAACTACTTTACCTATATCTGTAGTAATGACGGATGGTGTTATATGTAGTGATGATGGATGGTGTTATATGTAGTGATGAATACACAATCTATCTATATAAAAAAAGAAGTCTGTCTGTTTGTGTGTGTGTGTGTGTCCGCACGAGATTCTCGGATAACTACCTTACCGATCTGTAGTGATGATGGATGTTGTTATATGTAGTGATGATGGATGGTGTTATTTGCAGTGATGATGGATGATGTTATAAGTTGTGATGATGGATGCTGTTATATGTAGTGATGATGGGTGGTGTTATATGTAGTGATGATGGATGGCGATATATGTAGTGATGATGGATGGTGGTATATGTAGTAATGATGGATGATGGTGTATGTAATGATGTTGGGTGGTGTTATATGTAGTGACTATTAGACAATAAAATAATAAGAGTTTAATGCTAAAAAAAATATACTTTGCTGTACCGTTGTAGTGAAAAACATGGTGGAACTTACATACACCGTTAATGAACTATTGATGGAAGAAGTTTTGGGGACTGAACAGTGAGACAATGTGGAGCCTCCTGGATGGTGGAGTCCTACCGTTGCCTAGCGGATGAGCCGCCTGGAGGGCGGCGATTCTGCTGGTATATATATATATATATATATATATATATATATATATATATATATATATATATATATAATATATATATATATATATATATATATATATATATATATATACAGAGCTGGATTAAGAGTTTTCTAGGCCCTGGGCACTTTTCAGTCCAAGTTCATTAACCTACGAAGTCTGAGTCAGGGCTCCGATTATTGACGTGTCACTATCCAGCAATCACTATGGCGGAATATGCTAAGTGTAAAGGAGGTTGTATGAATATCAATATCGCTAATGTACAACAACTGATTGATGCAATTAAAAATGAGGTATTGAGTTTTACATACACGTATGTAACAGGTATATGTGTATTTATATATATATATATATTTTTTGTGTAGCGGGCCTATTGTCCCATACTGGGCAGTGTCATTTACCCCCAACCCCATTGTTTATATATCCATTCAACCTACCCTGTATGTTTGAAACTATCCACCGTATTCGAGTTAAGGCTGTATACAGTCTTAACAACATCAACTTAAAGAAGTCGACTTGTGAAAGAGACTTAGGGGTACTTGTAAGCCCGGACCTAGGACCTAGAAAAAAGTGCGTTTATGTTCGAAATAAGGCAACTAGAGTATTAGGTTTTATATCTAGAAGAGTAAGTAATAAGAGTGCAGAGGTCATATTGTAACTATATCTAGCGCTAGTCAGGCCGCACCTCGATTATGCTGTTCAGTTCTGGTGCCCTTATTATAGAATGAATATCAATTCACTGGAGTCGGTGCAGCAAAGAATGACGAAAATGGTTCCGGGACTTAGAAACCTTCCATATCAAAATAGATTAAAGAAACTAAACTTGCATTACCGAGAAAGACGAAGAGTGCGGGGAGATATGGTAGAAGTATTTAAGTGGGTGAAAGGAATCAATAAAGGAAATATAGATAAAGTTCTTCTAATTTTCGAGCAGGATAGGACTCGTAGCAACCGATTTAAGTTGGATAATGTATAATATGGACACGAAGTAGTACCTTAAGCTGTGTATTCTTATATTACTCTATTAATTATGTATAGTAAAGTATTACAGAACATGTATTAATCCTATGTAATATTTCCATTTATTATGCACCATGTTATGTATGTGAATTATCATATTTACATATTATGTATTCAGCTTGTGAATGCTGGCATCTGTATATGCCAGCGCGGAGTGATACAGAGAGTTGAGATCGCTAGTCCTTATGGTGTGGAAGCCCGCTGTCTGTTAGCTCATCAGTATATCTCCCGTACGAGAATAAGAACCTATTTTCAAGATAACAAGTGTTTGTGTATACCCTCAGTAGTGTAGAACATTTTGGGGGTATCAAAGACAAACATAGAGATAAGTGTAGGTTTAGGAGGCAGATAGAAAGGAACTGGTTCACAAATAGGGTGGTAGCCTAGTGGAATAAGCTTAGCAACTTTGTAGTAAGTGCTGGAACGGTGGAAAGCTTAAAAGGAGTTCTAGATAGATTCATGGATAGAGAGTGGTAGTATTTCTCGACAGGAGCTGCTATACACAGGCCAACCGGCCTATTGTAGACTCTTTATTTTCTTACGTTCTTCTTATGTTTGGTAACTCGTTCCATTCATCCACATCTCTATTTTTCCAAAGCAATGTTTGCCTATTTCGCGCCTAAATCTAAATTTATCTAATTTAAAGCCATTGTTACGAGTTCACTCCTGGTTAGATAGTTTGAGTACCTTTGTAATATCCCCTTTGTTCAGCCCTGACTTCCATTTATACACCTCTATCATATCGCCCCTCACTCTACGTCTCTCGAGGGACTGCAAATTACGATGCTTTAACCTGTGTCTGTACTCAAGGTTCCTAATGCTCGGGATTAGTCTTGTCATTTTCCTCTGAAATTTTTCTAGGGATTCTATATCCGTTCTATGATACGGTGACCAGAATTGAACTGCGTAATCCAAGTGAGGTCTCACAAGCCCAAGATATAGTTTTAGGATGACCTCGGTAGTTTTGTAACTAATACTCCTTTGTTTGAATCGAAGTACTTTATTAGCATTGTTTCGAGAAAATACACATTGTTTACTTGGCTTAAGATTCCTACTCATCATGTTCGAATTTCTCTATAACATCGTTGTTCACTGATATCTGGTTTCTCTGTTTACATCTCCTCGCCTAAGTACTTTAAATTTGTCCACATTGAATTTCATCTGCCATATTGAAGACCATTCGAAAAATTTGTTTAGATCTTCCTGTAGTTTTGCGGAGTCCTCGTCAGATTTAATTACACGCCCTATTTTAGTGTCATCTGCAAATTTACTTAGATTGCTGTTTACGTAGACATCTATGTCGTTTATGTATATAATAAATAATGATGGCCCAAATTCTGAACCTTAGGGTACTGCAGGGGCGTACCCAGGATTCTGGTATGGGGGGTTTTCCAGATTGTCCGAATGTAAATATATACAGGGCGAGCGCAGTGAGCCCATATAGCTTGGGGCTTCGGGCGGGCGCTGTAAGCCCCCCCCCCCCCCCCCACCCGAGAAAAAATTGAAATTTTATTAATTTCAGGGATTTTTTGAGGCTATATGCAACTGTTATTCGATGTGTAAGTAACATTCTAAGCTCCACTTGAGAAGTGCTTCTGAAGAGTGTGGTCACCTGCCTCCACCCTGAAGTTCAGCAAAGCAAGGAAGTTGCCATGGTTAGTGCTGGGATCTCCAGCCACATCTGTGCTATAGTCTCTGTGACCTCGAAGGGGGATGTTCTGACGTCAACAGAAGATCACTGTTTTCATGACTGAAGCCAGCTTAGCTCGGTTATTTGCGATGAGTTGGCAGAGGGCATCATTCATTTGACTGATAACGTTGGTCCTCCTACCTTTCATGACTTCTATAATGTCTGCAGCCTTGGTGACTGCCCCTCTGTGACTGACCTGTAGGTCGTGGGCATCTAGCTTGGCTTTGGACTTGGTAACTAGTGTAAATGGCCGGCTGATCAGGCCCCCCTCAATGGACTGGCCAAACAGGACACATGGGATGCAAACGCTACCGTTGGTTGCCTCACTGTAAGCTAACCACTGGTACTCCTGCAGCCAGCGATACTGAAAACGTCGTTGCTTGCCAAACTCTAGTCTGGGAGGAAACTTGTAGGAGTAGTCTGGTCTGAAGTAGTTGGTAAGAAGGTTCAGCTTATCGTCGTCAGTGAGAGCACGCCTGGCCTCAGGAGTGTGAAATGCTGATGTCTGACCAGTATTAAGATTAAATATCACAGTTATGGGAGGGCGATGACGGCAGATCAGAGACACTTCAGACGAGCAGCATGGGATTCGAGGGGGTTTTCGGGCAACCAGGAACCCCCCCCCCCCCCCCCCTGGATACGCCCCTAGTGACGTTACTCCAATCCGATTTAGTGCCATGAGCATATTAATGCTCACTCCCTGTTTCTTGTCCTGTAACCATGCCCTAATCAATTTTAGAATATCTCCTCCAATGCCATGAGCCTCCACTTTTCTTATTAGTCTTTCGTGGGGGACTCTGTCGAAGGCTTTGCTAAAGTCAAGATATACTACATCATAGTCGTGTTTGTATGTATGTATGTACTGTATGTACTATCGTGCACAAAAGTCGTGTCAACTACCCATCCACAGTGAGGATTCGAATAGCCTTGAGTCTGAAGTTTCGAAACAGCTGTGTGAAATGCTATGGTAAGCAAACAGATGTCGCCCACTGTAGTGTGTGTGTGTGTGGGGGGGGGGGGGGGATAGAAGAGGTGGGGGCTGGATGAGAGGTAGGTTTATTTATTTTTTATACCACCATAATTCCTAGCTGCCTTTTTAACTACGTTTTGTCTTACAGCTGTTTCTTTATGGTTACGGATTCATGAAACAGGTGCAGTGCCCTAGGTGCTTATTGCCGCCCAGGTCACAATGATACTTTAAAGAATGGAATATATTAAGGATAAAAGGGAAATATGCAAGGATCAGAGTGAAGGGCCTTGGTCAGCTAGTTTTACTCAGGGACCACGTCACAATTTTGTTGTTATTCCGACAAAGAGATTATGGTAATATTTATTTATATTCCACCCATCCTTTGCTTAATAAATATTTGTGATAATATGCAATATTATATAATTATATACTTATGTTAAAAAGAGTGGAGTAAAAAACTTATCTGTATTGTAAAATAGTATTCAGACTTAATCTAGGTGACTGTACCAAGTCTTCCAAGTTCCAACCACTGCCCCTCATGACCTTGAAAGCCCGTGTGTGTGTGTGGGGGGGAGGCAGGTGCCGGGACTGGCCGCCTGTCACAACACACACACAACTACACCACCACCACTACAGCAACGCTCAGTGACCCACATCGAATCCATGTGAACTTTGTTTCGGGTTACCGTCACCTCGACGTATTCTATACATCCCATTCTCAGCTCCTGCTGATAGAGAAGCATAAGGCTTTGACCAACCTCTCCTCTCGTAAGGGAACGTGAGGTGGCCGTGGTAGCATTATTCATGGTCTTGCATGGGTTCTCCTCAACCCATAACTGGAACACCCACAGTGAAGACCCAGGAGTTAGACAACTCGTCCTTAGGTCTCCAGTTTTTAAACACCCCACCACAATATGCAAGCTTCATATATTTTGGAGTTTGCTCAATTACCGTTAATATTGTGTGCTGAACATCATGAGCATTTCAATGATGGTAGCAATTGTAACTATAAAATTATATTGTGTTATAAGACAACACATTCCACGACGTGTCATACAGATTATTGTATACCACACAATACATAATTTGTGTCTGTTAAGTTACTTTGTTATGAATTTTCATGGGATATAGTTTAAGACATCATTAAGGACATGGATTTAAGATAACACTGTAGGTGAGTTAATATATATTAATTGTATTTACAAGCAATACTAAAATCCAAACAATACACCAATACACACATCTTAGTATTTGGTCCAGCCACCCATTGCATTCAGGACTTCATCAAGGCGATTAGGGATGGAGTCGACCAGCTTCAGGCACACCCCTGGTCGTCGACGTATACTCTCCCACACGTCGTAAGCTTTGGCCTCTATTGCTGCACAGGTTCGCTGCTCCCCAATATCCCAATCACGTTTCATCATGGCCCAAATATGTTCAATCGGATTAATATCATATCCTAGTGTTGGCCAGTCGATGACCTCAATTTCAGGGTGATCCTGGAGGTAGTCCTAGAACAAATGGCTTTAAATTAGATAAATTCCGATTCAGAAAGGATATAGGCAAGCACTGGTTTGGTAATAGAGTTGTGGATATGTGGAATAGGCTACCGAGTGCTATAGTAGGATCGGGGACGCTAAGGAGCTTCAAGACGAAGTTGGATAGGCACATGGAAGTTTCTCCTTATGGGTGTGAAAGGGATCTGCCCTGTATGGGCCAGTCGGCCTCCTGCAGTATCCCACTTTCTTATGTTCTTATGTTCTTATGTTGCTGGTATGAATGGGACTGTTGTCATGAACCAGCCAGATAGTGTGGGGGGCTGGAACTGCCATAGCCCGGACTGTAGGAATTAGCACTTGCTCCAGGATGTCTACATACTGCTCACCAGTTCACCTAGCCCATGTGCCCACATCCACTCCCAGAATGATACCGACACCCTACCACTCACTGCGCGATGTTGAATGCGTTTCTCGTGGTAGCGTGTGTTGGGGAGCCACCAGCACTGCCTTGCTTCGGCTCCCACTGACCTGAACACCATTTCATCGGTAAATATAATGGTTCTCCAGTATTATTCTCTATGTGGAAGGTGTTCCAATGCAAAACCGAGTCGACACTCCTTGAGAGTGGGTGTTAGCCACCATTTGTGAGCTGGAATATGGCAGTCGATCCCGGCTTCATGAAGTCGGCGTCTCGTCGTCATATGATGGCAGCTGAGGCCCAGATTTCTTGTATGCTCCACTGATGTTCGCATTGGATATGCCGTTGCAGCTGCCACGATCATGGCGTCCATCCTTGCCGACGTTACTCGTGGCTTCCGGCTTCGAGGCTTCGTCTTCACTGAGCCCTCTTCCTCCCACTGGCGGACCCACCTATTAATCGTCTTGGTGCTCCTCCCCACTTCGAGAGCAATGTTTGGCACAGTTGGCCCGGCTCTCCACATCCCGATGATTTGGCTTCGCTCAGCAATCACTGCCGACGAATTTGCTCGTCCTGCAGGCATATCTGAAATGGAAGAGTAATATTATGTTGTGGCAACTGATGCAGGCTTTTATATACTAGAGTAAATTAATGGTATTAGTAACACCAAGGTTAAGTATTATTACTCTGACATAATGTTTTGGTAAATCTTTTTGGATCAATTGCCCAAGAAACCCTTCCTATTTCATGTATTCATAGTGAACTGCAAGTGGATCCCCCCCCCCCCCCCCCAAACCTCCACCACTGTAGAGGGAACATTCGCCGATAATCATCATCATCATCAAGATTTAGTTTCACCAGACCACTGACACCCATTTGAGTCTCTCCTAGGGCTAGCCAGAGGGATTAGTTAACACATGTTTGTGTTTCTATAATTTAGTGTTATATTGTTTGGAGGAGATTACAGGATTTCAAAAAGGTCAAAACTGAACTTAGGGAAAATTTTTGGGTATCTGCTAAAATATCTTACATTGTAGGGTTAGTGAAGCACATTGATCGATACCGATTATAAATAGGGCATTCAATGAGAATATGTTGGACTGTCATTTGTGTTCGGCAGTTGGAGCATATAGGTGGGGCTCCATTAGGCGAAGACATGAGTTGGCCATGCGTCAATCGCGTATGCCCAATTCTTAGACGATTCAGAATAGTTTCGTGATGTCGAGAGGATTGTTTTGATGATGACCAAGGATAAACTGATGATATGATCATTTTTAGTTTATGACTTGTTGGTTCATTTCCCAGGACTTTTGCCAACCGAAAAATGCTTATGTGTATAGAAGATTTTCAACTCAATATCACATATTCTTTCATCTGTACAAATATCTGCTGTCACTCATGGGACACTAGGGTGTGTCAATTTAGGGGGTGAACTGGCTAAATTGAAAATCGAGTAATTTGGTAGCAATTTATTGTAGTCTTTAAGCATGCGAAACAATATTCTGGCATAAATTTTTTTTTATAATAAGTCCTACCTACATCAAATGGATTTTTAAATGTACATATTTGTGAATTTATAACATAACCAGCGTTTGCACACATGTTACTGTTTCAAGTTTCAAATTATTATATTTTATTATCCGTAGTCTATTTGAAAGTAACCAATGCCTTCATACTCTCTTTGCTTTGGTTTCTTGTCATCAGTAGTCTGCTTGCTATTTGTGCTTTGATGTAACCTTCTCGCCTCTCGTGGCTGTAAACATGGCCCGCTGCTTCTGTGACCATTTTCACACATCTCTCCACACTTTGAGTGTGGGAAGGCCACTTCGGCACCTGCATTGGAGTCTCTTTAAGGTTTCTCAATTCTTGGCTAGTTAGACTTGTTGTCAATGGTGGCTCTAAGACTTCCAAACTCAAGTCAACCAATTCTGACAATTTGGTGGCATTGACGTTTATTGGGGGAACTTTTCTTGAATGAAACGAACAGTCTCCCAACTGGTCGTCATCTATTAGCGTTCCTCTAATCTTTAGAATGACTTCTACAGCCTCGGTTCGGAGATTGGTACATTGACTGCAAAGCATTGCTTGCAAAACTGCTTCTGATCGAGCATACCAAGCGGACCGTCTTGCCACAGGTAACACGATGTCCCTCACTACCTTCCTCTGTGTTCTTACTAGCTGCAATTGAAACAAAAGGTGATTGGGCCCATCCACCCACATAGGATTAAGTTTCACACTAAACCACTGGGGAAGATAAACTCCAATAATAAATTCAACAATTAACCTCAAATTCTTCAGCACTTTGCCCTTCAATTCGTGTTTGGAAATCCAAATCCTGCAGAAACGAAGAGCTGTAGTTAACCAACGGCTGTGACTGACAGGTCCAATCTCCAAGAGAGCCAATGACTGAGGCACTTCTCCTGATCTTATTGCTTGGGCAATACGATAAGCATAGGATTGATCTGTGCTGAGATCTTTGATGACTCCTTCAGACAACGCCGGAAGGGGAGGGCCAACTTCGACCTTTGGAAAGGTTGTATTTATTTCTAGTTGTGTTGCTTCATCCAGCATGATGCCAAGGGGACCTGACCACTTGTTGTTGCTCTTTGTAGGACCATCAAGTTCCTGGATGAGATGACGAAGAGGTAGCTCGCCTGTATGTAAATCACATACAATCCAAACAAGTCTTCTTCCTAGTTTTTTCTCTAAATGCGTCATTACACCCCCCTGCCATCCGGTGTTCACTGCAGTTGAATCTCCACCAACAACCTGCAGTGAACTGCCAAGTCCTCTCTCCTGAACCCAACATAAAATATGATCAGCAATGACCTCTGCATGTTTCTTCCCTTCTACTTCAGTTTCGGGAGCAAAGTGAAACAAAAACCGACCACCAGGCTCAGAACAGACAGAGTAGTGTTCTTCTTTGATGAGACCTGGAAACTTTCTGTTCACTCCCTCTACTTCTAGCAAAACTTTTGTGTCATCTATTCTTCCATCAAACAAAAGACAGGAGAGCCCTCCCTCGCTTAAATCTTTTCCATGCTGATCAGATATTTCCTTCATTATTTTTTCTTGTGCTCTTCTAATTTTATTATGATCTATCACCAAAGATACATCCTCTCGGCTGATGAGGCCTGCATCTATCCAAGCGGCAGTTGCAATTTCTGCAGCCTCACGAAGTCCAGCATGGTGGCGAATACTAGCTAAAGCAATGCTTGAAATATTTCTTGTGTTGTATTTCATTTTCTTTGGTAAAGGTTCAGATGGCTCTTTGGAACTATCATCTGATGTTGCTTCCTGTTCATCAGAAGAACTATCAAAGAAGTGATAAACATCTTGACACAGCTCTTCCTCTCTTTGGATGGCTTCTTCACTCTTCATTTTCTTCTTTTGTTCCCTCTCTCGGATTTGTTCTCTCTTCTTGGCATTAGCAATCTGCTTCTTTGTTTCTGAATAATCTATTGAACCCATTTGCATACTTCCTTGGCCTTCTGCCTTTGTCCTCTGTGCCTTTATAAATTCAAGCTCTAAAACAGGGATCTTCTTTTCACGAGGACAACCACAATCAATGTGGAAATTATTTTCTCTCTTACCTGAGTGAGAACAGTTGGATTCAGAACATAATTGTATGGAGCACTTGCAGGTCAAAATGTCAAACAGAGTATCAAGTGTGTGCAGAAATTCATTTTTCCTGGCCAAGTTTCCTTTACCAAGTGATGTTTCAACTGCTTTGTGCCATAATTTCGTTAGTTTTAGCTCAATAGTTCGACACTGATTAATCACAGGTGGTTTGAATAGTGCATTAGCTTTTGTCCATTGATGCAGTAGAGGGACTATCATGTCATTTATGAGTTCTTTATCTGTATAGTTCCTTCTGTCCTTTGCATTTTTTTCTCGAAGGAGTAACCCTAATCTTAGCATGTCTCTCACTGTTGGAAGTTCTGATACAGGAAGCTCCTTCCCTTTACCAACTAGCAGGCTCAAGTGGGTTGACAACTGACTTCTTGTCTTCAATTTTGACATCTTCACACTATCTGACAAATAGAAAAATATTTCAATGTTTCATAATTCAATTGTTGTTTCAAAAAATATCAATTTGTTTATCAAAAATGCTGTAACAGAAATAACATAATAATTTCTTAGAACATAATGTTTTATACAATGATATAAGTAACTGCGACAATCAATATGCCCTACTTACAATAATTAAAATGTAGAATTCGTCTGGTAGAGTAGGTGCAAGTGCAATGAGAGCCAACCACCGTCTATGATATCTAGAAGGAGAGTGAGCCGGGCGCCTTATCCTCACGCTTGGTACAAGTCAAAACAAGAATTAAACTGTCCCACACGGAGAGCCTGTTCATGTTCATGTTCTGACATGCATATTGTACACAAGCTATAGAACCATAAAATACTCCATAATCCATATGCTTACATGAGATTAGTTAATATCAAGTGAATAATTCTAATCAAGTCTCATTAATTTGTTGAAATACTGATATTTGAAACTTTAAGGTATAATTGATGTAGGTGAGGGTTATTTCAATTCATTTTTGATTGCTAATCTCAAGTTTAGACATAAAGAGGCACAATATTTTGACTACCAAATTTGATTTTTAACATGTTGACAAAATTGACACACCCTAATGGGACACCCTGCAATAGTATAAGGACGACATGGGCCATGCTGACAAATTAATGTGACTTACCTGTTGGTGACGACGATGGTAGGAATGAGACTTTGGCATGTTTCAGTGTTCGATATCACCTCCTTCCCCTGGTGTGGATGGCACCAACCTTGGTAACAACTTGTGTATTCTCCGTGACTACCAGGTAGTCACGGAGAATTAATTACTGGTGTGCCCACATTTCGCACCGTCGTAGCGATGAACGGCAGAGATATGGTCGTTGTAGTGCTTTTATTTACCCGTTATACATCTCTCACCATGCTTAATAATATTAACTATCTTCACGACATTTTTATTGTTATCAGTGATTGCGGAATGCACGATGTTATGCTCCACCTACACACAGCCTGTTACAAGACTAACCCCCACCTCCTCTAATCCCACCCACCCCCACACACACTATTGTACAGTGGGTGACATCTGTTGGCCGACCATAGCATTTTCCCCAGCTGTTTCGAAACATCAGACTCGAGGCTATTCGATTCCTCACTGTGGATGGGTAGTGGACACGACTTTGGTGCATGATAGTACTGTATATATATATATATATATATATATATATATATATATATATATATATATATATATATATATATATATATATATATATATATATATATCATGTAAATCCACAATGGGTACGTGGATAAGATAAATCTAGATAAAATCACACAGGGAAAATAGAAACACTTGATTCTACCTAATTTGGGTGTGCTGATCTCATATCTGAAGTTAGTTTCTTTCTGTAAGCTCTAGTTTTTTTGCAATCAAGGTATTTTGAAATTTCAAAATTTCGTCTTCGTCTTATTGACCTCGTCGTCTATCTTGAAAAATATGTCATTAAACTGTCATTAAATTAGCTGGGTAATAAACAATAAAATATTACATATTCTAAATTTATTCAACAACACAATTTGAAACATGTTCCATCTAAAACAAAGGTTGAAATTTGTATAAAACTCATTGTTAGGTAAGAAATTTGTTACTATGAGGAGACAAAGCCCAATCACATTTTAGCCAGGTAGGAATTTGCGCTTGAAGCTCTTGCGTTTGTGAAATGTCTCAGGGCACTCTCGTTTAATGCTCCAGCAGTAGTCTGCCATCATATGTTTGTCCCATCTCCCTTGGTAGCGGTCTTCCATGGTCTTGAGATCCTGATGAAACCGCTCGCCTTGCTCGTCACTTACTGCCCCTAGGTTCTCAGGGAATCTATCAAGATGACTATATAGGAAATGGAGTTTGACACTCATATTGCATCCAAGGTCATGAAAGGCTGACAACATGGTTGCTACAAGGGTTTCATAGTTGTCAGCCTTTTTATTACCAAGAAAGTTTTCCATTACCGCCACAAATGAAAGCCATGCACCCCTTTCCTTGTCGTCCATCTTTCTGACAAAGTCTTGATCACGTACAAGTGCACGAATTTGTGGTCCATCAAACACACCTGCCTTTATCTTCTCAAATGACAAAGCAGGGTGAGCAGAGACTATGTGTTGGAAGCATTCACCATCAGTATTTAATGCTCTGACAAACTGTTTCATCAGGCCCAGCTTGATATGGAGAGGAGGAAATATGATCTTTTCTCGACTGACGATTGGATCATTGACAATGTTTGGCATACCAGCTTCCAGAGTCTCACGTAAGGGCCACTCCTTCAGGTTCCAATGCCTGTCTCTAGCTCGGCTGTCCCACATGCAAAGAAAGCAGGGATACTTTGTAAATCCTCTTTGTTGGCCAAGAAGGAAGTTCACCATTTTGAGGTCAACACAAATTGTCCAGTTGTGCTCATGGTATTTTAGCAGGTGAATCACAGTTTTAATGTCATTATACTCCTCTCGTAAGCACACAGAATGACCCACTGGAACAGCTGCATAGACATTACCATTATGTAGTAGCACACACTTCAGGCTACGCTTACAACTATCTAGAAATAATCGCCAGTCATTTGGACTATACAATGGAATCCCTAATTCCTGGAGAAGACCCGGGATATTATGACAGTAAACAAACTTATTCTCCTCTGTAAAGAATGGCACAAAATCCTGTTCCCGCTTTCTGAAGTCTGAAACTTTTGTGGTCTGGTTCAGTAGAGCCTTTTCTTGCAACCTAGAAGCTAGAACTTCTGCTGCATTTTTGGAGAGACCCAAATCACGCACAAGGTCATTCAGCTCTGGCTGACTAAACTTCTGAGGGGTTGATGACTCTGGTGTACCATCGGAAGAATCGTCGGAATCTGCAAGTATTTCTTGAGTTTCATGTTCACTCTCTTGGTCTTTGTCGCTTCCCTCCTCTTCAGCTGGAGACAACCCATTAAAAACTGGAACTGGTAGCTCATCAGAGTGCAAAGTAGGTCGAATTGCTGAAGGGATACTAGGATACGATATTTTATGTCTGTTTTTCTTGCCAACACCTTTCGTATTGATCAGACAAAAATAGCAGTCAGTTGTGTGGTCCTTCGGTTCTCGCCAGGTCATGGGAATTCCGAACGGTAAGCCCTTACGTTTTCCTTTTGTCCAGTCACGCAGCATTTCTTCGCAGTTATGACACACAGCATGTGGAGCCCATTTTTTGTCTTGGTCGCCAAGAGTAAGTCCGAAGTACGCTTTATAGCCGCGCCTCACAAACGATGTTATATTGCGCCTCTGACGAATAAGCGTGAAGTATCCACAAATATAACAGAAGGCATCAGGTTTGTTCACACATTGATTTCTCTTTGTAGCCATGACCAAATCTGAAAGAAAAAGCAGACAAAATTATATCTCCCTATTGATACCATAATCGTGTAATTAATTAATTTGACCGCAAACGGCTAGAATGTAAAACCTCAAATTACATGAAAACTGGAGCATGCAGAACAAAACTGGTTTCAAATATGAAATCAGCAGATCAAAAATGGTAAGAAACAGTAAAGAAATCTCATGCAACTGGGAATTATAAAAAATTTGTTGTCCTGTGTAATCTTAGCTTTCTTCTTTATTCAAGACATCTTCAGAGGCAATATAATTTCCATTACAATTGCTACATGGAATACGGTAAAAACTTCCATTTACATTCAAGGTTGGGCTATTCTTGATTAATATATTAGTAATAGTTGAGTTATACTTAAGTATGACTCAACTATTATTAATATATTATGTAGGTCAGACTGGGAAGGCATTGCCACTCAGAATTAAACAGCACAAGTACAATATTTGAACGGCATCTAAAAACAGTGCACTTTTCGTTCATATAAGGAACAATAATCATCCCATAGATTGGGAAATCAGTTTAGAAGTGTATAAATCATCGTGTGTCACAGAAAGACTTCTAGTTGAGTATATAAGCTGACAACCACATAGGAAACAAGAAACACGAAGTTCCTAAGCGCTTTCGTGTAATTCACATCTTCAGGGGTGAGTACAGACTAAGGCAGGGGTGGGCAAAGTACGGCCCGCGGGCCACATTTGGCCCGCCAAATTATTTCTGTGGCCCGCCACTGCATTTGGCAATCATAAAAAGAAATTCATATTAATTACAGAAAGGACAATTTTGGAAGTTGGGTGGACATAGCAGCAATACTGGCTCGTCGCTGTTAACCTGTGGCCCGCGAAGTGTGCCACCATTCATGAAGTGGCCCGCCATCGAAAATAATTGCCCACCCCTGGACTAAGGAGTCATTTTTGACAACCCAAATATATACAGTGAGTGAGATCAAGTCCTTAGGGACAGCAGGTCATAAGGTAGTGACCCAACCCTTTCACCTGGTTATAATTCTTCTTCATCACAAAATTCAGCAAATTATTCAAGGTTTATTTATCATTGTAAAGAACTAAACACACACACACACACATACACACACATATATATATATATATATATATATATATATATATATATATATATATATATATATATATATATATATATATATATATATATATATAAAACAAAGAAGTATGTCTGAGTATTTGTGTGTAATAATAATAATAATAAAAATAATAATAATAATTTACGGTTTATTGAAAGAGCATAGCAATCAGAAGGCTAAAAATATACAGTTACATAATTGGGGAATGGGTTTCGATATACAAATAATATACAAGTAACATAAGTGATACAAATAAGATATATAATAACTAGATGAGGAAAAGCTCAAACTACAGGGCATTTCAACATAGTGACAGTGTGGGTGTGTATCAGCACGAGAATCTCGGAAACTTCTTTACCGATCTGTATTGATGATGGATGGTGGTATATGTAGTGATGATGATGGATGGTGTCATATGTAGTGATGATGGATGATGTTATATGAAGTGATGATGGATGTTGTTATATGTAGTGATGATGGGTGGTGTTATATGTAGTGATGATTAGACAATCTATCTGTATAAAACTAAGAAGTCTCTCTGTTTGTGTGTGTGTGTTTGTGTGTGTCCGCAGGAGAATCTCGGAAACTACTTTACCGATCTGTAGTGATAATGGATGGTGTTATATGTAGTGATTATGATTTATAAATGTAGTGATGATGGATGATGTTATATGTAGTGATGATGGATATTGTTATATGTAGTGATGATGGGTGGTGTTATATGTAGTGTTGATGGATGGTGCTATATGTAGTGATGATGGATGGTGTTATATGTAGTGATGATGGATGATGTTATATGTAGTGATGATGGGTGGTGTTATATGTAGTGATGATTAGACAATAAAATAATAACAGTTTAATGCAAAAAAAATATACCTTACTGTACCGTTGTAGTGAAAAACATGGTGGAACTTACATATACTGTTAATGAACTATTGATGGAAGAAGTTTTGGGGACTGAACAGCGAGACAATGTGGAGCCTCCTGGAGGGTGGCGTCCTACCGTTGCCTAGCGGATGAGCCGCCCAGAGGGCGGCGATTCTGCTATCTCTCTATATAAAACAAAAAGTATGTCTCTTTGTTTGTGTGTCGGCACGAGAATCTCGGAAACTACTTTACCGATCTGTAGTGATGATGGATGGTGTTATATGTAGTGATGATTTATGGTGTTATATGTAGTCATGATGGATGTTGTTATATGTAGTGATGATGGATGGTGTTATATGTAGTGATGATTTATGGTGTTATATGTAGTGATGATGGATGTTGTTATATGTAGTGATGATGGGTGGTGTTATATGTAGTGATGATGGATGGTGTTATATATAGTGATGATGGATGGTGTTATATGTAGTGGTGGTGGTGACGGTGGTAGTGACAGCGGTAGTGGTGGTGATGGTGATAGCGGCGTGTTTATGGTGATAGTGGTGGTGGTAGAGACTGGTTGATAGTAGTGGTAATGATGGTGGTGGTAGTATTGATGGTGGTGATGGTGGTGCTATATGTAGTGATGATGGTTGGTGTTATATGTAGTCATGATAGTTGGTGTTATATGTAGTGATGATGGATGTTGTTATATGTAGTGATGATGGGTGGTGTTATAAGTAGTGATGATAGATGGTGTTATATGTAGTGATGATGGATGGTGTTATATGTAGTGATGATGGGTGGTGTTATATGTAGTGATGATTAGACAATAAAATAATAACAGTTTAATGCTAAAGAAATATATTTTGCTCTAAGGTTGCAATGAAAAACATGGTGGAACTTACATACACCGTTAATGAACTATTGATGGAAGAAGAAGTTTTGGGGACTGAACAGTGAGACAATGTGGAGCCTCCCGGAGGGTGGAGTCTTACCGTGGTCTAGGTGGGCGTGATCCAAGTATATGCTAATAACCACAAGGAAACAAGAAAGATAAATTCCTAAATTACTTGGTCACAGGACCATGCAATGTTAATTTGTATACCATTGCTATACTGTAAATATAATAGTTATTAATTATTATTAATTTTCTGATTTCTGACCAATTTTGAACACTATAATGAATGATTTCCTTGGATGCATTCTCACTGGACTTATAGTAAATGTCATCTTCAACTGTCAGCTGGAGGCAGCAAAAGATTTTCTACATGATTCTGGTCTCTTAACCAAAGCTGATATTTCAGAATATAAGTCTAGTTTATGGGCCTAGGAGCTGTGACACATTCAAGAGTGAGTTTTTACCATTGTAATCTGCGCTGAGATGTACTGTACTGTATACTACTGAGGAATGAGAGTGACAGTGACTTATAAAATGTACAGAAAGGATATCGCACACAGACAAGGTGGAGATAGACAGTTCGGGACCCAGTATCATGGGAAGGGTTAACAGAACCAAATGTCGCCAGGTACTAAACGGCGCAGTCAAAGGTCAGGTAACTATGGGGAACAAAACAGTCAGTGGTTAGGCGGTATTATGGCTGGGAATACTTAAGGGCACTTTAAACCTCAGTGCAGAATTACTTAAAACTCGGCAGGGTTTATTGTGTCTTGGGAAAAACCTGGAAGTTTTCACAAAGTTGTGACAGGTGCTAGACACTGCGAGGTTAAGAAACCTGCTAGGGAATTTGAGGCATTTATAACTGAAGGGAAAATCTCCGTAGAAGGAGGTCCCAAGAGGAAAATTACAGTTTTAAGAGATACTGGAGCGAACCAAGGTGTGGTCCTCAGGAAGTCACAGGAGTGGACCGCTGAGTCTCGCTCAGGTGATGAGGTAAAAGTGAAAACGTTAGGCTCAAAATTAACCATAACTCTACATATAGTGAACCTCGAGACCAATCTTGTCATTGGTAATGTTAAGGTTGGGGTGACGGATGAATTACCAGTTGACGGAGTGGCTATGTTATTGGGTAATGATCTAGCAGGTTACTGTGTGGTTCAGGAACCTAAAATGATTGAAGACCCTCTAACTTGTGATGGGAATGACACTATTGCGGTATCTATGAGTGATATAGATAGTAGGGTGTGTCAATTTAGGGGGTAAAATGGCTAAATTGAAAATCGAGTAATTTGGTAGCAATTTATTGTAGTCTTTAAGCATGCAAAACAATATCTGGCATAAATTTTTTTTTATAATAAGTCCTACCTACATCAAATGGATTTTTAAATGTACATATTTGTGAATTTATAACATAACCAGCGTTTGCACACATGTTACTGTTTCAAGTTTCAAATTATTATATTTTATTATCCGTAGTCTATTTGAAAGTAACCAATGCCTTCATACTCTCTTTGCTTTGGTTTCTTGTCATCAGTAGTCTGCTTGCTATTTGTGCTTTGATGTAACCTTCTCGCCTCTCGTGGCTGTAAACATGGCCCGCTGCTTCTGTGACCATTTTCACACATCTCTCCACACTTTGAGTGTGGGAAGGCCACTTCGGCACCTGCATTGGAGTCTCTTTAAGGTTTCTCAATTCTTGGCTAGTTAGACTTGTTGTCAATGGTGGCTCTAAGACTTCCAAACTCAAGTCAACCAATTCTGACAATTTGGTGGCATTGACGTTTATTGGGGGAACTTTTCTTGAATGAAACGAACAGTCTCCCAACTGGTCGTCATCTATTAGCGTTCCTCTAATCTTTAGAATGACTTCTACAGCCTCGGTTCGGATATTGGTACATTGACTGCAAAGCATTGCTTGCAAAACTGCTTCTGATCGAGCATACCAAGCGGACCGTCTTGCCACAGGTAACACGATGTCCCTCACTACCTTCCTCTGTGTTCTTACTAGCTGCAATTGAAACAAAAGGTGATTGGGCCCATCCACCCACATAGGATTAAGTTTCACACTAAACCACTGGGGAAGATAAACTCCAATAATAAATTCAACAATTAACCTCAAATTCTTCAGCACTTTGCCCTTCAATTCGTGTTTGGAAACCCAAATCCTGCAGAAACGAAGAGCTGTAGTTAACCAACGGCTGTGACTGACAGGTCCAATCTCCAAGAGAGCCAATGACTGAGGCACTTCTCCTGATCTTATTGCTTGGGCAATACGATAAGCATAGGATTGATCTGTGCTGAGATCTTTGATGACTCCTTCAGACAACGCCGGAAGGGGAGGGCCAACTTCGACCTTTGGAAAGGTTGTATTTATTTCTAGTTGTGTTGCTTCATCCAGCATGATGCCAAGGGGACCTGACCACTTGTTGTTGCTCTTTGTAGGACCATCAAGTTCCTGGATGAGATGACGAAGAGGTAGCTCGCCTGTATGTAAATCACATACAATCCAAACAAGTCTTCTTCCTAGTTTTTTCTCTAAATGCGTCATTACACCCCCCTGCCATCCGGTGTTCACTGCAGTTGAATCTCCACCAACAGCCGGCAGTGAACTGCCAAGTCCTCTCTCCTGAACCCAACATAAAATATGATCAGCAATGACCTCTGCATGTTTCTTCCCTTCTACTTCAGTTTCGGGAGCAAAGTGAAACAAAAACCGACCACCAGGCTCAGAACAGACAGAGTAGTGTTCTTCTTTGATGAGACCTGGAAACTTTCTGTTCACTCCCTCTACTTCTAGCAAAACTTTTGTGTCATCTATTCTTCCATCAAACAAAAGACAGGAGAGCCCTCCCTCGCTTAAATCTTTTTCATGCTGATCAGATATTTCCTTCATTATTTTTTCTTGTGCTCTTCTAATTTTATTATGATCTATCACCAAAGATACATCCTCTCGGCTGATGAGGCCTGCATCTATCCAAGCGGCAGTTGCAATTTCTGCAGCCTCACGAAGTCCAGCATGGTGGCGAATACTAGCTAAAGCAATGTTTGAAATATTTCTTGTGTTGTATTTCATTTTCTTTGGTAAAGGTTCAGATGGCTCTTTGGAACTATCATCTGATGTTGCTTCCTGTTCATCAGAAGAACTATCAAAGAAGTGATAAACATCTTGACACAGCTCTTCCTCTCTTTGGATGGCTTCTTCACTCTTCATTTTCTTCTTTTGTTCCCTCTCTCGGATTTGTTCTCTCTTCTTGGCATTAGCAATCTGCTTCTTTGTTTCTGAATAATCTATTGAACCCATTTGCATACTTCCTTGGCCTTCTGCCTTTGTCCTCTGTGCCTTTATAAATTCAAGCTCTAAAACAGGGATCTTCTTTTCACGAGGACAACCACAATCAATGTGGGAATTATTTTCTCTCTTACCTGAGTGAGAACAGTTGGATTCAGAACATAATTGTATGGAGCACTTACAGGTCAAAATGTCAAACAGAGTATCAAGTGTGTGCAGAAATTCATTTTTCCTGGCCAAGTTTCCTTTACCAAGTGATGTTTCAACTGCTTTGTGCCATAATTTCGTTAGTCTTAGCTCAATAGTTCGACACTGATTAATCACAGGTGGTTTGAATAGTGCATTAGCTTTTGTCCATTGATGCAGAAGAGGGACTATCATGTCATTTATGAGTTCTTTATCTGTATAGTTCCTTCTGTCCTTTGCATTTTTTTCTCGAAGGAGTAACCCTAATCTTAGCATGTCTCTCACTGTTGGAAGTTCTGATACAGGAAGCTCCTTCCCTTTACCAACTAGCAGGCTCAAGTGGGTTGACAATGACTTCTTGTCTTCAATTTTGACATCTTCACACTATCTGACAAATAGAAAAATATTTCAATGTTTCATAATTCAATTGTTGTTTCAAAAAATATCAATTTGTTTATCAAAAATGCTGTAGCAGAAATAACATAATAATTTCTTAGAACATAATGTTTTATACAATGATATAAGTAACTGCAACAATCAATATGCCCTACTTACAATAATTAAAATGTAGAATTCGTCTGGTAGAGTAGGTGCAAGTGCAATGAGAGCAAACCACCGTCTATGATATCTAGAAGGAGAGTGAGCCGGGCGCCTTATCCTCACGCTTTGTACAAGTCAAAACAAGAATTAAACTGTCCCACACGGAGAGCCTGTTCATGTTCATGTTCTGACATGCATATTGTACACAAGCTATAGAACCATAAAATACTCCATAATCCATATGCTTACATGAGATTAGTTAATATCAAGTGAATAATTCTAATCAAGTCTCATTAATTTGTTGAAATACTGATATTTGAAACTTTAAGGTATAATTGATGTAGGTGAGGGTTATTTCAATTCTTTTTTGTTTGCTAATCTCAAGTTTAGACATAAAGAGGCACAATATTTTGACTACCAAATTTGATTTTTAACATGTTGACAAAATTGACACACCCTAATAGATAGCGCAAATGTTGATTGTGATACAGTGAGAGTGAAAGTTGGAAAGTAGGATATTTATCCAGTGTGTGCTGTCACTAAGGTCTATGGCTAAGAAAGAGCTATGTGAGGATGAAATTGATTTAGGTCAATTGTTCATGTAAGGTGACAAGTATGATGAGGTAAAAGTGGAAGAGGGAGACAAAAATGGTAAAGTAGAATTGGAGGTAGATTTTTGTCCAGATTTTATTGTTGATAACGGTGAATTAATCAACTCACAGCTTGGGGATGACAGTTTGAGAGAAACCCGGAGTGAGGCCGAGAGGAATGATAAGCCCGATGATTGTGCGATTTTACTCCCAAGATCATTGGGGAAATGAAGAAGCAAATTGTTCTTCCAAAGGAGTATTGGAAAGATATAATAGGTCTATCACATGATTTTAGTTTGGCAGAACAATTAAGTGTTAGGAAAACCACAAGCAGTTTGCTGATGCATTTTTATTGGCCTGATTTGAAAAAAAAATTAAGCATTTTGTAAATCCTGCTGTATGTTAAAAAGTAGATAAACCAAGTAAAATAATTTAACCTGTACCATTGAAACCTATTCAAATTTTTTTTAACCCCTTGGAAGAATTGTAATAGACTGTGAAGGACCTTTGCAAAAGACACGGAGGGAAATCATTATCTGTTAACCATTATGTGTGCATCTAAACGTTTCCCAGAAGATATACCTTTGAGGAGTACTCACAGTAAAAATATTGTAAGAGAATTAGTCAAATATTTCTCATGGGTAGGACTGCCTGAGATTATTCACTCAGATCAGGGAAGTAATTGCACATCTAATATGCTTAATAAAATTGTGAAAGACTTGCATATTAATCAGAAGATCTCAAGTGCATATCATCCACAGCCACAAAGTTATTAAGAAAGGCTTCACCAAACACTTAAGATCACACTCAGAATAAATTGTGAAGAGATGGGAATAGATTTGGGTGTGCCTTTGGCTCCTTGTGCTCTAATGAGATGCCGTACAGGAGTCAACAGGATTCAGCCCATTTGAGTTAGTGTACGGCCATGATGTGAGGGGTCTTCTCAGTATGTTGAAGGAAAAGTGGCTTCAAAATGAGGACTCCCTTGTTTGTTACAATAGTGTGTCTGATCTTAAGAACAGATTGATGAGAGCCAGGGAAATACTGCTGAGAATTTGAAACAGTCTCAGAGTGACATGAAGGTGTGGTATGATAAGGCTACCAAGGATAGAAACTATAAACCTGATGAGGTGTTAATACTGTTACCATTGCAAGGAAATCCATTGAAGGCAAAGTTTAGTGGTCCATGGGTGGTTCAGAAGATCAGTGATGTGAATTATGTTTTTAAGACCCCCAGACAGACTCAAGGAAAACGAATTGTGTCACATAAATTTCATGAAACCAGACCATGAAGGACGAGTGGAAAGTGACTGAGAAAATCAGATAACAAGTGAAGTACAGTGTGGATGTTTGCAGGTAATTGATGAGGTGGTTGATGAACCTGATGATGTTAAACTCAGTAGATGTGAGGATAAAATTCTGCAAACTTTCCGCTGTAATGGGTACGTTAGATAGTAAGCTTGACTATTTAGATCCTGAGAAGAGTTATGAAATTATAGAAAACATAATTGAATCTGATCTTTGTTCCCTGATGCTTCAAGGACGACCAATGCAGTTGTTCATGATGCACAAATGGAGAATGTTGCTCCTATTAAACAACATCCTTACAGGATACACACAAAGAAAGGGGAAATTATGAGGAAGGAAGTAGAATATATGCTTGAACATGATTTGATTGAGCCCAGTAGTAGTCCTTGGAGCTCACCTTGTGTTTTAATTCCTAAACCTGACGGTGTTTCTTTCAGATTTTGTACAGATTATAGAAAAATTAATAACATAACTAAATCTGATTCATAACCCATTCCCAGAGTTGATAATTGTATTGACCAGGTACACTGTTAGAAAATTCTGTATATTTTACATGTTTCTTCTGTATTTGCCTACTTGAGAAACGTAGTAATTTAAATTTCAGTATTTTTCTGTAAACTATTTCATACTGTCTCTTCCTCTCTTTTAATTTGCTAGATTATCAATATAAACTGACATTTTATAATGCTATACTGTATACACAAAGAACATTTGAAATTGCATGTTAATGATGTTATTCCTTTATGGAATTACTGAATATGCGGTTCGCGGTTGTTTGTGCTTCTTGTTCGTCGTATGTCCGTGTTTGTTTACAATATTTCAAAGAGCACCACATCATCACATGACCCGTTGAAACGGAAGGCAGCTTAAGGTCAGTGTTTTCTCTCTTAAGTATACGCTAAGGAGATATGCCCTAGCATTTTAACTAGATTAATGGTAAAGCTTACAATAGATCACAGGTTTATGCTTGCCATCGACGGGATAATTGTCAACGACCACGTCAGCACCTTTGAATCTGGTTTAGCTATGCTGTTTACTGCATATTACATCTTCAGCATCAAATATCCTATTGAAACTGGAGTTTATTCAAAGGTAATTCCCGACTGTACATCTAAAATAAAGGAAGTCTAATCAATGCTGAGAAACTAATGTATCCATTGATATGTTATAATAACAGTGTAATAAAGTAGCATATTATTGCAGGTGTTCTGTTGGAATCAACCCGGATAGAGGGAGCAAGATTGAGGTGAAGATGAAGGGCAAGAGATATTCACAAGTGCATCCCAAAGTTCTGTCATTTATAAACACGCAGTATTGCTGATGTTGAATAGAGGAGTTGCCAGTAAATAAAAATATTGGAGAACTTGCACACAGTGAGCCTTTTTTTTTATGATGTCATGCTCATGAACTAGCAACACTATAATTTAAGTACTTGGTTGAAGAACCTGAATTGTTCACAAACAATAAGTGCTATTCCAGTTTCTTTTTCTCTCATATCAGACTCTTCCAGTCTTTTGAAACATTACTAATATAATTTGTAAGAATGTTTAATTGATTTCTAAGCTATAAAATTAGTTTTCTATGCAATGATATTTTCAGTTTTATAGGATTTTATATGTCATTAATATTATTATAAAACTTTTGGGGCTACTGACTAACAAGGTCAATAAGTAACTTTTTTCAAGGTGAATATCAGAATGATAATCAAGTTATGTTATGTTATTTTTATATTTACTATATAAATCTCCACTATACAGTAGAATGTCATTATTTTTTATATATACTATATAAATCTTGGTTACATAATGTAATTATTTTAATATTTCTATATAAATCTCACCTATAGAATACATATAATTTTTATTTACAATATAGATATCAGCTGTACAGGTATAATGTAATTATGTGTTGGCCTATATCTACAGGGTACTTTATAAATCTCAGCTATATAATGGAATTATTTTTATATACAGGTATACCATATAAATTTCAGATATATAATGAAATTATTTTTATATATATCATATAAATCTCAGCTATGTAATGGAATTATTTTCATATATACAATATAAATCTTGGTTACAGAATGGAATTATATTTTCAGCTCCATAGTTTCCACGTAAAGTGTATGTTAAACATGTTTTAAGTTCTTGGTGCTTCTACATTCCACATCCAATTCATACTTATATAAAACTTGTGTAGAATAAACTAATAATATCAATGATCTTTTGAAGGTGCTTTATTATTTTGAAATTGAATTATAAGAATTATCCAGAGAAAGGCAAACAATTTCTGTGATTTTTGGAGGGTGCTTCATTATTTTAAGATTTAATTGGAAGAATCATCCAAAGAGTTATTTTTTTAGATTTATTTTATAATATCAAGCCATTACATTTTAACTTGTAAACACAGTTTTCAATGCAATGTATGCTTACAAATTATAAGTTCCTAGTACATTTACTTTCTCTGCAATATATGCATAAAAATATAAGTTCCTAGTACATAATATTATTTTCTCTATTATTGTTAAGGGCATTGTACTCAATAAAGTCTTTTCAACACCTCTACATTTTCGGCTCCTATATATTTTGTTATACTTTTAACATTTGTTTAAAAGTAGGCCAAACTTCTGTCAAGAAAGATTTGGCCTATATATGAAAGTAATAATATACTTTGTTACGCCGTCTCTTAATTTACTTTAATATCCAGGTTCTAGGCGTAACCAAACAAAAAAAAGTGAAGTAAATCAAAAGGGAATAAAAATAAATAAAGTAAACCTTTAAGAATTTAATTAAATTAAATATTAACACAATAAAGAGCCTCGTAGGCTGTCACAACAAATTGATTCACTATCGAAACCTTTAAGACACAAATGATACAAAAACATCGAAACAGGATTACGTTAACACTGCATAAACATATAAATAACTAACACTAAAATTAACTATCGTGAAGAAACACTGAATTACTTAAATGTAACTAAGCAAGCACTGATGGACACATAAGAGACATGAATAGGTACTCACATAGATATACCACATTGGTGGCGACAGGAGCAACACAGAAATAAAATGAAGTATAAGTAACAGGTGACAGGTGTCACTCAAAAGAACGTGAACTGAATGACAAGAGGACTGGACTGAACTCCATCAGCTGGTGGAGTACTATATATAGGGTCGGCTCCCACCAATGCTACATGCAGGTGAAACATGGGGGGTCGTTTAACGATGCAGATGGTCGTTAGAGAGACAAAGAATGCTTGTTATAATACTAAATGAAGAAATAAGATGGGCTTGAACAAATAATAACAGTTAAAACCTTAACAGCGCAGGGTAAGGTGACTAGATTATATAATAGTAAATGTAACACATCATTAGAGGAATAATATGGAACAACATGGAAGCATGTTATAAAATATAATAGAAAAAATACGACACGGTCGTAACACTTCCCCCCATAAAATATAATTTTTACTTGCACAAATTTTGATATGACATAAGTGTTCATGCTGTGGGTCTAGATAACAGATCGACCAGCACATTGTCTGAACCCTTAACATGTGTAACATGTAATTTATAGTTCTGAAGGAACAAACTCCAGCGAATTATTCTCTGGTTTTTTAACTTGAATGTTTTGAGAAACTGCAATGGCTTGTGATCCATATAAATTACAATAGGCCTACTTGGTAATAAATAATAACTGAAATGTTGCAAAGCTAGGATAATTGACAGCAATTCTTTTTCCACTGTTGCATAGCGAGGTTGAGCTGGATTGAATTTTTTACTATAAAATGCCACTGGGTGGTCTACACTGTCATCATCCTCTTGCAACAGGGCAGAACCTGCAGCAAGATCACTAGCATCACAGGCTAGCTTGAAAGGCTTAGAAAAATTAGGGGCTCTCAAAATAGGGTATGAGCATAATATATTTTTCAAGCTTTCAAAAGAATCCTGACACCTTGAAGTCCAACAAAAAATATTACCCTTCTTCAACAAATCAGTAAGGGGTAGTGCCAACTCGGCAAAATTACAAATATATCTCCGGTAATAACTCACACAACCCAAAAATCTGCTGACTTGTCGTTTGTTACATAGAACAGGCATCTGAGAAATAGTGTCACTCCTTGCTGTGGGAGGAGCAAGTTTTCCCAACCCAATTACATGCCCCAGATACAAAAGTTGAGCACAAACAAATTCTGACTTAGCAAAGTTTATAACAAGTCCTACATTTTCCAACTCAGTGAAGAGAGCGTCTAGCTGACATAAATGGTCTGACCAAGTGTCAGAAAAAATTACAACATCTAAATATACTACTCAACCAGGCAAATTGGCCGTGACTTGTGACATCAGCCTTTGAAAGGTGGCAGGGGCATTGCAAAGCTCGAAAGGCATGATAGTAAATTTATAGGTCTTACCTAATGTCACAAAACTGGAGATGTCTTTAGCACGACGGATCAATGGTACTTGCCAAAACCCTCGAAGGCAATCAATCATAGAGAGGAACTTGGCGTTCCCGATTGCTTCGATGCAGTCGTCGACTCTTGGTAGAGGGAAGCTGTCCTTGCTGGTGACGGCGTTGACCTTGCGGAAGTCGATGCAGAATCGAAGAGTGCCGTCCTTCTTCGATACTAGAGTGACTGGTGAGCACCACTCGCTGGTCGCTGGTTCAATGATGCCCATGGACTCCATGTTGGCCAACTCCTGCTTCACTTCCTCCACCTGGCTCGGATGGATACGGTAGGGAGCCTGCTTGATAGGCTTAGCAGAACCAACATCAATATCATGCACCACGGCAGTGGTACAGCCAGGCCTGTCTTGGAAGACAAGAGGATGTTGTTGGATGGCGGCCAGCACGTCAGCTCTCTGGTGTTCCGGTAGATGCTGTAGCTTCTCCTGCAACTCCACGGAGTTGGACTGCCAAACCCTGACTGATGACAGGGCGAGTGGACTTGCCCCTTCTTCTTCCTCTTCTTTCTCACCGTCTACCAAGAAAGTGTCAACGGCACACACGGGAACTGGATCGTCAGCAACAGATGGGGATGCTGGGCGTGTGTGGTAGAGCTTGATGGTGTTGACGTGACATGAGCGCTGTAGTCGGCGCCTGTCAGGGGTAGAGATAATATAATTTGTGGGGCTTACCTTCTTCACCACTCTATATGGCCCACTGAACTTCTCGTAGAGCGGGTGTCCATGTCTCGGCAAGAGAATGAGAACTTGATCTCCTATCTGGAACTCTGTGTCTGGCACGCTTGTCCTACCATGTCTTGGTCTTGGACTGCGACTGCTGTAAGTGGTCTGCGGCAAGGCTCCAACATCTTAGAAGCTTCTCTCTAACATCGCCTACTAAACTTAATACGCTAATGCCCTCTTCACTACTACCTAACAATCTATCTCTAACTATATGCAAAGGACCTCTTACTTGCTGAGTGAAAACAAGCTTGTAAGGGGTGAAACCTGTGGTTTCATTCGGGGCATCCCGAAGAACAAACAAAATATAAGGTAAATCTATATCCCAAGAAGACTCATACTGCAAAGCATACTTGCGCAAAATAGTTTTTAAGGTTTGGTGTGAACGTTCTACTGCACCCTGAGTCTGGGGATGGTAAGGGGAAGATACACAATAAACTATTCCCAACTCTGTTAGGGCTTCCATGAAAACTTTTCCTACAAAATATGAAGCACCGTCTGTTTGAACACGG
The DNA here is from genome assembly GCA_958450375.1 of Homarus gammarus. Taxonomy (NCBI): domain Eukaryota; kingdom Metazoa; phylum Arthropoda; class Malacostraca; order Decapoda; family Nephropidae; genus Homarus; species Homarus gammarus. The sequence continues at coordinate 890,404 of CAUDMG010003670.1, read as the reverse complement.
TACGGCAACCCAGAGTGGCTAAACAGGTCAAGCAAACATTTAACAAGGGCCTTAGCAGTAACTTTCCTAAGAAGTACAGCATGCAAGTACCTAGTGGAGGTATCAATGACTGTAAATAAATATTCAAATCCACTAGAAGTTCTAGGCAGAGGGCCTACAATGTCACACTGTACTGTTGTAAAGGGCTCAGGTACGTGAGGTACTCTTACAAGTGGAAAAGGTGGAATAGCCTGAATGGCTTTGCCTACCTTTTGACAAACATGACAGTACTTACAATATTTAGTGACATCTCTCCTCATACCTGGCCAATAGAACTTTCTGGCCAGCCTGTTGAACGTCTTTCGGGCACCTTGATGTCCAGAAAAGCGACCGTCATGGGCTAGAGATAGAACATGTTGTCTGTAAGTGTGTGGGAGAACTATTTGAGTGACAAACGCCCAGTCCACGTCTTCCTCTGACATAGTCGGTGGGAGCCAGCGGCGGCACAAAACACCGTCTTGACTGAAATATCTCGTGGTAGGGCCTGAATCATTGGCAGAATCGGATAACTGATCAAAGAAGAGCCGTAATGAATCGTCTTGCTCCTGCGCAGCTATTAAAGCAACTCTCCCGGTCACAGCATTAACTGTGGAAGAAATGTCTTGGGAAGCAATTGGGTTAGAAAAAAGTCTTTCTAAGGAAATTGAATCATCTACAACAGGAGTTACATTATGATCATTAGTCATTGACATAGAACGAGTCACAGCACACAAAGGGAAAACATCGGGCATATCATCTTCAAGTTGTTGCAGCTCTGCGGTAGACTCTGGTCTTTCCCACAGCACAGGAGGTGGGGTTACGTTCCCCATTTGACCTCCCGCCAAATCGTTACCGAGTATGAGGTCCACTCCAGCAACAGGCAGCTCGTGCACGCAGGCTACGTTAGCTATCCCTGAAAAACAAAGGAGCTACACCTTGACCCCAAAGGGATCCCAAAACGACGTATTTGTCAGTCTTCCTCGCCGCAACAACACCCTCTCTGATGAGAGTTTGGAGACAACCCGAGTCTCTCAAAATAGTGACTGGTGTTTCGACACCATCAACTTCTACCGTGCCTTGTGACAAAAAGGGACGAAAGGTACCAACGTCTGGGTCCTTCGCAAAACTCTCCTGGAAAAGATCAAAGCCTCGTGAGGCGAGAACCGAAACTGCACTCTCTCGTGCTTCACCTTTTGTGGAAATCAACCCTATTGGCATGCTGTCAGCCTTGCTCAAACCAGCCATCACTCCGACAAGTGACGTATTAGTCTCTTCAGTAATAATCATAGCTGGTTTGCCCGTATTTGGCTGCAGCCTTGTCCAACAAAACTCTGCCTTATGACCTGGCTTTCCACAGTAACTACAAGCATATGTAGAAAATTTGGACGCCCCATTAGGTGGCGAACGCGTCCAGCTCCTCCTGTCACGCACAAAATTACTATTGTTAGTATTCCCTTGTCTCGCTCTGTGGAGAGAGGGATTAAAAGTCCTTTGAACCTGTAGGGGCATAACATCTTTGCTAGTCCTACCATGCCTCAAAACAAATTCATCAGCATGCTTAGCAGCCTCTTCAATAGTACTAAATTCCTTAACTAACAAGTATAAGGTAACCTTTTCGTCGATGGTTCTCAAAAGTTCCTCTGTGAGCATTAACTCAAGCAGGGAATCAAACTCACTCACTTCCTTGGAGTGTAACCACTTTGAGAATACCTTTCTTTTACTCCTAGCCAATTCAAGGTGGGTCTGCTCTGCCTTCTTACGGAGGCCACGAAAGCATTGTCTGTACGCTTCAGGAACAAGGGCATAAGCCTTCAAAACTTCCTCCTTAACACATAAATAATTATTAGCGTCACTGTCTGTACGAGACGAAAAAACACACAGAGCCTTACCTGTAAAAGCTTGAAGCAAAATGGGCCAAAACTCTATAGGCTACTTTAAAGTGGTAGCAAGTCTCTCGAAAGCGATGAAAAACTCATCAACTGTTTCCTCTGAAAACGTGGGCATTAGCCTAGCAGCACGTGCTGGATCGAAATGAGAAAAACTAGATCTGGGGGTGAGGCCATCGGTGTTAGAAGGATTACTCTGACAGAGCTGTATACCCAGTCGCAAGTTTTCTGAATCTGCTTCTTTCGCTTTGGCTTCAGCTTCTTTCGCTTTAGCTTCATCTTCCACCTGACGTATCCCAACTCATTTCGCTATAGCTTCAGCTTCTTTCAATTTTATTTGCCACTCGAGAAGGCGTAATTCATCTGTCACTGAACGTGACTCAGCTACGTTAACTTGACGAGCTTCACCGTGGTCTTCTCTTAAACTAACATCAACACTATATCCAAACAGCAGACTTCTTACTGCGTTAATCAACTTTACTTTACTGGCGCTGCTAGAAATTACCACACCATAATACTCGCAAATTAATCTAAACTCATGTGCATTTACCTTAGAAACTTCCTCAATGGAGGGATTACTTGATGCAAAGGCAGCCACATCATCTTGGTTAATGATAGCCATGATGGCTAGTTAGTAAAAAAAAAACACAAAAAGAATATCACAAGTGTCAAAATGTCGTTAGTGAATCCTGGCAAGGTCGCCAAAACTGTTACATGGTCTCTTAATTTACTTTAATATCCAGGTTCTAGGCGTAACCAAACAAAAAAAAATTGAAATAAATCAAAAGGGAATAAAAATAAATAAAGTAAACCTTTAAGAATTTAATTAAATTAATATTAACACAATAGGAGCCTCGTAGGCTGTCACAACAAATTGATTCACTATCGAAATCTTTAAGACACAAATGATAAGAAAACATCAAAACAGGATTACGTTAACACTGCATAAACATGCAAATAACTAACACTAAAATTAACTATCGTGAAAAAACACTGAATAACTTAAATGTAACTAAGCAAGCACTGATGGACACATAAGAGACATGAATAGGTACTCACATAGATATACCACATTGGTGGCGACAGGAACAATACAGAAATAAAATGAAGTATAAGTAACAGGTGACGGGTGTCACTCAAAAGAACGTGAACTGAATGACAAGAGGACTGGACTAAACTCCGTCTGCTAGTGGAGTACTATATATAGTAGGGTGTGTCAATTTAGGGGGTGAACTGGCTAAATTGAAAATCGAGTAATTTGGTAGCAATTTATTGTAGTCTTTAAGCATGCAAAACAATATTCTGGCATAAATTTTTTTTTATAATAAGTCCTACCTACATCAAATGGATTTTTAAATGTACATATTTGTGAATTTATAACATAACCAGCATTTGCACACATGTTACTGTTTCACGTTTCAAATTATTATATTTTATTATCCGTAGTCTATTTGAAAGTAACCAATGCCTTCATACTCTCTTTGCATTGGTTTCTTGTCATCAGTAGTCTGCTTGCTATTTGTGCTTTGATGTAACCTTCTCGCCTCTCGTGGCTGTAAACATGGCCCGCTGCTTCTGTGACCATTTTCACACATCTCTCCACACTTTGAGTGTGGGAAGGCCACTTCGGCACCTGCATTGGAGTCTCTTTAAGGTTTCTCAATTCTTGGCTAGTTAGACTTGTTGTCAATGGTGGCTCTAAGACTTCCAAACTCAAGTCAACCAATTCTGACAATTTGGTGGCATTGACGTTTATTGGGGGAACTTTTCTTGAATGAAACGAACAGTCTCCCAACTGGTCGTCATCTATTAGCGTTCCTCTAATCTTTAGAATGACTTCTACAGCCTCGGTTCGGAGATTGGTACATTGACTGCAAAGCATTGCTTGCAAAACTGCTTCTGATCGAGCATACCAAGCGGACCGTCTTGCCACAGGTAACACGATGTCCCTCACTACCTTCCTCTGTGTTCTTACTAGCTGCAATTGAAGCAAAAGGTGATTGGGCCCATCCACCCACATAGGATTAAGTTTCACACTAAACCACTGGGGAAGATAAACTCCAATAATAAATTCAACAATTAACCTCAAATTCTGCAGCACTTTGCCCTTCAATTCGTGTTTGGAAATCCAAATCCTGCAGAAACGAAGAGCTGTAGTTAACCAACGGCTGTGACTGACAGGTCCACTCTCCAAGAGAGCCAATGACTGAGGCACTTCTCCTGATCTTATTGCTTGGGCAATACGATAAGCATAGGATTGATCTGTGCTGAGATCTTTGATGACTCCTTCAGACAACGCCGGAAGGGGAGGGCCAACTTCGACCTTTGGAAAGGTTGTATTTTTTTCTAGTTGTGTTGCTTCATCCAGCATGATGCCAAGGGGACCTGACCACTTGTTGTTGCTCTTTGTAGGACCATCAAGTTCCTGGATGAGATGACGAAGAGGTAGCTCGCCTGTATGTAAATCACATACAATCCAAACAAGTCTTCTTCCTAGTTTTTTCTCTAAATGCGTCATTACACCCACCTGCCATCCGGTGTTCACTGCAGTTGAATCTCCACCAACAGCCTGCAGTGAACTGCCAAGTCCTCTCTCCTGAACCCAACATAAAATATGATCAGCAATGACCTCTGCATGTTTCTTCCTTTCTACTTCAGTTTCGGGAGCATAGTGAAACAAAAACCGACCACCAGGCTCAGAACAGACAGAGTAGTGTTCTTCTTTGATGAGACCTGGAAACTTTCTGTTCACTCCCTCTACTTCTAGCAAAACTTTTGTGTCATCTATTCTTCCATCAAACAAAAGACAGGAGAGCCCTCCCTCGCTTAAATCTTTTTCATGCTGATCAGATATTTCCTTCAATATTTTTTCTTGTGCTCTTCTAATTTTATTATGATCTATCACCAAAGATACATCCTCTCGGCTGATGAGGCCTGCATCTATCCAAGCGGCAGTTGCAATTTCTGCAGCCTCACGAAGTCCAGCATGGTGGCGAATACTAGCTAAAGCAATGTTTGAAATATTTCTTGTGTTGTATTTCATTTTCTTTGGTAAAGGTTCAGATGGCTCTTTGGAACTATCATCTGATGTTGCTTCCTGTTCATCAGAAGAACTATCAAAGAAGTGATAAACATCTTGACACAGCTCTTCCTCTCTTTGGATGGCTTCTTCACTCTTCATTTTCTTCTTTTGTTCCCTCTCTCGGATTTGTTCTCTCTTCTTGGCATTAGCAATCTGCTTCTTTGTTTCTGAATAATCTATTGAACCCATTTGCATACTTCCTTGGCCTTCTGCCTTTGTCCTCTGTGCCTTTATAAATTCAAGCTCTAAAACAGGGATCTTCTTTTCACGAGGACAACCACAATCAATGTGGGAATTATTTTCTCTCTTACCTGAGTGAGAACAGTTGGATTCAGAACATAATTGTATGGAGCACTTGCAGGTCAAAATGTCAAACAGAGTATCAAGTGTGTGCAGAAATTCATTTTTCCTGGCCAAGTTTCCTTTACCAAGTGATGTTTCAACTGCTTTGTGCCATAATTTCGTTAGTTTTAGCTCAATAGTTCGACACTGATTAATCACAGGTGGTTTGAATAGTGCATTAGCTTTTGTCCATTAGTGCAGAAGAGGGACTATCATGTCATTTATGAGTTCTTTATCTGTATAGTTCCTTCTGTCCTTTGCATTTTTTTCTCGAAGGAGTAACCCTAATCTTAGCATGTCTCTCACTGTTGGAAGTTCTGATACAGGAAGCTCCTTCCCTTTACCAACTAGCAGGCTCAAGTGGGTTGACAATGACTTCTTGTCTTCAATTTTGACATCTTCACACTATCTGACAAATAGAAAAATATTTCAATGTTTCATAATTCAATTGTTGTTTCAAAAAATATCAATTTGTTTATCAAAAATGCTGTAGCAGAAATAACATAATAATTTCTTAGAACATAATGTTTTATACAATGATATAAGTAACTGCGACAACCAATATGCCCTACTTACAATAATTAAAATGTAGAATTCGTCTGGTAGAGTAGGTGCAAGTGCAATGAGAGCAAACCACCGTCTATGATATCTAGAAGGAGAGTGAGCCGGGCGCCTTATCCTCACGCTTGGTACAAGTCAAAACAAGAATTAAACTGTCCCACACGGAGAGCCTGTTCATGTTCATGTTCTGACATGCATATTGTACACAAGCTATAGAACCATAAAATACTCCATAATCCATATGCTTACATGAGATTAGTTAATATCAAGTGAATAATTCTAATCAAGTCTCATTAATTTGTTGAAATACTGATATTTGAAACTTTAAGGTATAATTGATGTAGGTGAGGGTTATTTCAATTCATTTTTGTTTGCTAATCTCAAGTTTAGACATAAAGAGGCACAATATTTTGACTACCAAATTTGATTTTTAACATGCTGACAAAATTGACACACCCTAATATATAGGGTCGGCTCCCTCCAATGCGACAAGCATGTGAAGCATGGGTCGTTTAACGATGCAGATGATCGTTAGAGAAACAAAGAATGCTTGTTACAATACTAAATCAAGAAATAAGACGGGCTTGAACAAATAATAACAGTTAAAACCTTAACAGCACAGGGTAAGGTAACTAGATTATATAATAGTAAATATAACACATCATTAGAGGAATAATATGGAACAACATGGAAGCATGTTATAAAAAATAATAGAAAAAATACGACACTGTGGTAACAACTTACAGAGGAACCTGTACAACAAGAAATAATTAATGTTGTGGAAACAAATACTCCAAGATATTTTTTGTAGATTTTATGATGTGTTTACTGTAATTTATTTATTTTTTGCTGAAAATTGCATTAGTATGTGGTGAAAACACTTCGAAAAATATATATTTTTTCAACAGAAACATCTTAATATTCAAAATAATGCTGGATAGTTTCGAATATCCAACCTTTCTTAAGTTGTAATTTTCAGATATAACATGATTTTAAGTTTACGGGGGAATTATTGATTTAATTCAACAAATATTATCTGTAAAAAATATATACATAATCTATGTAAATCTTACAAACAATCTGTTAATTCAATAGATATTTTCTGTAAAAATATAAACATAATCTCTGTAAATTTTACAAACAATCTGTTAATTCAATAGATATTTTATGTAAAAATATATATAGAATCTCTGTAAAGTATACAGAAAATGTTTGGCAACAATATAACCAGTGAATATTCTGTAAATTTTACAAGATTTTTTTAACAGTGTAAGGGATGCTAAGTTTGTGACTAAATTAGATCTGTCAAAAGGTTGTAGTGCAGGTATGTTTGAATGAGAGGCCTAATGCTATCTCAGCATTTGCAACAATGGACGGACTGTATCAGTATAAAGTGTTATCATTTGGCATGAAAAACTCTGGTGCATGTTTTCAGACGTTAGTAAATGAAGTACTGCATGACACTGAAGGTTGTTCTGTATATATACTGTAGAGCGGGGGTGGCCAACCTTTTGTGTGATGTGATCTACTTTTTCCACATTTCCTGAGGCGATCTACCAGCCTAATATTCATCCATAACACTCCCCCTCCCACTGCCCTAAAATACTCAGATTCGTAGAGAGAGAGAGAGAGAGAGAGAGAGAGAGAGAGAGAGAGAGAGAGAGAGAGAGAGAGACGGGTGCACAAATAATAATTTTCAATAACTGTTATGATATACTGTTAACATGACAAAAGCATGCACTTACTTTTCCAATGAGATGGTTGGCATTACATGCTGTCTGCCAGCTTTGTGTAATTAGGACTGCAGGCGGTGACTGCTAGCCTCAATCAAACATCCAAGTGTTCATCTTACATTGTTGATCGGTATTTGGACTTGATGTGTTTCATGTGTTAGGTACATGACACATATTCTGACATTGGATATTTTTCTTCACTGAGAAGGTTCCAGAAATTTCCTCTTGTTGCCGTGGATTTGATTTGAATATCATTTTGAAGTTTCAGAAGCTGCTTTTTGATTTCAGATATGTCCATACTTAATACTGATGCCATTCTAGATGCAATACCTTCAACATTTGCGTCATTACCAAACGGTAAACACATATATGTTGCAACAGGTTCTATTGTTGCTATATCTTGAAACCGTCTGTCAAACTGGTCACAGTCTTTTCCTTGGTTTTCTAGTTCAGACATCATATTTCTGAAGTTTGGTAATCGATGTTGCTGCAACTGCGAAGACACTAATTTTAGTTTCTGCTATAGTTTTAGCTTTCCCTTGCAGATTTAAGTTTAGTTCATTCAGCACAGCAGTCATGTCAACTAAAAAGCTAAATCTAGCAGCTACACTTCGTTGTCCAACTGGATGTGATCAGGTGGCCAATCTTTTGAGGCTAAAAACACTTTTATTTCAGGTAGCAGATCTCTAAATCTCTGGTAAATTTACCCCTACTTAACTCACCTGACATCAGTATGCAACAATAGGTCAGAGAGCTCAGCTTCATTTTCTTCTAGCTGAGATCTGAACAGCCGCCTCTGAAGACTTCTGACCAGAATTGAACACACAATCTTGAGGGAAATATCCATGACTTATTTCATAATAAACTTTTTACCACAAAGTGCTTGTTGATGAATGATGCCAGCCAATGCAGGTACTCCATCAGTTGTTATAGATACAAGCTGGCAACTGTGTACTATTAACAAAATCTCTGAAAGTCTGAAATATGTCATCAACCTGAGTTTTTCCTTTTAATGGTAGAATTTTCAGCAGTTTATCTTTGGTACTCCTGTCTTTAAACTCCATTCTAATGAAAATGCATAATTGTGATATATGGACCACAACAGTAGATTCATCAAATTGTAATGAAAAGCACACACACTCACGTGATGTCTTTATTCAGATGTTCACCCAAATCCTCAGCCATAAATTCACAGCGCCTCATGACAGTGTTTCTTGATAACTGAATATCCTTAATAGAAGACAGTATTTCAGACTTATTTTTTAAATTTTCAATCAACGAATATGCTATTAAAAAGGCCTCTTTGAATATTTCTCCATCTTAAAATGTTTTTTATGTTTTGTAAGTACTCGACTCACCGTAAATGATGCAATGGTTGCTTCTCTTGATTTTGAGCTCGTGCCGTTAAAAAGAATTTGTTGTGCAGTAAGCTGTGATTTCAGTTCATAAACTTTCCTCTTTCGTAGCTCACTTTTGGTGGGAAATCATTATCATACTTCTTGTGACAAATTTTGAAATGCCTTTCATGATTTCGTTTCTTAGCTAGAGCTGGAGGCGCAGGACAGATCAGACACACATTTCCAATTACTCATGGTAAAAAATAGTCTTCCTCCCGTTCATTGTGAAATTGATAAATTTTGGTCTTATTAGTACTTGGTGCGCGTGATCCATGTACAAGTATATGCTCATAACCACACAGGAAAAAAGAAAACACGAAGTTCCCAAGCGCTTTCATGTAATTCCCTAGGGACTTGATCTCCCTAGTTACTCCCCTTTACTGTATACATTAGCCTTGTCAGTAACTACAGTACTACTCAGTCTATACTCACCCCTGAAGATGTGAATTACAAGAAAGCACTTGGGAACTTATTGTGTACTTTTTCCTGTATGGTTTTATATAAATATATATATATATATATATATATATATATATATATATATATATATATATATATATATATATATATATATATATATATATGCAAGTAAATTACTGTAGGTGCGCGTGATCTAGGTGGTTATCAGCATATATATATATATATATATATATATATATATATATATATATATATATATATATATATATATATATATAGATAGATAAAATCACACGGGAAAAGGGAAACAACGGAGCACCTTAGCTTTCGTCTTTGTTCTAGACATCTTTAGAGGCAACTGGATTACATGGACAGAGAGAGGCTTAAATATACAGGGTGACCATATAAACATGAGGTCAGGTCATAAAGATGTCATCCACTAATCCCCACACCAACACACACGTAGAGGAGCTAAAGAGAAGGGGGCGACGTGACGAGTCAGGTCAGGTCAAAAATATGGAACCCACTAAATAACTATCCTACATCTAGATCAAAGGTTTTCAAAGCATTTTTAACCTTGGGCTACTGACAAATAAATTTATGTAACATATTATCAGTTTTGAACTGACCATCACTAATGTTTATTGATTTTAATTCCCTAATCAAACTAGCTTCAACCAGAAGTCTTTCTGTGACACAAGATGATTTGAATACTTCTAAGCTTTTTTCTCAAGCAATGAGATGATTATTTTTCCTAACATGAATGAACAGGGCACTGCTTTCAGATGCTGTTCTGATATTGTACTTACGTTGTTTGATTCTGAGGACTAAAGGGCTAAAAAATCCTTTCATTCCTCTCAAACCAAGCAAATTCCTACACTTAGGAATATTTTGACTCTGCCTTATCGTAATGAATTTGTCCAGTTAGTTCGGTCCCTCAAGTTACTAAATATTAATGTTGTTTTCAAGTATGACTCAACCATTACCAATATGTTAATAAGAAATAGCCCAAGTTTGAATGTAAATGGAAGTGTTTATTGTATTCCATGTAGCAAATGTAATTGTAATTATGTAGGACAGACAAGAAAAACACTGCAGCTCAGAATCATACACGCCAGTGTTCTCTGCTGGAGCACGACCTGGTACTGCTGCCTGACACATCTCCCATCAAGCAAGCACCCTACCGAATGAGCCCTGATAAGCGGGAGAAGCTGAAGCAGGAGGTGGAGTATCTGCTGAAACATGACCTAGTGCAGAGGAGCAGTAGTGCATGAGCGTCACCCTGTGTGCTGGTGCCTAAACCCGACGGCAGTGTCCGCATGTGTACTGATTACAGGAAGGTCAACCTGGTGACACGTGTGATGCAAATCCATTGCAGCGCATCGACGACACCATTGAAAGTGTGGGTCAAGCATCATTTGTTACCAAGCTGGATCTTCTTAAAGGCTACTACTAAATCAAACTCTCGGAAGAAGCAAAGCAGATTTCAGCTTTTGTCACTGCGGAGGGGCTGTGGCAATACAAAGTTATGCCCTTCGGCCTCAAAGGAGCACCAGCAACATTTAAGCGAGCGATGCATATAGTGACGTCAGGCCTGCCTGGAGTGTACGCCTATCTAGATGATCTGGTCGTCGTCGGTGACACATGGGTAGAACACATTGGCCGACTCCGTGAACTCTTCAATCGTCTAGCAGAGTTCAACTTCACCGTAAACCTACCCAAGAGTGAATACGGATATGCCACCTTAATCTTCCTTGGTCATGTCATTGGACACGGGAAAATTGCTCCAATTGATGCCAAGGTTGTCGATATTCTCAGTCTACCCGCACCTCATAATCGAAAGGCTCTCAGAAGATTTCTCGGGATGGTTGGATTCTACAGGAGGTTTTGTCTAAATTTTGCCAGGGTGGTCACTCCCATGACAGATTTGGTCAGTCCAAAAAGAAAGTTTGTGTGGACTGATGAATGCCAGACAGCATTCGAAAAGGTTTGTGGGTTGTTGGCGACGGCACCTGTACTGCAGCTCTCAGACTTTAAGAAACAGTTTGTGATACAATCGGATGCATGTGACACAGGAGTTGGTGCTGTGTTAACGCAAAAAGGAAAGATGGAATATTGTACCCGAACTGTTATTTCTCGGTCAAACTGAAAAAGCATCAACGGGGATATGCCACATTAGAAAAAGAAGCATTGGCCCTTTTGTTAGCTCTGGAAAAGTTTGAGGTGTATGTAAGTGGATCACCTTACCCAGTGATAGTTTATACAGATCATAATCCACTTCAGTTTGTTCATAATATGAGAAATAAGAATCAAAGACTGTTACGGTGGTCATTAGCTCTTCAACCCTATAATATAGAAGTCAAACACATAAAGGGCTGTGAGGATAATATTGCCGACACTCTATCTCGTGTTGAGTAAAAGCTTATTCAGAACTTCTTAAACTTTTAAATTAAGGGGGGAGATGTTACAAGTGAGCGTTCCATCGTTGGTTGTGGATTCGCAACTTGAATGTCTTTTGTTTGTGACGTCATTTCTGCCCGCGTCCGCTCGCTTTGTTTACTTCAGTATGGGCCCGGCAGTGTTTAGTTGAGTACAGAGTATCTCCTTTCTTATTGTAAAGTATGTTTCTAGTGGTATAACGTGTAAACCTTGCTCGACTTTCATAACACCAAGTAAAGTATTATTTGTGAAAGATTATTGTTAATCATATTTTAGAGTTCCACGGAAAATAATATACTTATTTATGAGGTTTCGTGTGGTGGACAGACCACGTTGTTCATCGTAGTTTCTAGACTAAATAAGTCTGTAGGGGTATCGAGATATTAAAGTTGTCTAGCACTCAGGATGGAAGGAAACTCTAATGTGGTTTTCTTGTATAATATATAAGTTAGACAGTCTGGTGCTGGAGGTGCTGTGTGGTGAGGGGCTGCTTGGTAGAGACGTGCGGTGAGTAGCTTGTCGAAGGAGGTAGGTGTGCAGGAGCTCCGTTAGAGAAGATGTTGCCTGTTGCTGGCCTCCTGGTTGAATGAAATGTTAACAGTGTGGAGCTTGCTGGAGGAGATGTTGCTTGTTCAAGAAGATTGGTCAGAATGAGAGTTGGTTGGTGAGGGAGCTCAGAGAAGGATATGCTCGCTGGCGGGAGCGAGGACCGCCAGGCAGGCGGAGGAGAGGCGAGGGTCGCCAGGCAGGGGCAGAGGAGGAGGTGTTGCTTGTTCAAGAAGATCAGTCAGAATGAATCTCAATGGAGAGACAGAGCTTATATACACCCAGCAGCGGCTATGAGTCATGGTGGAAAAACCCGAGAAGTAGCCGGTGACTAGTTCCGTTGCTAAGATACGGCGGGCAATGGAATGCGGATACGCTTGGTTGCTAGGGAAGACGGTAACAGGTGGTGGCGTGGCTACGCAGTTAGGTAGTTGTAGGGGAGAAGTCCACTACAATACTCCCCCTCCCCTCCAGGCGGTGTAGGAGACTTGTTGATTGTAGAGTTGCTTAGCACATGTGAGGAAGACCGGGCGGTGCATGCCTCATGTGAGACAACGGCGATGGCGTGATGAGCCGATCTCGCAGAAATACAACTGTCTAGATACACACTATCTGTGGGAGAAGGGAGAAAAAGGATGTGTGGAGGCGATGATTGGTGTGCTTCCCTCACGACAGGTACAGGGTCGTCAGATGCGCCTGCTGGGGTGTGTGTGTGGGCCTGGATCAGGAGCAAGGGCTGGGTCAGCAGAAGCGGGTTAGGGCTCGTGACAGCAGCTGGGTCCACGACAGCAGCAGGGTGCAGGACATTAGCAGGGAGTACCTGAGGGAGAAAAGAGGGGGGTGTGGAGGCGATGGATGTTGTGTGCTTCCCTCACGACAGGTACTGCTGGGCCGGGGTCGGCGTCTGTGGCAGGACGGGTGTGCTGGGGTCGTCAGAATGTGGTGTGTGAAGCAGGAAGAGGAGCCGGTGTCGTCTTGAAGACTGAGAGCGTGATCAGTGTCTCCTCCATCCTGTGTGAGTGCTTATCTCCGGGAGTCACCATTGTAGGGGTATCGAGATATTAAAGTTGTCTAGCACTCAGGATGGAAGGAAACTCTAATGTGGTTTTCTTGTATAATATATAAGTTATATGATAGACAGTCTGGTGCTGGAGGTGCTGTGTGGTGAGGGGCTGCTTGGTAGAGACGTGCGGTGAGTAGCTTGTCGAAGGAGGTATGTGTGCAGGAGCTCCGTTAGAGAAGATGTTGCCTGTTGCTGGCCTCCTGGTTGAATGAAATGTTAACAGCGTGGAGCTTGCTGGAGGAGGTGTTGCTTGTTCAGGAAAATGGGCAGAATGAGAGTTGGTTGGTGAGGAAGCTCAGAGAAGGACATGCTCGCTGGCGGGAGCGAGGACCGCCAGGCAGGCAGAGGAGAGGCGAGGGTCGCCAGGGAGCGGCAGAGGAGGAGGTGTTGCTTGTTCAAGAAGATTGGTCTGACTGAATCTCAAGGGAGAGACAGAGCTTATATACACCCAGCAGCGGCTATGAGTCATGGTGGAAAAACCCGAGAAGTAGCCGGTGACTAGTTCCGTTGCTAAGATACGGCGGGCAATGGAATGCGGATACGCTTGGTTGCTAGGGAAGACGGTAACAGGTGGTGGCGTGGCTACGCAGTTAGGCAGTTGTAGGGGAGAAGTCCACTACAATACTCCCCCTCCCCTCCAGGCGGTGTAGGAGACTTGTTGATTGTAGAGTTGCTTAGCACATGTGAGGAAGACCGGGCGGTGCATGCCTCATGTGAGACAACGGCGATGGCGTGATGAGCCGATCTCGCAGAAATACAACTGTCTAGATACACACTATCTGTGGGAGAAGGGAGAAAAAGGGTGTGTGGAGGCGATGATTGGTGTGCTTCCCTCACGACAGGTACAGGGTCGTCAGATGCGCCTGCTGGGGTGTGTGTGTGCCTGGATCAGGAGCAAGGGCTGGGTCAGCAGAAGGTGGTTAGGGCTCGTGACAGCAGCTGGGTCCACGACAGCAGCAGGGTGCAGGACATTAGCAGGGAGTACCTGAGGGAGAAAAGAGGGGGGTGTGGAGGCGATGGATGTTGTGTGCTTCCCTCACGGCAAGTACTGCTGGGCCGGGGTCGGCGTCTGAGGCAGGACGGGTGTGCTGGGGTCGTCAGAATGTGGTGTGTGAGGCAGGAAGAGGAGCCGGTGTCTGCTTGAAGACTGGGAGCGTGATCAGTGTCTCCTCCATCCTGTGTGAGTGCTTATCTCCGGGAGTCACCATTGTAGGGGTATCGAGATATTAAAGTTGTCTAGCACTCAGGATGGAAGGAAACTCTAATGTGGTTTTCTTGTATAATATATAAGTTATATGATAGACAGTCTGGTGCTGGAGGTGCTGTGTGGTGAGGGGCTGCTTGGTAGAGACGTGCGGTGAGTAGCTTGTCGAAGGAGGTATGTGTGCAGGAGCTCCGTTAGAGAAGATGTTGCCTGTTGCTGGCCTCCTGGTTGAATGAAATGTTAACAGCGTGGAGCTTGCTGGAGGAGGTGTTGCTTGTTCAGGAAAATGGGCAGAATGAGAGTTGGTTGGTGAGGAAGCTCAGAGAAGGACATGCTCGCTGGCGGGAGCGAGGACCGCCAGGCAGGCAGAGGAGAGGCGAGGGTCGCCAGGGAGCGGCAGAGGAGGAGGTGTTGCTTGTTCAAGAAGATTGGTCTGACTGAATCTCAAGGGAGAGACAGAGCTTATATACACCCAGCAGCGGCTATGAGTCATGGTGGAAAAACCCGAGAAGTAGCCGGTGACTAGTTCCGTTGCTAAGATACGGCGGGCATTGGAATGCGGATACGCTTGGTTGCTAGGGAAGACGGTAACAGGTGGTGGCGTGGCTACGCAGTTAGGCAGTTGTAGGGGAGAAGTCCACTACAAGTCTTTACTTTAGTGTTCATTATTTTGTCTCTCGGCCGAGTCATTTATTTGATCAGATATAACTTGTATTTGTTTATTTTTGTACATACTGATATTTTTAAATTATTGTTTATTTGTTAACATATTCTGTAATTAAAACTACTGCATGTATTTCAATATACCCCATAGTAATGAGGGGATGATTTTGGTGGGATCTATTCCTTGGTCCTATAATATAAAGAGAAGTTGAATTTCTAATTTTGTTACACCCGAAGAGGCCTAGGGTCGTAAGAACATCTATCTATCTATATATATATATATATATATATATATATATATATACAGTATATATATTCAGAAATTTTAGTGTAATTTCAAACGCCGCGCCATTGGAGATGCTGAGTTCAAGGTCATCTGAGGGAAGACCGTGCACCCCGCACATAGCGAGAGGTTGTGGAACTAGGTCTATACAATATTAAATGTAATTTACCGAGTTAATAGGGACGCGAATCATGAAATTAAATATCAGTTATTAAATTGAAAATAATTATAGATCGTTTCCCAGTCTGAAAATGTTGCGTTCGTCCTAATAAAGCTGTAAATAAGTCACTCCTGGAAAGAGTGAACCAGTGAGCAAGCATGGCTGGGGAGCTGTGAGACAGGTCAAGGACCACCTCTGTGCTGTACCCAGGAGAGACGGATCGCGTGACCTGGTTCCTTCGTTTATTTAACATCAGTATTAACAAGAAAGTTTTATTTAATCTCAGACAAAGCTTGATAGGGCGGTAGGAACAAACGGTGATGTGAGACAATAGCTAACAGCCCGGATTTTTCAGGGTTCTGTAGACCCCACGCGGTATGATAACGTCCACTGGCGGTATGAGACACGAGTGGTGAAGCGAGCTGTATGACCGTCCATTGACCTGGGTCTGAGCCACCTGTTGAGTATGGTTAGAGTTGGAGTGAAACCAGCAGTCTAGGTGCCCAACTAACGATGTGACGCTCGTTTGGGGTCATCAACTCTCCTCTACCTCGGCTCACAATACCACATATCTTCAAGCAGCTTAGTGAAAACCTTTTACTAACGGGAAGCTAAAGCTTCTCTCAACTGTACAAGGTTTGAGTGGCTCACTCCCTTCCGCTTCATGGATGTACTGGGGGTAAAGTGAAGCCAGCTGAGTGATACAGGGTCACACACTGGGACCAAGAGTCCAGTGGAACTTAGTGGTACATTTCCAAGGTTGAGAAAGGCTGGTTTGGGCCTTAAACTACGGGTGCCTGTTGGTTGTGCCTTAAAAAACTGCGGAGTGCAGGAGGAATCTATGTGTTAGGTTAGGAAGCATGGTTCACGGGTAATGGTGGACTCAGTAACTTCTTAATAATAGTGATAATATTTTTGTGTGTACTTAATACTATTTTTTCAGTTACTAATGTATGCTGTGTGCATTTAATATTTCCTTATAATTTCAATCTCAGGTATAACCCTTGTTCCCCAGAGTAGTGTTTAAGTTAGGTTAAGAGGTGTTAATAAGTTCTATTTTTTATACCATTTTCTCAGTGCTGGATATCATTTTGTTGAGTGCCCTTAAGGCCTATTCATTGTAGAGTTATTGATTTCCTATTTTTTTTATAAAATCTTCTCAATGATGATATTATTTTGTTGAAAGCCCTTAAGGCCTGTTTCATGAAAGCAACGTTGCTTAATACTTTTAATTTATTGTTGTCTAATGAGGCATTGTCTGAATTTCTAATATTTTCAATATCTTGTATGACCTTTATTCCCCAGAGTAGTGTTTTAAGTTCAGGTTAAGAGGTGCGCATAATGGTGTACCATTATTTGACTGTGTCTGTAGTGTTGGAGGGAATATAAGTGTCTAAATTTAACAGTGTGTCTCATTCATCCCAGTCACAGACGCTATCCTTCCACGGGTCACGGACAATTCATTTTGTTTAGTAAATTTAAGTGTTCTTGTGCTGGTTCGGGATTTCTCTGAAAGGGGCGCTTCCACTGCAATTACCATCTAATAATCTTTAATAAACCCCAAGTCTAGTGAGAAATTAAAATCCAGTAAATTCCGACCGGGTACATATATATAACAAAGAAGTATGTCTTTGTGTTTGTTTGTTTGTGTGTCCGCTCGAGGATCTCGGAAACTACTTTACCGATCTGTAGATGGATGGTGTTATATGTATGATGATGATGGATGATGTTTTATTCAGTGATCATAAGAACATAAGAATGGAGGAACTGCAGCGGGCCTATTGGCCCATACTGGGCAGTCCCGTTTACACCCAACCCCTATTGCTCATATAAGCATCCAACCTATGTTTGAAGCAATTCAGCGTATTCTAGTTAATGATGATATTTGGTAACTTGTTCCATTCATCCAACACTCTGTTTCCAAACCAGTGCTTACCTAAGTCCCTGAATCATTTTCGTCATTCTTCGCCCAGTGACACAGACTCATTAATAGCAGATTATATTTACGTTAATAGACACAGACTCTCGGACACAAACATGAAATGGATACACTTCCTACCGTAAGTAACTCACCCTATGGATAGCTCTGACAATGACTCACGTGTGACCTAAGGGAGGCCCAGCTGGTGCTGCTGGACTATAGGGGGCAGTGAAATTTTGCTCAAAGCTGCACTCTTCAGGCATTGTTCCTTATACATATCTAAGACTCCATGCCAAATTTGAAGCTGATATGTCGAGGTTTAGTCTGCCGCATTTTCTACTGAAATTTTTAAATTTACCTACAGTACTAGCCAAACAGCCGTTGTGGCGGTCCAATGTTCTGTTCAGTGTTTATCAACTTTTTTTTCATAATTTGACGTCACTCTATTTTGATGGTAAGAAGACCGCCACTCGTGTGATGATAAAGAATGAGAAGACCGAGAAATTGAGTTCGAGGATGATGGTGAAAGATCATTATGTCATCATGGTTGAGCCTGGCAATGAATATCTCACACATGTGACTCCCAAGACTGGACACGGAAAGCAGATTGCCAAAACTATTCACGAGTTTCTGGTGGAGAAAAATCTAACCCAGCAGCCCATTGTATGTGTTGGTTGTGATGGAGCCAATGTAAATGTAGGATCAGAAAATGGAGTCATTCATCATCTTGAAATGTTACTTGGTCACCCGCTCCATTATTTCATATGCCAGCTTCACGGAAATGAGCTGCCTTTCCGCGCAGTGTTTTATCACTATGATGGTAAACCAAGTGGTCCAGAGCATAGGCGTGGTCCCATTGGAAAGCAGATCAAGGAGTCTTTGTCTGAGCTTCCAGTTGTCGCCTTCCAGCCAGTCAGTTTCCCTGATTTCCCTGTGTTTAATGATGAAGTGGAGAAAGATCTGTCCTGGGATCAGAAATACCTGTATAGGATTTGTAAAGGAGTTATCACAGGTGTTGTTGAAGATGACTTGGCTGCTATTGAGCCAGGTCCTCCCTGTGTGTCAAGGTGGAACACCTTATAGAGTAGAATCCTCAGGCTGTATGTAGCAACATCAAGACCCAGCCATGAGTTGAAAAGAATTGTCATTACAATAATAAAGTTCAGTGCTCCAATGTGGTTTTACATCAAGATACACCCTTACGTAACACACGGCTCAAGGAACGTATTCCAGTCCCTGCTATATATGAAACACCTGAATAGTGAGGAGGAGACGATAGTGATGAAGGCTGTCCAGAGAAATGCATACTTCGCCCACACAGATCAATTTCTTCTTGGTATGTGTGCAGATGAGGACATGACTGTTAGAGAAAAAGCTGTCTCAATGATAAGAAAAATTAGAGAGGAGAATCAGCAAAAGGAAGAATGCACTGGCAGATCTGAAGAGGAGGAGGAAGATTCTGATGCTGCTGTTGACGAGAATTTGTTAAACTATACTGATGAGGAGGGTAAAGATGGAGATGGGAATGAGGATGTGCCTCCTGTAGTCATACATGAGAAAGGTGGTGACTCCGAAACTAAAGTGGCAAGCAAAAAACTGTCATTCCATGATTAACTGGAGGAATGAACTCAAGACTGAGCCTCCTTACATTGCTTCTCTGTCAAATCTACAGGTTAATGACATTCTTGAGACACCATTAGTGGTGCCCAAGTGGCCAAACAGCACTCAGGCGGTCGAGAGAGGCATAAAAGTGATGACTGAAGCTTGCACTGAAGTGACGGGATACGAATCGAGAGATGGATATATTAGGCAAAGATTATTGTCTAGGAAAATGATGCCAAGGTTCCGCACAAAAAAGAATTTCAATATGAACTTGTAATGGTTTTCTATACGGTGTACCTGTAAAATAACATGTGAATTAAATCGATGTCACCTATGTAAAATTTATCATTATCCTGGAAAACATTAAATGACACCTAATTTTTGGTATACACTAAAAGTTGACAAAAAGTCGTTCGCGACGCGGCAGGGTAAGTATGCATGAAATGGCATGAAATTTTGCACAGGTGTTTGTTACAGCCATACAAACGATGCCTGAAAAATGCAGCCTGCAACTCAAATAAAAGTGTTTTTTCCCTGCCCCCTACTGGACTATGTCTCCTATGGGAAACTCTGCAAGCTGGAGACGCGGTGCTGGGGAGGTAAGTCTCCTTCTCGACCTCGTCTAGTGACGAGCGTGACTTCGTCTTCAGTGATACGAAATGATGGATGTTGTTATATGTAGAGATGATGGGTGGTGTTATATGTAGTGATGATGGATGGTGTTATATGTAGTGATTGATGATGTTATATGTAGTGATGATGGATGTTGTTATATGTAGTGATGATGGTAGGTGTTATATGTAGTGATGATCGATGGTGTTATATGTAGTGATGATGGATGGTGTTATATGTAGTGATGATGGATGGTGTTGTATGTAGTGATGATGGATGACATTATATGTATTGATGATGGGTGGTGTTATATGTAGTGATGATGGATGGTGATATATGTAGTGATCTCAAAAAAACTCCAACCAACCCGATCAGACAGAGCCCCGATGCACACACGTAGAAAAGTAATTTCCGTCCTATGTTTTACAGCTACTTTGATCCTTAGTTTCTCGCTCATTATGGCTTACTTTTCTCTGCATTTAACCTCCATCCGTTTCACCACACAGAGGTTGAAAAGTCATATCCCAACCCACGTATTATAGCTAATTTTAGCCTTTTGCTCTCTATTATTACAGCTTACTTTTCTTTGATCTCTAACTTTTCTAGGCTGCCCCTTCTAACAAGGGACGTAGGTAGGTAGTCCATTCTAACGAGGTATGCCAAACGTACGAAATTTCACACAGTTGCCTAGCGAAAAGGCCGCCCTGAGGGTGGCGTTTCTGCTATCTTCAGTAAATATATAAAACAAAGAAGTCTGTCTGTTTGTATGTATTTCCGCATGAGAATCTTGGAAGCTACTTTACCCATCTGTAGTGATGATGGATGATGTTATATGTAGTGCTGATGGATGTTGTTATATGTAGTGATGATGGGTGGTGTTATATGTAGTGATGATCTTTATCTATATAAAACAAAGACGTCTGTCTGTTTGTCTGTGTGTCCTCACGAGAATCTCGGAAACTACTTTACAGATCTGTAGTGATGATGGATGGTGCTATATGTAGTGATGATGAATGTTTTTATATGTAGTGATGCTTGGTGGTGTTATATGTAGTGGTGATCTATATCTATATAAAACAAAGAAGTCTGTCTGTTTGTCTGTGTGTCGGGACCTGGGCAATACGTAATAAACTGACCCTAAATCTTGAGAAAACCCACTACACGATCTTTCACAGAAGAAAAATCTTACCCCCAAACTTGAACCCCGTGTACCTTGGTTATATAGTCCTCAAACGCGAACAAAATACTATATTCCTCGGAGTTATTGTTGATGGGAAACTTAACTGGAGAAACCACACACAAGCCATTCACAGTAAAATCAATAAACAGTGCGGTATCATGTATCACACTCGACAGTCACTCACTCTCACAGCAATGAAAGAAATCTATCATGATCTTGTTTACCAACACCTGATACACTGTCTCACACTATGGGGGGCCTCTGGCTCTTCAAAAACACAATCTCTGGTTACTGCACAAAAGAGAGTTGTACGGACAATGACCTACTTGAAAAAAACAGATCACACAAACGAAAAATTTGCTCTATTGAAATTTTTAAAATTCGAAGATATTAACACTTACTGCAGTGCCCTCTTTGTTTACAAATCTATCAATCACTTGCTTGACAATAATTACTTCCAGTTCCGGAATAATCAGAGATATAACTTAAGGCACCCAGAGCTACTAAGACCACACCCCATGCACTCCTCTCAGTCCCAGACCTCCACAAAATATCATGGTGTGAAGGTATGGAACAACTTACCCCAACCCATCCGAGCAATGACTACGCTCCCTTCCTTTAAATCATCTCTAAAAAAATATCTATTGTCGAAGTATTAATATTTCTTGTAACACTTATTATATTTACAGTACCTGCTTTTATTGTACCACCAAATCAGTTTTATCGGAAATTATCATGTAAATAAATTAGTAATTACCATTGCAATACACATAATTGCCAACTAGACATAATCCTGAAAGCTCTGTCCTCTTGTTCAACCTTATTACTGCACAACCCAAGTTGTACTGCTCCCCCATTATACTTATGTTTTTAAATTCCACTCTAATTAATATATATATATATATATATATATATATATATATATATATATATATATATATATATATATATATATATATGTAGGCTATATATATGTATATGTGTATATATGTATAGGTATGTGTATATGTATGTATAAATAAAAAATATATATATAAATAAATAAATAAATAAAAATAATCAATAATAAAATAAATAAATATTGAAGTGATAACCGTGGTAACATTATGAGATGTACTTATGACCACCATGCTATTGTACTATTCCAGATGATACTACATGTTACATAATACTTCCTTGAGATAAATGTATAGTATATATCAGGTGCCTCAAAGAGAGCTCAGGTTTTCAACTGGCTCAGCCATGTTAATATTGTTATTATTATCCACGCTGTATCTGTATTTTTCTGGCTAAATAAACTGTTACAATTCAATTCAATTCAACGAGAATCTCGGAAACAATTTACCGATCTGTAGTGATGATGGATGGTGTTATATGTAGTGATAATGGATGATGTTATCTATAGAATATGAAAAATATCCTTCTGTTGTCATTGGCAACATGGTTAAGAAATGTGAATACTGCGGTGCAAAAGAGTACAAATCATAACTGGACCCTATGCAGTAACAACCTGAGAATGTATGACAATATATAAATATAATGAATGAGTACCAAACTAACTCTCACCTCTCACATTCACAGACAACAACACGGAGTTTCGTGAAAAATTTCGTGCGGTTGATGGCCCTGATATATGACGATCATCCAGCTATGATACAATGATATGAGCTGTGTAAATGTCACCTAGGTTAGTGAGTTTTGAAGCAGCTAAAGAGACCGATTCGGGACCAGCACCGTCGTTCACATTCGTTGCACATGTGGAGGGCTCTATCTACTGTGGGAAGGGCTGTGGCAGCGTCTTTCCGGCATTGGCGCTTGTTTACCTCGGTTTGCAGTTGGGCTAACTTGAAAGTATTGACAACTTCTCGTGTGGTGCTCCTCCAAGCTTTACGATGTGGAGTAATCGACTCCCAGGTGAGGGGGGGGGGGGGGGGAGTCGATTTGGCACATTTTTATATTTGTCTTAAAACAATCCTTATACGTCTTCTATTGCCCCCGGCGTTACGTTTACTAGTCATTAGGTGACTGTAAGGTAGCCGCTTTGAAAGTCTACTGTCGTCCATGCCGGCAACATGGCCAGTCCAACGTAGTTGTTCATGGACAATGGTTGCCTGGATGCTCCTACAGTTGGTGTTTGGAAGAATACTGGCATTTGTTCTCTTGTCTTCCCAGCGAACTCGGAGGATGGAACGTAGACTACGTTGGTGAAAGTTTTCAAGTGCCTTGAGGTGCCTCCTGTATGTGACCCATGTCTCACTGCCATATAGCAGGGTGGGGAGAACCACTGATCGATATGCGTGCAGCTTTGTAGATCTTTCAGCTCTGTAGAGTTGAAGACACGATTTCGGAGTCTGCCAAGGGCTTGAGATGCACATCTGATCCGATGCTGAATCTCTTCATCGATGTCTGCGGTGGTGGACAGGTGGGAGCCGAGATACCGAAAGAGGGCATCATTAGAGAGGGTAGTACCGTTCAGCTGGATGGATGATGGAAGGGTATCTGAACCAGGGGCAGGTTGAAAGAGAATCTGAGTCTTACCTACATTCACCTCAAGGCCGAACTGTGCATACGCATCTGCGTAGTTGTTCAAGATCTCCTGTAGGTCGTGTTCAGGGTGGGCAACAAGGGTGAGGTCGTGTGCATACTGAAGTTCAGTAATGGAAGCTGCCGACACCTTTGTTCTTGCCTGGAGTCGTCTTATGTTGAAAAGACCCCCTTCACCCGGTACTCGATGTACGAGTAGGGGAGGCAGCCAAGAAGATTGAAAAGAGAGTTGGTGCCAGTACACATCCTTGTTTAACCCCTGTTTGGATAGGGAAGGTCTGACTGGGTGCCGTTGTGCAGGATACTGTTGTTCATGCCATCGTGGAATTGCCTCACAATGGCGATGGATTTTGGTGGGCAGCCAAAATCCAGAGGGCTTAACTGTTGACTGAGTTGAAGGCCTTGGTTAGGTCGATGAAAGCTATGTACAGGTCACGACGATATTCTCTCCTCTTTTCCTGTCAGTGGTGCCACGTGATGGTCTAAAACCACAGGAAGAAGTCTGTTGAGGAGGACCCAGGAGGAGATAATCTTGCCAGCTACGGAAAGCAGTGAGATCCTATGGTAGTTGCCACAGTCTGACCGGTCTCCCTTGTTCTTATAAACATTGATACACACACACTCACATCTCTCTCTCTATATATATATATATCATTAGCCTAATAAAGCACACGGACTTCTACGTACAAACAACATTTCAACCCGCCAGGATTCGAACCCACGTCCCACGAGCATATTACTGTGACCGAGGAACGCTAACCACTGGACCACCAGGATACTAAATATAGTCATAGACTTTGTTATATTTCACACGAAGCCTGTTCAACGAGCTTATATATATATATATATATATATATATATATATATATATATATATATATATATATATATATATATATATATATATATCTGTGTGTATATATATATATATATATATATATATATATATATATATATATATATATATATATATATATATATATATATATATATATATATATATATATATATATACAGTAAAGCCAGCTGCACATAGCCCACACTATACCATGCTGTGTGTGACAGGTTAATAGGATCAGGATTGACTTAACGTAAAAAACATTTCCATCCTAAAATTTATTTTATTCAGGGAAGAGAACCAAGTTGAGACACAAGTATACAACCGGTATATCAGCATATACACTATCTTAGGTATACTGACGCTATACCTGAACCAGCATACAATCACCTAAACTTTAGGTGTGTTTGCTTGCACAGTGTTAGTATACTTCAGGACTAGGTCCTAAAGTATACTAACGCCTTGCAAGCAAACACACCACCTGTGGTATATTAACGTTATATCAGCATACACACCACCTGAAGTATACTGACGCTGTACAAACATACACACCACTTGAATTATTCTGAAGATATACTAGCTCGTAATCCACTTGAACTGTAGTTAACACTAATGGTCATATACACCACCAGGAATATATTGACAATATACCAGCATATACACTAGTGGTATATATTTAGTGTAATGGCATATTATAATGTGTCGCGGAGTGTTAGTATTTGTCGTGGAGTGTTATTATGTCTCATGGAGTATTATTATGTGGTGTAGAGTGTTATTATGTGTCATTGAGTTTTACTATGTGTCATGGAGTGTTCTTATTTGTCGTGGAGTGTTATTATGTGTTGTATACTGTTATTTTGCGTTGAGGAGTGTTATCATGTGTCGTGGAGTGTTATTATGCGTCGTGGAGTGTTATTATGTGTCGAGGAGTGTTATGTGTCGTGGAGTGTTATTATCTGTCGTGGGGTGTTATTATGTGTTGTGGAGTGTTATTATGTGTCGTGGAGTGTTATTACGTGTTGTAGAATGTTATTATGTGTCGTGGAGTGTTATTACTTGTTGTAGAGTGGTATTATGTGTCGTGGAGTGTTATTATCTTTCGTGAACTGTTATCATGTGTCGTGGAGTGTTATTATGTGTCGAGGAGAGTTATTATGTGTCGTGGAGAGTTATTATGTGTCGAGGAGTGTTATGTGTCGTGGAGTGTTATTATCTGTCGTGGGGTGTTATTATGTGTTGTGGAGTGTTATTATGTGTCGTGGAGTGTTATTACGTGTTGTAGAATGTTATTATGTGTCGTGGAGTGTTATTACTTGTTGTAGAGTGGTATTATGTGTCGTGGAGTGTTATTATGTTTCGTGAACTGTTATCATGTGTCGTGGAGTGTTATTATGTGTTGAGGAGAGTTATTATGTGTCGTGGAGAGTTATTATGTGTCGAGGAGTGTCATTATGTGTCATGGAGTGATATGATATGTAGCGGAGTGATATTATGTGTCGTAGAGTGTTATTACGTGTCGTAGAGTGTTATTACGTGTTGTAGAGTGTTATTATGTGTCGTGGAGTGTTATTATGAGTCCTTTACTGTTATTTTGTGTCGTGGAGTGTTATTATGAGTCCTTTACTGTTATTATGTGTCGTGGAGTGTTATTATGTGTCGTGGAGTGTTATTATGTATCGTGGAGTGTTATTATGTGTCGTGGAGTGTTATTATGTGTCGTGGAGTGTTATTATGTGTCGTGGAGTGTTATTATGTATCGTGGAGTGTTATTATGTGTCGTGGAGTGTCATTATGTGTCGTGGAGATTTATTATGTGTCGTGGAGTGTTATTATGTATCGTGGAGTGTTATTATGTGTCGTGGAGTGTTATTGCGTGTTGTAGAGTGTTATTATGTGTCGTGGAGTGTTATTATGTGTCGTGGAGTAATATTATGTATCGTGGAGTGTTATTATGTGACGTGGAGTGTTATTATGTGTCGTGGAGATTTATTATGTGTCGTGGAGTGTTATTATGTGTCGTGGAGTGTTATTATGTGTAGTGGAGTGTTATTATGTGTTGTGGAGTGTTATGATGTGTAGTGGAGTATTATGATATGTAGTGGAGTGTTATTATGTGTCGTGGGGTGTTATTATATGTCGTAGAGTGTTATTACGTGTTGTAGAGTGTTATTATGTGTCGAGGAGTGTTATTATGTGTCCTTTAGTGTTATTATGTGTCGTGGAGTGTTATTATGTGTCGAGGAGTGTTATTAATACTAATAATCATGATAATAATAATAATAATAATAATAATAATAATAATGATAATAATAATAATAATAATAATAATAATAATGATAATTAACGGTTTATTGAAAGAGCTTGGCAGCCAGAAGGCTGAAAATATACAGTTACATAATTGGGGAATGGGTTTCTCTTATGGGTTGCGTTGGGCCTCCCGCACAACCCATCCCAAATGGTTGTTTAGGTAGAGATAAGCTACCCCGCCAGCCGATAGGGGTAATTTCACGCCTCAAGACCACATTTTAGTTAGTGGGCTTTAGACCTTGGTTGAGAGAAGACCTCCTGTTCCGCGGACTTACAATAGAACAGGGGCCATACAGTCCTACCAGTGCTACGAGTCTGTGTGTGCAAAATCCCCAAGATTGTTGTTAAGTCCAGTGAAAGTTAACACATCCTGTAAAGGAAGTGATCACTGGTGAGGGCCTGTTTGCTACAAGAGCACTCCAGGCCGGCCTAATAGATCTAACGATTAATTCTCCAGGTTGACAAACTCTCCCTTATAACTTACGGTACTGTGGCGCGAATGTGAGTGACTGACCTATCCATGCAAATTATAAGTCCAGTGTATGGAATTGTGCCAAATAAACGTAAGTGCAATTATCTGCCTGTATCTGTGACCCCTCTATTATTATTGTTATCAAAGGTAATGACTGATTGGTTATGACAAAGTATAACCAATAACTAAGATGGATGTTGGAAGTTAATGGAATTCATTAAATCATCATTTATCAAGTACACAACGCATTGAATGCCGGAAGCAGAGTGAAATTCTACGTAGTGATACACCATAATCTTCTGGGTGAGTAATCAGTGTGAAGGTACCAGAGTTCTACGGTAAGAAAACCACTTTCTTGCATTTAAAACCTAACAATTGGCGCCCGAACAGGGGCACAGATCGTGGATAATTGCACAATTGTATCGCCCACACCTACACCATGTCAGCTCGTGCAGCGACATTTGCCGAAGCACGTGACCTCGGGCTGGAGGGGGCTGAGGCGGTTGCATGCATGGAGAAGGCTGAGGAGAGAGAAGACAATCAATGCAAGCATGAACAACTCTTAGCCCAGCTAGACTTTCAGAAGGAAGAAAAGAAGCTAGAACGAGAAGCGAGACAAAGGGAACGGGAGTTCCAACTGGCCTTGACGGAAAGGAACCAAAATTCTTCTCCGTCAGGAACTCCCACTCAAAACGTCACTTATAGGAAATTTCCCCAGATGCCCACCTTTAAGGAAGGCGAATCCATGGAAATGTACATTTCCCGGCTTGAGCATCTCGCAGAAGCCTACGAGCTTGATGACAGCATTAAGGAATTCGAGTTCCTGAGCCTATTTGATGGGAAAGCTTTAGGGATTCTTTGACGACTAGAGCGTCCTGAAAATAAATTCCCTGACATGAAGTCTGCACTGCTGCGGTCATATGGGCTGACGACTGAGCAGGCCAGGCATCAGTTCAACAGGGCAACGTTGGAAGAAAATGAAACGGCTGCACAGTTCCGGGAACGTTTAAGGGACTATGTGACTCAGTGGATGAGTAAGGATGAAACCCCTAGTACATGAAAGGGGTTATAGACTTAATGGTGCGCACGCAGTTTGATAGGTGTTAGCCTCCTGAACTTGTGGCTCAAATCAGGGCCAATGGAGTTAAGACGTCGAAGGAAATGGCAAGCAAAGCTGACGCTCATTTCAGCGCTTTCGGGTACCACACTCGGAGGCGGTGGTCGAACAAGGAGTTTGCAGGCACCCAACAAAGTCAACAACCTCTATAGAAACAGCCACCGAACCCACCCAGGCAACAGGGAAATAACCAGCAACCACAACCGCAAGGGCAGCAACAGAAACAGCAGCATAAGCAGTACCAAGGCCACCCGAAGTACCAGGACAGTTGGCGCCCCGGTAGCAATCCACGATGGGACCGGCGGCAGCAAGCCGCCGTGGCTCAATTCGTAGGCCAAAGTGCCAGCAATAATAATCCACGAAATAACCAGCAGCAGGAAGCCGCCGATGTTCAAACTGTGGACGGGGAGTGGCCTGACTTTCCTGCTGGGCCGATCGTCGTGCAACCTGGAACAAGGGCTCATAGCGAATCAGGTCTACCCCACCACACCTCCTGACTAACTGCCGCCTCCACCGTCTCCTCGAGGGGTCACTTTACATTTCTTGTTAAGCCTGGATACGCTGGAGGAGTTACAGTGACTGCCATGCGAGATAGTGGGGCATCAGGCTGTATTGTCAGGAAGGAATTGGTGAAGCCACATCAATACACCGGAGCACAAGTAAGTGTTAAATTAGCCAATAATTACATTCAAACGGTTCCAGTGGCCAAGATTGAGGAGGACACCCACTTCTTCTCAGGTTGGGTCACTGCAGCAGTCCTGAGGGAACCTGTATACGATCTCATCATTGGAAATATCAAGGGAGCAAGAAACAGTTGTGCAGTGGATGCTGCAACCCAAACTGATGCTGCCGCTTTGACCCAAGTTAATGCTGCTGCAGTCACTCGGGGTATGGCTCAAACAAAACCTCGAGTCACCCCATTGGCTATTGCCACATCGTCTGATCTCATCAATAGTCAGGATGTCGTCCAAGAGCAAGAGCATGACAGCACGTTCACTTCAGTACACAAGAGTTTGATGGGTGGGACCATCAAGGAGACATTTGGGAATCGAACGAGGTTCATAAAGAAGAGGAACCATCTCTACCGAGAGACCGTGACGTCTCTGGGTGAAACACGACTGCAGTTCGTGGTTCCTTCCAAGTACCGCCTGGCTGTGTTCAAGCTAGGTCATTGCACTGCTCTTGGCGGCCATATGGGTAAAAAGAAGACCTTTGATCGCATCAGTGCAGCGTTCTTCTGGCCAAGGACGGGCCAGGAGATCGCTAGGCTAGTCCGCTCTTGTGATGTTTGCCAGAAAACCAGTGGTCAAGGGCGAGTCCCACCTGCACCACTACAGCCCCTTCCTCTGATCTCTGAACCCTTTGAGAGGGTGGCTGTGGATATTGTGAGGCCGATAAACCCAAGGGCGAGCGATGGGGCAAAGCATATTCTCACCTTGGTTGACTTTAGCACGAGGTGTCCCGAGGCTGTGTCTTTGAGGAACATTGAGGCCACGACTGTTGCAGAAGGCATTTTGGAAATCTTCTGTTGGGTCGGTATTCCCAAACAATTCCTCAGTGACAGGGGGGACCCAGTTTACTTCTGCCATGATGGAGGAGTTGTTGCGGCTGTTATCCGTAAAGGTGCTAAAGACAACACCCTATCACCCGATGTGCAACGGACTCTGTGAGACGTTTAATGGGACGCTGAAGAAAATGCTTAGGAGGATGGCAGCTGAACAACCTAAGGAGTGGCCGCGCTACATTGCCCCACTTCTGTTCGCGTACCGAGAGGTGCCACAGAGCTCACTCAAGGTGTCTCCCTTCGAGCTTATGTATGGCAGGTCCGTCCGGGGACCTCTACAGGTTCTTTGGGAACTGTGGGATGATGAGGAACCAGATCCGGAGGTCAAGACCACTTATACATACGTTATTGACTTAGCTGATCGTCTCCAAGAAACCTGTCAACTGGCAAAGCAAGAGCTGATAAAGGCTCAAGAGGTCCAGAAGACTTACTATAACAAGAAAGCCAAGCTTCGTTGTTTCCAACCAGGTGACCAGTGCCTGGTTCTGTTGCCTACTATGCACAATAAGTTACTGGCTCAGTGGAAAGGTCCATTTGACATTGCAGAGCGTGTCTCGGATCTGACTTACATCGTCCAAATGGGATCTCGACGAAAGAAGTTCCACATCAACATGCTGAAGAAGTACTTCCCGTCACCGATCGGGGATATAGTCTCCACTGAGGAAGACAGGGACGAGCCTTCCCAGTGTAATTCAGGGGTAACTTGTGCTGCCACAGTGATCTCTGACAGTGATGAGGAGGATGGGCCTGTCACTGCACACTCCCACCAGAGTGAGACTTTCACGGACGTTGAGGTGAACGGAAATCTATCAGCATAGGAACGAGATGCCATCGGCTCTCTGTTGCATCGCTACAAGGACATCTTCTCTGATAAGCCAGGAGTTGCCTGGGTCGACTGTCACACTATTGAACTGACCAGCCCTACACCTGTTCGGGTAAAGCCCTATCCTATACGCGTGAGACTACTGGACACTGTCAAACAAGAAATTGAGGAAATGGAAGCAGTAGGAATCATCAAGAAATCATCGTCTCCATACGGTAGTCCTATGGTAGTCGTCCGAAAAAAGGATGGGGTGTCAGGATCTGTGGGGATTATAGGAGAGTAAATGCCATTACCCAGGAGGATGCTGAACCTATGTGTGACCAGAAAACTATTTTTTCAAGAATAGCTGGTTCCAAGTTATTTACCAAACTTGACCTGACCAAGGGGTTCTTCCGAATCCCACTGGACCCGAAGAGTCGGCAGATCACAGCCTTTGGTACGCCTGGGGGCCTCTACCAGTACAGAGTCCTTCACTTTGGCCTCACAAACTCCCCTGCTATCTTCAACCGCGTTATGAGACAAGTCCTAAACGGCATCAAGGGAGTTGAGGCATTTGTGGATGATGTGTTAATCCATTCAGCAACATTTGAGGAACACCTGGAACTCTTAGAGGAGGTGGTCCGGAGGTTCCAACAAAAAAACATGACCGTGAAACCAAGCAAGTGCGATATCGGTCAGGCCGCAGTACAGTTCCTCGGACACACTGTCGGCGGAGTACGCTGCACCTGCCAGAATGAAAAGATAAAAAAGGTCCAAGATGCACCACGGCCCACAACAAAAAAACAAGTGAGGTCATTTCTGGGCTTCGTAGAGTACTACCGGAACTTCATCCCAAACTTTGCCGTGGTGGCTCTTCCTTTATCCGACCTGCTCAAGAAACATGCATCTAACAAGGTGCAATGGGGACCTGAACAAGAGGATTCTTTCAGTGCCCTCGAGAAACTGCTATGCAAGCAACCTATCCTTCAACTGGTGAGGAAGGAAGAGCCTTTCATCCTCCGGACCGATGCTTCACAGGATGGGGTTGCCGCAGTGCTACTACAAGAGGCAGACGGCGAGGTTTTTCCAGTTGCGTATCACAGTCGGAAGTTGAGACCTGCTGAGAGGAATTATAGCACGGTTGAGAAGGAACTTTTGGCAATGGTGGAAGGCATCAAGAAGTACTACTACTATCTCTACGAAGGTGAGTTTGTGTTGGAGACAGACCACATGCCGCTCACCAGTCTCCGACCAACTAAGAATGCAAATGCTCGTCTGATGCGGTGGGCACTGTTTCTCCAGCAGTTCAACTTTGTCCTCCGGTACATCAAGAGCAGTCTGAATGTGGGGGCTGACCGCCTATCTCGACTTGTGGCGGAACAAGAGCAACTGATAAATAGGTCACCTTCCCAAATGAGTATGGAGTTGGTCTAGACTCCAGTCGACTCGAGCCTCCAAGCGTCTGACGACTCGTCATATGTTATGTATTTTTCTCACACCTTTCTACACTTGAGAGCATAACACAACGCCTGTGCCACCTAAACAGTGTCTACATACCCGACACCACACAACACGTTGCTGTAATATAAATGTAGCATGCTTACGCTTAGCATGAACTATTGCTCGGGAATTGTCACCCTCGCCGCGAGGTTTTCGTCCAGCCAGAAAAACTAAAGTAAATGTTGAGGTTTTCCCTCAGTGGCGATTGGCGGCTACATTCCGTTGCAGTGTTAGTGTTACACACACACTACAGGGTGAATGTCGAATTGTGTGTCTGGGCTAGGCATTCTCTTGATTGTATACAGGTGCTAACAATTTATTCTCCAAAGAAATTTTTTTTCTTAGTAGGGGCGATTGTCATGGGTTGCGTTGGGCCTCCCGCACAGCCCATCCCAAATGTTTGTTTAGGTAGAGATAAGGTACCCGGCCTGCCGATAGGGGTCATTTCACGCCTCAAAACCACATTTTAGTTAGTGGGCTTTAGACCTTGGTTGAGAGAAGACCTCCTGCTCCGCGGACTTACAATAGAACAGGGGCCATACAGTCCTACCAGTGCTACGAGTCTGTGTGTGCAAAATCCCGAGATTGTTGTCAAGTCCAGCGAAAGTTAACACATCCTGTAAAGGAAGTGATCACTGGTGAGGGCCTGTTTGCTACAACAGCACTCCAGGCCGGCCTAATAGATCTAACGATTAATTCTCCAGGTTGACAAACTCTCCCTTATAACTTATGGTACTGTGGCGCAACTGTGAGTGACTGACCTATCCATGCAAATTATAAGTCCAGTGTATGGAATTGTGCCATATAAACGTAAGTGCAATTATCTGCCTGTATCTGTGACCCCTCTATTATTATTATTATTATCAAAGGTAATGACTGATTGGTTATGACAAAGTATAACCAATAACTTAGATGGATGTTGGACGTTAATGGAATTCATTAAATCATCATTATCACGTACACAACGCATTGAATGCCGGAAGCAGTGTGAAATTCTATGTAGTGATACACCATAATCTCCTGGGTGAGTAATCAGTGTGATGATATCTGAGTTCTACGGTAAGAAAACCACTTTCTTGCATTTAAAACCTATCAGTTTCGATTTACAAATAATATACAAATAACATAAATGATACAAATAAGATATATAATAACTAGATGGGGAAAAGCTCAAACTGCAGGGCATTTCAACAAAGTGACAATGCAAGAAGTAGTATTTACTGGGAGTGAATACACTGGTTTATTACAAGTTATTGATAATTTTTACATTGGTTGGGACTGAGCTGTTCTTATAGCGATCAGTTCGTGCACATATGGGCTGGATGCGGTTGTGGTGCCGAACAGCAATTCTCGGGCAAGGGATCTCAGGTGCTAGTAGGAGCTGGTGTCGAGGATGGTGCAGAAGATTCTTACCAAATTTGCAGATGAGGTCGTGGTGATGTTCAGTGAGAGTCGAAAGGGTCAGTGTGTTGAGCACTTCTTGATATGTGGAGTCGGAAGGGGAGAGAATAATCTTGCATGCCCTCTTTTGCACTTTTTCTAGGTGTTATCGTTGTGTGGCAATTAGGGAGGAAGATCAGGTAGGGGAGGCATAGGTGAGCTTGGGAAGTATGAATGTTGAGTAAACACTGAGGAGCTCGGGTGCAGGAACTCCGAAGGACTTGAGTCGGCGGAGGAGGTGGAGACGGAAATTGGAGGATTTGACAACTTCACTGATGTGTGGTTTCCAATTTAGTAATTTAGTTTGTTGTCTATGGTGACGCCAAGGAGCTTAGTGGAATCTACAACCTGGAGTGTGTTCGGACCTAAAGTAATGGAAAGGGGTGGGACAATGTCGGAGGAGAGGTTGATGTGCATCACCATGGTCTTGGTTTGGTTGATGGTGACATGGTTGTTGGTGGCCCAGTTTTGGAGATTGTTCAATAAATCCTGAAGGGCGGTATAGTCGGGAGCTGGAGCAGAATTGATGACGCTGATCCCAATGGTGGAGACGTCGACATATTTCCAGCGAGCAGGGGTTTCTCTTAGGGCATCATTGATAAGCATAAGGAAGCAGAGTGGTCCCAACTTGGTGCCTTGGGGGACGCCACAGGTGAGTGATTGAAAGGTGGAGACAGCCCCTCGGAAGCGTACAGCTTGGAGTCGGTCACTGAGGAAGTCTGTAAGCCATGGTATAAGACTTCTCCGAAGCCCGAGGTCAATAGCTTTGTTGATGATTAAATTGTGGTCGACTTGGTCGAATGCTTTTCTGAAATCAATGAAGGCGACAGCGACAGACGTTTTTCGTTTCTCGAGATGGCGGTATATGTAATCGAGAAAGCTGACAAGACAGTGAGTGGTGGAGGAAGTTTTCATATTGCCAAATTGCTGAGGGTCTACGACTCCTGCAATATCAGCAGAAGCCCAGTCGAACACAAAACTTTCACAGATTAGGCTGGGTATTGGGGTGATTGCAATAGGTCGTAGCTGATTTAAGGATTGTGGGCTGGTTGACTTGGGCACTGGTGATACATAAGAGGTCTTCGAATCAGCTGGGCATCTGGCTTGTCTGAGAGAAACATTGATGATGGAGAACTCCTTGAAGAGTTTCACTGGTAAATCAGTGGGAAGCTGGGGATGGTATGTCAGCAGGGAGAGTGGTTGTGTCAAGCCAGGGGAGCGTCTGGCATATGGTAGCGAAATGGTTATTTGATTGCTCAGCTGCGTCAACATTAGTGAGATGGCTAAGGAAGGGGAGGGGGTGTGTCTTATTGTTTAGTCCACAGAGTTCTTTAAGCTTGCCATACCATTGACTGATGTTGGTCTGCTTCAGGTGTTGCAATTTGGTTGGGTAGTGAGACTTCTTTGCAGTGCGTATTTCGCGGATGGCTCGGTTGCGACGGGACCTGTAGCTTATGTGGTCATTGAGATAAAAGGCTCTGTCTCTCTGTTGCATAAGTCTTTTGATCCGACGTGTGATCCAGGGCAAGTCAGCTGGGTGAGATCTGACGGACTTCTCGGGGAAGAAGTGGTGGTGAGCTTCCGTGGTGGTGTTGGTATAATTTTTCCATTTGGTTTCCACGTCATCCACGCTAAGTACTTCAGTCCAGGGATGGTGAACTATCCACTGCCCGAAGAGGCGCACTGCAATCAGTAATCGGCCTGTAGGTCTTGATGTAGGGTATCTGTACTTGAGTGGGAGTGGCAGCTGGGGACCAGAGCACTGATAAGTGTGTGCTACACCCGATAGGAGGCATTGGTTGAGGTGGTTAGTACTGGTCTGCTAAGTCAGTTAAGATAAGGTCAAGGGTATTTTGACCGTGTGTGGGGAAGTTCACAACTTGTGATAGTGATAGCTGGTCCTGGATAGCAGTGGTGTCAATTTCATTATGTGTCGTGGAGTGTTTTTATGTGTCGAGGAGTGTTATTATGTGTCATGGAGTGTTATGATATGTAGTGGAGTGTTATTATGTGTCGTGGAATGTTATTATGTGTCGTGGAGTGTTATTGCGTGTTGTAGAGTGTTATTATGTGTCGTGGAGTGTTATTATTTGTCGTGGAGTGTTATGTGTCGTGGAGTGTTATTACGTGTTGTAGAGTGTTATTATGTGTCGTGGGGTGTTATTATGTGTCGTGGAGTGTTATTATGTGTCGTGGAGAGATATTATGTGTAGAGGAGTGTTATTATGTGTCATGGAGTGTTATGATATGTAGTGGAGTGTTATTATGTGTCGTGGAGTTTTATAATGTGTCGTGGAGTGTTATGATCTGTCGCTGGCTGTCACATATGGTCATGACCACCCTGAGAAAATTGTGTTCCTCACTGGGCAGTGACTCTCCCGTGCAAGGTGTTAAAGTTTACGCTAAACTATGAAGAAAAAAAAGTCAACTTAGCAAAAAAAACAAAAGACCAACGATTATAAGGTAAAATTTTCATTGATGCTCGTTAAAATCAATAACGTTTTTTTCACAAGTTAGTTCTAGACAGGAACTAAATTTATTCATTTTATATGTACTTATTTTAACATTGTACGCTTTCTATATTAATTAACGGTTGTGTTATGTCTTAGAGAGCGAACAATGTTAACTGATAAATATGTCGATTTGGTTTCATAAAAATGTGTGTGAGAGAGAGAGAGAGTATAGTTTTTGTGTTGTGTGTGTGTGTGTGTGTGTGTGTGTGTGTGTGTGTGTGTGTGTGTGTGTGTGTGTGTGTGTGTGTGTGTGTAATAATAATAATAATAATAATAATTAACGGTTTATTGAAAGAGCTTGGCAGCCAAAAGGCTGAAAATATACAGTTACATATTTGGGGAATGGGTTGCGAATTACAAATAATATACAAGTAACATAAGTGACATAAATAAGACATATAATAACTTAGATGGGGAAAAGCTCAGACTACAGTTCATTTCAACATAGTGACAGTGTAAGGAGCAGTGTTTACTGGGAGTGAATACACTGATTTATTACAAGTTATTGATAATTTTTACAATGGTTGGGACTGGGCTGTTCTTATAGCGATCAGTTCGTGCACGTATGGGCTGGATGCGGTTGTGGTGTCGAACAGCAATTCTCGGACAAGGGATCTCAGGTGGTAGTAGGAGCCGGTGTCGGGGATGGTGTAGAAGCTTCTTACCAAATTTGCAGATGAGGTCGTGGTGATGGTCAGTGAGAGTCGAAAGGGTCAGTGTGTTGAGCACTTCTTGATATGTGGAGTAGGAAGGGGAGAGAATAATCTTGCATGCCCTCTTTTGCACTTTTTCTAGGTGTTTACGTTGTGTGGCATAACAGTAGGGAGGAAGACCAGGTGGGGGAGGCATAGGTGAGCTTGGGAAGTATGAATGTTGTGTAAACACTGAGGAGCTCGTGTGCAGGAACTCCGAGGGACTTGAGTCGGCGGAGGAGGTGGAGACGGAAACTGGAGGATTTGACAACTTCACTGACGTGTGGTTTCCAATTTAGTTTGTTGTCTATGGTGACGCCGAGGAGCTTCGTGGAATCTACAACCTGGAGTGTGTTCGGACCTAGAGTAATGGAAGGAGGTGGGACAATGTCGGAGGAGAGGTTGATGTGCATAACCATGGTCTTGGTATGGTTGATGGTGACATGGTTGTTGGTGGCCCAGTTTTGGAGACTGTTCAATAAATCCTGAAGGGCGGTATAGTTGGGAGCAGAATTGTTGACGCTGATCTCAATGGTGGAGTCGTCGACATATTTCCAGCGAGCAGGGGTTTCTCTTAGGGCATCATTGATGAGCATAAGGAAGCAGAGTGGTCCCATCTTGGTGCCTTGGGGGACGCCACAGGTGAGTGACTGAAAGGTGGAGACAGCCCCTCGGAAGCGTACAGCTTGGCGTCGGTCACTGAGGAAGTCTGTAAGCCATGGTATGAGACTTCTCCGAAGCCCGAGGTCAATAGCTTTGTTGATGATTATATTGTGGTCGACTAGGTCGAACGCTTTAGTGAAATCAATGAAGGCGACAGCTACAGACGTTTTTCGTTTCTCGAGATGGCGGTATATGTAATCGAGAAAGCTGACAAGACAGTGGGTGGTGGAGGAAGTTTTCATGTTGCCAAATTGCTGAGGGTCTACGACTCCTGCAATATCAGCATAAGCCCAGTCGAACACAAAACTTTCACAGATTAGGCTGGGTATTGGGGTGATTGCAATAGGTCGTAGCTGATTTAAGGATTGTGGGCTGGTTGACTTGGGCACTGGTGATACATAAGAGGTCTTCCAGTCAGCTGGGCATCTGGCTTGACTGAGAGAAGCATTGATGATGGAGCAGAGGGGAGAACTCCTTGAAGAGTTTCATTGGTAAGTCAATGGGGGTGGTAGAGCGTTTTAATTTTAGTTTGTCCAGGCGTTTTGCTACGTCAAATTCTTCTACTAAGTCAGTGGGAAGCTGGGGATGGTATGTCAGCAGGGAGAGTGGTTGTGTCAAGCTGTGGGAGCGTCTGGCATATGGTAGCGAAATGGTTATTTGTTTGCTCAGCTGCGTCAACATTAGTGAGATGGCTAAGGAAGGGGAGGGGTTGTGTCTTATTGTTTAGTCCACAGAGTTCTTTAAGCTTACCATACCATTGACTGATGTTGGTCTGCTTCAGGTGTTGTAATTTGGTTGGTGTGTGTGTGTGTGTGTGTGTTTGTAATAATAATAATAATAATTAACGGTTTATTGAAAAAGTGCTGCAGCCCAAAGGCTGAAAATATACATTAGACAAAAATTACTTATTACATACAAAGACATGGGGTGGATGGGTCGTTTTAACAAAAGCTTTCATTACTGTAAGGAGAAGGAACATGAAATGAACATACAAACTTTTATAGTTTGCAGCTGATGGCCTGGACTGGTCTCTTGCTCTACTGTGTGAGGTCACAAAGGCCTCGTGGTCCAGTAACTCGTCCGTAGGTGTTGATATGAAGGACCTCACGAGGTCACGGAGACACCGTGTGGTGTGGTGTTCACGTGGTGCAGTAACTCATCCGTAGGTGTTGATATGAAGGACCTCACATGGTCATCGGACACCAGGTGGTGTGGAGTGGGGTCACAGTACCTCACACTCTGCTAGGTGGTGTTGTGCTATCTCGTAGTCATGTGTGAAGTCGACCCACTGTTGTTCTCATGGTGGACTGATTAGCACCTCTTGGTCAGAAGATGGTAGTCATTATCCAGTGGTGCTTATCTCAGTGGTGGGTCACTGCTCTCACTGGTACTGTCTAGAGCTGAATACACTTGATTAGACACTGTTCATTGCTGTTCAGCACTGATTCCACTTCTTTCCAAAACGAAATTGTCACTTTTGATTATGTTGATATCCGGTGCTGAGAATGGGTCGGGGAGAGGGATTTAAGGAATGGGACCGAACATGGTCAAGGGGGGCCACTGCGCAGCAGCGCCTGGTAGATCTTGACCTTCCGGTGGTGTACAGTGGAGTGCCATGGTCTGTAGTGGAGCGTCATCATGTGTGTGTGTGTGTGTGTGTGTGTGTGTGTGTGTGTGTGTGTGAGTGTGTGTGTGTATGTGTGAGTGTGTGTGTGTGTGTGTGTGTGTGTGTGTGTGTGTGTGTGTATGTGTGTGTGTGTGTGTGTGTGTGTTGTG
Organism: Homarus gammarus; assembly: GCA_958450375.1. Classification (NCBI taxonomy): domain Eukaryota; kingdom Metazoa; phylum Arthropoda; class Malacostraca; order Decapoda; family Nephropidae; genus Homarus; species Homarus gammarus. The sequence continues at coordinate 851,064 of CAUDMG010003670.1, read as the reverse complement.
GTTTTAGACCAACACCTGGCACCACTGACATGATTTTTGCTGCCTGCCAGATACAGTAAAAATGCAGAGAAAAGCGTCGTGACCTGTACATGGCTTTCATCGACCTAACCAAGGCCTTCAACTCGGTCAACACGGAAGCCCTCTGGTGGACCCTCAGCCGTTTTGGCTGCCCATCAAAATTCATCGCCATTGTGAGGCAACTCCACGATGGCATGAACGGCAGTGTCCTGCACAACGCCACGCAGTCAGAGTTCTTCCCCAACCAAACAGGGGTGTACTGGCACCAACTCTCTTTTCCGTTTTCTTGGCTGCTTTCCTTACTCGTGCCAGTGCCAATTTAGCCAGCGGGGTGAACATCGAGTACCAGGAAAAAGGGGGGTCTTTTCAACATAAGACGACTCCAGGCAAGAACAAAGGTGTCGGCAGCTTCCATTACTGAACTTCAGTATGCACACGACCTCACCCTTGTTGCCCACACTGAACACGACCTACAGGAGATCCTGAACAACTACGCAGAAGCGTATGCACAGTTCGGCCTTGAGGTGAATGTAGGTAAGACTCAGATTCTCTTTCAACCTGCCCTTGGTTCAGACACACCTCCACCATCCATCCAGCTTAACGGTACTACCATCTCTAATGTTGCCCACTTTCGGCATCTCGGCTCCCACCTGTCCACCACCGCAAACATGTGAAAAGATTCAGCATCAGATCAGATGTGCATCACAAGCCTTGGGCTGACTCCGAAATCGTGTCTTCAGCTGTAGGGAGCGGAAATTATCCACAAATCTGCACGTTTATCGAGCAGTGGTACTCCCCACTCTACTAAATGTCAGTGAGACGTGGGTCATACTCGATTCCGAGTGACAGCAAAGCAGTAGTAGTGTGTGTGTGTGCGTGTATATGTGTGTGTGTGTAATAATAATAATAATAATAATAATAATTAACGGTTTATTGAAAGAGCTTGGCAGCCAGAAGGCTGAAAATATACAGTTACATATTTGGGGAATGGGTTACGAATTACAAATAATATACAAGTAACATAAGTGACACAAATAAGACATATAATAACTTAGATGGGGAAAAACTCAAACTACAGTTCATTTCAACATAGTGACAGTGTTACAGTATTACAAGTTATTGATAATTTTTACAATGGTTGGGACTGGGCTGTTCTTATAGCGATCAGTTCGTGCACGTATGGGCTGGATGCGGTTGTGGTGTCGAACAGCAATTCTCGGACAAGGGACCTCGGGTGGTAGTAGGAGCCGGTGTCGGGGATGGTGTAGAAACTTCTTACCAAATTTGCAGATGAGGTCGTGGTGATGGTCAGTGAGAGTCGAAAGGGTCAGTGTGTTGAGCCCTTCTTGATATGTGGAGTAGGAGGGGGAGAGAATAATCTTGCATGCCCTCTTTTGCACTTTTTCTAGGTGTTTACGTTGTGTGGCATTTAGGGAGGAAGACCAGGTGGGGGAGGCATAGGTGAGCTTGGGAAGTATGAATGTTGTGTAAACACTGAGGAGCTCGTGTGCAGGAACTCCGAGGGACTTGAGTCGGCGGAGGAGGTGGAGACGGAAACTGGAGGATTTGACAACTTCATTGACGTGTAGTTTCCAATTTAGTTTGTTGTCTATGGTGACGCCGAGGAGCTTCGTGGAATCTACAACCTGGAGTGTGTTCGGACCTAGAGTAATGGAAGGAGGTGGGACAATGTCGGAGGAGAGGTTGATGTGCATAACCATGGTCTTGGTATGGTTGATGGTGACATGGTTGTTGGTAGCCCAGTTTTGGAGACTGTTCAATAAATCCTGAAGGGCGGTATAGTTGGGAGCAGAATTGTTGACGCTGATCCCAATGGTGGAGTCGTCGACATATTTCCAGCGAGCAGGGGTTTCTCTTAGGGCATCATTGATGAGCATAAGGAAGCAGAGTGGTCCCATCTTGGTGCCTTGGGGGACGCCACAGGTGAGTGACTGAAAGGTGGAGACAGCCCCTCGGAAGCGTACAGCTTGGCGTCGGTCACTGAGGAAGTCTGTAAGCCATGGTATGAGGCTTCTTCGAAGCCCGAGGTCAATAGCTTTGTTGATGATTATATTGTGGTCGACTAGGTCGAACGCTTTGGTGAAATCAATGAAGGCGACAGCTACAGACGTTTTTCGTTTCTCGAGATGGCGGTATATGTAATCGAGAAAGCTGACAAGACAGTGAGTGGTGGAGGAAGTTTTCATGTTGCCAAATTGCTGAGGGTCTACGACTCCTGCAATATCAGCATAAGCCCAGTCGAACACAAAATTTCATAGATTAGGCTGGGTATTGGGGTGATTGCAATAGGTCGTAGCTGATTTAAGGATTGTGGGCTGGTTAACTTGGGCACTGGTGATACATAAGAGGTCTTCCAGTCAGCTGTGTGTGTGTGTGTCTGTGTGTGTGTGTGTGTGTGTGTGAGTATTCAGGTTTTTCTGTACCAGCTCTGAAGTGGCCAAGAGCTAAAAGCTTCTGTGTGTCAATGTCTATCCATTTTTTCTCTCTTTTTAGTGGAAACCTTTTGTGCTTCTATATTCAGAAAGAATTTCACACACACACACACACACACACTGATCGCTGTAAGAATAGCCCAGTCACAACCATTGTAAAAAGTATCAATAAATTGTAATCAACCAGTGTATTCACTCCTAGTCAATCTTACTTTTTGCGCTGTTACTATGTTGAAATGCTCTGTAGTTTGAGCTTCTCCCCACCTATTTATTATATATCATATTTGTATCACTTATGTTACTTGTATATTATTTGTAAATCAACAGACCCATTCCCCAATTATGTGACTGTATATTTTCAACTTTCCGGTTGCCATGCTCTTTCAATAAACCGTTAATAATTATTATTAATTATTACACACACAGACGCACACACTATGACGCTCCACTACAGACTATGGCGCTCCACTATACACCACAACACCCAGGAAGGCAGTAGAGGCGTACGTGACAATGGGGTCTATTTCTTTATAGCACGAGTTTGGTCAGCGAGTCTTGTGGACTGGAGGCAGCGGGGTTCGATAAATACGCGCAATGGTAATCTCGCTCGCACGCACCTCTCTCTCTCTCTCTCATTATGTGTCTGGATGCCTCTCTGTCTGTCTGCCTGCCTATCTATCTGTCTTTGTCTACTTGTCTGCCTGTTAGTTTGTTTGCCTCTCTGTCACGTGTTTTCATTCATGTGTATGTTAATTTTTACTATAATTAGTGGACATATGACTGATACTCAGTCTTGTTAATGTTGCCCTGTGTTAGGGGAAGGGGGAGGGGTGTGGTGTTGTAAATGAGCCACAATAACAGCAATAGGTGGTCATCCGACATAAGAAAAAAAGTTTTCACCGGTGTATTATAATTTTTTTTATTATGGTGGATAAAACCATTTAGCCTAAGTTATTATTGAAAGTTGCCTTATTTTGTATGTATATATATTATATATATATATGTATATATAATCAACGACCTCACCAGCAAGGAATCGAACCCTTGACCTACTGGGTGTGACTAGGGAACGCTTACCGGCTAGGCCACAAGGACACTAAAAGCAGTTCTAGACTCTATTATATTTCACACAAAGCCTGTTCATCGAGCTGATGGCGCCGTGAACCTCATTGGGAAACTGCCCGTGCCTCGTATGTGGTGTCAGTAGCAGTTTCCCAATGAGGTTCACGGCGCCATCAGCTCGATGAACAGGCTTTGTGTGAAATATAACAGAGTCTAGAACTGGTTTTAGTGTCCTTGTGGCCTAGCCGGTAAGCGTTCCCTAGTCACACCCAGTAGGTCGAGGGTTCGATTCCTTGCTGGTGAGGTCGTTGATTATATGTTCAAAGTCCGCGTGTTAAATGGACTAAAAATGAAGTATATATATATATACATATATATATATATATATATTTATATATATATATATATGAACACAAGTGAAACAATACCATTATTCCATTTATCTTGCACTTTTTTTCGTTTAATATTCATTATGAATGATAGTAATTTATCACCCTCTTTTTTATGATAATAATTGATACTCATTGATTACCTCTGCTTTTCTCAGTTCTGTGAAACAACGGACATTTCTGGATGATCTTCAGTTACCTCTCATCCATCACTTTACTCAGATCTTGTAGGTAAGTACAATAAAATCCTTTCCTCTTTTTAGAATAAGATCGTGAGTGGAAAACTAGTGTGACTGGAGAAGCTGCTTGATAAGTATTGTGGTAGGATATATGACTTTACTCCTGTGCTAAAACCGCTTCTAGGAATGGTGTGGTCAAGTGACGCGCCAGGTGTGACCCCAGCTTGGACAGTTGTATATATGTTTGTTGTTCCTTTTGCCTTCATAAAAGTATGTTGCAGTTATTTTCTCCCCAAACTATTTCAGTTTATTCATATCTAATATCATGATCTTATATTGAAGTGCACTTAACCTTTGGCATACGGCCGTCTTTTTTGACTGTTTAATGGACCGAATGATGTCCCATGAGAGTTTTAATTATTTACAACAATGTACTCATGAATTTTGTGTCTCATTATATAATCACATGCTGTTAGTGAAGAAATCTTATTACTTCTAGTTATTTTTTTTTATCTAAAGACTCCCTTGGGTCCCCTCTTTGAAAAAAAAAATTGATCCGCTTATTGTATTTAGAGGAGTAATGACCCGTGTTGTCAAAGGAAGACAAAGACCTCAGTGTGAAGACCTAGAGGTAACAGTAGACCGGTTGTCGGCTGGTTGTCGGAGTGGAACACACCACTCCTCGGGATGAAGCACCACTTGATATAATAGACACACAAGTAGAAGCAATGTAGCCGGGTTGTCGTTGCACCCTAGATACGCCCTTCTTATGACAATTAACGGTAGAATATTCCAAATTGTTTTCTCTGTCAGGGTAATTGGCTATTACTCTCTTCGTGATCACAACCTCGGGTGAATCGAGTATGCCGTGATATTTGTTTATATTCCCCAAACCGTTTAGTCATCTTTGTTTATTTTATCTAAACCGCTGAGTTACCTTTGCTGCAATAGATAACTTGTGCCCTTGGAAAACTGTATGACTAACTGGCCATGACCTTCACATATCGTCATCCAAACGACCTACGACCTAAATCGATGATATTTGACCTTTTAAAACTATCACTCATCTTTACCACGGTGATTTGATGCTCAATGATGCTTACGACCTTTGAGTAATTATACATGACCGATGACCTATTCCTTGCAGTAATATCACAAAGCGTTCTCTTCATGAGGTAACGAGATATACTGTGAGGGACAGGGAGGAAGGGAAGATCTTACATGAGGAAAGACAAAGGTATGAGTATGTGTGATGAACAGACAAGGGAAAAAGGGGAGGGAATGAAACAATGAGGGAAAGAGGGGAAGGGTGTAAAGGAAGAGAAGGAAAGGCTAACGAACTAAGAAGTGGAAAGGAACCAAGTTGATGGAGGAGACATGAGGAGAAAGGAGTAAGAGGAGGAGGAGGAGGAGAAAAAATAATTAAAAGATAAAGAGGGAGGGAATAAAGGGAGCAGCATTTTAATGGAAGAGACAAATGAAAAGGAATACTTTATATGAGATAGACTGCCAGAGACGAACAGGGGTGACTGATGAATAAAAACAGGGAAAAAAGACGAAGAAGAAGATGATGAAACACCTAAGAAGAGGAAGAAAATTACACAGAGAGGGGGGAAAGAAGAATTATGGAGATGGACAAAGAAGAAAAAGATTATTTATAAGAACAAAATTAAAGGAAGTTTGAAGGCGATAAACTATGTACACACACACACACACACACACACACACACACACACACACACACACACACACACACGCATACACACACACACACACACACGATTATAATACTCTCTCCTATCTTCTCCAGGGTAACAATCAAGCAAAACAGAAAGGGAGGCGTAAGAGTGTCAATATATTTGGTGGTTTTCTGTTTTGAGTTTCCTGAGGATGATGAATCAACTCCTTCTGTACGATTACTAAAACCAGCTAAACGTGGTTATATGGTCATTAGAGTACGACAATTTAATCTCTTGAGTACGACTACCCGAACTCTTGAGTACGACGAAGTAAATCCCTTGAGTACAGCCACTAAAACCTTTGAGTACGACCAACTAAACCCTTGAGTTTGGTTAATTTAACACTTGAGTACGACAAAATAAACCCGAAATTACGGCTTCTTAAAATCCTGAGTACGTCGTTCTCAACCCTCGATTACGATCACTTAAACCTCCAGTGCGACCATATTAACCCTCGAGTACGACCACATAAACCCTTGAATACGACCATCTAACCCCTTGAGTATGACCACCTAAGCCTTTGACTAAATTCCTGAACCTTGTATGCAAGATTGTTCAACCCCATAGTTTCCAAAATTATGATGAACAATCATTTGAGAAAGTCACACGTTCTATAGGCTTTTCCTGTCGACGAAACACTATGAAAAAAATAATCTCTAAACCTCAGGATTTATTACCTAATTTACACATTTTCCGTATATTCGACGTTAAATTCTCAGGAAAAATTTCAGCGTCTCTCCTGCTCATTGTTATTGTGTTACAGCTTATATGAGGTAATTCGATACGACGGCATATTAACGATTAGGGGCAAATTTAATTAATAGCTTTTGTGCATTCGTGGCCAGGGTTATGGAATACAAATCTGGCTATTAGTAAAGTGAACACTACTGACACTAATGACGGGTGCAAACTTGGTAGCTGGAATGTATTAAATGTTGTGATATTTACCAAAAATACACTATAGATCCATTCTGGTGGAATATTCACATGATTCTCTGGACTCTTTCCTACAGCTGTTTGCATACCGATGGTGTGGTCTCCTTTACTCCCTAACTGTTCATATTTGTATGTAAATTGAAAGTTCATTTGTTTCTAGTGTATATCTAACTGTACGTGTTTGAGTATTTACTCTTAACTTTTCATGTATAAATTCTCTTTCCATCTGTATAGAATATATGAGACATACTGTACATACTGTAGATCATCCTAAATCCAGGAATTAACTTAGAGGATAATACTACATGTAAACCAGAACCCTTGAATATTCCTCCGATGACCCACGTCCCGACATAGAAGGTGGTAGACGAAGGTTCCTTGAACCACAAGATGATATGGTAGTAGGGTGTGTCATAGGAGGGAAGATCAGCTAAAACTAATGGCCCATCACTTTTTTGGTAGATTTTAGTGTATATAAACAGAAAATAATTTCAGTTTCAATATTTTGCAACCTTTTGCTAGGTAAATTTTAGCGTGAAATTTATCGAAAATCTAACGTACAGCTGCATTAGTGCATAACAATTAAATAGTGAACATTACTTTCTGACTTCATTCTTTTACAACCCAACTAACAATATTTTTTTCTGTTTCAGATTCTGATGCATTTATAAGTTGATAATATTTGCGATGGCTGCTTGTGTCAGGACGAGGAACCAAAAATCCAGCCATCTCAGTCACTATCTTGGGTCTGGGAGAGAGCTCCTGAAGTCGGAGTTGCCTACATTGAGAGATGCGTTGAGATACGGTGTTTTAATCAGGCAAATCAGTGAAAAGAACCAAAGAACTTACACAAACAAAGACATTGCCAGTGATATGACCAAAGCTGTCTTGGCACAGTACACTCTGGCTAACGCTCAGTTCAAGCCTCCAGTCATAACAAGTCAGAAGAAGATTAGTGAGAGACTGCTAGCCAGTTGGGAAAAGGCAAGAGATATCTCTCTTGGGAGAGGAAAACTTGCAGTTAAGGACAGCTTTGCCAAGCAACTGGACCAGTTATTTGACATAATTACTTGCAAGTGCCCAATTGTTCTCTGTCCTGAGTTTGGATGCGATCGTGACTGTAAATCCGAGGCCCACATCTCCTGTATTTGCAAGCGTGAACTGAAGATTCCTGTGATCGAACTGGGATTTGTCAAAGCACAGAGAGAGAAGACTGGCAGTATAGGGGCTCTCATGATTTCTAGCCAAGATATTCCGGAGTCCAAGAGACAGGAGGCTGCCACAGAGAGACAGAAGAGGAGAAGATTGCCGAGGAAAAGAGACTTGAGAAGGCCCAGGGTGAGGTAGAAAAGGCCGATGATTGGAGTCAAGCTGATTCAGAGTTTAATGACTTCCCCATGGCTGATCCGAGTGCTGACCAGGAGAATGGTGACTTTGTCCCTAACCCAGAAAATAATGATCCCAAACCTTCCAGGCATAAGATTCGAAATAGGAAAGATATCCCGAGCATAGCTCTGGCCAGCATGCGACACCACACTGGTCTCAGAGAAACTGCAGAGATAGCAACAGCTGCCTGGATTGACGGTGGTTTGATAACACCTGATGATGTTCACCTGGTGATAGATCATAACAAAGTAATGAGAGCTCAGGAGAAACTTGTCAGTAACCTAGAAGAGGAGTTTGATAAGGGGATAAGAGAAAATGGAATCAATTGTTTGTTCTTTGATGGGAGAAGGGATGACACTAAAGTGTTCATGAAAGTTGGAGATTCTGACAAGTTGTTCCCTGCCATGGTGAAGGAGGAACACTACTCCTGCTGCAGTGAACCAGGAGGGAAGTATGTGTGGCATTTCACTCCAGAGAAAGATGACATCAGGAAACCAGCTGAGATAGTGGCAGATAACATTGTGAACTGGCTCAGAGAGAGGAACGTAGACCAGACCCTGCAGGCCATTGGAGGGGACAGCACCAACACGAACACAGAGTGGCAAGGGGGGGTCATACAGTGGATAGAGCGGAAGATTGGGAGGAAGCTGGTCTGGATTGTTTGTGACCTCCACACCAACGAGTTGCCACTCAGACATCTGATCCAGGAGCTGGATGGCAAGACTCTTTCAAACAACAGATGGTCTGGTCCTCTTGGCAAGATGCTGGACTCTGCTACTGAGTTAGAAATAAATCCGAGCTTTGAAAAAATCACAGTTGGGCCTCCACTCGTTGAGCTTGCACATACTGTCATTGACGACCTGAGTACTGACCAGTACTATGGTTACATGATTTGCAGTGCCATCAAAACTGGGGTCATGCCTGATAGACTTGCTTACCTGCAGATAGGTCCAGTCTCACATTCTAGGTGGCTCACAACGGCTCTCAGGTTCTGCAGAATTTGGGTCGCTCATCATAAACTGAAAGGGAACCAGCTTCACAACCTGAGACTTATTGTCCAATTCATCGTGAGTGTCTACTTGCCAAATTGGTTCAACACCAAGGTCAAGTCATCGTTCTCCGAAGGTCCGAGGCATGTTCTCTTCCAGCTTGAGCTCCTGAGGAGTCAGCCAAGGAAGGTTGTTCAGGTTGTGGAGCAGACTGTGAGGAGATCTTCCTGGTATGCTCATCCCGAGGCAGTTCTGCAGACAATGCTCTGCAGTAAGGATGAGGAGGAGAGAAGAGTGGCAGTCAAAAAGATCTTGGATATGAGACTTATGAGAGGATCTGGGCATGACGAATCAGTTGGTGACGATTCCTTCAGGGTCAGGAAGACTCCTGAAGTCAATCTAGGTGCCAAGACCCTCACTGATCTCATAGATCTGGATAACATCCAGGCTGGCAGTGAGCCCCCTCTTACCTGCAGCCTCACCAATGTTCAAGTCAGAGCTTTCCTGGACAACCCCATGCATGTCCCTGCCTGGCCCTCGCACACCCAGAGTATAGAGCGTTGTGTACAGCAAGTGAGCGAGGCCAGCAGTCACGTGTACAGCCAGGAGAGGAGGGAAGGCTACATCCGAGCTCAGGTGGTCAGCAGGGAGGTGATGAGTAGAAACAGAAGCAAGAAAGACATGTTCTCTATGGTGTGCAGCAACACCGGGTCGTAGTAGTAAAACCGGTTTTTGTATTTGATGATTTTGTTTTCTAAAGGAATATTAAATTTAATATATGTGTCAAGATCATTCGTTTCACTATTCTGGATCATTTTCATCCTAATAAATTAACCTGATACATTTACTTTACTTTAAATAAGCTATTTAGTGGTGTTGGTAAAAGGGTGGGAATACTGAATTTTCATAAGATTTCAAGTTAAAATTTACCTAACAAAAAATGAAAACTTTTCAAATCTGAAGATATCACATGATTCTGCACATAGAACTACATCATTAATACCATGGGCCGATTTTTCAAACTCAAAAAAAAAAAAATCGCCTCCGTATGACACACCCTAATATGGTAGGAACCCTCCCAAAGACACACGATTCAACTTTGGTGGCTTGTGTGTTGCTGGGTAAAGAATTCCACTTACATCAGCGCTGTAGATATATTTCTGGAGGCTGTAATCTTGGTACAGCTTCCGTAGCTTTGCATCAAAACCCTGAAACACTCTCGACATCAGCACTCTTGCTCTTGCCGATAACCCTACAGTTCCTCATGTTGTAACGCCGTCTAAATTTCTCCGGACGTTCCTTTTGGGTCTGAAACCTCTCCACGGTCAAAAGTGGAGACTTTGAATCCTTGGCTGCTTAGAACAGGCGTGAACTACCTCGTCTTTTTTCGTCTTCCGCCTTCCCAACCAACCCAATTATTTCGTAGCACTGTTTTAGGCATGTTTTTGTCACTAGCACGACACTCCATAACACAACGCCTATTTTTTTCTGGGTCACACTAGTGTTTTTGTGAATGTTGCAGGAAATGTGTGTGATATTTTGAAGTGAAAATGTTTTAATAGTGTTAGAGTTCCTCCACAAAAACATCAATTAGCTCGGGGCAGCTCGGTGAACTGTTGAAGTAGAATCGATGCTGTAGGTGTGGGATTAAAGCTTTAGACGTGGGATTAACGCTTCAGGTTTAGGATCAACGCTTCAGGTGTAGGGACAACGCTTTAGGTCTAGGATAAGCGATTCAGGTCTAGGATCAACGCTTCAGGTCTAGGATCAACGCTTCAGGTCTAGGATCAACGCTTCTGGTCTAGGATAAACGCTTCAGGTCTAGGATAAACGCTTTAGGTGTAGGATCAACCCTACAGGTGCGGGATAAACAGGCAAAATGTAGGTTTAACATGAAGACCAGCCAGGCGTGCTCGTGTATGTCAGGTCGATCACCTGGTCACGTCTCACTTACCTGAATATACCTAACTTCCTTGTTCTTAGTGTACAATGCATTGTATACTATGTCTTCGGAATGCAAAAGGATAGTTTGACCGACACTGAGCGTAACCGTTTTCCATTCCCGAACCGTAAAGTTAGGCGAACCAACATTCCAACTCAAAGAGAACGCTATATCCACAGGGCGGCTGCACCACTATAATACTAATACTTATTATTATTTTAATTATAATAATATTTACAGTAATATCTGCGCTAGTGACGATATTACAGGTAGTAAAAATTATATTAGTCATAATAATGATAATGACAATAATATTGATAACAAAAATAATACTATTACTACAGTACTACTAATAAAATTAACGCCAGCAATGATAACGACGTTCATGATGTCAGTAACGATGATGACTACCATGAACATCATGAAAATAAAGCAATACATTTTGAGTTACATTTTGAAACAAAGCAAACATGAAGAGAATCATCAGTAAGCCACGAGCTTTTGTTGTCGGCACACAGACTATATGACAGTTTTTATTTCTGTTTATTTTTCCACCGCTCAACATTATAAAGTCATTAGTAAACTTGGTGTGTGTGTGGGGGTTAATAATCCCCGGCTGGATGCATTATTCATGTGTATTAAGTGTAAGCCTCACAACACAACACTTTTTCAACATACTCGTATGTCACCCCGCTGCTGTCTGGAGGAGCAGCCGGAAATTGAGGAACATTAAGGTGAGAGTAAATTATACCTGCCTCTACCTGGGGGAGACGCTACCACCTTTATTATCCCTCAAGTGACACCACTCGTTTATTCGGACTTTAACTCTCCCTTTTCCTGAATGTTAATTATTCGTTTATCCAAACTCTACCTCCAGTCTCTCCCTCCCTACGTCGCCTTTAAACCTTTTTTTCCACTCTAAACTTTCCACCTAGCAAGTATTTCTTCCACTGAATCATTATCTCCTCCTTTGTTTCCCCTTGACATTCGCAGCATCTTTCTCTCTCTCCCTTTCCTTATTACACTTTTCTTCTGTGTCGTTACTCTCGTCTCCCTTCTTTAAGTCTGTCTACTTATTAACATTATTCTATTGTTCCTTCTCTTAGTTATCTCTCATTATCTCTGGTTTGTTTCTCTACTCTATCCATCTGTGCCTCGCTTCTCTTTTCTCTAATCTTATTAATATCTCTCTCTCTCTCTCTCTCTCTCTCTCTCTCTCTCTCTCTCTCTCTCTCTCTCTCTCTCTCTCTCTCTTTGATTTCCTAAACCTCCACCCGGTCCGTCCTCTTCATCTTCCACTCCCCTCTCACTCTTCTCCCCTCCTCCATCTGCCTCTCATTCGTTCTTCCTCCTCCCTCTTACTTCTTTTCCTTAACGCTCTCATCTCCCTCATCCCCTCTCTTCTATCTCTCTCTCATCCCTTCTCCTTCACCCTCTCATCCCCCTCACCTTACTCTCATCCTCTCTCACTCTCTCCACTTCAACCCTCCCCCCTCCCCCCCCCCCTGCGTGATAATTACAGGACACAGCGTCACTAATGGTCCAGCAAGTGATGTTTACTTTATAGGTAAAGGAAAATTGACATGAAAGTCGACGTTAATTAAGGTAGTACAGTAGTTACCTGTCTTCCCTCCTCTTCCTCCTCCTCCTCCTCCTCCTCCTCCTCCTCCTCCTCTACTACCTCTCTCATCCTCTTACACTCCTTCTCTCTTTCATGTTCTTTGTTATTATTATTATCATCTTTTTTATTATTGTCATGCATGATTTTTTTCTACTAGATTTTCGTCTTTTCTGCTCGACCATGTGTTATTTGTTACTGATCGACCGTGTATTGTCTGTTTCTGCTCGACCATGTGTTGTCTGTTCTGCTCGACCATGTGTTGTCTGTTCTGCTCGACCATGTCTTGTCCTTTCTGCTCGACCATGTGTTATCTATTACTGATCGACCATGTGTTGTCTGTTTCTGCTCGACCATGTGTTATTTGTTACTGATCGACCATGTGTTGTCTTTTCTGCTCGACCATGTGTTATTTGTTACTGATCGACCATGTGTTGTCTGTTTCTGCTCGACCATGTGTTGTCTGTTCTGCTCGACCATGTGTTATTTGTTACTGATCGACCATATGTTGTCTTTTCTGCTCGACCATGTGTTATTTGTTCCTGATCGACCATGTGTTGTCTGTTCTGCTCGACCATGTGTTATCTGTTACTGATCGACCATGTGTTGTCTTTTCTGCTCGACCATGTGTTATTTGTTACTGATCGACCATGTGTTGTCTGTTCTGCTTGACCACGTGCTACTTGTTTCTGCTCGACCATGTTTTGTCTGTTCTGCTCGACCATGTGTTGTCTGTTCTGCTCGACCATGTGTTATCTATTACTGATCGACCGTGTGTTATCTGTTTCTGCTCGACCATGTGTTGTCTGTTCTGCTCGACCATGTGTTATTTGTTACTGATCGACCATATGTTGTCTTTTCTGCTCGACCATGTGATATTTGTTACTGATCGACCATGTGTTGTCTTTTCTGCTCGACCATGTGTTATTTGTTCCTGATCGACCATGTGTTGTCTGTTCTGCTCGACCATGTGTTATCCTTTACTGCTCGACCATGTGTTGTCTGTTCTGCTCGACCATGTGTTATCTATTACTGATCGACCATGTGTTGTCTGTTTCTGCTCGACCATGTGTTATTTGTTACTGATCGACCATGTGTTGTCTGTTCTGCTCGACCATGTGTTATATATTACTGATCGACCATGTGTTGTCTGCTCTGCTCGACCATGTGTTATCTGTTACTGATCGACCATGTGTTGTCTGTTCTGCTCGACCATGTGTTATTTGTTACTGATCGACCATGTGTTGTCTGTTCTGCTCGACCATGTGTTATCCTTTACTGATCGACCATGTGTTGTCTTTTCTGCTCGACCATGTGTTATTTGTTACTGATCGACCATGTGTTGTCTTTTCTGCTCGACCATGTGTTATTTGTTACTGATCGAGCATGTGTTGTCTTTTCTGCTCGACCATGTGTTATCTATTACTGATCGACCATGTGTTATCTGTTTCTGTTCGACCATGTGTTATCTGTTTCTGCTCGACCATGTTACTGCTTGTTTCCACTCTACCTCAATATATATAAATGCCTTCAACTGTAACAGGTAATCTGTCTTAACGAGTCAATCCATCTTACTTCTCCTCCTTTAAGAATTTATTATAATTAGATAGGAGTTTTGTGGCCTCATTGGGCTGCGTCTAACGTGTATTGTGTGTAGTTGAGACAGAGGGTGTTAGCGGCCAGTCTCCTCACCCCCTCCTCCTCCTCTTCCTCTTCCCCTTCTTCCTCCTCTTCCTCCTTCTCCTCCCCCCTCTTCCTCTGCTTAATTATCAATCGTTGCTGGTGGCTGTACTCGAGTGACCCTAAACCATATTCCTGAACGTTTTAGCGGAATTGGGTTAGGTTAGGTTAGGTTAGATTAAATTAGGTTTCTATTAAGTTAGGTTGGGTTAGACGTTAGATAATAACGTAATAGTCTGTAAGAGTTTCAAGTTAATATCTTATAGCATAAGACGTCCTCGACTAACATCTAAACCTCACAATATAACCCAACCTGGAATTAACATAAAGTTCTTTACGTAACCCTCGACTAAAAATTCTGAGACATAGATATTTATAAAGCTAAATCATCCTAGTAAAACAAATAAATGAAACTAAAACGTCTTCGATAAAGCTTTCTAATGATAAAACGTCTTAGAAAAAATATGACGAGGCCAAAAAAAGTAGATCGCTGCGTGACTTGTCTTAGGACGAGTCTCTCACACTATACAGTACAAGTCATCCTGTGCTACAAATTATGCTTCACCATTTTTATACATCTTTCATTCTCATAAATTTCACTTAAAAGAAAAATATCTCGTCTGTTGGTCATTTTGCTCACATGAAAAAAAAAAGCGAATATGTTGTTATTATTGTTTACAGTAAAGATTACGCCATTAAATTTTGTGAATGAGAGACTCTGGAGTGTTGGAGGAATATATTGGCACGATACAAGACTGACCTTAAGACTAATATATAGGTAATGGCGTTGTGGTGTACCTTGTGTTTCTGCGCTGCTGGTGGTGTATTATCAAGACGGTGTGTGACGTCATACACATTTCTGTCTCTAATTGGTTGCTTCGATTGATGACGTTATTACCATTTGCTTATTGAAAGGGCAAGTAAGTGTTGTCATGGGTCCTTCTTACTGTTATGAAGGAGAGATAAATGATGGATAAGTTGCATATTGTGTGTGTGTGTGTGTGTGTGTGTGTGTGTATGGATTGTGTGCAGTTTACCAACTTAAATCCGAGTGCTGAATGCGGTATCCTCGACGCTGTCATCACAAAAACCTGCAGTCAGACCCTCGGCCAGATCGAAAGATATCTCCAGGATTGGTTTGAAGAAAATAACCAGGAATTCGACGTACTGTTTTCACTGACGGGCAGAACAACCTTCAGTCTTGGACCAAACCTAATACCTAGCGCTAGAAGAAAAGCGATGGCCCAGCACAGACTTCGCGATCTAAAGGACGAATGGTGGAAAAATAATCCGTGTGAAACTCAAAGAAATTGCATTTCAACACAAGATGCTTGAATTTTTCAATTCCATTAAAGCAATGCATGGCCCAACTACTCATGGCGTGGCCCACCTCCGCTCATCTGACAGTAACTCCCTAATTAAAGATTAAGAAGTCATTCGTCAGCCCTGGAAAGAACACTACCATTCCTTACTCAACCAAAACACCGATGGGGATGACCTGACTACCCTGCAGGTCCCCTCAGTACCCAGAGCTGTCCCCATCCCTTGATGAGGTAGCTACTACCATCAAACAGTTGAAAAATAACAGAGACTGATGGAATCACAGCCGAGGTGTATAAAGCAGGAGGACCTCTGCTTACCAGCCGTCTCCAATCTCTCCTGGAGAATATATGGGAGAAGGGGCAAATCCTCAAAGATCTGAAAGACGCCACCATCGTCAATATTTATAAGAATAATGGAGACCAGTTAGACTGTGGCAACTACCGCGGGATTTCGCTGCTATCCATAGCTGGCAAGATTGTCGCCCGAGTCCTCCTAAACAGACTTCTTCTTGGGGCAGAAGACTTCCTCTCATAATCTCAATGTGGATTTAAACCATCACGAGTCACCAATGACATGATCTTTGCTGCCCATCAGATACAGGAAAAGTGCAGAGAACTGTGTAGTGACCTGTACATTGCCTGCATCGATATTACCAAGGACTTCGACTCGGTCAACAGGGAAGCCTTCTGGCGGACCCTCAGTCGTTTTGGTTGCCCAATAAAATTCATTGTCATTGTGAGGCAACTCCACGATGACATGAACGGTAGTGTCCTCTACAATGGCACCCACCCTGAGTTCTTCCCCATCCATACGAGGGTAAAACAATGATGTGTACTGGCACAAACTCTCTTTTTAATTTCCTTTGCTTCCTTCCTTATTCGTGCCAGTGCCAATTTAGCAGGCAGGGTGGACACCCAGTATCGTATGAAGGGATTTTTCAACATAAAACGACTCCGGGCAGGAACAAAGGTGTTGCCCACTTCCATCACTGAAATTCGTTAGACAGACAACCTCACCCTCGTTTCTCACACAGAACGCGACCTACAGGAGATCCTGAACACCTACGTAGATGCGTATGTGCACTTCGGCTTTGAGGTGAATGTACGTAAGCCTCAGATTCTCTTTCAACCTGTCCCTGGTTCAGACACACCTCCACCATCCATCCAGCTTAACGGTACTACCCTCTCTAATGTTACCAACTTGGCTTCCACATCGGATCAGATGTGCATCTCAAGCCTTTGGCAGGCTCCGTAACCGTGTCTTCAGCTGTAGGGAGCTGAAATTATCTACAAAGTTGCACGTATATCTATTAGTGATCCTCCCCACCCTGCTGTATGGCAGCGGGACGTGGGTCACATACAGGAGGCACCTCTAGGCACTTGAAAACATGTACCAACGTAGTCTATGTTCCATCCTCCGAGTTCGCTGAGAAAACAAGAGAACAAATGCCAGTTTTCTCGATGGCACCAACTGTAGGAGCATCGAGGCTGCCATTATCCATGAACTTCTACGTTGGACTTGCCATGTTACCCGCATGGACGACAATAGACTGCGAAAACAGCTACTTTACAGTCAACTACCGAATGGTAAACGTAACGCTGGCGGGCAACGGAAAAGGTATAAGGTTAGTCATCAGACAAACCTGAAAAAGTGGCAAATCGACCCATTCACTTGGGAGTCGATCACTCCACACCGTAACGCTTGGAGGAGCACCACACGAGAACGTGTCAATACTTTCTAGTTAACCCGACTGCTTACCGAGGCAGACAAGTGCCAACGCCAAGAAGACGCTGCTGCCGCCCCTCCCACACTAGATATAGCCCTTCACACGTCCAGCATCTGTTGGCGGCCTTGCTGGTCCCGTATCATCTTCTCGATTCACCTCAGAACTCACCAACGAAGGTGATATCATTTATAACATGTTATTGTATCATAACTGCATGATAGTCATACTCGATTCCGAGTGACAGCAAAGTGGTAGTAGTGTGTAGTTGATTTCCCAATATCTCAACATTTCGTTTCCTTATTAAAAAAAAGATCCCCCAGTTAAATATATAATACAGATACGACCCCCCCCCCCCACACGTTTAATTTCCACGCTGTGTTATATTATCGAGTAAATTCTCAGTGTTTTCCCGGAGCCAAGAGGAGAGAGGGTCCAGAGCTCAACAGCACCAACACATACTCCCTCAGTGGCTCTTTCGCACCATCATGAAATTACATCAACACGAACCGTAATGTGCAATCTTTTAGCAGGCAGAAGGTGAGGTGAAGTCGTGTGTTGAGTATATGTTGTTTATACTTACTGAAATGTGTAGGTTAAGGATTAAAGATGATAGATGTTGAATGTTGTTTTTTGAAGACGAACTTACAACTCATAATAAGAGTTTAGCTTGTGGGTTTGGGGTTATAATTGCTGGATGTTAGTTACAAAGCGGCATAACACTTTCGACTATAAATTATGGATTCATAATTATGCTATTTTGTGGAACGAAGGGGACGGTCTCATCTCACATAAGTTAGTCTTCAATCATTCGAATAACAGCACGTCCGAGTGACACTTTAAGATTAATTAAGTAAAGATGACAGCATTGAAAAAAGATTAAGACTATCGCAACTATATTCGCTCAATAATTCCCAGAAATATTACGATATTCTGAGACTTAGGGTTTAGGTTGCCTGCACGAGAAAATCAAAAGGAATAAGATTCTTCGTCTTGATCAGGATGAAAGTGATCCCCGGTAATGTAAACAAATTCCCTAACCTCTGGCATCACTGTATAAACAAGGGGATCACTGGCAGTGCTGTAACTCACTGCTTAACTCTCTTCATGACCAAAGTTTCAACGAGATACATCGCTCAATTGTATTTTTATTTAGGAATAATTTCACGTGTTGCTATTTATTTAGTTGTTTACTTTCATGTAATTTATTAGAATTTTTCGACAATGTGCCGTTATTCTTATGGTTGCTAGCTCTAATAATCACAGAGCTCTACTAGGAAACAGACACAAACAGATCCAGACATTTGTGTCATTATTCACTGCATTTGTATATCCGTGTCTTATCTCGTGTCATCATTGTATGGTTAGGTTTTCTGACGTTGGGTTGGATTAGGTAAGGAGAGGTTGGGTTAGTTTACTTTAAGTCATTTTACATTGGGTTATGTTAAGTTTTAGTTTGAGTAGGTTAAGTTACATTAGCATAGCTTGATTTAGGTTTGGGTATAGTTATCAATCATTGTGAAACTTTTGGTACACAAATCGAGCTGCACCCAGTAGACTTATCTTCTCTGATTTAACTTGTAATACGGTGCCGTTCATTGTCTTATCATTAGTTTCATTGTGTTGTATCCATCAAATATCCCCTTTCTTTTCTTGTCTTCCCATCCTACACCA
This sequence comes from Homarus gammarus, assembly GCA_958450375.1. NCBI lineage: Eukaryota > Metazoa > Arthropoda > Malacostraca > Decapoda > Nephropidae > Homarus > Homarus gammarus. The sequence continues at coordinate 831,953 of CAUDMG010003670.1, read as the reverse complement.
TCCCCATCCTCATACGTTTTACCTCCATGTACAGTATCTTTCGTCTTTACTCGTTCAGATACTGACCTCCGGAAAACAAACCCTCAGATACCAAACGTCATGTTATTTTTTTTTGGCTAGCAAACACACTGTAAGAAAGTGACCTCCCCAGAGCCAGTCTTTGAGAGAAGGAGATCAGGTGAGTATGAGTGGGTGTGTTGCAGCTCAACAGGTGGACGAGACCGCGGGGATCAAGCCAGTGTAGTCAAATGGTGCAACCACTTTGCCGGATTATTCAGTCTCCAGGAGTTGCATTTATACCTTGTGTGAGGAGTCAGCAGGTCCTCCCTCCTGATCTGTTGTGACACGACACAGCAGCTCCCGTCAGGAGCTCCATGAGGCCACCAATCCTAACATCCCAATATACATTTATGGAGACTTTTGTTTTGGTGATTCAACGAGGTATTGACTGTTGCTCACTGATTTTCTCATAAAGTAGTGTAAACATTAAGGCTCTTAACGGGCCTTTGGTGCATAATGAGGCAGCGTAGTCGGTATTGCACTCGCCTGGTTTCACTTTCTCAACTGTAAGGTTAAGCACCCATTTACAGCTGTAAGGACGGCGGGATTTATGGAATGTGTACCAGTGACAGAAGGCTAGCACTCCTTTCTCTCACTAGAAAGCCATAACGTAGTGACATTTTTATTCACACTTTATTGATCATCTTAGCCATTCTCGAAAATATTTTAAATGAATAGTAAACAAACCAGAAATTTAACCTACCATATATATTACAAAAATATTCATGTACTCTTTTTTAATTGTGACCTGAGTTCAATCCCCAGCCCGGGCCAGATGTGTGAAAGGGGTTACACAGCGTGACCCGTCCAAACATTCTGGGTACTCTGGTTTCCTCCTGTACTAACACTGGACAATAAACATCATAACAAAATAGTAAAGAACAGACAAATCACTTAGATAAATCAAGAAGAATAAACTGTAAATTTTCCCTAATTTTCTAAAAGTATAGTTATATTACACTCTTAAACATTTAAAAGGACTTTAGATGCCTCTATTTCTTTACTTTCTAGTCTTTTGAAAGTCAATATTGCATTTTAACTATGAGCTCGATAATTATTAATGGTACATGGATTGTTTACTTTCATCGAGTCCCTGATGTTTAGAACTATTGTGCAGCCTATAACACATTCATTTGATAAATGTGGTTTAAACACTTATGTTTATCGATTAACCAAAAATTTCAAGCATATGAATAATTTACATATTAACATAAATAAGTAAATCAACTTATATATACAGGTATTCTGACCTCACTAGGGGAAAGGTCACGGCAGGGTTAGCTCCGGAGGGATAATTATCAGATATGGCCAGAGCAAGGTGCGGTCTTGGGTATGAGAGTTTGGTGACCAAACTGGAGTGGTCCACTGAAGAATTGGCGAAGGTCAAGTTGGAGAACTTGAAATTAAGGGAAGAGCTGGCGATGTTAAAAGGAGAGGCTGGACGAGTAAAGCCAGTGGCTGACGAAAAATCAAGCGAGTGGAAAATTGTGAGTAGTGGGAAGACAAAGCTTTTGGTGAAGAAGCACACCAAGGATACGACAACAACGACAACAACAGCTAAGTGTACCAACCCGTTCAGTCCCTTGATAGACTAATTGGACGTTAGTACAGACAGGGATGACAAGGAAGGTATAAAAACTTTAATTGTTGGTGACTCACAGGTAAGGTACATGGACAGGGCCTTTTGTGGTAAAAACAAAAATAGGATGAGGGTGTGTTTGCCAGGAGCTGGGGTGGGGGATATAATTGACAGGATGGACAATATCTTGTCTGGTAATGGGAACAAACCCATTATCTGCCTCAGTGCAGGAGGCAATGATATTGGCCGGTGTAGGAGCGAGGAGCTTCTTGATAAGTTCAAGGCAGCCATAGATCGTATTAGGACTAAGGGAGGGATCCCTATCATATGCGGTGTCCTGCCTAGAAGGAGAGTTGGCAGTGAATGGTTGTCAAGGGCGGTTGGTGTTAACGACCGTCTTGACAGATATTGCAAGTCAATATCAGTCCCATTCATTGACAACTGGGACAACTTCTATGGCAGAAGGGACCTTTATGCTAGGGATGGGGTGCACCTGTCTAGGGATGGAGTAGCAACCCTGGCTGGGGCTCTAGAGGGGGCAGTTCAAAAGATATCGAAGTCTTTAAACTGCTAAGAGAACATAGGGGCACGGGGGTGGAGGAGACTGCAGTGGGAGCGGGTAAACAAGGCGAAAGATTACAGGGAAATAGTGTTAGGAATGATGACATAACTAAATTAGACAGGGAGTTTAAAACTAAACGCGGTAAGGGAAGGACTCAGAACACGACTAACTTAAATGTATATTACGCGAACAGTAGAAGTATGAGAAACAAAATGGATGATATTAGGGCCTTGGTATGTACAGAAGAAATCGATATAATTGCATTCACTGAAACATGGATCAACCTAGACACACGTGAATTACCAGTCGAATACCAAATTGCGGGTTACAAACTGTTCCATACCGATAGGCAGACCAGGAAAGGAGGCGGAGTAGCAATCTATGTTAGGGATAATCTGAAGTGTGAAATAAATAAGGAAATAAAAACTGAGAGGAATACAGAAACAATTTGGATAGAATTAAGCGACGGTCGGGAAAAATTAATCACAGGAGTAATATATAGACCCCCCAATCTTGACAGAGTCAATGAGCGACTTATCTGGGATGAAATGCGCAGGGCTTCCATACACAACAAAGTCTGTATAGTAGGCGACTTTAACCTTGGCCAAATAGATTGGACCGACCTTACGGGAAACTCAGAATCAGAGGATTTTCTCGAGACGATCCAGGACTGTTTCCTAAGTCAACATATAACCGAACCCACACGGGGTAATAATATATTGGATTTAGTTTTGTCAAACAGAGAAAACCTCATTAGCAATGTCGAGGTAGGGAACGAACTTGCAAACAGCGATCACAAAGAAATTCGATTCCAGTTAGATTTTCAGGGCAGACGTAAGGAAAATTCCACTAAAGTACCAGATTTCAGAAGGGCAAACTTTGACAGTTTAAAGAGGCAGCTAAGAGAGGGGGTGTCGCGCTTGGCCGTGAACCTGACAGATGACACCGACCTGATAACGAGATCTGAGATTGCCGAGTTCCACGACAATTTAAATAGTGAGTTACTTAATGCACAAAGGCAGAACATACCATACAAAAAACTCAGATCAAACAACAATGACCCTAAATGGATAAATAATTATTTAAAGAACATCATTGGCCAAAGGAAGGCTATAGGTAGAAGGATAAATCGTGGCGAAATTCACCTCCGGGACTATTATAGGGTATTGGCGAGTAGGGTTAAAACCGAGATAAGGAAAGCAAAGAGGAATAATGAGGTAAGGATAGCAAGGGAGGCAAAGACAAACCCCAAAGGATTCTACCAAATGTACCAAACTAAAACACGAGAAAAGATTGGACCAATACGGTCAGACTCCGGCGAGCTCACTGATAACGACGGAGAAATGAGCAATAATTTGAATAAATATTTTTCAACAGTTTTCACCAGCGAAAATTTAAACATGATACCCGAGGCACCGACTCTATTCAGAGATAGTAAAGAAAACAAATTAAGTGAGATAGTAGTGACTAGTAACGATGTTAGTAAGCAAATAGACAAACTAAAGCCTAATAAGTCACCTGGTCCCGATGAGATATTTGCCAGAGTATTAAAGGAATGTAAGGAAGAGCTTAGTATGCCATTAGCAAAGTTGTTTAACATGTCCTTAAAAACAGGTGTAGTACCAGAATCCTGGAGGATAGCGAATGTAATACCGATCTTCAAGAAGGGGGATAGATCACTATCCTCTAACTACCGCCCAATCAGTCTAACATCAATAGTAGGCAAATTACTGGAAGCAATCATTTCAAACTCTATTCGAAATCACCTGGAGAAGCACAGATTGATCAATGATTCCCAGCATGACTTCACAAGCGGACGTTCTTGCCTAACTAATCTATTAACATTCTTTTCATCAGTTTTCGAATCAGTGGACGAGGGGCACAATTATGATGTGGTATATCTCGACTTTAGCAAAGCCTTCGACAGAGTACCCCACGAAAGACTAATTAGAAAGGTAGAAGCTCATGGCATCAAAGGTGACATCCTTAAATGGATTAGGGCGTGGGTACAGGACAGGAAACAGCGAGTGAGCATTAACGGCACTAAGTCCCATTGGAGCAACGTCACAAGTGGAGTTCCCCAAGGCTCAGTACTTGGACCATTATTGTTTATTATATACATAAACGACATAGATATCGGCATAGACAGCAACATAAGTAAATTTGCTGATGATACTAAAATAGGACGTGTTATCAAATCTGACGAGGACTCGGCAAAACTACAGGAGGATCTAAACAAATTTTTCGAATGGTCTGAAAAATGGCAGATGAAATTCAACATTGACAAATGTAAAGTACTCAGTATAGGGAATATAAACAGGGAAACCAGATACCAGATGAACAACGATGCCATAGAGAAATCCGACTGCGAGAGAGATTTAGGAGTAATGATAAGTAGGAACCTTAAGCCAAGTAAACAATGTGTTTTTGCTCGTAACAAGGCTAATAAAGTACTTGGGTTCATACAAAGGAGTGTTAGTTACAAGACTAGCGAGGTCATCCTAAAACTGTATCTTGCTCTTGTGAGACCACACCTGGATTACGCAGTCCAGTTCTGGTCACCGTACTACAGAATGGATATAGAATCCTTGGAAAGAATCCAGAGGAGAATGACAAGACTAATCCCGGGTATCAGGAACCTTGAGTATAGAGACAGGTTAAAGCATCTTAATTTGCACTCCCTTGAGAGACGTAGAGCGAGGGGCGACCTGATAGAGGTGTATAAATGGAAGGCAGGGCTAAACAAAGGGGACATTACAAAGGTTCTCAAATTATCCAACCAGGAGCGAACTCGTAACAATGGTTTTAAATTGGACAAATTTAGATTTAGGCGTGAAATAGGTAAACACTGGTTTGGAAACAGAGTAGTGGATGAATGGAACAAGTTACCAAATATCATCATTAACTCGAATACGCTGAATTGCTTCAAACATAGGTTGGATGCTCATATGAGCAATAGGGGTTGGGTGTAAACGGGACTGCCCAGTATGGGCCAATAGGCCCGCTGCAGTTTCCTCCATTCTTATGTTCTTATGTTCTTATACTGTATTATGAGTGGCATAAACTCAAAATTGGAACTTAGAAAATGGGATTGAGTGAAGTAAGTTGGACAGGTTCAAATAGTATTGGTGGCAGTCGCGCGTCAGGTCAGGTCAGGTCAACACGGCTGGCCAGACATATTCTCGGATCTAAAGTGTTATTGGTGGGGACATACTCCCTGTGTGGGAGCGGGAATCTGACAATGTGTCCGTGAATATCGGATGTCGCCTTAAGCATTGCCACCCAAGGTTTCTGCTCATCCCCGACGGCATAAATTGTAAATATTCCGTGTGTTCACCGGCGTTCTCCAAGTGAGTGGTGGGATAATGAGGAGGCTCGGTAGGCCTGCTTTGACAGGGGTGGTCCCGAGACTATCGCCTCTATGGGGCCGAGAGTGCTGCCCATGCGGTCGCCCCCACCCCCACCTCCACCATAGTAACGGACACTTGATGTAGGGTCTCGACGAACCAAGTGAGGATTTTCTGAGGTGTTGTGCCGTCAGAAAAACAGTTACTATTAAGAACAAGTGAAGTGTAATAAAAGTGCTTATAAACTGAGAATACACCTGTTACCTTACACCACACCTTACACCTGAACTAACGTGTCGTGGGTTGAGTACTGGGGAGTGGGTCTGCCAGGCAGTAGTTCTATTGAAACTAAAATTGACTTTTATACTGTATCTAACCAGAAAAACAGAGATACTATTAAGAACAAGTGAAGTGTAATAAAAGTGCTTATAAACTGAGAATACGCCTGTTACCTTAGTCCCCCCCCCCCCCCCCGACACTACACTCCCTCCGCTCCCAGGAGGCCCTCCTACCCCGGCACCGCTGATGTCTGTCAGCCTCCCCTCTCCCCTTGTCCTATAAGAGGGCTTACGCCTCAAGGACATCGCTGGCCTACATGTCGCCTCTGTGCCCCAGTGTATATGCCCTAGATTCCATCTAAAATCTAACCATGGCAGGAGTCATCGCTGGGCGGCGCTCTGCCTATGTCCTTGATGAAGAAAATGAAGAGGACAGTCATAGCGACACTGAAGCTGGCTTTCAGAAGTTTCAGACACGGCAGCAGAAACGCAAGATGAGGACCAAGGGAAGGAAGCAGAGGAGAGCCAATAGGGGCATCCCCCCCCCCCCCTCCCATTGCTCCCCGGGCTAAGTACATGCGCCTTGCCTTCCCCGAGAACGCAACCAATTTGATGAAGATTAATTGGTTGACTGCCCTGAATAAGGATTATGGCATGGCTAAGCTGAATGTTGTCGTGCCAGGTAACACCCCTCGTTTTGTCTTTGTAGGCCGAGAGGAGACAGAAGCTATCCAACGCTTCATTGATGGTGAGGTCGGTTCAATACACCTTATTAAGCGAGATGAACCTGTTCGACCCCAAAAAATGAGGGAATACCTTGTCACCCAATTCCCCAAGGGTATTCCCCCCAAGAGAGCTCTGTCACTCCAGGGCGTCCACAGTGCAAGGAGACTTTATAAGGATGGTGCACAACTTAGTAGGATCATCATTGTCTGGAAAAGGAAGGAACCACCTCCTGAGAAGTACAGCTTCTTTGGCAGCACGTACGGCACCCCTAGCAACATCAGTCGGTGGATTCCTCCCCCTGTGGTGTGCTACAACTGCTTTGGGGTCAATCATGTGGCGAAATACTGTCACAAGCCAGCCACCTGCGGCTACTGCGCAGGAATGCATAGCACAAGCAGCTGCCCCATCAAGGAAGGTGCCTCTCAGGACGGAAGAGAGCAGGACTCCCCATCTGAGTGGCAGTGCGCCAGATGCAGGAAGAAGGGTGTGACGGCCTGGCATCCAGGTTGCCTTGGGAGCCCGCCTCCACCCACAATAGCGGTCACACTCAGTGACGCCAACGCTACAGGGTCGCCGCCAACGCCTGAAATCAACAGCTACACCTCCCCACCCAGGAGGCAGTGTTACAGGTGCAGGGAGGAGGGTGTGACGGCCTGGCATCCAGGTTGCCCTGGAAGCCCGCCTCCACCAACAAAAGCGGTCCCACTCAGTGATGCCAACAGCAACACTGCGGGGTCGCCTCCAGCACCTGAAATCAACAGGGACACCTCCCCACCCAGGGGGCAGTGTCCCAGGTCCAGGGAGGAGGGTGTGACGGCTTTGCACCCCAGTTGTCCTGGGAGGTCGCCTCCAACCACAATAGCAGTCCCACTCAATGATGCCAATGCGGCCGGATCGCCTCCACCACCTGAAGTCAACAGGCAGAGTGACTCTCCTTCGTTAGCCAATGCAGGTCAGGTTAAAGCCTGCTAAGTAAGTGTACCAGTGAACAATGACAGTGATAGTGTTAGTGGAGCTTCTGAAGGAGCTAGTGCCTCCTCTCATAATGATGCCAACTTGAGGGTGAGCAGCCAGAGCGAGACCGATAGTGATGGTAGCATGAATGGGGAGAATGAGCCCCAGACTGCCAGCGTGGTCTCTACAATAGTCCCAGGTCTGAAGACTGTTCATGACCCTGTAAGTTTTCCATTGTTTAATGAGGAGGAACTCGCGGGACTGATGAAGCAACCCGCGTATAAAAATCCTACTGGAATAAGGGCTGTGAAGAACATTATCAGGAAATCCAGAGGTGCAGAAATTGGAAGGGTCAGCTTATTGGTCAGGCTGATCGATGAAGCCAGCGTGCGACTCTCTACGTTAAACACAAGCTGGGAAAAGTAACACGAACGCTTAGGTTCATTTCATGGAACATCCGGAGTGTTAATCGCAGAATTAATGATCTACAATGGTTTGTTAAAGTTTTTGACATTGATGTAATTGGCTTACAAGAACCTTACACGTCCAGCACCCAGAGGAAAGTTGCACCCAGGATAGCTGGGTTTACAGCATATAATAGTGGAGCAGGAAGTGGCCTGCTCACATATGTAAAGAATGGTCTGGTCTGTAAATGGATTAAAACTCACAATGATGAAAGTATTCACGATCAACAATTTACAGTAAAGACAGCAAACAGTCAATTTTCGCTGTATAACATCTATGTTCGGTGTAATGAACTGCGAGCGGACGTGTTACCAAAGCCATCAGGTAACAATGCTATGCTGTGTATGGGTGACTTTAACTCTCGTCACACTGTCCTCGGTGATGTCCAGTGTAACTCTAATGGGAGGGTGTTCGTGAATTACATCAATAATCATAATATCACTGTATACGACACAGACAAAGTGACACATCTGATGGGGGGCAGACTTGATTATGTGATTGGGTATAACCTAGTAGACAGTAATGTCAAGGCTAAGGTCATCTCAGACTACCTTGTCAGTGATCATTATGCAATACTTACTGAATACACTGTTGCTGATGTCAAGTGTGAACCCCATCCTAAGCTCAGAATTAACATCCCAGATAATCTTAAACTGCACTTCAAGGCCTACATCCACAGATGGTATGCTGGATATACACCTGGGTCAGTGGATGAATTTTGCTGTGATCTTGTAAATGTCATTACCACATATTATACCACCTGGGTTAAGTCAAGGAGGAAGGGGGGCAGCACTAAACCACCTCTGTGGACACATGACCCCATCCTCACCAAAGAAGGAGAGAATGTAAAACAGCTTGCCAACACTTATAAGCAAAATAAAACTAGTGATAACCTTTTGGCATTCCTCAAAGCTAACAGAGAATTTCGTGAACTCAAAGGTCAGGTGAGAAACACCTATTGGGAACAATTCTTACAGGGGATTAATAGAACAACCACTCTAGCAGAAATGTGGAAGAAAATTAGAGCCATTACCAAGTCACCCACCCCAGTCCAGCTTCATCACAGCCCTGCAGAATATGCTGACATGCTATTAGACCAATGGTCTAGTGTGTCACGAATCACTTCCCTGCCTCCTGACATACAACAATATCTTAACACCTCACACATTAATAGGGGTTTCAATATTGAAATAGCCTGTTCCTCACCAGACCTTACCGACCAGTTTCCTATAACGCACCACGAACTAACAACAGCACTAATGAAAGGTGAGTCATCCTCCCCTGGTGAGGATGGCATAACCTATAACACCCTGAGATTGTTGAATGAGATCCCTAACCATCCACTGCTTGACCTGTATCAAATGAGCCTCACACAGGGTATTCTGCCTAAGACATGGACTCATGGAAACATAGTTCCAATCCCTAAAGCTAATTCTCCAAACTTCAGGCCAATTTCACTTACATCCTGTATGTGTAAAGTCCTTGAAAGAGTTGTTCTAAACCGTCTCATGTTTCAAGTCAAAGACAAACTCGCCCCTAATCTGTACGGGTTCATGCCCGGGCGTAGCACACAGACATGCTTTGCAGAAAATCTTGTTCACTCAAAAGATAAGACACAAACAGCCTTCATAGACCTTAAATCAGCCTTTGATGTAGCTAATAGAGACATTATACTTGAGCAACTAGCTAATTTTGGCATACAAGGTAACCTCCTGACATGGATAAAGGGTTATCTGTCCAACAGGTATGCCAGTGTTCTGTTTAGGGGAGTTAAAAGTACCAGAATGAGATCATTTGAGCTGGGCACGCCTCAGGGAGGAGTGTTAAGTCCTATGCTCTTTAATATACTGATGCACAAGCTTATTGCTGACATTCCAGTTCAACCAAACGAAGCCGTAATATGCTATGCTGATGATATCTGCATTATGACACAAACCAAACTCAGGCTCCAAGCCTTGCTGGATGTATTTGCTCGGAGAACTGTTGAATGCGGTCTCATAATATCTGTTGACAAGACGAGGGTCCTCAATCCTCGTCCTGCTCACCCTCTGCCTCTTGACTATAACATTAACAGCATGCCCTTGGAACTATGTAGCTCCTATAAATATCTTGGAATTTGTGTGAATGATGCAAACTTTGTCAGCAACCTTCGTGACAAACTAATGCAGCGCATTAAACCCCTCAGAACCCTTGTTGGCAAGGGCTATGGAATTAACATCACCTATGCTCGTACTTTTTATCTTCACTTCATTCGTTCTGTAGTTGACTATCATGCTCTCCATCTTGTGACTATTCCGCCTAAACAACTCAACAGCCTTGAGGTAGTGCAAAATGAAGCCATGCGCATCATCCTAGGTTGCCCAAAATCAACCAGAATTGTAAATATGAGGAAAGAGCTCGGACTACCCTCCCTATCTGAGAGGATAGCCCTACTTAATACCATGTTTTGTGTCAAAGTTTTGAAGAACAATAGTTCTCAAACTACAACTCAAACTGAGTTGATATTCTATCTAAGTAATCCCGACCATCTCGCCAACCTTTCAAAAAAGACTCTCTTTGGGGCGTGGCTTCATAAAAGTGTTGCAGATCTCCTGAAACTGAATGTCCCAATCACCCCAGACGAACCTATTAATGCCATTCCTCCTTGGCTGGACATATCAGTTCCTATTAATTACACTCCTGTTGGTAGTAAGCAAATGTTAAACACCGATGTGGTGAGATGTGTCACACTAGAAACTATTAACAGACACATAGAGAGTATTTAATCAAGTGAATGTTATGCTTTTACTGATGGTTCTGTGCAGACAAACACAGGTAGAACAGGCTGTGCAATTGTAATATATAAAGAAAAAGAGATGATAGTGTCAAACAAGCAAAGGCTAAACAACTGGGCCAGCACAACACAAACTGAACTAACTGGAATCTACTTAGCCACAGACTACCTCAAAGAAAATGGAGGTGGGGTGATATTCTGTGACTCTCAAAGTGCTTTGAAATCAATGAACAGCCCGTCAGGTTCTATGTCTAAAGTTGCATGTGATATTAAAAGGAATGTGATAACTGCCAATGAGAACAACTTTCGTATCGAATTTGTGTGGATTCCGTCCCATGTTGGAATCAGGTACCATGACCATGCTGATAGACTGGCCAATGAGGCATGTAAGAAAGAAAATGTTGACCGCGACCTTGGTCTGTCCAATGCCGTAATTAAAAACATTCAAGTCAGAATCATGAACTCTGATCTAGAAGAAGTGAGAAATGCAGAGAGACCTGACAGTTGTAGCATTAGTAAATATGACAAATTTTGTAACAAGAGGTACCGGTATGGCCAGCATAAGGACAGAACCAGACAATGTGATGTAGTCGTGGCCAGAATTAGGCTAGGATACAGACACATCTGGCAAGTTAGTAACGCTGTACCCATACCGGAACACTCAGCATGTAAACTTTGTGATAAACCTTTAAAGCATACACTTGAACACTATATTATTGAATGTGACACTGTCAAAGACTTCAGGCCACCTGACTTACTGTATCTTGAACTATGTAATTACTTCATTGAATCAGGTGTGCTTGAGGACATTCTTGCTGTTTATCCCAAATTTGCTAGCCCACACTGATTAGTCTTCAACTAGAATATGACTCCAATGTATGTGATCCACTGACCCATATATGCTGCTGGTGAATGTGATGTATTTCCTTCTTTGTGTACGAACCTCTGTCCTGCGTGGCAGTGAACAGTGGCATTACCCACATGAATCTGACCTATATATAGTGTCACTGAATATGATGCATTCTTTGTGTACGAACCTCTGTCCTGTATGGCAGTGAAAAGTGACATTACCCACATGAATCTGACCGACGTATATGTATGTATGTGTGCGTGTGTGCATGTATATGTACGTGTACATGTATATGTGTATGTATATACGCATATGTATGTATATGTGTGTGTGTGTGTGTGTTTACATATATGTATATGTACTGTCAATGAATATGATGCAAATCTTTGTGTACGAACCTCTGTCCTGCATGGCAGTGAACAGTGACATTATCCATATGAATCTGACCTCTATACATTTATAGTTGTTAATGAATATGATGTATTTCTTTGTGTATGAACCTCTGTCCTGCGTGACAGTGAGAAGTGATACCACCCTCAGTGTCAAGACCTGACTGAATTACTCAGAATAGGCAAACTGTACTACAAGCTCTGCCAATAAATTTGTTAAACTAAAAGTATTGGTGGAGAAGAACAGTTTACTGAATATACTCACTTTGTGAAAAGCAAGCAAAAGGCGTAGGTAATCTTGAAAAGCAGAAGGGAAATTGGTCAGCGTCAAACAGAGTTCTGTTAGTCGCTTTTAATGCTTGATCCATTCTCATTCTTCTTTCGTATTTTTCCTCCTCTCTTTTGCTTCTACATTTTCATTCAATTTTCTCTCCGTTCTCTTTATGTGAAGGTTATCGTCTATCTTATCTCCCACCATAGATCTACCCTCCCCTTTCTTTTGCTTCCCCCTGCCCAGTACCCACTCCCCTTTCCTTTAAGTCCTTTCGTACACACACACACACACACACGTTGACCTTTTTTCTCTCTCTCGCACAAACACACACGTACACACCAAAAGGGAGAGATAGGAAAGAGGGGGACCCACAGGCACACCATGGTGTGTAAATATACGTGGGCGAAAGAACATGATAAAAGTCGGTCGGGGGGGAAAAAGTGCACACGGGAAAGCGTACATGATAGGGTAGATGCGGGTGGCTGTATATGGGATAGTGCACTGGTTAAAACGTGCATGTGGCAAATAGAATGATTTACTACATGAGAGGTTGTTACATAGTTGGTTGATACAGGGAGACGTACGTACATGCATTAGTACATCCTAGGAAATGTATGTGAGAGGTTGGCACAGTAAGATGTACATTGTTTCAGACAAACTTCCCTTTACAGTTTCACAATATCTGGCATCTACTGCAAGTCATCCGTGTAGTTGGTTTATATTTGGTGATCGCTGCTTATCCTTGTGAAGTCTGTCCAAATAACAACAAAAGAAATATAATCTTCCACAATGCAAAGGGAGATCTGAGTAAACATATATAATTAATCCCAGTTTCTCTTACCTACACGACCCACAATTAGATGAAAGTGTTGTGGGAATTTTGGCCCCAACTGTGCCTAAAAGGTTAACGTAAAGATGAATATGCGTAATAGTTCATTCTGCAGAGTGCACACGAAATAGTGAGTCACATACACACACACACACACACACACACACACACACACATACACATACAAACACACACACACACACAAATTAAAATAAATAAATAAATAAACATGGAAACCTACGAAACAAATGACATAAAATCTATCGCCGCAAATTTCGGTGGCGTATTTTTGGGGAGTTGCGCCTTTCATCCAGCGTCGTAAAAAAAAAAAAGAAGAGCGGCAAAATATTGTATGCAAAAAATATTAACTGACGCTGATGCTCCGTGAAAAATGGATTAAAAAAACAGAGTTATATTAATTAAAGCATACACGCTCTGGACGACGACACACCAATAAAACATGAGGTGCGGTCTGTGTTTTAATCAATTTGTTAAATCTTTTATTGACGATATGTTTATTCTTTGTCTTGGGACTAACCAACACGAAGGCGTTAGAATAATAAAATATTCTTATTAATGATTAAATTTTATCAGATTTACTAAGACTATAAGAATTAATACAGGAAGAAACTGAAGGAAAAAAACATGTCTCCCAATATGGAAGAAGAAAAGTATTTCATGTCACAAATTAAAGAAAAGGGTCAAAATAACAGTTGGAAAACTGATTTCTAGACACAATATTAATCCCGCGTTCCAATATTCCACGACTCTGTCATGGGGAATACCGCCATTAGTAGTGATGTTTATTTTTGTAATCAAAGGGAAAAATACATCATATTTTGGCCCACTGCAAATTTAGCAATTTCAGATAAAAGCATTTCATTACATATTACCATGATGAAAATTACCCAAAACTCCACTGAGAAGTGTGACAGAGGAGGGAGGAGGGGAGAGGCCTTGGTGGGGAATATAAGGAGAGAGTTAAATATTTTGAATCGCGTTATTAAATGATCTATGAGCGTCAGAGGTAAGTTCCCAGATTGACGTAATACGCTTATGCTGGTCCTGCTGCCACAGACCTCACAGCACTTGTCAGGTCAAATGTCATTAGTGAGTGTAAGACAAAGTGGGTAGTTATGAGTGGCGGGCAAAGCAGATTAGTGAGAAGTGATGAGAACATCGAGTGACAGATATATACAGACAGCTCAGTAGTACAACCGGGTGTAAGGACCTCTGTAACAGAGACATATGAGGTCAGTGTCGAGTAGGAATAATCAAGGTTCTGTATGAGATCATGTGGAGTATCAGTATTGGCTTTTTCACGCTGTAACTACATGAAGAAGAGAGAGGGGGGGGGGGGAGGCTTACGTTCTTCGAAGCTCTTTTGGGCATCGGGGAATATTTTTGAGAGTTGCTTTTCATCCTCACCAGGTGGCACTACACATCCCTGACTTTAGGGCCTTCATCAGACTACACGTGGGTGACCCCCAGGGACCATTGTTTCACCTCATTGACATCTTACCACAAGAACATCTCTAGGGTTACTCATTTTTGGATGTTTTCAACATCCTTGAATTCCGGGACAAACCCAGTCCTTGTTCCTGGAACCCAGTTTATATATACAGGGGTGCGCGAAAATTAACATAACCTGTATAGTTTTATTAAAAACCTCCTTTAACATACTATAGTATTGCATAATATTTACACATTCAGTTTGACCTCGAGAGTTTCTTCTTTCATAATAGTTAATTGTTCCTGGAAGAGTGTAAGTATACTAACCGTGTTACGCGCTTAAAGACAAGACGTACTGTATGAGAGCTGGATCCGTCTGTGTAAATATATCTGTAGAAGTCGACTCAGTTTATTTTTTTGTATTAGGCTACTTCACTGAATCATTGCATTCAAATATCTTTATGTAATTGATGTTATTATATTGTTAATATATAAATATACCTCAATATAATGTCAATCTCAGTATTATTTACCATTTCACAATAAAATAATGATTAATACAAGCCGCAAATCAGTCCGCATAACAGATGAAAAAGGTGTGAAACAGCATCATTATACTGAAACGAGGGCTGTATGACTCACCAACGGACACGATGTGAACGTATGTTTCTTGTTTATAAGCAGCGAGAGTCAACGGTTGTGTGAGAGACAGTATTTGACCAGAAATATCACATTCTCATTATATTTCTACTTGGTTTTATGATTTTTAATGCTTTAAAAAAAAACTGAGAAATTACGGTATTTTTAGTATTTGTCCCGGGAAATAACGTAAACGGTTCACCCTCCAGGATCCCGGTTGAGAAATCCTAAGTTACAGCACTCGTGAACTACCTCGACCCAACACCAATTCTTCCCAAATCAATTCGCTCCATTATAATATTTACTCTCACTCTCACATACGCGCGCACACACACACACACACACACACACACACACACACACACACACACATACACATGTAAGCACACAAATAAAGCGCGGGCATCAGCAGAACATATAAGCATACATTCACTGATTTTATTTTTAATTTCAAGTAATCTTCATATATGGCGGGAATTTCAAGATATTAATATAATGTAATTATAGGTGATATATTTTGATACTCAGCAATGTGCCGCAAATTATGAATACAACTTTTATGAGCAGTACAGTGGATGATGTGGGTGTTCATTTGCTAAAAAGTCATCCATTATTTGGGTATAATTCATTTTTTTGGGTCAGTTTCATGATTACTACTGATCACTGATAATCCTCTTGGCCTTTCCTGACTGTAACATGACCGCCCGCAAATAGGTTTCTGTGTGCATTAATGTTGGAAGCGAGCGACCACAGTTGGCTACAGTTACAGGTGTGTGGCAGACGATATGTTAAAAACTTTGTACACAAAATTTGGGTAAAGTAGTCTCCACGGTGCCCATCAGTTAGTTAACCTGCACAGTGATGTGATGTACTGTGATGTGATGTGCTGTGGAATTATGTACTGTGATGTGTTGTACTGTGATGTGTTATACTGTGATGTGATGTGATGTACTGCACTGTGATTTACTGTGATGTGATGTACTGTGATGTGATGTACTGTGAAATTATGTACTGTGAAATTATATACTGTGATGTGATGTGCTGTGATGTGATGTACTGTGATGTGATGTACTGTACTGTGATTTACTGTGATGTGTAGTACTGTAATGTGATGTACTGTGATGTGATATACTATACTGTGATTTACTGTGATGTGTAGTACTGTAATGTGATGTACTGTGATGTGATATACTATACTGTGATTTACTGTGATGTGTAGTACTGTAATGTGATGTACTGTGATGTGATGTGCTGTGGAATTATGTACTGTGATGTGTTGTACTGTGATGTGATGTACTGTGATGTGATGTACTGTACTGTGATTTACTGTGATGTGATGTACTGTGATGTGATGTACTGTGAAATTATGTACTGTGAAATTATATACTGTGATGTGATGTGCTGTGGTGTGATGTACTGTACTGTGATTTACTGTGATGTTTAGTACTGTAATGTGATGTACTGTGATGTGATGCACTGTGGAATTATGTACTGTGATGTGATGTACTGTGATGTGTTGTACTGTGATGTGATGTACTGTGTTGTGTTGTACTGTTATGTGATGTACTGTATTGCAATGTACTATGATGCGATGTACTGTGAAATTATGTACTGTGATATGATGTACTGTGATGTGTTGTACTGTGATGTGATGTACTGTATTGTAATGTACTGTGATGTGATGTACTGTATTGTAATGCACTGTGATGTGATGTACTGTGATGTGGTGTACTGTGGTGTACTGTGGTGTGATGTACTGTGGTGTGGTGTACTGTGGTGTGATGTACTGTGGTGTGCTGTACTGTGGTGTGGTGTACTGTGGTGTGATGTACTGTGGTGTGCTGTACTGTGGTGTGGTGTACTGTGGTGTGATGTACTGTGGTGTGATGTACTGTGGTGTGATGTACTGTGGTGAGCTGTACTGTGGTGTGGTGTACTGTGGTGTGGTGTACTGTGGTGTGATGTACTGTGGTGTGCTGTACTGTGGTGTGGTGTACTGTGGTGTGATTGATTTAGATTTTTTCTGTTTTTACCTCTGATTATGTTTATGTCTTTCCAGGCTTTGCTGAGGGATGTGTGTTGGTTCAGGCTGTTGACATACTGTATGTCTCCCATGCATTTTGTCTGAGTTCGTTTACATGTTCCCTGACAGCAGCAAGGGAAGCTTGATACAATTGTAACATTTGAGGTGTTCTAATTTGTCTGTAACCCTTACCCACCCTCCTGACCCTAGCCCTGAGTTTTTTCAGCTCAGGATCATTATAGCATTGCTGTTGCCTGTTCCCATTATGCTGACCACGTTTTCTCCTTTTTTTGGTGGAGGCATTGTTGGTGAAGTATGCATAAGTCCTATCTATCAGATCGTCATGGAAACTTTGGCAGTTGTCAGGCTTGTAGTCCTTGTACCAGTCATGGATGAAGTCTATGAACTGGCTTTCATGTTCTTGCTTGACTGTGATTCTACGTCTGTTGAGTTTACCACCAGTGGGGGTGTCATTGGCTACATGTATACTAGCTTGGATTGGGCTGTGGTCAGACATAAGATCAGTGACAACATCAGAGCTATGGATGTGTGTTGGTTCATTATTACCTATAACACAGGACAACAAATTTTTTATAATTCCCAGTTGCATGAGATTTCTTTACTGTTTCTTACCATTTTTGATCTGCTGATTTCATATTTGAAACCAGTTTTGTTCTGCATGCTCCAGTTTTCATGTAATTTGAGGTTTTACATTCTAGCCGTTTGCGGTCAAATTAATTAATTACACGATTATGGTATCAATAGGGAGATATAATTTTGTCTGTTTTTTCTTTCAGATTTGGTCATGGCTACAAAGAGAAATCAATGTGTGAACAAACCTGATGCCTTCTGTTATATTTGTGGATACTTCACGCTTATTCGTCAGAGGCGCAATATAACATCGTTTGTGAGGCGCGGCTATAAAGCGTACTTCGGACTTACTCTTGGCGACCAAGACAAAAAATGGGCTCCACATGCTGTGTGTCATAACTGCGAAGAAATGCTGCGTGACTGGACAAAAGGAAAACGTAAGGGCTTACCGTTCGGAATTCCCATGACCTGGCGAGAACCGAAGGACCACACAACTGACTGCTATTTTTGTCTGATCAATACGAAGGGTGTTGGCAAGAAAAACAGACATAAAATATCGTATCCTAGTATCCCTTCAGTAATTCGATCTACTTTGCACTCTGATGAGCTACCAGTTCCAGTTTTTAATGGGTTGTCTCCAGCTGAAGAGGAGGGAAGCGACAAAGACCAAGAGAGTGAACATGAAACTCAAGAAATACTTGCAGATTCCGACGATTCTTCTGATGGTACACCAGAGTCATCAACCCCTCAGAAGTTTAGTCAGCCAGAGCTGAATGACCTTGTGCGTGATTTGGGTCTCTCCAAAAATGCAGCAGAAGTTCTAGCTTCTAGGTTGCAAGAAAAGGCTCTACTGAACCAGACCACAAAAGTTTCAGACTTCAGAAAGCGGGAACAGGATTTTGTGCCATTCTTTACAGAGGAGAATAAGTTTGTTTACTGTCATAATATCCCGGGTCTTCTCCAGGAATTAGGGATTCCATTGTATAGTCCAAATGACTGGCGATTATTTCTAGATAGTTGTAAGCGTAGCCTGAAGTGTGTGCTACTACATAATGGTAATGTCTATGCAGCTGTTCCAGTGGGTCATTCTGTGTGCTTACGAGAGGAGTATAATGACATTAAAACTGTGATTCACCTGCTAAAATACCATGAGCACAACTGGACAATTTGTGTTGGCCTCAAAATGGTGAACTTCCTTCTTGGCCAACAAAGAGGATTTACAAAGTATCCCTGCTTTCTTTGCATGTGGGACAGCCGAGCTAGAGACAGGCATTGGAACCTGAAGGAGTGGCCCTTACGTGAGACTCTGGAAGCTGGTATGCCAAACATTGTCAATGATCCAATCGTCAGTCGAGAAAAGATCATATTTCCTCCTCTCCATATCAAGCTGGGCCTGATGAAACAGTTTGTCAGAGCATTAAATACTGATGGTGAATGCTTCCAACACATAGTCTCTGCTCACCCTGCTTTGTCATTTGAGAAGATAAAGGCAGGTGTGTTTGATGGACCACAAATTCGTGCACTCGTACGTGATCAAGACTTTGTCAGAAAGATGGACGACAAGGAAAGGGGTGCATGGCTTTCATTTGTGGCGGTAATGGAAAACTTTCTTGGTAATAAAAAGGCTGACCACTATGAAACCCTTGTAGCAACCATGTTGTCAGCCTTTCATGACCTTGGATGCAATATGAGTGTCAAACTCCATTTCCTATATAGTCATCTTGATAGATTCCCTGAGAACCTAGGGGCAGTAAGTGACGAGCAAGGCGAGCGGTTTCATCAGGATCTCAAGACCATGGAAGACCGCTACCAAGGGAGATGGGACAAACATATGATGGCAGACTACTGCTGGAGCATTAAACGAGAGTGCCCTGAGACATTTCACAAACGCAAGAGCTTCAAGCGCAAATTCCTACCTGGCTAAAATGTGATTGGGCTTTGTCTCCTCATAGTAACAAATTTCTTACCTAACAATGAGTTTTATACAAATTTCAACCTTTGTTTTAGATGGAACATGTTTCAAATTGTGTTGTTGAATAAATTTAGAATATGTAATATTTTATTGTTTATTACCCAGCTAATTTAATGACAGTTTAATGACATATTTTTCAAGATAGACGACGAGGTCAATAAGACGAAGACGAAATTTTGAAATTTCAAAATACCTTGATTGCAAAAACACTAGAGCTTACAGAAAGAAACTAACTTCAGATATGAGATCAGCACACCCAAATTAGGTAGAATCAAGTGTTTATAGCAATGCAACAAAAACTTTGTTGACCAGTGTAATTTGAACATCTTCATATGTGCTGAGAAGTGAGATAAGTCTCCTACCATTGGTGTTAGTGGTGGAGTCACCTAATTTCTTGTGTCTAGTATTCAGGTCACCCATCAGGACAGTGGGCTCAGTGTGTAAAAAGTCTGGGAGAACTGTGTACTGAAGCTGATCTGAGGGAGCATAGGCGTTTAGCACGTTGAGTGTGGAGTTGCCCAGGTGGATAGTGATCCCATGGTACTGAAGGTTGGTAGTCTTTTTGGATACAAGAGGTACATGCGTGAGTGACTTCTTAACATACATCAAACATGTGTGAGTAGAACTAGGATCATAATACACATAATTGGGCAGACTGGGTGGGGGCTTACCATTAGGTGTGAGACACTCCTGCAGACACACAATATCGATGTCCTCAGTCACAACTTTGTGGTGTAGGTCAGGGTATCGTTTTCTAAGGGATGAGATGTTCCAACTCATCACCTTCACCGCTCTGTATCTTTGCCTGGTATTAACACTGGCCATTATGAAATGTATTTGGAAAGAAGCAAAAGGCACTATATGATACTGTTCTTTTCTGCGCTGCCTGTCCCTTCGGCAGGCAGTAGGCCAATTTACCTTTTTGAAACATTTCTGGAGCATGTACGGCTCAACAATTGTTGTATTTCAGTAGCAGACAACAACACACTTTGGTTACACTCGACATCACCACCATTTTCTGTTTGTGCTTGTTGATCTTCACTGACCATGTCCACAGAGGCATCAGTAGAACTGTTACCAGTATCACTATTTTCCTCTGCGTGGACACTAGTTCCTGGTGGGTCTTGAGTTTCCACATCTGGTACTGACATCTGAATGTCTTCAGTTTGACTGTAATTTTTCCGTAGCTGCTGCACTGTGTATGTGGTGTTTTTTTCCTTTAGTGTATCACAGAGGCTCCTTAACATTTCAGTTTGAGCTGTAAACTGAGCTTTGAGATTTATAATTTCATTTTTCAAATCGTTGATCTCTTCACGTTGTGCGTGTTCATGGAGTGTGTTGACAGCTACCTGTTGTGTCGGTACGTCTGTGTTGCCCCATACTGATCTTTCGATGACTGCTGGTGATGATCCTGGAGCTTTGGTGGGGAGGGCGGGCCAGGGGTTGGCCGTAGGGAGTACCCTAGCAGCATTAGTGTTTCTTGAGACCTGCCTGGGTGGCGGGTCTGGGCGCTGAAGGGGTGTGGGAGCTCTAGAACAGTCAGGGTGCCATACCCGAACTCCAACTGTTTTGCAGTTAATACACTTCTGTTGGATGACACCCCCTTGAGCAACTGTATCTCTGCAAACCTGTGTTGCATGTTGCCTTGAGCAGAGACCACACCACGGCTTAATCGAGGGGCATAACCGGGCCACATGGCCCCAGTGCTGACAGTTGTAACACCTCCGGTTAGGGGGCTGATAGAGAGTTACCTTCAGAGTCCTATAGGCACCACGGACTCGAATGGTCTTGGGTGGGTCTTCCGAGCCAACCCAGTCTGCAATGACTGCATTCTTGCCCCTGAGTCGCTTCGTCCTTCTGATGTAGGGATGAGCTTCTAGTAGTGTAGGGGTCTGGTACTGGTCGAGCCCTATGATTAAGATGGTTTTCTTGCTCGATGGTTATTCCCCTTATGCTATTGGTGAGGAGATCCTGTATGACTGCTGGGTCGCTCCTAATCAGAACATGATCTTGTGTACCGACTCTGAACTGAAACTGAGCCTCTGGGTGTTTGTCTTCCGCATCGTTCAGCCAGAGATACTTGTCTTCAGGTGATGTACCTTCAGGGAAGTATAATCTTACTCTCATGGGGGGTTGTGGTTGTAGTTGATGGTCTCTAAGTCTTTCTGCCTTTTCGGCCTTCCGCTTGTTCCTGGACTGAACTAGTTGAAAGCCATCCTCTCCGTTGGTGTCAAGGTCAACACCACAATCGCCTGGCTCACTCAGTGCATCAGGAGAGTTAAAGCGAGTAGCTGGGTCTCCAGTCAACTCAGACATGGTGGAGTTACAGGGCTCGACTTATATGCCTTCGTCAGAGGGCCGAGGACTGCTTGACACTCCTGGGAAGTCAGCGGTGGTTGGGAGGCATAACCCTCTAAGAGTACAAAGGAGACTGGCATCTACAGCGTATTAGCGGTGTGAGGGGAGGCCATGAGCGGGCCTCCCGTGGAGGGAGTGTGGTGTCGGGGGGACTAAGGTAGCAGGAGTATTCTCAGTTTACAAACACTTTTATTATACTACACTTGTTCTTAATAGTATCTCTGTTTTTCTGGTTAGATACAGTATCAAAGTCAATTTTAGTTTCAAAAGAACTAACCAGCCTGGCACACTATGAGGAGGGGGGTTTGTGTAAACAAACTCTCACCACATGGCCGAGCGTGACCACAAGGGTATAGGCCTTGCCTCGCGGGCATCTACACCTACACACGACACAGTGCTCAACCCACGGTAGTTCACTTGTTATACAGGCAACATATTTGCAGTTGTTGACCTATCCCCACCCTACTGTGTGGTGTTGTGTTATTTCGAAGTCAAGTGTGAAGCCGACCCACTGTTGTTCTCAGGGTGGACTGATTAGCACCTCCTTGTCAGGAGATGGTGGTCAGTTCCCAGGGGTGCTTATCTCACTGGTGAGTCACGGTTCTCACTGGTACTGTCTAGAACTGAATTCACTGGCTTAAACACTGTTCATTGCTGTTCAACACTGGTTCCACGTCTTTCCGAAACGAAATGTCACTTTTGATTATGTTGATATCCCGGTGGTGAGGATGGGTCGGGGAGAAGGACGTGGGGAATGGGCCGAACATTGGCCAAGGGTGAGAGCTGCTCAGCAGGAGCAGCGCCTAAATAGGTCTTGACCCTACGGTGGTCAGGTCATCACTGCTGTGGTGTGATGTACTGTGGTGTGGTGTACTGTTGTGTGGTGTACTGTGTTGTGATGTACTGGGATGTACTAAACGAGCCACTCTTGCTATCTACTTTGCCTTGTGTTGGAGCCGCCATTGATTGTTTGTGTCGTAGACTGACGGAGATTTTCCGTCATAGATTGATGGCTTGTTTTGTTTGTTGTCTTACAATAGATGCTGAAGATTTGTTTGTATCATAGACTTATATCCTGGTTGTTTGCATCACAGATTAAGAGTTTAGTTTGTTACATAATAGGTTGAAATATATTGATGATTTGTTGGGGTTCGACACTAAATGATGGTTTTGTCGTAGAATGATAGAGTATTTATTTGTTACTTAGATTGATGGATCATTTGTTTACGTCATAGATTGTTGTTGGTTTGGTTGCTTGTCTCTTGGACTGCCTGATCGCCTCCCCCCCCCCCCCCCCCAGAGACACCTGGATTGTGACGCCTCCACCGACAGGATGACACACCTCGTGAAGGCTTGTCCTCGGGGAAAGTCATATACCACTGGGTAAAACTGACATGTTAGAACCAACACTGCCGCTCTCTCATTAGTGTTATATTGTACACGAGATGCTGAGTTAGGGTAGAGGGGGAGAGGCAAGGGGAATAGACGGTAGGCTGGCCAACCAGTCACAGAGAGAGAGAGAGAGAGAGAGAGAGAGAGAGAGAGAGAGAGAGAGAGAGAGAGAGAGAGAGAGAGAGAGAGAGAGACGCCTGGGTGGGACGAGGGTGTGTAAGGGAGAATGATGGGAGATGAAGGGAATGTGTGTGTGTGTGTGTGTGTGTGTGTGTGTGTGTGTGTGTGTGTGTGTGTTGTGGTTTTAGACCATCACGTGGCACCCTTGACATGGTCTTTGCTGCCCGCCAGATACAGGAAAAGTGCAGAGAACAGCGTCGTGACCTGTACATGATTTTCATCAACCTAACCAAGGCCTTCGACTCGGTCAACAGGGAAACCCTCTGGTGGACCCTCAGCAGTTTTGACTGACCACCAAAATCCATCGCCATTATGAGGCAACTCCACGATGGCATGAACGGCAGTGTCCTGCACAACGGCACCCAGTCAGAGTTCTCCCCCATCCAAACAGTGGTTAAACAAGGGTGTGTACTGGCACCAACTCTCTTTTCCATTTTCTTGGCTGCCTACCTTACTCGTGCCACTGCCAATTTAGCCAGCGGGGTGAACATCAAGTACCAGGTAAAGGGGGTCTTTTCAACATAAGACGATTCCAGGCAAGAACAAGGGTGTCGGCAGCTTCCATTACTGAACTTCAGTATGCAGACGACCTCACCCTTGTTGCACACTTCCGCCTTGAAGTGAACGTACGTAAGACTGAGATTCTCTTTCAACCTGCTCCTGGTTCAGACACACCTCCACCATCTATCCAGCTTAATTGGAGTACACTCTCTATTGTTGCCCACTTTCAGTAACTCGGCTCCCATCTGTCCACCACCGCAGACATCGATGAAGAAATTCAGCATCGGAAAGGATGTGCATCTCACGCCTTGGGCTGACTCCGAAATCATGTTTTCAGCTGTGGGGAGCTGAAATTATCTACAAAGTTGCACGTATATCGAGCAGTGGTCCTCCCGACGCTGTTATATGGCAGTGAGACATGGGTTAAATACAGAAGGGACCTCAAGGCACTTGAAAACTTTCACCAACGTAGTCTACGTTCTATCCTCCGAGTTCGCTAGAAGGACAAGAGAACAAATGCCGGAATTCTCGCTGACACCAACTGTAGAAGCATCGAGGCTACCATTATCCATGAACATCTACGTTGGACTGGCCATGTTACCCGCATGGACGACAGTAGAATGCCAAAGCAGCTACTTTACAGTCACCTAACGAATAGTAAACGTAACGCTGGCGGGGAATTGAAAAGGTATAAGGATAGTCTAAAGACAAACCTGAAAAGGTGCCAAATCGACCCCCTCACCTGGGAGTCGATTACTCCACATCGTAACGCTTGGAGGAGCACCACACGGGAAGGTGTCAATACTTTCTAGTTAGCCCGACTGCAAACCGAGGCAGACAAGCGCCAACGTCGGAAACACGCTGCCACATGTGCAACGATTGTGGATTACGCTGCCCATCCCGTATCCTGCTCTTTAGTCACCTCAAAACTCACTAACCTAGGTGACATCCCTAATAACTCATATCATTTTACCGTAACTGGATGATCGTCATTCTCGATTCCGAGTGACAGCAAAGTAGTAGTAGTTTCTGTGTGTGTCTATCACTAGATGGAGCCATGCACATGTGCAACATCTGTGAACGACCCTGCCGGTCCCGTATCGGCCTCTTCTGTCAACTTAACACTCACCAACCTTGGTGTCATCCTTATGGCTAGATGATCGTCATACTCGATTCCGAGTGATAGCAAAGTAGTAGTAGTGTGTGTGTGTGTGTGTGTGTGTGTGTGTGCATAAGTCTTCCCCTGCCAGTACACAGCTTCTTCACCATCAAAACTCCAGTTGTGCCTACTCGTGACAGCATACGGAAACTGGGTGCCTCGTGTAGCAGTGGGCCCCAGAGGGATGGCGTATAGGCCTGCTGGCGTGTGGACACGTCCTGGCCGCTACCAACCACTTAAGCAGTGGTTGGTAGGCGCCAGGATGTATCCACATGCCTTGTGGATTAACCTTAGTAGGTCTAGGGCTACGGGAGTAAACCCTGAACGAAAAATCTGCGGTGGAGCCCTGCATCAAGCAGACTTCTTACAAAGCTCCAACTTGACCCTAACGGCGGTATGAGCGAAAGAAGTGACCAACTTGTGAACCCAACGACCACACCGGCAGAAGAAGGTAATGCATGATGGACAGGGTACTAAGGCAAAACCCCCAAAACTGGGCTATCGGCAGTCCATTGCAACTCTCCCTCTCCCCAGTCGTTGCGAGACTTGCACCACTGGATCAGGAAAAGGGAGAACCAAGATGTGTGGTTGAAGCCTGCGCTCCTGCCTCACCACATAAATCAACTCAAGAGCAGCCATCATCCAGTTTCATCATACCTCTCTTCATCATCAAAACCCCTATAGCCCCATAAGTCCGATGGCGACGGACGAGTGGCGACGGGAACAGGCAGAGATGACTGCCGAAAGTCTTTAGTCACAACTCTGCACATGGGCGGCACAGATAAGATGGTCGTTTATTCACTGGGATCTAGGCAGCAGTGCAATTCGGTCCTGTCTGTGCTAGACATAGCCTGCCCAAAGAAGCAACCTGACTGGGCAACTGCACTCTGTAAGGTCATTCCTATGCGGTCGAAAACACAATTACAATCATAGATCAAAACAAAAACAAACTATACAACCTCTTATGAAAGCTGCATGGAATATCAAGACCCTTCTGGATACTAGCACAAATGAGTGGCCTGAAAGAAGAACCGCCCTTGTGGCAAAAGAGCTGGCTAGGTATAACATCGACACAGCAGCCATTAGTGAGTCCCGGTTCCCAGACTCCCAGAATGGGGGTCTGGCTATACCTTCTTCTGGAAGGGTAATCCTGCTACAGAGAGAAACTGCATTTGTGTAGTTGGCTTTGCCATCCACCAACGCATCCTACACAGGCTAACTGAAATGCCTGTTGGGATCAACGAGCGCCTCATGACACTCAGAGTTCCACTGAATCACGCACGTCATGTCTTTTTCATCAGTGCATACTCCCCAACACAAGATGCAGAGGATGACATCAAGGAGGCCTTTTATGACGACCTTGACAGAGTGCTAATCTCTATCCATCGATAAGATAAGGTTGTGCTCCCCGGTAACTTCAATGCCAGAGTTGGTAGAGATGCTGACATTTGGCAGGGAACCAAAGGGAGAAATGGACTAGGCAAGTGTAATCCCAACGGCCTACTCCTCCTCAGCAAGTGTGCTGCACACAACCTCACTATCACCAATACCTTGTTGAGACAGGCCGACAAGTTCAAGGGTTCGTGGCAACACCCACGATCTAAATACTGGCATATCATTGACTACATCGTTAACAGAGAAAGAGTTCGCTCAGATGTCCTAATTACCAGAGCAATGCATGGCTCAGACCGCTGTGACACTTATCATCGGTTCGTCAGAGCCAAGTTCTCATTTTACTTCACCCCAAAAAGACGAAGGCAACAAGTCTCAAGAAGAGGTTTTAACACTAAGTGTTTGGATGATTCAGTGATAAAACATGATTTCAGATAGCAGCTCGAACATGGGCTGATAAACAGCCCAACAACAAACAACCCAAATCCCAGTGCCGAATGTAGTATTCTCGACATGATCATGACAAAAACCCGCAGAGAGACCCTCGGCCAGGTCGAAAGAATATACCAGGACCGGTTTGATGAATATGACCAGGAAGTCAATGTACTCGTCGATCATAAACTTGCTGCTTTAACTGACTGGCAGAACAACCCTCAGTCTCTGACCAGAGCTGATAACTTCTGCAGGAAGAAAGCGGCGGCCCAGCGCGAACTTTGCAAACTAAACAACGACTGGCTTAAAAATAAAGTATGTGAAATGCAAAAACTTGCAGATCAACACAAGATGTGCGATATTTTCAGTTCCACTAAAACATTTTATGGGCCAATTACTCATGGCACAGGCCCCCTCCACTCATCCAACGATAACTCCTTAATTAAAGAAGTGGAAGGCATCCATTAGTGCTGGAAAAAGAGCTACATTTGCTGCTTAACCGAAACACCGATGTGGATGTCCTGACTACTCAGCAGGTCCCTCAACATCCATAGCTGACCCATCTCTGCTATCCTCCAACCCTGGATGAGGTAGCTACTGCCATCAAACAGATGAAAAATAACAAAGCCTCAGGGCCTGATGGAATCCCAGCCGAGGTGTATAAAGCAGGAGTATGAACTGGCCCTTTAACCGTTGATTCTAGATGAGTTTATGGGGCTGGAACATGTAAAAGTATATAGGGTTTGAGTAGCGAAACCCAACTGTCTGTTCTGAATTTATTAAGAAATTATATTGTATACAGTTCCAAGTGTAAATCACCGTAACTTAAAATGAGGACGGAGGCTCTATTAAATAGCTCTTCTAAATACGTCCTCCTTGTGTGAGAGTGAGTAAGAATGCTCAAGCAGTCGGCTTCTATATGCTGACCTAACACTCTTTAGGGCTGCGCTTCGAGGAACTTACCCATCACGTGATGTGGTTATGTCACCCCAAAGCCAGTGGAAAGTTACAGGGGGTGATATGATTATATAAACCCAATGTACTGCCCTGACATTTATATAAGAACTAAGAGGCTAATACAAGGGCCTCTGCTAACTACCGGTCTCCACTCTCTCCTGGAGAATATATGAGAAATGGAGGAAATCCCCCAAGCTCTTAAAGACGCCTCCATCGTTAATATTTAACAAAAATAAGGGAGACCTGTCAGACAAGGCAACTACTGCGGGATCTGCTGCTGTCCGTTCCTGGCAAGATTATCACCTGAGTCCTTCTAAACAGACTTCTTCCTGAGGCGGAAAACTTCCTCCCAGAATCTCAATGTGGCTTTAGACCATCATGTGGCATCACTGACATGATCTTTGCTCCCTGCCAGATACAGGAAGGGTGTAGAGAATAGCGTCGTGACCTGCACATGGCCTTCATAGACCTAACCAAGACTTTCGATTCGGTCAACAGGAAAGCCCTCTGTCGGACCAAAATTTATCTCCATTGTGAGGCAACTCCACGACGGCATGAACGGCGGTGTACTGGCGCCAACTCTCTTTTCCATTTTCTTGGCTGCCTTCCTTACTCGTGCTAGTGCCAATTTAGCTGGTGGGGTGGACATAGAGTATCAGATGAAGGGTCTTTTCAAAATAAAACGACTCCAGCCAGGAACAAAGGTGTCGGCCTCTTCCATTACTGAACTTCAGTATGCAGACGACCTCAACCTTATCGCTCACACTGAACACGACCTACATGAGATCCTGAACACCTACGCACGTGTGCATGAACATTTCGGCCTTGAGGTGAATGTTCGTAAGAATTAGATTCTCTTTCAGCCTGACCCTGGTTCAGCCACACCTCCACCATCCATCCAGCTTAATGGTACTACACTCTCTAATGTTACCCACTTTCAGTGTCTTGGCTACCACTTGTCCACCACCGTAGACATCGATGAAGAGATCCAACATCGGATCAGATGTGCATCTCATGCCTTTGGAAGACTACATACCCGTGTCTTCAGCTGTAGGGAGCTGAAATTATCTACAAAGTTGCACGTATATCGAGCAGTGGTCCTCCCCACCCTGTTATATGGCAGTGAGACATGGGTTACATACAGGAGGCACCTCAAGGCACTTGAAAACTTTCACCAACGTAGTCTACGTTCTATCCACCGAGTTCGCTAGAAGGACAAGAGAACAAATGTAGGTATTCTCGCTGACACCAACTGTAGGAGCATCGAGGCTACCATTATCCATGAACAACTACGTTGGACTGGCCATGTTACCCGCATGGAAGCCAGTAGACTGCCAAAGCAGCTACTTTACACATCTAACGAATAGTAAATGTAACGATGGCTGGCAACTGAAAAGGTATAAGGATAATCTTAGGACAATCCTGAAAAAGTGCCAAATTGACCCCCTCACCTGGGAGACGATCTCTCTACACCGTAACGCTTGGAGGAGCACCACATGAGAAGGTGTCAATACTTTCAAATTAGCCCGACTGCAAACCGAGGCAGACAAGCGCCAGCGTCTGAAAGACGGTGCTGCTGCTGCTGCTGCTCCCACACTAGATGGAGCCATTTACATGTGCCACATCTGTGAACGACTCGGCTGGTCCCTTATCGGCCTCTTTAGTTACATCAAAACTCACCAACATAGGTGACATCATTAATAACTCATATCTTTGTATCATTGGTGGATGATCGTCATACTCGATTCCTAGTGACAGAAAAGTAGTGGTATTAGTAGTAGTGTGTGTGTGTGTGTGTGTGTGTGCTCTCTGTTAATGCTGCTGATCCTCTCATCTTCCTTGTCACTGAAAGTGGAAGTGATACCCTTACCAATTATTGCTACTTGTCGTCCCCATTGCCCTGTCTCCCTCACCACACTCTCCCTCACCACCCTCTTTACCTCACCGCCCTCTCTCCCTCACTGCCTTCCCTTTCACTCTTTTCCCTTACTGCCCTCTCTTCTTCTCACCTTTCACTCTAATTAACAATCCCCCAGTTACTTCTCTCTCTCTCTCTCTCTCTCTCTCTCTCTCTCTCTCTCTCTCTCTCTCTCTCTCTCTATTTTCTTCCTTCCTTTCTTCTGCCTACCTTCGTGCCTGGTCGCCCTAATGCAAGGTTGAGGGAGGAGCGAGACACCTTAACTCCGCTACTCTCCCTAATACATTAACCTGTCAGCCTCTGGTCACGCTCCTACCCTTCACCTCCTTCCTGTGGGGAGACACTCACGCTTATCAGTGTCAGCACCGAGTTTTGGATAAAGCTAGCAAATGATACTTTGTTTAGTCAGTAGTAAACGCTGTGTACTGTCAGCATCATGCCTTATAAATAGTCAGTAACATATTTACTATACAGTCAATAGCAAATTTTTTAGATAGTCAATAGGCACACACACACACACACACCAACGAACACTTAAGAATTGCCCCAAGTCACAGTTATCTATGCGAATGTTTAAGTTTTGTCTTTAGATAATGTCTTATAAATTTGTCCTCTGGTTTAAGCACTGAGATACTCTGGTAAAATTTTCCTAACAAACACAGCGCCACAGTGAGTTCGTGTCTTAGTTACTGTGTCAACCTGGTCATCAAACAATCCCTATTACTTAGACTTAACCAGGAAGAGTATACCTGAGAATTTTTCGACAGTATTCATCAGCCACTCAGCGTCCCCTAACAACAGTGATCACTCGTGTCTCCCCCTGTCGCTAATTTTGTTATCACTGACGCTAATGAGAGATTGGAGAGGAAGTGATGTTCGGAGTGGCGGAGAGACGTGTTCGGGCCCAGGAGGGGACCTACCTAGTATCAACATCTTCTTGCCTCAGTGGTCTTTGTGACTCGTTAACGATTTTTTCCGGCCTTCCTCGTGACCTGAATAACCTAGAAAAAGCGTCCCCGGTCCTGAGTTGGCCTGCTGATGGAGACTTAACATCTCTTTTGATGCTGAAATTTTAACTGGTTTCGACTAGAGGAATTTTGTTTATTGATACTGTGCATCTAAGGTTTTTACGGTTCTATAAATAATCTTAGGAAGTGCAGAGATACGTGGCTCCTCAAGAGTAATAATACCAGGCTTTCCCTACTGCGTTGATTCCGCTGTATCCACTCTGCCACTTTTCCAAAAAATCATATTTTGAATCAACTCAAACTGCCTGAATTCCGAATTCATTTCAGTCGGATAAAGTAAGAGAATACTTTAAGAGTTCTTACACGGAGGGTCAGAGGAGAACATCATGGATGGGTTCATTTCAGACACTGAACTTAAACTTCTCAATATATGCCATTACTGACAATACTAGCGGGTGTCATACCACTCAGAAGGTGCCATGTTGTGATATGGCAGCCATTCTACTCTGACACTAGAGTTTGAGATTAACAGTGTAAATAATTTTCAAGTATTGAATATGAGAAACAATTACATGTATAACTATTGTCAACTAATCTCAACTTATCATAGCAAGTGACATAAAGGTATTAACAAGGTGCCCTTAATAATTTATAGGTAATGACACAAGTATTACAACAGAGTGATTGATTTAAAGGTAAAGGATTTTGTCTTTGTTTGCTGCGTTATTGTGCTGAGGCTTCTAATGGTGCCATTAACGTAGAAACCTGTGTCCATATCAGCTGGTTTTTGTGGTTGTCATCTTACCCGTTACGCTTCATTACTGAATGAGGAGTCAGGTCGAAAAGATCAAAATGCTCTGCTGTTTATTCAGAGGTTAATGTTGGATAAAATCATAAAATTTCGGATATGAATATAACACTATTTGACAGCAGACCCACACTGGTCCCAGGGATTGAGGGTGGGATGGTGGCGGGATCATGTGTTCGAGCATTTCCAAAGCTGTGCTCTCAGACTTCCCACATGTACCGC
Source organism: Homarus gammarus (assembly GCA_958450375.1). Taxonomy (NCBI): domain Eukaryota; kingdom Metazoa; phylum Arthropoda; class Malacostraca; order Decapoda; family Nephropidae; genus Homarus; species Homarus gammarus. Next base: position 799,903 of record CAUDMG010003670.1, on the reverse strand, counting down.
ATGACTCTACAGCCGGTGGAGTCGGGGAGAAGGAACATCAAAATTACCAATTATTTTTTTCTTTTAAGATTTCCGGCTGATGAAGATTCAGGTATACATTTCATACCACGGCGCTTTAGAAACATCTTCCAGCAGACGGAATATGTCGGAAATAATCAATGACTTACAAAAGGACGTTCTCTCACACCTTAAGAATAGTCTACCTGGATTTTACAAGGGCTTGAAGCTATAGAAGAGACTTTGTATTGGAAACACATTCAAAGTGACAATTGATTTTTTCGATAAAATAGTGAATTCCTACCCAAAAACCAGTATGTAATTTAAACCAATATTTATATATGAAAGTACGTAATTAGAGTTAATATAATATATCATGTGAAATGTTGTGCGAGTCGAGGCCTTATATGTATGTTAATTAGTTATGATGTCAGCCAATGCTTGAAGTAGTTTCCTATACCGGCTAATATAATGAAAATACAATTAATGACTTTTCATACTGAGGTACAGTAGGTGTGTGTGTGTGTGTGTGTGTGTGTGTGTGTGTGTGTGTGTGTGTGTGTGTGTGTGTGTGTGTGTAATAATAATAATAATAATAATTAACGGTTTATTGAAAGAACTTGGCAGCCAGAAGGCTGAAAATATACAATTACATATTTGGGGAATGGGTTTCGAATTACAAATATACAAGTAACATAAGTGATAAAAATAAGATATATAATAACTAGATGGGGAAAAGCTCAAACTACAGTGCATTTCAACATAGTAACAGTGCAAGGAGTAGTGTTTACTGGGAGTGAATACACTGGCCTATTACAAGTTATTGATAATTTTTACAATGGTTGGGACTGGGCTGTTCTTATAGCGATCAGTTCGTGCACGTATGGGCTGGATGCGGTTGTGGTGTCGAACAGCAATTCTCGGGCTAGGGATCTCAGGTGGTAGTAGGAGCCGGTGTCGATGATGGTGTAGAAGCTTCTTACCAAATTTGCAGATGAGGTCGTGGTGATGGTCAGTGAGAGTCGAAAGGGTCAGTGTGTTGAGCGCTTCTTGATATGTGGAGTAGGAAGGGGAGAGAATAATCTTGCATGCCCTCTTTTGCACTTTTCCTAGGTGTTTAAGTTGTGTGGCATTTAGGGAGGAAGACCAGGTGGGGGAGGCATAGGTGAGCTTGGGAAGTATGAATGTTGTGTAAACACTGAGGAGCTCGGGGTGCAGGAACTCCGAGGGACTTGAGTCGGCGGAGGAGGTGGAGACGGAAACTGGAGGATTTGACAACTTCACTGACGTGTGTTTTCCAATTTAGTTTGTTGTCTATGGTGACGCCGAGGAGCTTCGTGGAATCTACAACCTGGAGTGTGTTCGGACCTAGAGTAATGGAAGGAGGTGGGACAATGTCGGAGGAGAGGTTGATGTGCATAACCATGGTCTTGGTATGGTTGATGGTGAGATGGTTGTTGGTGGCCCAGTTTTGGAGACAGTTCAATAAATCCTGAAGGGCGGTATAGTTGGGAGCAGAATTGTTGACGCTGATCCCAATGGTGGAGTCGTCGACATATTTCCAGCGAGCAGGGGTTTCTCTTAGGGCATCATTGATGAGCATAAGGAAGCAGAGTGGTCCCATCTTGGTGCCTTGGGGGACGCCACAGGTGAGTGACTGAAAGGTGGAGACAGCCCCTCGGAAGCGTACAGCTTGGCGTCGGTCACTGAGGAAGTCTGTAAGCCATGGTATAAGACTTCTCAAGCCCGAGGTCAATAACTTTGTTGATGATTATATTGTGGTCGACTAGGTCGAAGGCTGTAGTGAAATTAATGAAGGCGACAGCTACAGACGTTTTTCGTTTCTCGAGATGGCGGTTTTTGTAATCGAGAAAGCTGACAAGACAGTGAGTGGTGGAGGAAGTTTTCATGTTGCCAAATTGCTGAGGGTCTACGACTCCTGCAATATCAGCATAAGCCCAATCGAACACAAAACTTTCACAGATTAGGCTGGGTATTGGGGTGATTGCAATAGGTCGTAGCTGATTTAAGGATTGTGGGCTGGTTGACTTGGGCACTGGTGATACATAAGAGGTCTTCCAGTCAGCTGGGCATCTGGCTTGACTGAGAAAAGCATTGATGATGGAGCACAGGGGTTTAGCAAGCTCCTGGTAGAACTCCTTGAAGAGTTTCATTGGTAAGTCAATGGGGGTGGTAGAGCGTTTTAATTTTGGTTTGTCCAGGCGTTTTGCTACTTTAAATTCTTCTACTAAGTCAGTGGGAAGGGGGGCTGGTAGGTAAGCAGGGAGAGTGGTTGTGTCAAGCCGGGGGAGCGTCTGGCATATAGTAGCGAAATGGTTATTTGTTTGCTCAGCTGCGTCAACACTAGTGAGATGGCTAAGGAAGGGGAGGGGGTGTGTCTTATTGTTTAGTCCACAGATTTCTTTAAGCTTACCATACCATTGACTGATGTTGGTCTGCTTCAGGTGTTGTAATTTGGTTGGATAGTGGGACTTCTTTGCAGTGCGTATTTCGCGGATGACTCGGTTGCGAAGGGACCTGTAGCGGATATGGTCATTGAGATGAAAGGCTCTGTCTCTCTGTTGCATAAGTCTTTTGATCCGAGGTGTGATCCAGGGCAAGTCAGCTGGGTGAGATCTGACGGACTTCTCGGGGAAGTAGTGGTGGTGAGCTTCCGTGGTGGTGTTGGTATAATTTATCCATTTGGTTTCCACGTCATCCACGCTAAGTACTTCAGTCCAGGGATGGTGAACTATCCACTGCCCGAAGAGGCGTACTGCAGAGTCAGTAATCGGCCTGTAGGTCTTGATGTAGGGTCTCTGTACTTGAGTGGGAGTGGCAGCTGGGGACCAGAGCACTGATAAGTGTGTGCTACACCCGATAGGAGGCATTGGTTGAGGTGGTTGGTACCGGTCCGCTAAGTCAGTTAAGATAAGGTCAAGGGTATTTTGACCGTGTGTGGGGAAGGTCACAACTTGTGATAGTGATAGCTGGTCCTGGATATCAGTGGTGTCAATTTCATTATAATCCCCACATAATACTAACTTGGCACATGGGTACCTAACTCTGAGGTGGTCTGAGGTGGAAATGAGATGATTGATAAGAGTGTCTTTGGTGGGTGAGCGCGGCGGATGGTATGCCACACAGATTATGATGGAAGCAGTGTGGCGCGGGTGGGCTGGTGGCACAACACGTACCCATAAAGCTTCCACATCTGCTGGAACTTGAACATCCAGGCGTGACGGGCGTAGGTCATCTTGACAGAAGAGGGCACTGCCCCCTCCGCGTCTATGTGAACGAAGGTGATGAAAGAGTTGATATCCCTCAATATGACACGTTTCATGCACAATTTGCCAAGCCCCACATATGGCAACGACGCTCGCGGCGGCTGACCTGACTGTAGTTGCTAGCTCGTCGAACTTGTTAGCTAGGGAAGGGACGTTGGATAGCAGTAGAGACGGGAGATCGTACCAGATCCGTGGAACTTCAGTGTAGTGGTGCGGTCTGTCAGGGGTGGGTTTCTCCGGTTTCCTAGTGGAGGTTACGGTTCTAATGGGCTTATGTGTATGACGGCCTTGTCTACGGCTACGCGCGTGGAATATGTTCAGTGACTTGAGTCTCACGATAACACTGCCATCAGGATAGCCATTCCCACGCTTCAGATGGTACAGAGTGCGTCGGGAGTAAGTGATTGGTGGTCATCCATTGATATCTGTTGTGGGCGGACGGAAGTGTTTGTCACTGACGGCACTTTGAGGGCCACTGACACTGGTAGACATCTGTTAATATTTGTCAGTCGTAAAGACCGTGGGTCTTTGTCCCTGGTGCTTGGGGTCGCCGACTCAGTTTTCACGATATATGTAAACACCGCGGTGGTCCTTGTCACTGGCACTTTAAAGGTGACCGATAAAGTGCCCACTGTCTGACTTTTCCTTGGGGTGCACTATCAGAGCACTGTGTGATAATCACTTATTGCACTGATGACTTGAATGTTTTGCTGAGAAAGTCCCGGTCAGGTTAGGTCGGGTCCAGTCATACTGCTGTGCTTTTGTGCTTTTCCTTAAGTGCACTATAGGAACACTGCTCGGTAACCAATCGTTCACTAATCACTAGAATGTTTTGCTGAATAGATCCCGGTGTAGTAAGGCTGGTAGGCCGTTGGGATATAGCAGGGGGAGTGGCAGGGCGAAACAGACTCGGCCTGGCTGCTAAAACCAGGAGCGCCTTCGGGGCACGTCTTGTCTCACTGACGGTTGACAAGTGTGTGTGTGTGTGTGTGTGCAGGGTGGTGAAATTCATCTAGAGTGGCAGAATTATGTTAGTGTCAAGGTGCAAGCATTGCTTGCTCACTCTCTCATTCAGCTGCCGCCGCTGGCTAGCCTTGGTCGCGAAAAGGGAAGCAACTTGCATAAGTCTTCCCCTGCCAGTACACAGCCTCCTCACTATCAAGACTCCTGCTGTGCCTCCTCGTGGCAACACACGGTAACTGGGTGCCTCGTGGGCCCAGGCTAGATCAGCAGGGGATCTCGGCGTAGCAGTGGGCTCCAGAGGTGCGGCGCATAGGCCCACTGGCATGTGGACACGTCCTGGTGCCTACCAACCACCGCCCCGCTGCCTTGCGGATTAACCTTGTCAGGTATAAAGCTACGGGAGTAAACCCCGAACGAAAAAACAGCGGTGGAGCTCCGCATCAGGCAGACATGCTTACAGAGCTCCAACAAGACCCCAACGGCGGTGTAGGTTGAAGAGGTGACCACCGTGGAAACCCAACGACTACACCGGCGGACGAAGGCAATGCCTGATAGACAGGCTACTAAGGCCAAACCCAACAAACTGGGCTATCGGCAGTCCACTGCGACTCTCCCTCTCCCCAGTCGTTGCGAGACTTGCACCACTGGATCAGGAAAAGGGAGAACCAAGATGTGTGGTTGCAGCCTGCGCTCCTGCCTCACCACATAAATCAACTCACACACAGTCATCATCCAGTTTCATCATACCTCTCATCATCATCAAAACACTTATACCCCCATAATTCCTATGGCACGGACGAGTAGCGACGGGAACAGGCAGAGATGACTGTCGGGAGTCTCTAGTCACAGCTCTGCACATGGGCGGCACAGAAAAGTTGGTCGTATATGCACTGGGATCTAGGCAGCAGTGCAATCCGGTCCTCTCTGTGCGACTGAGCAGCCTTTTGGGAAGCCACTCTGTTCACCCCACATGGGGAGGGGCTAGAAAATGGGCCCTAAACATAGCCTGCCTAAAAACCCAACCTGACTGGGCAACCGCACCCAGTAAGGTCATCCTTATGCTGTCGAAAATACAAACAAAATCACAGATTCAAACAAAAACAAACCATACAACTTCTTATGGTCGCTGTATGGAATGTCAGGACCCTTCTGGATTCTGGCAGAAATGCACGTCCTGAAACAAGAACTGCCCTTGTGGCAAAAAAAGCTGGCTAGGTATAACATCGACATAGCAGCCATCAGTGAGTCTCGGCTCCCTGATGAAGGCCAACTCACAGAACGGGGGTATGGCTACACCTTCTTCTGGAGGTTAAGCCTTCTGCGAAGAGAACCTGCATTTATGGAGCTGGCTTTACCATCCACTAACGCATCTTAAACAGGCTAACTGAAATGCCTATTGGGATGAACGAGCGCCTCATGGCGTTTCGAGTCCCACTGAATCTCTCACGATATGTATTCTTCATCAGTGCATATGCCCCAACACTGGATGCAGAGGATGACATCAACGAGGCCTTTTATGCCGACCTCGACAGAGTGCTAACCTCTATCCCCGGAGAAAACAAAGTTGTGCTCCTTGGCGACTTCATTGCCAGAGTTGGCAAATATGCTAACATTTGACAGGGAACCAAAGGGAGAAATGGACGAGGCAAGTGGAATCCCAACGGCCTACTCCTCCTCAGCAAGTGTGCTGCACACAGCCTCACTATCACGAAGACCTTGTTTAGTCAAGCCGACAAGTTCAAGGGTTCGTGGCAACACCCACGATCCAAACACTGGCATCTCATTGACTTCATCATTTTCAGAGAAAGAGACCGCCGAGATGATTTCATCACCCGTGCCATGCGTGGCTCAGACCACTGTGACACTGAACATCGACTTGTCAGATTCAAGCTCTCGCTTCACGTCGCCCCAAAACGGCGAAGGCAGCAAGCGTCCAGAAGAGATTTTAATACTAAGCATTTGGAGGATCCAGTGGTAGCACATGCTTTCAAAGAGCAGCTCGAACATGGGCTTATAAACAACCCAACAGCAAACAACGCGAACCCCAGTGTCGAATGGGATACTCTTATTACTGTTATGACAAAAAACATGCAGAGAGACCCACAGCCATATCAAAAGAATACACCAGTACTGATTTGATAAAGATGACACGACAATCAAAGTACTCATCGATGATAAACGTGCTGCTTTTACTGACTGGCAGAACAACCCTCAGTCTCGGACCAAAGCTGATACCGTTTGCAAAAAGGAAGCGGCAGCCCAGTGGGAACTTCACAATTTAAAGAACGACTGGCTTAAAAATAAAGCATGTGAAGCACAAAAACATGCAGATCATCACAAGATGCGCGAATTTTTAATTTCCACTAAAACACTTTATGGGCCAGTCACTCGTGGCGCAGCCCCCATCCTTCAGCGCTCAACCGAAACACCGATGTGGATGTCCTGACTGCCCAGCAGGTCCCTCAGTATCCAGAGCTGACTCACCGCAGCTATCCTCCATACCTGGATGAGGTAGCTACTGCCATCAAATATATGAAAAATATGAAAGCCTCAGGGCCTGATGTAATCCCAGCTGATGTGTATAAAGCAGGAGAACCTATGCTTACCAGCCGTCTCCACTCTCTCCTGGAGAGAGTGGAGCTTAACGGTACAACCCTCCCTAATGTTTCCCATTTTCGGTATCTTGGCTCCCACCTGTCCACCACCGCAGACATTAATGAAGAGATGCAGCATCGGATCAGATGTGCATCTCAAGCCTTTGGCAGACTCCGAAATCGTGTCTTAAGCTGTAGGGAGCTGAAATTATCAACAAAGCTGCACTTATATCGACCAGTGGTTCTCCCCACCCTGTTATATGGTAGTGTGACATGGGTCACATACAAGAGGTACCTCAGGCACTTGAAAGCTTTCACAAACGTAGTCCACGTTCCATCCCCCGAGTTCTCTGGGAAGACAAAAGAACAAATGCCAGTATTCTTGCTGACACCAACTGTAGGAGCATCGAGGCTACCATTATCCATGAACAACTACGTTGGACTGGCCATGTTCCCTGCATGGACGACAGTAGACTGCCAAAGCAGTTACTTTTCAGTTACCTAACGAATAGTAAAAGTAACGCCGGCGGGCAATTGAAAAGGTATAAAGATAGTCTTAAGACAAACCTGAAAAAAGTGCCAAATCCACCCCTTCACTGGGGAGTCGATTACTCCGCAACACAACTCTTGGAGGAGCATCACACGGGAAGGTTTCAATGCTTTCGAGTTAGCCAGACTGCAAACCTAGGCAGAGCAGCGCCAACGCCGGAAAGATGCTGCCGCCACCCCTCCCGCAGTAGGTAGAGCCCTCCGCATGTGCAACGAATGTGATCGATGCTGCGGGTCCTGTATCGGTCTCTTTAGTCACCTCAAAACGCACCAACCTAGGTGACATCCCTAATAACTCATATCATTGTATCATAGCTGGTTGATTGTCGTACTCGATTCCGAGTGACAGCAAAGTAGATAGTCGTAGTAGTGTGTGAGAGAGCACGTTTACTGGTCATCACCGCTGTGTATGAAACAATGGGACAAAAATGGCTATCAAGTCTCTCAGTAATTGTCAATTAAACGACGTTAGTGACCTGTCTTAGTCTTAAGAAAATTATATACGTTTGAATAAAAAGTTACTATTATTATTAATTCTATCATTTATTTATGGAGATATTTAAAGTGCATTAGTGTTTATGTATATCAGTAATTTAGGAAAATCTTGATTCATTTGTAGCATTCTATTTTTCGTGTAAGAATCCGGTATGTAACACGATACTTGTTTTATTTACCGTCAGTATTCTCTGAGGGTGTTGAACACTGATGTTCTAGTTGGAAACTTATGATTTTTATCTTTCTATTATCTATCTATCTATATGTTTGTTTATACACACAGGCTTTGTGTGAAATATAACAGAGTCTAGAACTGCTTTTAGTGTCCTTGTGGCTTAGCCGGTAAGCGCTCCCTAGTCACACCCAGTAGGTCGAGGGTTCGATTCCTTGCTGGTGAGGTCGTTGATTGTATGTTCAAAGTCCGCGTGTTAAATGGACTAAAAATGAAGTATATATATATATGTATATATATATATATATATGCAAGTAAATCACTGTAGGTGCGCGTGATCTAGGTATATATATGTATATATATATATATATATATACATATATATATATATATATATATATTATAAATGTATATATATATATATATATATATATATATATATATATATGTATAATCAACGACCTCACCAGCAAGGAATCGAACCCTCGACCTACTGGGTGTGACTAGGGAGCGCTTACCGGCTAGGCCACAAGGACACTAAAAGCAGTTCTAGACTCTGTTATATTTCACACAAAGCCTGTTCATCGAGCTGATGGCGCCGTGAACCTCATTGGGAAACTGCTGGATTCGGTAAAATGCTACTGACACCACATACGTGGCACGGGCAGTTTCCCAATGAGGTTCACGGCGCCATCAGCTCGATGAACAGGCTTTGTGTGAAATATAACAGAGTCTAGAACTGCTTTTAGTGTCCTTGTGGCCTAGCCGGTAAGCGCTCCCTAGTCACACCCAGTAGGTCGAGGGTTCGATTCCTTGCTGGTGAGGTCGTTGATTGTATGTTCAAAGTCCGCGTGTTAAATGGACTAAAAATGAAGTATATATATATGTATATATATATATATATATATAGATAAAATCACACGGGAAAAGGGAAACAACGGAGGACCTTAGCTTTCGTCTTTATTCAAGACATCTTCAGAGGCAACTGGATTACCCAATATAGTGGACTTTATTCCTCCATGGTATGGATATGTAGATGATGTTCTTTGTCTTTGGCCTAGAAACAGTGACCCATTGGAATTTTTAGACAAGCTTAATGATATTGTCCCAAGTATCACATTCAAAATTGAAAGAGAAATAAATGGATCCCTTCCATTCCTTGATATGCTTATCATGAGAAATTGCCAAAACTACAAATTTAAGGTATACAGAAAGTCCACACAGGTAGACAGTTTCATTCACTTTTTATCGAATCACCTGGAGTCTACCAAAATGTCAGTTTTTTCTGCTATGTTCTTAAGATGTCTGCATATTTGTGACTCTGAATTTATTGACGATGAATTGAAACACATTCGTTCCATTGCACAGAAACTCGGGTACCCTTCTGTGTTTGTTGATCGTTGTTTTAAAAGGGCTAAAAAATCCTTTCATTCCTCTCAAACCAGACAAATTCCTACACTTAAGAATATTTTGACTCTGCCCTATCGTAATGAATTTGTCCCGTTAGTTCGGTCCCTCAAGCTTCTAAATATTAATGTTGTTTTCAAGTATGACTCAACCATTACCAATATGTTAATAAGAAATAGCCCAAGTTTGAATGTAAATGGAAGTGTTTATTGTATTCCATGTAGCAAATGTAATTGTAATTTTGTAGGACAGACAGGAAAAACACTGCAGCTCAGAATCAAACAACATAAGTATAATATCAGAACAGCATCTGAAAGCAGTGCCTTGTTCGTTCATGTTAGGAATAATAATCACCCCATTGCTTGTGAAAAAAGCTTAGAAGTATTTAAATCATCTTGTGTCACAGACAGACTTCTGGTTGAAGCTAGTTTGATTAAGGAATTGAAATCAATAAACCTTAGTGATGGTCAGTTCAAAACTGATAATATGTTACATAAAGTTATTTGTCAGTGGCCCAAGGTTAAAAATGCTTTGAAAACCTTTGATCTAGATGTATGATAGTTATTTTGTGGGTCTCTTATTTTTGACCTGACCTGACTAGTCACGTCACCCCCCCCCCCTTCTCTTAAGCTCCTCTACGTGTGTGTCGGTGTGGGGATTAGTGGATGACATCATTATGACCTGACCTCATGTTTATAAGGTCACCCTGTATATTTAGCCTCTCTCTGTCCTGTAATCCAGTTGCCTCTTGTCGCGATCCCACTACCCTTTATACCTGGGGAGTGAAACCTACCCCAAGTTATTAACAAATAAAGGAACAGATAGGGAACATGGCAATAATTATCCCCACAAAAACCTACTCATCTAAATGTACTTGAATAAGTAAGAACAGTTGAAATAAGTAAGTCACAAAAAGGAAGATAATTAATTAATTCAATTTATGTTCTAAAGGGAGTAATGACTAGCAAACAAGAATTTAAGGGAATAAGTGATCGTATATTAAAATAAGAGTGATGCCGGAAGGGTGAAAATACACCGTTAAGGAGTTAGACCAAACGAATATTACTTAACATAACTATATTACACAGACATACAAAATATATACATACAACAATCCCTACAAAATAGTTATTTCCTACGAAACAGGAGATTCCTTACCACCAGGATCCCTTCCTAGGCCTAACTAAACGTGTCACTAATACCTGATACCCCTAGGGCATTGCAGAAGACTGGACAAGGCACTAGACAAGGGTCAAGGCTAGAGAACGAATGGACACGTCTACCATATGCCACGGTTTTTCGCTACTGGGGAAGCGTGGGGCACGCGGAGGAGCGCATCTCATATCACGTGATCCAGGACATTTGCTAGATATTTTATATAATTAATTAATACTACTTTTGATTTGACTTAACAGAGTAACACAATGATGCATATTAATAACATACATAAATATACAATTAACCTAAGTAACTAAGAACAATAATAATATAATAAGTACAATTAACAAGTTAATAGCTTGTGTGGAATAGAGGCGTGAACATATGCCTCACACTATGCGAGTTCCAAAGCGCTCAGGCACGTGACACCTCCCCCAAAAAAGTGAGCTTACAACTAACTGGAAGCGAAAATGGATATACAGCTACACAGTGAAAGTAATAACTAACACAATCAGTTTAAATCAATATGAAGCAAAATAATTCATAATATAAACTCAAGGTACTCAATGACAATAAAACAAAAAATAACTTGCGTATAGACATAGTTTCTAAATAATCAGACTCGAGAAAGTGCATCAGCCAACACGTTCTCTTTTCCGCGGATATGGGAAATGTTCAAGTTTAGGGCTGAAGTGATAGAGCCCACCTCAAAAGTCTTTGGTTGGTATGTTTCATTTTGTCAACAAAAGTAAGTGGGTTATGATCAGTGAACACTTGAACGGGATAAGCAGTGCTGAAAAATATATACTTTGAAGTTTTCTAGTGCCATGATCAGTGATAAAGCCTCCTTTTCAATGGTGGCATAGTTTCTTTGATATTTGTTAAATTTTCTAGAAAAATAGCACAGCGGATGAAGCACTTGATCACTCTCACCCTCTTGCAGAAGCACAGCACCGGCGCCAATTTCACTGGCGTCGACATAGAGAGTGAACTGTTTCTGGAGGTCAGGTGCAAGTAGTAGAGGAGCATTTGCCAGCAGGGATTTAAGATTCTCAAAAGATTCCTGGCAAGCCGTAGTCCACTTGAAGGTTTTCTTGCCACTCAGGAGGTCAGTCATGGGAGAGGCAACGGAGGAGAAGTTTGGACAAAAACGGCGGTAGTACCCCGCCATACCCAGCAACCTCATCACACTCTTCTTATCGCCTGGCACTGGATACTGTTGAATTGCCTCAATTTTGGCTGCTATAGGCTGGACTTCCCCTTGTCCGACCACATGCCCCAAGAAGGTGAAGTGGGCATGGCCGAACTCAGTTTTGACGAAGTTCACCGTCAGCTTGCTTGCAGCCAGTACGGAGACGAGGGCTTGTAGACGACTCATGTGATCTTCCCAGGAACTGCTGAAGACGATGAGGTCGTCTAGGTAACAGCGGACACCTTCCAGACCAGACGCGATGAAATTCATGAGGCGTTGAAAGGTTGCAGGGGCGTTCCGCATACCAAACGGAAGGACTGTGAATTGGTACAACCCCTCAGGAGTGACAAAAGCAGAGATAGCCCTGGAGCGTTCAGTCAGTCTTATCTGGTAGTAGCCCTGGAGGAGATCCAACTTGGTCACGTACCTTGCCTGTCCAAGATAGTCGATCACGTCGTCGATGCGTGGCAAGGGATAACCATCGGGTTCAGTGACAGCATTCACCTTGCGATAATCCACACACAGCCGCATTGACCCATTCGGCTTTGGAACTAGAACAACAGGGGATGCCCATGGACTGATGCTGGGTTCGACGAGGCCTAGCTCTTGAAGACGCTGTACCTCGGCTCGCACACACTCCCGCTTGAAGGCATTAAGACGGTAGGGACGCTGTCGGATTGGCTTGGCTCCCCTGGTCTCAACGTCATGCTCCAGCACTGAACAGGAGAGTGGGTAATCACAACTATAATAAGATACTCCTGTAATAGAGACTTTATATTATTGGCTTGGTCACTAGAGAGATGGCACAACTTAGCACTGGGGTCCTCCAAGATAGTCGAGTTTTCCACTTTTACACTAGACCCATTCATTATTTCAGAAAAACACTGATCTTTATCATCCTTACACTCTGGCACAATGATACAATTTGGCAAGGATTGATTAACACAAGCAACTGCTTTTCCCAGGGTTTCGTTACGAACATGATATGACTTTAAAAGATTGACATGGATAAGGCGTTTTTTCTTACGCCGTTCAGGGGTGCTAATCACATAATTCACGGACCCCTGTTTATCTAGTACTTCATATGGACCACTGTATTTGGATTTGAAAGGGTGATCATGTAAGGGCAGGAAGGCCAACTCCTGCTCCCCCACTTGGAATTCTCTAGGTTTTGCCTGATGGGCCTTATCAAAATGCAGTTTCATTCTCACCTGAGCACACCTTAAGTTGGACTGGGCAAGTTCTACAGCCAGACGCAACTTCTCCTTGAATTGGACCACATATGAAGCTAAGGGCGTTGCGCTCTGATCACTCAACCAACACTCTTTTAACACCTTAAGAGGCCTTCGCGCTTCATGTCCATAGACGAGCTGGAAGGGTGAGAATCCTAGCGACTCTTGTTTACTGTCCCGAACAGCAAACAAAAGCAGGTCAACTCCCTCGTCCCAATCCTTCCCAGTCTCCAGACAGAAGGTGCGCAACATGAGTTTTAGTGTCTGGTGAAACCTCTCTACCACCCCTTGTGACTGAGGGTGATAGGCCGAAGACCTCAACTGCCGGACTCCCAGGGTTTGCATTACCTGATTAAACAACCGGGAAGTAAAATTGGAACCCTGATCTGACTGCACCACTGTAGGAAGGCCTACTTGAGTGAAGAAGTGGGTTAAGGCCTTGATAACATTCTTCGCTGTGATGCGGCGCAAGGGAATGGCTTCAGGATAACGGGCTGCACAATCAATAATGGTTAGCAAGAACTGATGACCACGAGGGGTCTTAGGTAAGGGACCGACACAATTTATGACCACCTTACTAAAGGGCTCTTCAATGACTGGGATAGGCTGCAGAGGGAATGGTTTAACACTGGGGCTCGGTTTCCCCGCTACCTGACAATCATGGCAAGTGCGACAGTAAGAGCGGACGTCTTTCTTCATCCTAGGCCAAAAGAACTGGGATAAAATTTTTGCATAGGTCTTCCTAACTCCTAAATGACCACCCACCCCATCATGAGCGATACTAAGTATGACCTGCCGCAAAGGTTTGGGAATAACAACTTGATGATGAACTAACCAAGGGTGATTGGCAGGAGAATTGGAGGGACGGAACTTCCGCATTAATACACCAGACCTAGTGTAGTAGCAATTTGATTCTTGCTCAGCTTCTGTCTCAGTAACTGACCTATTGAGAAAACCTACCAGCTCAGGATCCCCTACTTGTAGCTCAATAAACTTACTCCTAGTGATGGGAGTGGAACCAAAACTAGTGACATCTGGGTTCCTATCTCCATCAGAACTAATCTGGAGGTTATCTGGTTGTGGGGAATCCTCAAAAAATTCACTGAGACCAAAATCAGTATGGTCCGGCTGGATAAGATTATCCTCGGACTTCTCACAGTCCTGGAGGGAAACTTCATCAACTTCACTAGTCTCTTCTACCTCTGTACTGCGGCTCATGCTACGGGTCACAGCACACGCAGGGAACAACCCTGGAAAGTCTACTTCTAACTGCACAGTATTATTCTCGGCAGTGGGACAAAATGAGATCACAACATTAGGGAACATCATGTCGCCAACGAGGTCATTTCCTATCAATAGAGAGACCCCTTCTACAGGTAAGCTATCTACTACTCCTAACATGACATAGCCTGACTTTATGGATGACCGCAGGTACACTTGACAAAGGGGAATACGCGGCCCACCGGTCAAACCGTTCACAAGCACCCAGCTACCAGTATAGCATGAATCCAGCAATGGAGCAGCTTCTTTAGTAACAAGAGATAAGGCTGAGCCTGTGTCTCTCAAGAGTTTAACAGAAATGGGTTGACTGAATTGATCCAAAGCTAAGGAACCAGGAGAACAAAATGGTTCAAAGGTTGATATCACAGAAGAGGGGGAAGCATCCAGGGCAACAGTCTGACTGAGGGCAGAGACACAGGGCTCCAATAATTTCTCCGATTGCTCGGCCACCCTGACCAAAAGAGCGGGGGATCCTTGGTGAGAGGAATTTCTTTTCTTTAACTTGAGACAGTCGCTGATGACATGTCCTGGCTTCTTACAGTACCTGCAACTAGAGTTTCTCTCACCAGTAGGAGTAGATCCACCTGTCCCATGGACCATGGGCTCACCCGGGGTAGATGATGCAGAACCTGAGGGTCGGGTCGGTATGACAAGAGGCAGGGACCCCGATGTAGATGTTGGTGTGGGCCGCTTGAAGGAAGTGAAGGACTGGGACATGGGAGCATAAGACCTGGAATTTACATTTCTATTAGTTAAGGAATAATGGTCAGCCACTGGACCAGCATCAGCAAGGGTACAGATACCTCTCTGATCCAAGTGTGCTCGAATGTCGCCTGGGATACACTTTCTAACCTCCTCTAGCAGGATTAGTTCAACAAGCTTGTCATGTTCTACATGGGCAGACTCACTCTCAATCCACCTCCGACAAAGGACCTGTTTCTGCCTGAAGAACTCCACAAATGTTTGTTTGTCAGTCTTCCGGCAGTTACGGAACTGTTGCCGGTAGGCTTCAGGAACAAGTTTATAAGCGCTCAAAACCGCGGACTTAAGAAGGGCATAGTCTAGACATTGATCCTCAGAGAGGGCAGAAAACACATCTAATGCTTTACCAGTGAAAGATCTATAAATAAGTTGAGACCATTGAGAAACAGGCCACTTGTTAAGTCGGGCAATTTTCTCAAAAAGAGAGAAGAACTTGTCTGGTTCTTCCTCATTAAATTTAGGAACACTGTTGAGACATTTGTCTACACTGAATGTTGAAGTATTACAACCTTGAGCCAAACCTCGTTGTTTGAGAGTTTCCAGCTCCACCTCGAGTCTCTTGAGTTCAACTTGCAAGGCCAAATTATTTGGTGTAACAATTTCCTCTGAATTTCCCGACGGTTGGGCTATGATTTCATTGTCAATAAGGTAGTTGAGGACAGCCTCTTCTAACCTAGCCTTATTCATGGAAGAGCGGCCTTCTACTTCATAATAAGCAGTGAGGGATTGCCACTCTGCCTTAGTAAGCCCCTTCAGTACTTCGGCTGAAGGTGAAGCCAAAAAGCTTTCCAGGTCAAACATGTTGAACTCAAAATCGAGTAGCGAAAAAAAGGTAACCGTGGCAGCTAAGCTAACTAGCTAGCTAATTAATAATTTCAAAATGCAATCAACTGTGAAACACAGCAAGGGATTAACCAAACACCTGGTACACAAGATAATGGTTAACTCACCAGTAGCTTAAGCAATAACAGGAGCAATATAAATGAACACTGTGAATACAGCAACTTGCATCCAAAAATACTTAGCGATGAAACAACACCTGGCGAGTAACAAAACTTGATATGACACAACAATGGTGGTTAGCTCCCGGACACAGGCCCCCACTTGTGGCGATCCCACTACCCTTTATACCTGGGGAGTGAAACCTACCCCAAGTTATTAACAAATAAAGGAACAGATAGGGAACACGGCAATAATTATCCTCACAAAAAACCTACTCAACTAAATGTACTTGAATAAGTAAGAACAGTTGAAATAAGTACGTCACAAAAAGGAAGATAATTAATTAATTCAATTTATGTTCTAAAGGGAGTAATGACTAGCAAACAAGAATTTAAGGGAATAAGTGATCGTACATTAAAATAAGAGTGATGCCGGAAGGGTGAAAATACACCGTTAAGTAACGTTTTACCAAATCCGGCTTCGAAACACGAGGATCCATATATATTTCATTAGCCCAAAACGTTACTCTGACCACCTATGTGATACGGGTGGTCCCCATTAGAGGTTCACGGCGCCATAAGCTCGTTGAACAGGCTTTGTGTGAAGTATAACAAAGTCTAGGATTGCTTTTAGTATACATAAGAACCTAAGAACATAAGAACATAAGAAAGTGGGATACTGCAGGATGCCGACTGGCCCATACAGGGCAGATCCCTTTCACACCCATCCCAGCACTTCCATGTGCCTATCCAACTTCGTCTTGAAGCTCCCTAGCGTCCCCGATCCTACTATAGCACTCGGTAGCCTATTCCACATATCCACAACTCTATTACCAAACCAGTGCTTGCCTATATCCTTTCTGAATCGGAATTTATCTAATTTAAAGCCATTTGTTCAAGTTATTTCGTTGTTACTGAGCTTCAGAACATCTTCCATTTTACCCTTGTTAATCCCACTCACCCACTTGTACACCTCTATCATATCTCCCCTAACTCTACGCCTCTCTAATGAATGCAAGCCTAAGCTTTTCAGTCTTTCTTCATATGTAAGGTTTCTAATATTATGGATCATTTTTGTCATTCTTCTTTGTACTCTCTCCAAAGAATCTATGTCCATTCTATAATAAGGACACCAGAACTGAACCGCATAATCCATGTGTGGCCTCACTAATGCTCGGTAAAGTTTCAAGATAACGTCAGCAGTTCTGTTACTCACAGACCTAGATATGAACCCTAGAATCCTGTTTGCCTTGTTGCGAACGCTAATACATTGTTTTCTAGGTTTCAAGTCGTTGCTAACAAATACACCTAGATCTTTTTCACAAACTGAGTTTTCTATTTCCGTGTTACCTAGTTTATACTTAACGTTTGTATTCGTCTTCCCTATCTGTAGTACCTTGCATTTATCAGTATTAAAATTCATTTGCCAGTCTACTGACCACTCATGTAAGGTATCTAGATCTCTTTGAAGGTGTTCAAAGTCACTGTCTGAATTTATCACTCTCCCCATTTTGGTATCATCTGCAAATTTACTAATCCTACTAGTTATGTCTAAATCAAGATCATCAATGAATATAACAAACAGCAGAGGGCCCAATACAGATCCCTGGGGAACTCCGCTTTTGACCGCACCCCAGTCTGACTTTAATCCATTTATGCTGACTCTTTGTTTCCTACCAGTTAACCATGACCTAATCCATTTTAATAATGATCCACCTATTCCATGTGCTTCTACCTTCCTTATCAATCTCTCATGAGGGACTCTATCGAATGCTTTACTGAAATCTAAATAGATTATATCATATGACTTATCATTATCTACCGCTTCATATACTTCTGAGAAAAAGCTAAGCAAATTTGTGAGACAAGAACGTCCCTGGGTGAACCCGTGCTGAGAAGAATGAATTAAGTTGAATGTTTCAAGGTGGCTTCGGATTTTTGTAGCAATAATTGACTCTAGCAACTTGCCTATGATTGACGTGAGACTAATGGGACGGTAATTTGATGCAATTGATTTATCACCCTTTTTGAAAATCGGAACGACATTTGCAAGTTTCCAAGCTTCTGGCACTAGGCCTGATTCTAATGACTTATTAAATAAAACTGCTAATGGATTACTCAACTCATCACTACATTCTTTTAATATTCTAGCATATACCTCGTCTGGACCAGGCGATTTATGAGGCTTCAGTTTGTTAATTACTTTAAGCACATCGTTACTAGTAATATTGATATTCATCAACATATTTTCTATACTGTCGTTTTATACCTTATGAACTTCTGGAAACTGTGCTGGGTTTTCATTTGTGAATACGGAGCGAAAATGACTATTTAACGTACTACACATTTCTAACTCATCATCAGTCATTTCTCCTGTCGTAGTTTTAAGGGGACCTATTGTATCTCTAACCTTTGATTTATACAGTTGATAAAAAGCTTTGGGGTTATTTTTCGATTCGTTTGCTATCTTGATTTCATAATTTCTCTTTGCTTTCCTAATTTCTGTTTTTACCTGTCTTGTTAGGTTCTGATAGTAACCAAGTAAGTGATTTTCGCCTTTCTTAACTTTTCTATATACTCCTTTCTTTTTCCCTAGAAGATCTAAGAGTCTATTATTCATCCATTTTGGTTGGTTCCGTATCGATCTGAATTTTCTTTTAGGGATGTGTTTATTTTCAGCATTATTGATTGTCTCAATAAATTGTTCATAAGTAGCTGCTAAATTAAATTCGGGGTTATCCCGTCCTAAGTTGACAGTTTCTGGAGGTGTGGGGGGGGATTAATCTTTTGACCATAGGGTCATCCCTGGTGGTCTAGCGGTTAACGTTCCCTGGTCACAGTCATAGGCTTGTGGGCTGTGGGTTCGAATCCTGGCGGGTTGAGGTGTTGATTGGATGTAGAAGTCCGCGTGCTTAATGGGCTAATGAAATATATATGGATCCTCGTGTTTCGAAGCTGGATTTGGTAAAACTTTACTCTGACCACCTATGTGATACGGGTGGTCCCCATTAGAGGTTCACGGCGCCATAAGCTCGTTGAACAGGCTTTGTGTGAAATATAACAAAGTCTAGGACTCCTTTTAGTATCCTGGTGGACCAGCGGTTAGCGTTCCCCGGTCACAGTCATAGGCTTGTGGGCCGTGGGTTCGAATCCTGGCGGGTTGAGGTGTTGATTGTATATATATATATATATATATATAGTAGAGGAGAGTGAGATCCCTAGGGGACAGTGAGTGTTCACAATGGTCCGGTCACTTGGCTAGGCAGTGACCCTACTAATCTTCAAAAAGCACCGCAGCAGTCGGTAGTCAGGTCAGAGGGTAAGATGACCCAACCTTCTCACCTGGTTACAAATCTTCTTAATTACGAAATTATCCAGTTTGTACATACCATTACTCAAATTCATGTTGACGGATTCGGTATGTTTAATGAGACTAGATTCTATAATGTTCCTACTATCAATTGAATTACAAGGTAATATTGAGGAGGCATTATCCCACTCAATGCAATGCTTATTGTCCCTAAAAATGAACAAACAGAGCATTGGATTCCTGGCCTGTCCTAACACTATGTTTATGTTGTTTAAGTCTGGTTACAAGATCTTTACCTGTCTGGCCTAAGTAAAACATATTACATTCCTTGCACTGAACCTTGTAAATGCAGCCTTTCTACATTGTTGGGGGAGTTCTTGATTAACATTTGTTTAACAGTGCATGAGTTCTTAAATGTCACATTGACGTTCCAAGTTTTTAGTTGTAAAGGAATTTGAGAAATTTTTGTGAAATGATATTACTAAGAGATTCTTATGGTCATGGATGGGCTTGCTATCGGTTCTATAAAAAGATTTCTAAGTAATGTGAAGGCATTTGTCTATAAAAGATCTAGGGTACGTAAGGTTCAAGACACTATTATATATATATATTAATATTCCTCATCAATGAATTCCGGACTGCAAATTCTCAAGGCACGTAAAAACATTGATGAAAATACTGACTGTTTGACTCTATTATGGTGGGCAGAATAATAATGAATGTATGAACACACATTAGTAGGTTTCCTATAAATACTGAACTTAAAGGTGTTACCTATTCTGTGGATCAGACAGTCTAGGAATGGCAATTTACAGCCATGCTCTAATTCCACAGTGAATTTGATCGAGGGGGCTTAGTTGTTAAGTTGTGGCAGAAAAGCGTTTAGGTCCTCATTACTTGGCCAGAGACATAATACATGATCTATATATCTAAACCAGACTGCTGAAGGTGGTAAAATATTACTTAATAGGTTCTTTTCAAGGAATTCCATATATAAGTTGCTTAATACAGGTGAAAGCGGATTACCCATTGCCATACCAAATTTTTGAGCATAATATTCTCCATTGAATTCAAATTTACAATCCTTAATACATAGTTTGATGAGTTCGATGAAGTCGTCTTTCGAGACAGTTAATCTTACTGTGATACCAACTGGTTTAGGTTTCCAAAAACCATATTAAAATTTTCATTAAAAGGTTTTCCTTCCCCTAAATGACTTCCTCTCCTTCAGTGTCTTGTTGTAAACTATTTATTTTCCTCATATAAGCTCAGAGTGTACACATGTATAGACACAGGCAGTCTGGCCGTCTAAGCAACTAAGGGTGTACACCTACAGTACTTGTGAAAATGACCAACGGCTGAAAAAAGATCGTTGAAACTAAAAGTGGGAAAAACAAAACATGTGAAAGTTTATAAAAATAATAATAGCTACGAAAAATACTTTAATTTCTTTAAAACAATCGTGAAAGAGATAAAACTGTATATCTTTTTCTCCTAAAAAAAAAATACAGTGCATATTATGATACGACTCAGTTCATCCCTATTTTAAACTAAACAGCTTGATAACAAGTTTTTGTCATAACACATTTCAAGTACTGGACCTCCATAATATATTTTACCTTCTCTCCTAACGGTAGGTGAGTCTGGTGGCTGACAGGTCATCTACTGCAGGAAGACTTTCCCCTCCATTATAACATTTATCCCTTTGACACAATTACTGCTCTATATTGTCCTGAATATAAAACGAGGGTGACAGAGGACGTCTTTTAGGGTGAGCGAGGGTGTCGGTGTCTCGGGTCTCCCAAGTGTTCACGTCCCTGTCAGTGATGGAATGAATTCTAGCCCTTCTACTGGTGACATGTTACTTGAATGGTGTTTATACTAGAAAAATTTCGGGGTTTTCTCAAAATCATGTTCTGTGCCCTCGTGGGACTGTCAGAGAAACATCGATATTGTCTCTCATACTTCAAAAAGATGGTTTTCCGGCATTTTCGTGGTGTAGATTAATATAGTCTTTTTCTCTTCGATTTTAAATTTCTTTTTACTCTTATTTTTTCGCCCCCAGACCCCGTTGTGGGTCGATGACCTGTGGCCGGGTGGGCTATTCAACGTAATGAAAAAAAAATGATCTTTAGAAATCTGTCTCGCCCTCTTCAGTAACTCACCTTCCCATCTGTTCTCTCTCGCTTGTCCTATTCTCTCCTTTCAACACCTTTATATTTACTTCCTCTCTTTTTTTCTTAGTCCAAGTTGAGAGTATTTCCCCATTTCACAACTTTATCAAATCTAGCTTATTCAACCGGCCATTTATCGTCATGCCTAGAGCCTTCAAAGGGATTTAACCTTCTCTTCTAATAAGAGTACATTCTTGACAATCTTTAGCAGCCATAGCCATTCAACATATTCTAACCCTCGAAAGAGATAATTATTTAAACGTTCCCATTTCTCTTCCCTCTTCTTCCTTGTGTGATACAGGCAGCCTTTCTGCCCTCTGCTCCTCCAACAGTGAATACTCATCCTGTCAGTTTACCACAAAAGCATTAATTTTCCGTAACTGCCTCTCCATTCCCCTCAGTATACCTCACGTCTATCACCGTCGATCACACTCTTTCTTCTTCTACTCCTCAATCACTCCCAGGAAGGATGTAGTCAGATACATATTCCTCCTCCCTCGACCACAACGATGAACCTGCAGGGGAAGTAATACAGATATTGAGCCTCGGCCAGAGCACCACTACCATCATTACTACTATAACTACCACCACCACTATTATTACCACCATCACTACCACCATTACTACTGTACTATTACTACCAGCACACCACTATTACCACCATTACTACCACTACTGCTACCACCACTACCACTATTGCTACCTCCACCACTACTACTACCACCAAAACCACCACCACTACCACCATTACTACCACCACCACTACCAAATTACTATCACTACTTCTACCACCACCATCACCAATTCCACCACCACCACTGCAACCACCACCTCCAGCACAACATTACCACTATTACCACCACTACCACCACCACCACCATCTCTACCACTATTACCACCACCACCACTACCACCATTACTACAACTATTACTACCACCACCACCATACTCCCCTCAACTCCTTTTAGTCCTTCGTTAACTCTTCTTCACCCCAATACCTTACATAAAGCATCCCTCTAACACCCCATAGTGATCCATAACATCAGCTTCCTTATACGTCTCCCATTATAATTATCATCCCTTAATTTTTCTTTCTCTCCCTGTCTTTTTCTTTCTATTTTCCCCTCGCCTCATCTCCTCCCTCCTTCATTCTCTTATTCTTTCCTTTATTTTCTGCCCCGTGACCATTCCCTTCCTCCTTTATTTCCTTTCAGTCTTGTTTACTCCTCATTTCTCTTTTCTCCCTCTTAAAAGTTTTTCCAAACACCCACCCCTCCCCCCCTCGCTTCTTCCTAAATGTTCACTCATTTTCCATTCCTGCCTTCCCACCTCCCCCCTCCTCGTGTTCTTCCCCACAAGCCCCACCACACAACCCAGGAAGCCATCAGTATGTAAACCTGGAGACGGCTTCATTGCTGCCTTAACTTACCGGGTGTGAGGGCTTGTGGGGGTCGTGACGGATCCACAGCGGCCCTCGTACTGTTTGCATAGATTCATGAGGGATATCCAGTAGAGGGTCTTACCTCAGATCTTGGGAGGCTCACCACCCCCATTACACTATAAATCCTTCAAGTTTAAGTGCTCCTGGTTTAAGTGGGCGATCAGGTGGCTGGCTATTGCTGAATGATAACACTGGTCAACAAAGTTTTTGTTGCATTGCTATAAACACTTGATTCTACCTAATTTGGGTGTGCTGATCTCATATCTGAAGTTAGTTTCTTTCTGTAAGCTCTAGTTTTTTTGCAATCAAGGTATTTTGAAATTTCAAAATTTCGTCTTCGTCTTATTGACCTCGTCGTCAATCTTGAAAAATATGTCATTAAACTGTCATTAAATTAGCTGGGTAATAAACAATAAAATATTACATATTCTAAATTTATTCAACAACACAATTTGAAACATGTTCCATCTAAAACAAAGGTTGAAATTTGTATAAAACTCATTGTTAGGTAAGAAATTTGTTACTATGAGGAGACAAAGCCCAATCACATTTTAGCCAGGTAGGAATTTGCGCTTGAAGCTCTTGCGTTTGTGAAATGTCTCAGGGCACTCTCGTTTAATGCTCCAGCAGTAGTCTGCCATCATATGTTTGTCCCATCTCCCTTGGTAGCGGTCTTCCATGGTCTTGAGATCCTGATGAAACCGCTCGCCTTGCTCGTCACTTACTGCCCCTAGGTTCTCAGGGAATCTATCAAGATGACTATATAGGAAATGGAGTTTGACACTCATATTGCATCCAAGGTCATGAAAGGCTGACAACATGGTTGCTACAAGGGTTTCATAGTGGTCAGCCTTTTTATTACCAAGAAAGTTTTCCATTACCGCCACAAATGAAAGCCATGCACCCCTTTCCTTGTCGTCCATCTTTCTGACAAAGTCTTGATCACGTACAAGTGCACGAATTTGTGGTCCATCAAACACACCTGCCTTTATCTTCTCAAATGACAAAGCAGGGTGAGCAGAGACTATGTGTTGGAAGCATTCACCATCAGTATTTAATGCTCTGACAAACTGTTTCATCAGGCCCAGCTTGATATGGAGAGGAGGAAATATGATCTTTTCTCGACTGACGATTGGATCATTGACAATGTTTGGCATACCAGCTTCCAGAGTCTCACGTAAGGGCCACTCCTTCAGGTTCCAATGCCTGTCTCTAGCTCGGCTGTCCCACATGCAAAGAAAGCAGGGATACTTTGTAAATCCTCTTTGTTGGCCAAGAAGGAAGTTCACCATTTTGAGGCCAACACAAATTGTCCAGTTGTGCTCATGGTATTTTAGCAGGTGAATCACAGTTTTAATGTCATTATACTCCTCTCGTAAGCACACAGAATGACCCACTGGAACAGCTGCATAGACATTACCATTATGTAGTAGCACACACTTCAGGCTACGCTTACAACTATCTAGAAATAATCGCCAGTCATTTGGACTATACAATGGAATCCCTAATTCCTGGAGAAGACCCGGGATATTATGACAGTAAACAAACTTATTCTCCTCTGTAAAGAATGGCACAAAATCCTGTTCCCGCTTTCTGAAGTCTGAAACTTTTGTGGTCTGGTTCAGTAGAGCCTTTTCTTGCAACCTAGAAGCTAGAACTTCTGCTGCATTTTTGGAGAGACCCAAATCACGCACAAGGTCATTCAGCTCTGGCTGACTAAACTTCTGAGGGGTTGATGACTCTGGTGTACCATCAGAAGAATCGTCGGAATCTGCAAGTATTTCTTGAGTTTCATGTTCGCTCTCTTGGTCTTTGTCGCTTCCCTCCTCTTCAGCTGGAGACAACCCATTAAAAACTGGAACTGGTAGCTCATCAGAGTGCAAAGTAGGTCGAATTGCTGAAGGGATTCTAGGATACGATATTTTATGTCTGTTTTTCTTGCCAACACCCTTCGTATTGATCAGACAAAAATAGCAGTCAGTTGTGTGGTCCTTCGGTTCTCGCCAGGTCATGGGAATTCCGAACGGTAAGCCCTTACGTTTTCCTTTTGTCCAGTCACGCAGCATTTCTTCGCAGTTATGACACACAGCATGTGGAGCCCATTTTTTGTCTTGGTCGCCAAGAGTAAGTCCGAAGTACGCTTTATAGCCGCGCCTCACAAACGATGTTATATTGCGCCTCTGACGAATAAGCGTGAAGTATCCACAAATATAACAGAAGGCATCAGGTTTGTTCACACATTGATTTCTCTTTGTAGCCATGACCAAATCTGAAAGAAAAAACAGACAAAATTATATCTCCCAATTGATACCATAATCGTGTAATTAATTAATTTGACCGCAAACGGCTAGAATGTAAAACCTCAAATTACATGAAAACTGGAGCATGCAGAACAAAACTGGTTTCAAATATGAAATCAGCAGATCAAAAATGGTAAGAAACAATAAAGAAATCTCATGCAACTGGGAATTATAAAAAATTTGTTGTCCTGTGTAATGGCTGCGTGAGGGTGTGAGTCTCAGCCTACTTAGAGATGTGAATGATAAGTAACGACTTAGGGAAGATTACCTTTGTGATGAAAATAATATGTAGTCTGGAGGTAGAACGATAAAAATACATATGCAATTTATTTTTGATAAAGTATAACAACTCCGATCTAAGAAAATAATAACAATGTTAATAAGATAATGACAAATAATAACCGGGATGTTAAATAATGGTTTTCGTTTTTTTACTCAGATGAACTATAGTATATGACGTTGTTACACTATATCGTTTAATAGATAGACAGATGATATATGTCACTGACGCGCACAATTATAATACAATAAATAATGTCATGAAGTGGTTAATTTTACCCTCCAATATATCATGACAACGAAGAAAACAATGACAAATAATCGGATAATTCGTACGTGAGGAGACGTGGCAGCCATGAAGGGGAACATGGCAGACAGTCAGACTTGTGACGGGGGGGGGGGGGGGAGGGGGGTAGCAGACAGGCAACAGGTAAGGAGAGGTGGCAGGCTGGCCCGAGTAAGGGTGTATAAAGGAGCGTGGCAGAGAGGAGGGCGGTTGAATGGGCGTGGCAGGCAGGCGAGAGTGTGAAGTTGCATGGCAGGCAGACAGGCGAGCGTGTAAGGAGGCGTGGCAGGTTGGCAGGTAATGGGATGGGGTGTAGTAGACAGGAGGGCGTGTACGAGCGCCTCATTCTACTGGAGTTCTCCCACCATTAATTACACCATATTAAATACGTGTTGGCATCCTACCGTCTGATGCTTCCGTTCTCTATCCACCACAACGAGAGAGAGAGAATAACTTCAATCTTTTACTCTCTCTACCTCCCTCTCCCCCGTCTCTTATTTCTATATATTTTTACTTTCAATCTTCCCAAACATTCCTTTGTCCATTTCCGAATTCCCTTACTTTTCTTTCTTTCTCTCTCTCTCACACACAAACAAACACACACACACACGCGCGCGCGCGCATACACTGAACCTCGTGGTCTTCGGACCTTTCTCAGTATAGTAGGGTGTGTATTCGGAGGCGAATTTTTTTTTTTTTGAATTTGAAAAATCGACCCATGGTATTAATGATGTAGTTCTATGTGCAAAATTATGTGATATCTTCAGATTTGAAAAGTTTTAATTTTTTGCTAGGTAAATTTTAACTTGAAATCTTATGAAAATTCAGAATTCCCACCCTTTTACCAACACCACTAAATAGCTTATTTAAAGTAAAGTAAATGTATCAGGTTAATATATTAGGATGAAAATGATCCAGAATAGTGAAACGAATGATCTTAACACATTTATTAAATTTAATATTCCTTTAGAAAACAAAATCATCAAATACAAAAACCGGTTTTACTACTACGACCCGGTGTTGCTGCACACCATAGAGAACATGTCTTTCTTGCTTCTGTTTCTACTCATCACCTCCCTGCTGACCACCTGAGCTCGGATGTAGCCTTCCCTCCTCTCCTGGCTGTACACGTGACTGCTGGCCTCGCTCACTTGCTGTACACAACGCTCTATACTCTGGGTGTGCGAGGGCCAGGCAGGGACATGCATGGGGTTGTCCAGGAAAGCTCTGACTTGAACATTGGTGAGGCTGCAGGTAAGAGGGGGCTCACTGCCAGCCTGGATGTTATCCAGATCTATGAGATCAGTGAGGGTCTTGGCACCTAGAATGACTTCAGGAGTCTTCCTGACCCTGAAGGAATCGTCACCAACTGATTCGTCATGCCCAGATCCTCTCATAAGCCTCATGTCCAAGATCTTTTTGACTGCCACTCTTTTCTCCTCCTCATCCTTACTGCAGAGCATTGTCTGCAGAACTGCCTCGGGATGAGCATGCCAGGAAGATGATCTCACAGTCTGCTCCACAATCTGAACAACCTTCCTTGGCTGACTCCTCAGGAGCTCAAGCTGGAAGAGAACATGCCTCGGACCTTCGGAGAACGATGACTTGGCCTTGGTGTTGAACCAATTGGCAAGTAGACACTCACGATGAATTGGACAATAAGTCTCAGGTTGTGAAGCTGGTTCCCTTTCAGTTTATGATGAGCGACCCAAATTCTGCAGAACCTGAGAGCCGTTGTGAGCCACCTAGAATGTGAGACTGGACCTATCTGCAGGTAAGCAAGTCTATCAGGCATGACCCCAGTTTTGATGGCACTGCAAATCATGTAACCATAGTACTGGTCAGTACTGAGGTCGTCAATGACAGTATGTGCAAGCTCAACGAGTGGAGGGCCAACTGTGATTTTTTCAAAGCTCGGATTTATTTCTAACTCAGTGGCAGAGTCCAGCATCTTGCCAAGAGGACCAGACCATCTGTTGTTTGAAAGAGTCTTGCCATCCAGCTCCTGGATCAGATGTCTGAGTGGCAACTCGTTGGTGTGGAGGTCACAAACAATCCAGACCAGCTTCCTCCCAATCTTCCGCTCTATCCACTGTATGACCCCCCCTTGCCACCCTGTGTTCGTGTTGGTGCTGTCCCCTCCAATGGCCTGCAGGGTCTGGTCTACGTTCCTCTCTCTGAGCCAGTTCACAATGTTACCTGCCACTATCTCAGCTGGTTTCCTGATGTCATCTTTCTCTGGAGTGAAATGCCACAAATACTTCCCTCCTGGTTCACTGCAGCAGGAGTAGTGTTCCTCCTTCACCATGGCAGGGAACAACTTGTCAGAATCTTAGGGACGAAACACGAGTATGGCTCGTCTTAGTTACCACTCCGGGGTTTCCCTTCTCCATATCCTGGTTGTTGCGTCACTTCCTCCAAGTCTTCTTTGTCAGCTCGAATTCGAGGAGAGAGCAATTCACTCTGGGAAGCGACCACAGGATCACCTATCCTGGAAACCTACGGCACAGTGACTACCTACCGTCTTCTACAATGCTCAGCCTTACTCGTCAGCCATCTCTGCTCCTCACTTAAGTATTTGTAATCTTGTATTGCCTCTCCCACCTCCACATTGCTTCACTATTGTTTTAATACTATGTATATACTGTTCATGTTTAGGTTAAGTTTGGTTAAGGGTAGTTTAAAACTGAATATTTTGTTAAGGAATTTATGGTACTTTATTATATACAACAAAAACTCGCATCCTTTGTCTACCCTTTTATAGTCCGATTGTCTGTTTTTTTTGTTGTTACCTGTTGGGATCTGGGTAGACGTATAACTATATTCTAAATCCCCAACTCGTAACAAATGGCCATTTGTTACGAGTTGGGGATTTAGAATATAGTTATACGTCTACCCAGATCCCAACAGGAAACAACAAAAAAAGACAAAGACAATCGGACTATAAAAGGGTAGACAAAGGATGCGAGTTTTTGTTGTATATAATAAAGTACCATAAATTCCTTAACAAAATATTCAGCTTATAAACTACCTTTAACCAAACTTAACCTAAACATGAACAGTATATACATAGTAATAAAACATAAAACAATAGTGAAGCAATGTGGAGGTGGGAGATGCAATACAAGATTACAAATACTTAAGTGAGGAGCTGAGATGGCTGACGAGTAAGGCTGAATATTGTAGAAGACGGTAGGTAGTCACTGTGCCGTAGGTTTCCAGGATAGGTGATCCTGTGGTCGCTTCCCAGAGTGAAGTGCTCTCTCCTCGAATTCGAGCTGACAAAGACAACTTGGAGGAAGTGACGCAACAACCAGGATATGGAGAAGGGAAACCCCGGAGTGGTAACCAAGACGAGCCATACTCGTGTTTCGTCCCTAGATGGCGTTGCTCGTGGTGCTGGGTAGGTAGATGAAGACAATCGGTGGAGGGGTTCGTAACACACCCCCCCCTCCAAAGACCTTCGTAGCCCGGGCGCGAAGGAGGTGATCACCTGGTGTGTCTGGAGAGTAGCTGCTACATTTCCACTGGAGCTCGGGATAAGGAGTCTGCAATCAGGTTGTCCACCCCCTTTATGTGCCAGACTTGTAGATTATAGGGCTGGGTGAGGAGAGCCCAGCGGAGGATTCGCTGGTTGGAGGTCTTGTTGGTTTGGATGAACGTGAGTGGGTTATGGTCGGTGAAGACTAGGGTTGTTTGTGGGCAAGACTGGAGGTAACATTCAAACTTCTTTATTGCCAACACCAGAGCCAGGGCCTCCTTCTCTATGGTCGAGTAGTTGGTCTGATGTTTTTTCAACTTGGCGGAGTAATATGCCACAGGGTGAAGGACATCAGTGGTTGGGTCGGGTTGTAGGAGCACAGCCCCAACTCCGACACGGCTAGCGTCGATTTGCAGATGGAAGGGCAAGGTGTAGTCATGGGGGTGGACTACAGGCTTAGAGGCAAGGAAGGATTTCAGGCGGTGGAAAGACTGGTCGCATGTCTGGTTCCAGATGTAAGGGACCGCAGAACTGGCAAGGTCTGTGAGGGGTCCGGCCACGCTGGAGAAGTTACTGCAGAACCGACGGTAGTAGCCGCACATCCCCAGGAAGCGCAGGAGTTCCTTCCTCGTCCTTGGAGTGGGGAAGGACAAGATGGCTCTAACGTTTGCGTCCTTGGGTCTCACCATACCATGCCCAACGATATGTCCCAGGTAAGTCACTGAGGCCCGGCCAAAAGCAGATTTAGCCAGGTTTATGGTGAATCCAGTCTCTTGCAGTCGTGCAAACAGTATCTCCAAACGCACCAGATGTTCGTCCAAGCTGTCCGACACCACCACCAGGTCATCCAGGTAGGCGAACGTCCCACCTAGGTCCAGAATAAGGTAGTTTATGGCCCTCTGGAACGTGGCCGGAGCATTAGAAAAGCCAAACGCCATAACTAAATATTGAAAAAGACCAAATGGAGTTATAAATGCCGAGATTATTTTTGCCCTATCCGCGAGTCCTACTTGATAATATCCTTTCAACAGGTCCACGGTTGATATAAACTTGGCACAGCCTATGCTGTCTATTATATCTTCAATAAAAGGTAAAGGGTAGGAGTCAGAGACAGTGACCTGGTTCACTTTACGATAATCTGTACAGAAACGAAAGGTGCCATCGGGTTTTGGAATGAGAAGGCAAGGTGAAGCCCAGGGGGAGGTACTAGGCTCAGTCAAGTTATGTTTTAACAAAATGTCTACCTCCTTTTTCATAATCTCTTTTTTTTGTGGATTTAGACGATATGCTATTTGCCTAATGGGTTGTACATCATCTGAGATTAGCTTATTATCATGTTTAAGTATATTGCAAAACCCTGGGAGGTCTGACGTGACTTTAGGAAATGTTGATAATAACTTAGTGAGATCTTTTGATTGAGATGGATTCAGAACAGAAAAATACTCATCCAAGTTGTTGAGTATGTGACTGTTAGCAGGGTTTTCTTTAGGTAGAGGGAAGTCTAAATTCTCCAATAGGTCCACGTCATCTGGCTCCGGCCCTGACAAAACCGTATGCAATACAGGTAGGCTTACAGCCTCGGGGATGTCTTCCTCTGACTGCCTGGAATGGTAAAGTTTCATGAGATTAATGTGAAGTTGTGAATCTTTTCTGCGATCTGGAGTATGGACTATATAGTTGAGGGGAGATAGTTTGTGAGCATTGACTTGAAAGTTTTGATGGAACCGTTCCAAGCAACCTTGGGACGGTGGGTGGTAAGCCGAAGTTGTACAATGGTCCACACTGAGGTCTTTCATCACCTGTTTGAACATAGATGGATCAGATTGTTGGGCTGAAATGAGCTCATCCTTACTAATCGTCTTATTGTACAGATCTTCTGTGGGTAGGAAGATATTGGAGGTGGTTTTAGATGAAGAGGGCCCATTTCGCACACTCTGCGACCGGGCGACAGCACAAGATGGGAAAAGATGAGGAATAGTTTCTTTAAGGTCAGTGGTGGAGTTGACAGGTAAGGGAGAGTCGACTGTCTTTGTTAGGAACCACTAGATCTCCTACCAAGTTATTACCCAATAATAAATGAATGCCGCACACAGGCATTGGGTCTTTCCTAATGGCTATTTGCACTTCCCCAGTAATCAAGGGACATTGGAGGTGCACTTTAGCTAAAGGATAGGAAGAATGGGACGAGAGATCTGAAATTAGAACACTCATTTGTAAATGCGGTAGATATATCAGGAATGACGTTAAACAGGAGGATAGATTGTGCTGCGCTCGTATCGCGTAGTATACGAATAGGGAAAGAACGAGACCCCTCTATGATTGAAATTTTTCCCTCATAGGTGAATGAAGAGAAGAGATCCTGATGAGGCCTTTCCACATTGGTGTTTGCTATTGGTTTGGATTTGGGATCCAGGGAACTGCTTTTAGCAATTCGACACTTTGGGTGTTTACAAGTCTGGATCGTATGGCCTGGGTTTTTACAGTAAGAACAAGTAAGCTTGGTTGCATCTGGGGGAGTAGGTGTGGGACCTTTCGACCTACCACTCACGTCCCCAAGGTTATCATCAGAGGAGGACCTAACATGTCGGGAAGTACCACGTTCTCTACTGCCCAGTGACTCCACCAACAAAGCGTACGCATCAGCCAGCTCAGCAGCACGCCCTAAATTAACCTCTCCACGCTCCTCCACATGCTTCAAGATGTGAAATGGTATCTTGCTTTTCCACTCCTCCAGGACTACCAAATTTAACAAATCCTGAAATGTGGAGGTCTCTGTAGCCTCTAACCACTTCTTAAAAAACCTAAGCTTTTCTTGAGCAAACTCAACAAAGGTGTGTGAAAATGGTTTGGTTAGTTTACGAAACTTCTGCCGGCAACCATCTGGCGTGATAGCGTAAGAGGTGAGGATATTCTTTTTTACGTTATCATAGTCATCAGTCTGGTCTAAACAGTTATAAACTCTACGAGCCTTACCATATAATTTAGGAACTAATACCAACACCCACTGGTCCTTTGGCCACTCATTCTTCGCGGCTATTTTCTCGAAAGTCCTAAATGACCCGTCCATATCGGATTCATCAAACCCGGGAACAAGGGAAGAAGCAGTAGCAGGGTTAAAAGCAACGAGTTTCTCTTTTAGTGCCACTTTTGATTTAAACTCCGATGTTAAGGTGACTTCTGTCTCTCTCACCTGTAGTTCTTTCAGTTTAACCTCCTGCTCCAACTTGTCCTGTTCCAACTCGAGTTCTTTCATTTTAATTTGGAACTCGAACCTAGCTCGTTCTAGTTCCAAGGCGCCTATTCGTTGTGTTTCTTCTTGAGGGCTAGCCAGACCTGAGGCAACTTCCGAGTGAGGAGGGGTGGTGGATAGTGGTTGAAGTTTCTTGGACATGGGCGTTAATCTGTCAACAGCGGATTCTTTTAAAACTTCTTGTTGAACCAACACTTCAATCACATGATTTTTCAACATCTCTTTAGTCAGTTGCTGTGAAAATGGGATATTGTAATAGTTGGCTATTTCTTTCCATTCTTTCTTCAGGATATTAACACGTAATTTAGCTACGGAAGGATTTTCAATAAAATCCTGGAGATCAAAACCTGAGGTGGCCATTATTAAGAAAAATAGGATAAATTAACTAATGGTCAAAAGATAAGATAAGTGGATAACCCTAGAAAATATCACGGCAGTTGATAACCAGAAAGTCCCGGAAACTAACCAAGTTATACCTAGGGAAATTACACTTATGATTATTGTTCTTCTGAGAAGATCCTTAGATAAGGACAAGAGACTTGAAAGAGGAAGGGTGTATTACGGCATTAATATAAAGATCCGGATTAACAACCCTGATATACTTGAAAGAGGAAGGGCGTATTACGGCATTTATATAGAGATCCGGATTAACAGCCCTGGAGTTTGGTATGATTGACCCTGAATGAGATAATGAGAAGAACAATAATTGAGGCTTTATAATTATGGGGTCCTGGTAGAGCGGGGCGTCCCAAGATATCACTTCACCCTAAACTAGTGACTATGGAACAGCCTACTCTGGAGTGAGGGTACGGCATTAAACAGATCCGGATTCTTCCCAACACTCGATAAGACTTATCACATGACTGCCACGTGTAATAACAGGTAAGCCTTATGACACTTGGAACCTATTATCCTACGTCTGTCACTCTTACTGTACGATAATACCAATATATGCACACACACATATGAAGGAAACTTTAAACCACCGTAAAGCAATTGTAAACAGAAGTGACTGGGAGGGGTAAATAACAACGAGTAACAAGGGAGGAAGGAATATGATACTTAAGGTCGTGTCCTGTCACGGTCGCCATTTGTTAAGAGTTGGGGATTTAGAATATAGTTATACATCTACCCAGATCCCAACAGGTAACAACAAAAAAAAACAAAGACAATCGGACTATAAAAGGGTAGACAAAGGATGCGAGTTTTTGTTGTATATAATAAAGTACCATAAATTCCTTAACAAAATATTCAGCTTATAAACTACCCTTAACCAAACTTAACCTAAACATGAACAGTATATACATAGTAATAAAACATAAAACAATAGTTAAGCAATGTGGAGGTGGGAGATGCAATACAAGATTACAAATACTTAAGTGAGGAGCTGAGATGGCTGACGAGTAAGGCTGAATATTGTAGAAGACGGTAGGTAGTCACTGTGCCGTAGGTTTCCAGGATAGGTGATCCTGTGGTCGCTTCCCAGAGTGAAGTGCTCTCTCCTCGAATTCGAGCTGACAAAGAAGACTTGGAGGAAGTGACGCAACAACCAAGGTATGGAGAAGGGAAACCCCGGAGTGGTAACTAAGACGAACCATACTCGTGTTTCGTCCCTAGATGGCGTTGCTCGTGGTGCTGGGTAGGTAGATGAAGACAATCGGTGGAGGGGTTCGTAACACATGCCTCCTAACATAAATGGCTTCACCCATGGTAAAGGTGTACATAATTGCATCACCACATTCCTAACTGTGCATGATGATGAAAGGCACAGATACACCACCTTTCTTGACCTAAAAGCTGCATTTGATATTGTCAATAGACAACTGATATTGTACGAACAAGCCAAAAAGGATATAGGAGGTAGGCTGTTACACTGGATAAGTGGTTACCTAACCAACAGAAGGGCTGCTGCACTGTTACAAAAGTGAAGTTAAAGATATGCAACTTGGTACCCTCAAGGTGGAGAACTTAGCCCCACTTTGTTCAATGTTCTTATGAATGCATTATTAAATTTAATACCAGACAACCCCAGCAATATCACAATCAGCTATGCTGATGATATTCTTATACATAATAAAACTTATCGTGAAATACAAACTACCCTGAACCATGTACAGGCAGCCTGTGAGAACCTCGGTCTTATTATCTCCACTGAGAAAACTAAGGTGTTCAATAAACAAGCTGGTAACCGCAAACACGGCCCCGCCAAGTTCAAGATAGGTAACAACACTATTGACTATGTTTCTTCTTTTAAATATCTTAGTGTTTCCGTCTCTTGTACCCTACCTCCCATACAACAGCTAACCCGCCAATGTACTGACAGATTGAGACCTCTTAGAAGTGTAGCGGGGTACAGCCCGCACTATGGTGCTAATATTAGAATTGTTAAAACAATGTACCTAGGCTATATAAGATCTCTTATAGATTACCACGCACCAGCCCTGGTCCTTCGTGACAGGAAAGGCGTTGACAAGCTTGAAAAAATTATCCTAGGGTGTCCCATGAGCACTAAAGTGCTTAATATGAGGAAAGAACTAGGTATACCCAGTGTTAAAGATAGAATAATTGAAATCAACCTCATGATAGCCCTGAGGCTTCTACGTGGTGATTCTGATAGCATTGTTTCCTTAAAATTACTTGAATGTATGAACCATGGGACTGGTGAGTCTAAATGGATCCAAACTACAGCTACACATATGAAAATGTTTGGACTAGACCACCTGTACAAAGTTGAGACACAACAGCACTTCCTGCCACCCTGGCGGACACTTCCCTTCGATATCACAATATCGACATATCCGCCTAAAAAATTAATTATACAAAGTATTTATCTCCATCGCACTTCCAAAGTGAGACCTCTTGAACACATACACACTCTACAGATTGATGATAATATCACCCAGACCATTAATACTGTGGGAGGGCTGAAAGTGCTATTGTTGTGACTCAACCTGACGGTAATATAATTGACAAAGGAGTCAAAATTAACAACTGGGCATCCACTCTACAAACTGAATTAGTTGCCATACTCACAGCTATTAAATTCATTGAAACCACTGTCACTGACAGCCTCATCATCAATGACTCTATCCTCACTACTGGCCCTTGACACCCTCAACTCAAGTTGTCAAGCTCTTGTCTCTGAAGCCAGACACAAATATGCGTGCCTTGTTGACCGGGGTGTCAAGGTCAAACTGTTGTGGATCCCCTCTCACATAGGCCTCATAAAACATGACAGAGTTGATGCCCTCGCCAAACTCGCGTCTAACAAAGACACCGTTGAATACAATTTGGGTCTGTCAAAAAGAACCCTTAAAACTGTAATTTGGAAAGAACTTATTGATGAGTTTGACGCAAGTAGACAAGTGCAAACAGGCATCAGTCGATCAATAGTTTACCATGATGAGATGTGTGGGAGACTCAGGTGGTCCTTACACTCAGGGGTAAAGGAAACACACTGATGTCAAGTCCGTAAGTTCTATTTCTGGTACAAACACAAAAAGGAGTTAAGACAGGGGTAAACAGCGTCCTATCTTGGAATCTCTCTGGGTATCTCTCTCTGCGCATGCGCGTACAGCGCGCATGTGCCCAAAGTCTGAACTAACACTCGGTGACAAAAGGGAGTATGAATATAATACATATAATACAGAGACCTGAATCAATAATGGTAAATAGTACAGAGATACATATTACAGCCATATTCGTCTCATATATCTACACCTCCCTCCCCCCCTCACGCTCGTAGTGCAATCTCGAGAGGACTCTTTTTCCAGGAGCCTTTGAGAGTGACGTGGGAAAACTGGGGGGTCACTGAATGAGGACTTACTTTTCTCGTCCAAGCAAGGGTTCACAGGGATGTGGGGGAGGGGTTTACTACTAGGGGACGGTACTGAACGAAGGAAGCGGCGATTCCGCCACCATACCCGACCACTAGGGAGACGGACCTCGTAATCCCTGGTCTTGCCGCAGCCCATGACAACCCCGACCTTGTCCCAGCGGTGGGACGTCGGGTCTTGAACTCGAACTGTTTGCCCGATACTCAACCTGGGAAGGGGTCGGGCGTGCTGATCGTACTGTGCCTTTACCTGGTCAGCACGGGCGGCTGCACGACGATCGCAGTCCTTGGTCTTGGCCTGCCACTCCCTCGAGAAGGACTCAGGATGGGCAGGGACACATGACCGTAGTGGGTGGCCGTATAACATCTGTGCTGGGGAGCGACCTGTGAAGTTGGGGGTATTCCGCAATTCCAATAAACCCCGGTCAAACTTCTCACAGTCAATGTTGCCTGAGGGTGCCGTCTTGAGGATGAGATGCTTGACGGACTTTACGGCAGCCTCGGCATGTCCATTGCACTGGGGATAATGTGGTGAGGACACCACATGATGAACTCCCCATCGCTCCATGCAGTCCCGGAAGTCGTTGCTGGTGAACTGGGGCCCGCCGTCAGTCCTCAGGCGGAGAGGGACACCAACTTCCCGGAAGTAGCGACAGAACATACGTACTGTATGAGAGGCAGTAGTGTTGCCTCCGCAAGGAACGACAACAGGCCACCCTGAGAGCCGGTCGGCGATGACGAGAAAGGACTTTCCCGCCACAACGAAGAAATCCGCAGAGACTGACTCAAAGGGCCTCGTAGGGTTCTCGTTGTTCATGGAGGGTTCCTGCTGCTGACTAGGCTGCAGCACCTGGCATGGCTCGCAGACTTGAACGGAACTAGCGATGTCGGAGTCGATGCCTGGCCGAAAAACAGCTTGTCTCGCCCGGCGCTTCGTAGCTTCCACACCCCTGTGGCTATCGTGCAGGTGGGCTAGGGTGCGGCGGCGGAGGGCGGCAGGAACCACAACTCTTGCTCCATACAAGACGAGGTCGCCATCAGCATAGAGGTCGTCCCGCATCTTCCAGTATGGGAGTAAAGAGCTGTGTAAGTCGTACCGGTTGGAGGGAAATCCCGAGGTCACGCAGTTCAGTAGACGGATGTACGAAGGGTCCGCTCTTGCTGCGGCTCGGAGTTCCTGAAGAGTCCTGTCGGCGTCCTGTGGTGGAGACTCTTCTGAGATGACGGCGCTCACGGTCACTACAGTCCTGAGGTGTGCAGTAGCATCAGCACATGCGATCTCGTCCTCTGGTGTGGGGTGGCTGACTGGGGCTCGTGACAAAGCATCAGGGATGCAGAGCAGCTTGCCAGAACGCCACACAGCTGTGAAGAGGTAGGGCGAGATCTTCTCCTTAAGGCGTTGGAGGCGGGGATTCTCGACCGCATCCAAGGAGTAGTGGTTCAGGATCGGGATGAGTGGCCGATGATCCGTCATGAGGTTGAAGTGTTGTAGGCCGATCAGATACAACCTACATTTGGACATGGCCCAGACGGCGGCTAACAGCTCCAGTTCGATGGTGGCGTAGCGAGTCTCGGCGTCAGTGAGAAACCGAGAGCCACACTGAACCAGACAAAGGCGTCCATTGCCATGGTCCTGTAGCAGAGCGTATCCAATCCCGTAGAGGCGAGAGGCATCAGTCTGGAGGACAACTGGCAGGGCCGGGTCGAAGGAAGCGAGAACAGGTGGGCTAAGGAGAGCTGTCTTGACGCGAAGGAATGCCTCATCATGGTCAGCTGTCCAGGTGAATGTTCTCTTGGGGCTCATCAGGGGGCGTAGGGGCTGTGCTGCAGCGGCGATGTCGGGGGTGAACTCAGCCAACTGGTTTACCAGGCCCATGAACGAGCGGAGGTCGGTCAGGTTGGCAGGAGTTGGGAAGTCCCGGATCGCGCTGACCTTTCCAGGATCAGCCGAGATGCCCTTGCCTGAGAGGGTGTACCCACAGAAGTTCACACTAGGTGCAGCGACCACAAACTTATCCTTGTTGAGGGTGATCCCGTACTTGCGGCACCTGGTGAGCATCTGGTGAATACGCTCATGATGCGTGGAGTAATCCTCGTCATATAGGAGCACATCGTCGATGACCTTGACACAGTTCGCCACACCCTGAAGGGCCCTGTCACCACGGAGGCATAAAGCATCGCCAGTAGCCGCGAAACCCATAGGTCCTCTGCAGTGCTGAAATCGGCCGTACGGTGTGATGAACGTCGTGAGGTGCTGATCTTCTTCCGCAAGTTCCATCTGCCAGTACCCACATAAGGCATCTGCTGTAGTAAAGTACCTTGCCTTCGGGTCCACACTGCCTTATAGCGGTGAAGGGTGTCGGTTAAGGGTGGGTCGGGCGGGAAACTTGGTTATTCAGCTTGGTGAGGTCGACGGTGATACGAATTCCAGTAATGTTCTTGGCGACTGCTACCATGGGGTGACACCAATCCGAGGGGTCGTCATCAGCAGGCTTAATGATCCCCTGGGCTACCATAGAGTCGAGTTCCTTCTTAACTTGGCTCTGAAAAGCGAAGGGTATCTGTCTCGGTGTGTGGATGGCGAAAGGTACTGCGTCATCCTTCAGGTGAATTCTCATGGGGGAGCCAGCCATTGGCTTGAGTGGAGCCGTCTTGAGGTCCTCCTTGGAAACCAGCACGTCCTTGAATTGCAGTAGGAAGAACTCCCTGACTGCAGAAGGTGACGTATTGGGTGGGAGGAGCAGCTCCTTGCACCTGTTGACATGTTTTATTTCCAGAATTGGCTTAGGGAAGTCTGAAGATATTATGGCCAACTCTTGACAGTGGCCATAAGACAGTAGTGGCATCTGAACACCTTTGTGGACCTGAATCCTCGCAGAACATGACTGCTTACCTAGGGTGAGGGTAGCCTGAAATGTACCCAGAGCAGGTGCCATTGTAGAACCGTCTGCGGTGAGCGTTGTAGAAGTTGACTGTGGTTGCAAGCTGCTCCTAGGTATCTGCAGAATGTCGAGGTGTCTTGTGCCGATGACTGTGACGTCCGCACCTGTGTCAGGAAGTATCTGGATACGGGATGTAACGTCGCCGTATGACAGGTGAGCACAGATGGGCTGAGGTGTCTTGCTGACAGGGGAAGAAGAGGATCCCACACGACGACAGCGTTTGTTCTTCGCCGCCTGAGACTTGCAAGCAGTATTATTCTTCTTCTGTGACTGACAGCATTTGTCATAGTGTCCAATGCGGCTACAGGAGCGGCACTGAACGTTGTTGGCAGGGCACTTCAGTGTCCTAGCCCAATGCCACGACGGCCACAGTTATTGCAGGTGCTGTCAGCGGCAGGGCATTCAGAACCATGCCGACGAGCACAATACTGGCAGGAATGACCTGGCGTCGAAGTCTGAAGTGATGCTGAAGATTGATTCGAAGCTGTAGTCGGATGTGAAGCTGAAGTCGGATGTGAAGCTGAAGTCGGATGTGAAGCTGAAGTCGGATGTGAAGCTGAAGTCGGATGTGAAGCTGAAGTCGGATGTGAAGCTGAAGTCCGGTCACGTCCTTTGTTCTTCTTATATGCGGAGATGACACACAGCTGGTTAGATGGAGCACGAATGGCAGAAGTCGCACTTCTGGTGGCTTCGTAAGAGTGGCAGGCGGTAACAACATCCTGTAGAGAAGAGGCAGTGTCGAGGGAGATAAGCTTCTGAATTAGCTCTTCGTCCCGCACGCCCATGAGGATAATCATCTTCAGCTGTGTTTCCTCACAAGTCGACGAGTTCCCAGGACAAACGTCAACCTCCTCAGCGATGCGTCTGAGTCGTACGTAAAAATCGGCAAACGACTCACCCTCCAGCTGCTTACAACTGAGAAGTTCTCTCCTACGGAGAGCTTCGTTGCGGAGACCCTTGATATGCGTCTGTAAAGCATCCAAGACGTCCTTCACAGTCTTGTCTGTGTCGTGGGGAATTTGCAGGGTGTGCTCCAGGATACGTTGCATCTCTAGGGTGAGACACATCCTCATCTGGATCAGCTGTTTCTCCCTAGGCAACCTTGATAAATCGACCATCATCGAATAATCGTCCCACCTCCGACGCCGTTCACGGAATACCTGGAACGAGGCATCAGCTTGGAGTGGCGGTGGACTCTGAGCGAGTGCTTTCTGTGGGGGGGGGCAAAGAAGTTGAAGAGGAGCCTGCAGGTGCACCTGTGGACGAAGAGGCAGGTGTAGTAGCTGCTTGAAGGTTAACAGGTGCCAACGACTCGATAATGGCACTGAATCTGGCATTTTCTTGTTGATATTTGTGATTCGCTTCACGTCTTCGTTCATCGTCTTCCTGTCGCCTCCTGATGTCGTCTTGTCGTCGGTTTTCTTCCAAAAACTGAATTAAATGAAGGAAGTCGACACCTGTGGCAGATTGCGGACGTGTGTAGTGGGGGCTACGGGTGGGTGGGGCTGCTTGATCCACTTTCCGATCCACTTGGAGTCCACTTACTGCACCGACATCCGTCTGAAGTTGAGCTTGTTGGGTTTCTGAAGAAAACCCAATAAATTCCTGATCTTCCATATGGCCTGGTTTATTTCTCTCACAATTACTGTAATTAATAAGTGAGCAGAAGAGCAATCGTCTTTAAATGGAAGATATCTGCGAGCGTCTGTGTGTGTGTGTGTGCGTTCGTCCGTGCGTGTACTCGGGGCGGGCTGGCTAGGGGGCTGGCTGGCCGGCTCACGCAGTGCCAGTCGAGACATGAACGGGGGTGGATGTCAAAACTTGAGCTCTCCCATAGGTCATAAAAAGGCTCCCCTCTTTTGTAAAAAAATGCAGGAACACGGGGAAACACTTTAAAGACACTAAAGGGCACACACAACACTGAAAAAGCTCTTCACAACACTGCACTGTAAATCTAGGAATATCGTGTTGAGGTACTCGCCGAGATCCACTCGACAGGAGGAGCTGACAAGATGGCGGCTCCGAGAGAGATTCTTTGTCCACTCCAATTCTGAATAATGTGATGTCCCAGCTAAACACTGCGCCATGTGGGAGACTCAGGTGGTCCTTACACTCAGGGGTAAAGGAAACACACTGATGTCAAGTCCGTAAGTTCTATTTCTGGTACAAACACAAAAAGGAGTTAAGACAGGGGTAAACAGCGTCCTGTCTTGGAATCTCTCTGGGTATCTCTATCTGCGCATGCGCGTACAGCGCGCATGTGCCCAAAGTCTGAACTAATACTCGGTGACAAAAGGGAGTATGATTAGAATACATATAATACAGAGACCTGAATCAATAATGGTAAATAGTACAGAGTTACATATTACAGCCATATTCGTCTCATATATCTACAAGATGTATCAAGTGAAACATATGGAGCAAGTAACAAGATCACTAGGTTACAAGATGTTGTAACCGCTAGATTAAGGTTAGGATATAAGTACCTCTGGCAGTATGTTCCTCAAGCAGATGTAAACAAGACTAAATGTAAAGTGTGTGGCCAGACATATAGCCACACACTTGAACACTACGTCCTCGACTGTGTGAAGATAGAACCTTTTAGGGACAGGTCCAAGCACACTTTGTGTGAAATGGCACAATAATTCATCTCTAATGGCAAGATAGCCTACATATTAAGATTGTATCCACTTTTTTGCACTCAGTAACTATATCAGTTTTCATGTATAGAACCAAATACACAATGTGCTTGAGTACTTCTCACGCAAATGTGAATAACAAAGTGTGCAGCCAGACATACTGCCTCACATGCCTGTACTCACGCATTTGTGAATAAGTTTCCCTTTATGTATAGAACTAAACAAATAATGTACAGTAATACCCCGCTTTACGCAGTTTCAATTTCCGCGATTTCGCATTTACGAGGTACCTCGCCAGAACGGGATTTTCACTTTACGCACAGTGTGTCTGGCGCGACGCTATTTTTATAATCGACCCTCCCGCCTTCTCCCGCTTGGGCAAGCCGCGTGGTAAGGTTGCAGTAAGGTTGCGCAGTGGATGTCTCTGTTGCGTTATCAGTGACGTCATATGACGTATCGGGCTGTGATTGGGCCATGCATCCTTACCTCCCTCCGCTGCTAGCTGTGATTGGTTTAAAGTAGTATGACGTGTCCACCCGCGGGAGGGAGGAAAGACGACGCTTGACTTTGCCGCGTCAGTTTCATCACCTCCAGGCCACACTGTGTAAACCAGCATCCATTGTTCTGTAAAATGGCTTCCGCCAGACCACCGCCCCCAGAGAGAAACCTTGCCTTACCTGGACCCAGCCGCCCTAAGCCAAGGAAGATACGACGTTCCCAAAGCTTCGAAGTGAAATACAAGATCATTCAAGATTTGGAGAAAGGAACATGTCAAGCTGATCTCGCGCGCCAGCACGGAGTTAACGAATCTACGATTTGTACTATTAAGAATGATGCAGCCAAGATCAAAGAACACATGAGAATCACAAATTCTGCAGGTGCTTCAATGATCAAGTATTGCCAGAACACGGTGCTGTTAAAGGTTGAAAATTTGCTGGTGAGTTACTTGATTCGTCAGGCACGACGCAACATAGCGGTGGACACGCGATCCGTTCAAGAGTACGCCTGTGAACTGTACGCAGCAGTGTCATGTAAGATGGGAATTGCAGAGCCAAAACCCTTCAATGCTTCCTCTGGTTGGCTGCATAGGTTTAAGAAGAGGAACAAGATCACCAACATCAACATTGGTGGTGAAGAAGCGAGTGCTGACCGTGCGGCGGCTAGAGATTTTCCTCCGTTCTTACGTGATGTTATGGAGGAAGGACAGTACACCGACGACCAGGTGTTCAACATGGACGAATCCGGTGTATTTGGGAAAAATCTGCCTACCAAGACCTTTGGTGTCCAGTCTGCCAGCAAGATTCGGGGCCGGAAGTTGCAGAAGGAGCGCATCACCGTCCTCTTTACCACCAATGCCTCCGGTACCTGTACACTCAAGTTATCGGTGATCCATACAGCCCGCAAGCCGCACGCCTACAAGAACGTGGACATGAGCAAGATTAATGTCCACTGGCTGACCTCACGTAAGGCGTGGATGTTCTCTGCTCTGTCACTCTCCTGGTTTGATGACTGTTTCGTTCCCGACGTGAAGAAATTCTGCGAGCAACAGAATGTTCCATTCAACATTCTGTTGCTCCTTGACAACGCACCAGGACACTTTCCACTACTTATAGATCGTCACCCCAACGTAAAAGTGGTCTTCCTTCCTACCAACACTACGACATTAATCCAGCCCATGGACCAGGAGTTGATATGCAATGTGAAAGCTGCATACTCTGCAAAGAAGTTTAAGCTCCTGAACGACTGTACCAACACCAAGGATAAGTTGCGTAAACTGGGTGACACCGATAGTGAGAGCAAAAGCGACGAGGACGAGGACAAGGAACAACAGGTGGTGAACCAAGAAGTTCTCGTCAAACAGTTTTGGAAAAAATTTAACGTCAAACAAGCTGTGGACTTCTTGGTGGAGGCATGGGATCAGCTGTCTGTAGCTACGATTCGTCACGCATGGAGGCATGTGTTGCATGGTATCCCAGGTGAGAGGCGGAGTCAACCTGTGACTGTTGAGGTTCAATCTGTTACAGTGGCATTGGACCTTAAGAGAAGCTGCGCACAGTATTACAGCTGAAGGTTTCTCCGAGACCACCAACGAAGACATCCTGGAGGTGATCAGAGATCCTGAAATTACTGCCGA
The DNA here is from genome assembly GCA_958450375.1 of Homarus gammarus. NCBI lineage: Eukaryota > Metazoa > Arthropoda > Malacostraca > Decapoda > Nephropidae > Homarus > Homarus gammarus. The sequence continues at coordinate 755,802 of CAUDMG010003670.1, read as the reverse complement.
CCAGATGTTGGAAGATGATCACGTCAGTGAAGAGGCAGGTGGTGCATCAACCCCAGAAGAACACAAGTTAACGCATAGTAATATTAAGGGTGCCATCGATTGTGCAGAGAAATTGAAGCACCTCCCTTCCAACGACCATGACGATGACCGCTGTGAAGTCTTCCATACCCGGCTGGTGAAGGCTATGGAGCAGTACATTAAGGTGTATCAAGACAACATCAACAGTAGCCGTCAAAAAAGCATTACCGAGTTCTTCGCCCGCAACCCACCACAGCCAGCCCGAGTCAGTGATAGTGACAGTGAAGGTGAAGGTGACTTTGAGGGATTTGTCAGGGAGGCCCTGACAACTATGATGGATAGTGATGGTGATTCACCTAGTGATGGTGATTCACCTGAGGGCCAGTAATCTGCCCTATGCCTCGGAACCAGCCTCCATCCCCGTATGCCGACCCATCTCCTCTACTAACGTAAGTGTTAAACGTAACTTGTATTTTTCCTAACCTAACCTTTATTTTTCCTAACCTAACCTCTTCTATATTAATTGAGTGTGCATACCATCATAAAGTTAAGATAATATTTTTACTAGAACATAGTTTTGTATCGTCAAAAAGTGAAGTTTGGGGGTCGGGCCAGTCTCTATTGGAATTAATCCCATATGTTCTGTTGTTCACTTTACTCGGTTTTCACTTTCTGCGGCACCCTGTGGGTTCAATTGACCGCGTAAATCGGGGTACTACTGTGATTGGAATACTGTGTAACATTCAGTGCCATAATATCCTGACAACGCCGGTTAATTATTATGACCCCTTGTAAACTCTACTCTGTAATCCTTTTGCGTTACCGCTCACAGGATGAGTGTGGGGTGCACAATAAAGTAGCCGCTGTAAGCGGCAAAATCAAATCAAATCATGACCACGTGAGGTCCTTCATCTCAACACCTTCGGACGAGTTACTGCACCACGTGAACATCACACCACTCGGTGTCTCCATGACCCGTGAGGTCCTTCATATTAACACCTACAGACGAGTTACTGCACCACATGAACACCTTTCCACCCGGTGTCTCCATGACCCATGAGGTCCTTCATATCAACACCTACGGACGAGTTACTGCACCACGTGAACACCACACCACTCGGTGTCTCCATGACCACGTGAGGTCCTTCATATCAACACCTACGGACGAGTTACTGCACCACGTAAACACCATTCCACCCGGTGTCTCCATGACCACGTGAGGTTCTTCGTATCAACAAGCTCTCGCCAGAAGTTACAATTTCATTTAGGAAAGGAATGGAACCAGTGTTAAACAGAGGTGAACAGTGGTGAACAGTGCTTAAGTCAGTGAGAACAACTCAACACTAACAAGTTAACCTTCATACAGTGAGGTCCCAGGTACCCAGTGATAACGGCCCGTGAGACCCAACAACAACCAGCGATGTGTTAATCCGTCTACGATAGGAAGGCCTGGGACCACACCTCACTCATATAACACCATCTGTGAGGGAATTACTACACCACGTCAGGTCCCTCATAACACCATATGTGAGGGAATTACTACACCACGTTAAGTCCCTCATAACACCATCTGTGAGGGAATTACTACACCACGTCAGGTCCCTCATCACACCATATGTGAGGGAATTACTACAACACGTCAAGTCCCTCATAACACCATCTGTGAGGGAATTACTACACCACGTCAGGCCCCTCTTAACACCATCTGTGAGGGAATTCGTACGCTACGTGATGCCCCTCATAACACCATCTGTGAGGGAGTTACTACACCACGTGAGGCCCCTCATAACACCATCTGTGAGGTAATTACTACACCACGTGAGGTCCCTCATAACACCATCTGTAAGGGAATTACTACACCACATGGTCCCTCATAACACCATCTGAGGGAATTACTACACCACATGAGGTCCCTCCTAACACCATCTGGGAGAGAGTTACTACACTACGTGTTTGCTGTTCAACACCTACATTAATCTGAATGTTCACTGTATTTTCCTTTACCTTTCCCTAATGAAGGCTTTTGTTAAACCACCAATGTATGTAAGAAGTCATTTATGTCCAATGTATATTTTCAGCCTTCGGGTTGCAGAACTTTTTCAATAAACCGTTAATTGTTATTATTATTATTATTATTATTATTATTATTATATCAACACCTACGGACGAGTTACTGCACCACGAGGCCTATGTAACCTCACAAGAGACCGGCCCGGGCCATCAGCTGCAAACTATAATAATTTGTTTGTTCAATTCATGTTCCTTCTCCTTTCAGTAATGAAAACTTTTTTTAAAACGACCCACCCACCCCGTGTCTTTGTATGTAATAAGTCATTTTTGTCTAATGTATATTTTCAGCCTTCGGGCTGCAGAACTTTTTCAATAAACCGTTAATTATTATGATTATTATGATTATTATTATTACACACACACACACACACACACACCCCTCTAGTTCCTCTCTTCAAGGATCAGTAAATATGGACTTTCGTAACCCCCCCCCAACAAAAATCATATATCATCTAGGCGGGTTTTGTTATCTTGCGCTCACGATACAACAAAACTGGGAGGATAGTGAGGCGTTCATTGTGAGTCTTGCTCAGCCACAATACACACGTGAGATGACTAGTGACCGGTATCCCCGCATCCCCTGAGCAACGCTCTTGTGCGTTATGCAGAAGACCCGACAGCAGCACCCTTATTCACTACCTCCTAAGATGTCCCCACACACAACGCTTCCGTGACGCCTGCTGGACCACCACTCCACGACCTCCTGACGGAGACACGATGATCCTCCCAATACTGGCCAGATATTTTGTAAATATTATTGATTATGTGTTAAAGGAATATCCTTCCTTCCTTAGGCTTTAGTAAGCCCCTTTATAATATTTATACTGTATATACTTTTCACACTTGCCAGATGATTCTGGTGTCATTGTACAGGGGTACCTAGTGACAGCACTAGGATCCCGCTTCCTCTATCAAGGAATAAACAATTGAAATTGAAATTGAATTGACTAGTGACCGCCTCTCAGTTATGGTCGTTGTCAAACTTGTGAATTGTGTGTGTGTGTTTGTGTGTGTGTGTCCTTTTCGGGATGGGGTATACTGTCTGTACCGTAAGACATTGTTTGTTTCTGCCCTCATGTGAACACGACTTTGGGAAAAAACTTACCTGTGGGTGTGAGAGAAAGTATCAAACAAGATATCGCTATCAAAGGTAGAGACTGCTACAGCCACCACACCTAATAACATGATACCTGATCAAGTCTTAAGATATATAACATTACAGGTACAGTACCTTAATATGTCGGGGTTATCATATTAACTGTAAAGGTTGTGTTTTATCTAAACAGAAAAAGATACTTCGATTTCTACCCTCAAGTTCTTAGTCTTTGAGGGAATTGTAGTTTTACTTTCAACTGTTAAGAGTTGGTTTGGTCTTTGCAAAAAACATTCGACTGACATGTGTAAATATTTCCTGATATGTATTTTACATTACTGTAGTACCCTTAATACGGCAGCTTTATGTTTTGTTTTGTTTTGTTTAAATATTAATAAAGCCTTTGGTAGGGTGAGTCACTGTCAAGTTCTTAATGATTTTTTAGATCTTGGTGTTTCTCCTCATTCAATCAAACTGTTAAGTTCCTGGTAGAGTCATCAGCTGTTTCAGTCAAGAAGGTCAAGAGGTGCCACACCTCTTTATAGGAACCATATCTTCACTTTTATAACAATTATATCCATGAGTGCAATGTCCGCCTGAGTGATTCGTGTGTCCTAGCTCAGTTGTCATGCTTGCTAGTGTTCATTATGTTAACCACCTGTCGTGTGTTAACCATTGGTAGGAAGAACTTGTACAGTGTGGGAATGAGAAACATATCTAGAGGAACACATTCGCCTTGGAAGTAGGTGAGAGTTAAGTGGGTACACATGTGCCAGTGTGTAATTTTCTACGCCATATATTTTTGCAGTGCACACGAATCTCATTATCATTGGTTCTAATATGTGATCTAAGGTTCACAGTGTAACCAACTCGACATATAAAAAAGTTCCTAAATTTGAGAAATGCATCACATATTTAACAGAGTACAAACAACAGAGAAGTTATAATAATTCCGAGGCCCTTCCGTCAGCTGATCTCCCCTCCCCTCCCCCCCACCCCCCTCGCTCACGCCCACATACTCGTCTTGATCTCCAACGCAAATAATATTCTAAAAATATTGGCTCTTCCCCAACCCTCTATTTTACCCATGATACTCAGAATATCTGGTTACGATAAGTAATATACAGAACATTATTCATACAGGGAATGCAAGTTTCGCTCTCTCTATCTTTTTGCTAACATTATACGAACATTCTCAACTTTGAAATAAACACCATGAAAGTTTTGCCGGGGTGAGTTATTGCTCTCCTAACACATTACCTTAAATCTACGTTAAGCAAACACCGAGGTGGGTAATCGCTAGAGCTTCATAAATCTGATGTAATTATGCGCCAGTAACTTTTCCTTGGTAAAAGGCAAACACATCTTTCTTGGCCCGTAACCACAAAGAAAACCATTACGCTGATGATGTGATCTTATTACTTCCATCAGTGGGTCGTGTTGACAGTGTTATTCCCTGCTTCCCACTCACCTTATCTCTCAATCATACGGACCTCCCGAAATAAAAATGTTTATATAACGTGCATCTTTCTTGTCGCTCTGAAATTACACTCCCTCTCTCCAGTGCCAGGTAGCATAACGACTTACAGTCAGATTCACAAAGACTCTCTATGTTAAATTGGATCACCTGAAGATAGTCATAGATTACTTCGCCTTAAATTTAACAATTAGAATTCTAACCTAACCTAACATAACCTAACCTAACCTAACTTAACCTAATTCCCTCCCCCTCACCCCCCTCCACCCGCCAGGTTGCATTAGGATGTTTTATCATCAGGAGAAGTAAGCTGAAAGGTTGAGTGGGAAGGGGGAGATATTCTTCAGGTGACCCTTTAAATTTTATATCCTACTTATTTCTAGGTGAAAGTAAGTACAGTACTATGGTCAGGGTTAAGCTTCAGTATGATTTTGCTTTTTTTTCAGTTTAATCGAAAGGTAAACTAGAGGATAACATTTCATTAGATATTCCTAGTTAACAATTACTCCTGTCGTTTGATAAGAATGAATTGATAGTTGTTGACATTGGATTCAGAGCTGTTCATAAGTGACAGGGGTTAGTTAGTTATAATCTTTTACAATGCTACAACCCCATACATATTATTGTACTTCTTTATTGTATTTTGAACTTATTTTGATGTTTCTGAATCAACTCTTTGACTCCAAATCTGGCCATGGATTTAGAAAACTTTTTGTGGGATATTTTCTTGATAGTTGAGGATTAAAATAGATTTAATCAAAGCTTCATGTTGTGTGAACTCATTTTTTTCATGATCTTTATTTGATACTTAAGGGTCGGTTGTTCATAACTTTGCGTCCTATCAATAAACTCTCACATTATGTAATTAGGGAACTTGTAGGGATTCTTTTGCAACAGTTGACAATGGAGATCTACATATAATCACCAAAGGTTCTACTCATTGTATTTGAGGATATTAGAATCACTACAGAGTTAAATCCTGATCTGAACATTTATGAAATCGCCACTTGAGTTCATAAGTTCTATTATAAGACTGGTCACTTCACGATTAGAGACTCCAGCTTATTTCACCTGATGATTAAACACCCTAACCCTAACCTAGCCTAACATAACTTACCCTAACCTAATCTAACCTAACCTATCATAACTTACCCTAACTTAACCTAACCTATCCAACCCCTACCCCGTAGGTAGTGTTAAGGTGTTAATCATCAGGTGGAATAAGCTAGCTGGGGTCTCTGATATCCAGGTGATCCATCAAACGTTGTAGTTAATATAGTTTGGAAGAAAAATATGGTTAGTCTTTCATCATATTATGATTTTCTTTGGTTCTTTTTCTTTTATCCTCTTTACCACTGATCGGTTCGTTAGCCGCTTCGGCGATCGGTCACGTCTCTGTTATGCACTGTTGGCAAGTACTGGGCATGCACTGGCTCCTGAATGTATCTGAACCTGCTCCAGTGCTTGTCAAGTCTGGTCTTGAAAGAGCTCACACTCGGTGCCGTCATAACACTCTCTGGCAGACTGTTCACAACTCTCACTCCGTTGAATGATAGCAACTTAGGATTTTTTTTATTATATTTTGAATACGGTAGTGTTGATGCTTTCGAAACATTGAGGTAAATAAAGTAAAACAGGGAATGTTTCCATTAGCTATTTCTTCCTGTCTATAATTAAGATAAGATTCACACGATGAACATCCATAATTACTGATAAAGTATTTGTAGATATTCGGTACAGTATAGCAAAAACTGCAACATCATACCTGTATACAAATTTACAGGTGTCTCCTCAACAGCAGGAAACGTATACGTTTTCTATGAAAGAATCTAAAGGGTGAATATTAGAGAAAACTATCGGTTCACTCTTATTTATTTTTCACGGGGAAGAGTCCACCCGGGCACAGGTCATCTACACCACAAAGATGCCGAAAAACCAGCTTTTTAAAGTGAGACAGATTGTAAGAGTATGGAAACACAGAAGAAAGCAGAGCATTCCACAGTTTGCCTGTGTGAGGAAAGAAGAATGTACTATATAACGGGTTACTCTAGTGTGACCGACAGCCGCAGAGAAACTGTGGGCACCGTGGGCAAGACGAGTGTTACGAGCTCACGGCCTTACCGGCGGTACACAGGATGCCAAATCCACCGAACATTGCCCGTTATAGTACCTAAAACAGAGAGAGTGAAACAATATTGCGGGGAAGACAAAGGGAAGAAAGATTGTCAACTAAAGGAGGAGAGTTAATAAGATGAAATGCCTTTGATTCCACCATATCTAACAGTTGGACAGAAGAAGAGCCACCCCAGATATGAGAGCAGTACTCCAAGTTAGGACGAATAAATCCCTTATAAACTTGAAGCAACTGCTCAGGAATGAAGTAGCTACGGCATCTGTACAGCATTCCTTCTTACCATAACACCCAATACATCAGATGGCACCACATGTTATATTATAGCACCACATCTCAGGTACCCTCCACACCTACAAGTATGGAAATCCTTGGTATTCTTCTGGTATACATAGCAGGTACCTCGCTCACACTCTACTCTCGCTCGGTATATGGGATGCTTCCCAGGTAATCATACCATTACTGGTTCCACGCCTGGTATCCTTAGGTCGCTCCACGTGGCGACCGCAAAACTTCTCAAACCCCCAGTCATGTTCTCCCATCCTGGGTGGTGGTATGTAGGGTATCCACAGATTCACAGTGGAGGTTGCATAATGGCCATAAGCAGTACACACCACACCCGGTGGATTCCTCACAGTGGAACAGTGGTGGTTGTTAGTTCTACGCTCTGGGCGCGTACCTATTACAACCCTATTACTTCACTTTATCACATTAAGAAAAGGTTTTAAGATGTAAAAAAAAAACCCTGCTAGATAAGTCTCTTGAGTGCTGATGAAGCACGATGGAGTTCACTGACCTGTTTTGGTGAGAAGTCGGGCGTCACTGAGGGCAATGCCTTGCGTCTCACACTGACCTAGGCTTACAGTTTCCAATCTTTAATTTTCACTTTGACATTATTCTGGATCTCACATATACACTTTCCTAACTATTGTGACCTTATGCCTTATAATTTTATATCTTAATTCTAAATTACATACTAAAGTAAGGGTATGGTGTGCTAGTTCCTGGGTAAATTCATTGGGTTATAACAATAACTGAGCACCGTAGCCCAGGGCAGCCTAGGTGCCAACCAGATCAAAGGCCTAGCCTAGTGTTTTCTTGGCGTGGGTATACCTACAAAACTTCAATCTGTATTTAGGGATCTTCCCCTCACACATTACAATCGTTGATGTGCGCAGTACACTAGCATGTCTATTTTAGAACTTGGCAGAATGATTTCATCCTGAAATGTGATTGTTGGGAGATCATCTAATATGGAAAGTGTAATTGGTAAATACTGAGTTTTATTACTATTGGATTTAACCAAGTTTCTACCTCCCCATTCGGAGATGCTGCATAAATCCTCTTCGTCACTTGTCAGGTTAAAAGTCAGTCAGGCAGTCGGCCTGTTCTCTGTTATACACTGTTTTAAAGCAAGGGGCTTACAAGGTCTCTTGAATGTTTCTGAATATGTTCCAGTAATGGTCGAGTCTGGACTTGAATGAGCTCACTCTTGGTACAGTTGCGGTTTTGTGTTCCTACACACCTTGTGGTAACCTGTGTCTCCAAACGGCCAACCTATATAACCTATAGAAAACCTATCCACCAATTACGTCCGACGTTACACGATGTAATGGCCTGGGACTTTGGGATAGAAATCCCTTACCTGACTAATCAGGTTCTTAATAAAGGAAAGTCAAAGGACCATGTTTTTCTGTGGAGTAGCAAACAACCGTTTGAGATTGACATCTGTTTACTATAAAAAATATAGCACAAAATTCTGACACCACTCAACAAACATCAAATAACAACGGGAGTCAAACAATTAAGTCAGCCAACACTTAATGGAGTCTAACAATTAATGGAAGCAAACAATTAAAGGGAGCAAACAATTAATGGGAGTCAACAAATGATAGAATCAAACAATGAACAGATATTTCTTACGGCAGTGGCCCTGGGGGAAGGTTCTGGAACACGGTGATCCACACTCAGGGTAGGGAAGCGTCCATTCGACTCCACACTCGAGCGACGTCTTGAAATGGCAGGAGAACACCGGGGCCCAGACGGAATGAGATGAACTGACGGTCGTGGTATGTGGTAGTGGTAGATGACCAGAGAATTGACAGTCGATAAGTGAAGGTCTGGGGACACAGCCCACGAGTCCAGGACCTATAATGAGATCACAGCCAGAATTTGACGAACAGCGGGGTAGCTAGATAGTGACTGTATGGCGGCTGGGTTGAATCTGCTCTTGACACAGGTAGCAGCTGCCGTTCTCACCTCTGCCCAACCGCCCCAAGTGTCATCCGCACCAGCAAACAGGGGGTGTAGGAACACAGTTCTGCAACTGTACCTTCGCAACATTACTCTGCAGGTTATTACAAGCGTTCACAACTCTTATTCCAAATGAGTTAGCTCTTTTTGTTTTTTGTACTGATATCTTCTTTAACTTAAGGCTAACTCTAGGTACATATAATTGGCTTAGAGATTGAAATTTTTCATTTAATTTTCTCTTGCCTTTCTTTCGTAGAAACTAGACAACTGGAGACGTAAGTGAAGTGCTTGACTTCCTGAGTGGCGTGCTGAGACTGTGCCGTGCTAAAATTGTTGTGGACATGCGCAGTTAAATTCAAACATCATTGAAGTCTTAAACCGGACTGATATTATCCCTCTGAATAAAAGTTTAAGTTAGGTTAGGTTAAATTAGCCGATGTTACAGCAGATTAAGTTAGGTTATGTAAAAAGGGAGTTATCCAGCTTGACCCAATCAAATATCACTGGTTTACTCCGGGTTTCCTCTTTTACTGAATATAAATAATTAAAAATATAAATAAGAAAATACCTACTGCCGGAATGGACATTAAGCTAGGAAGTCGTGAAATGATTAATCAAATATATTGGTAAAGCAAGAGAAGGTATACATGTGAGATTATTTAAGTCCATCATAGCTTATTCTCTTTGATAATATATTGAAAGAAAACGAAACACATTTTCAGGTAAACAAGCTTCTTGTGGTCTTCAAATATTACATAATTTTTAAATTTTTATTCACGTCACATTACTAGGTATTAGTGGGTATAAGGATATAAAATATTCTCTTTATGAATAAAATGTACCCTCTGCTGTCTTAAAAAAGCTTTATTAACTAAGAGTACAACCAAAATTATTTGAACAACAGCACACACATACCTCCTTACTATATCACTGCATCATAGAGTTTAGAAATTATCTTTTTTTCCTATTGTGAGGGGGCGGATTCTTGGTCTGTCACCAATGTGAGGGGGCCTGACTCCCTCTCTGTTTCTACACCACCCTCATCTTATTTACTTCTCTTAGTTCTTACTCTTACTCAGTTCCGTCACCTATTCTTGGGTAGCATGGACATTCCTTTGGTAGCCTGGGCATTCTTTTGGTAGCATGGTCATTCTTTTGGTAGCCTGGGCATTCTTTTGGTAGCATGGTCGAGGGTCTAGGCACGTGAGTATGGTAATTTTGGTATCAGGTCACTTGGATGGAAATAAAGGTAAAATACTGTGGGAGAAAGGAATACACCTAAAGTACTCTAAAAACAAATTTATTAATAGACAATCAATGGGGAAAGATTTTGTATTAATCCTATGATTACCAGGTTCACCTCCTGGGCTTAGTGCAAACTCAGTTCCTTCTTCTTTACTCTTACTCACAACATTACTGGTGGTACATTACATGGCACTCATTGTAGATTATTCAACATATACGTAAACAATGACACTAGTATATGCAGGGGTCCGCTACCCAACATGGGATAATTATTTCCAACTAATTATCCCTAACATACATGTTACAACACTCTCTGTGGACATATACTTCCAAGGAGTAACCCAGGGTAGAGCACTGGGGCTGTTGTTATTGTGGGGTAGCCAGACACATGGCGGGTCTGGGGTCTGGCCCAACGAAGCCTTGGGGCACATTAATCAGGCCGCATCGGTGCCATCTTCTCATATATGATCCCGGCTGGACATCTAATACATCCGAGGCCGTTGTTGGATGGTAGAGCGATTCAAGAATCACAATGAGATCGGGAGACAAACGGGGCAGCGTCAGGGGACCTGTATGGATGAAGGGACGGGCACTCACAAACTGTGACAACAACATTACGTTTCAGGGGACGTTATAGACGTAAATATGACTTCACTCAGAGCATATCAACTACGTTACTGTAACACTTGCACAATCAACTATTAATTGGGTCAAATCACTTAAAGAAGGGCGAATTACAACACAGAGTGGAATGGCATACCTGTATGGATGAAGGGACAGGCACTCACTAACGGTAGAAATGCCCGCGGGGCCCTCACTCAAAACAGGCCAGGGAGTCCACCTACTTCTATTCCGATGAATTAATTTACTGTACACTCTGGCGTTGAAATTGAGACTATGAACTCATTTTCATTCTCTACTATTATCTTCACTAACAATGCTCTGACTCAGCTATCAAAAGCAAAATTAAATTGATTACAAAGGGTTGGATGGCAACAGGTCCCAACATACAGCGTTTGCTACTAAATCCGTGGATTATATTCCAAGTTCCCACTAAACAAAGACGGGGGAAACAGAGAAAACGGGGGATGTTTCCACTGGGGGACTCAGAAGGTTTTGTGGACGTTTGAGCGTAATATGAATCCTTAAGGTTTTCAGGTTAGCCGTCATCACGATCATTACACTATGTATGCTAGAAATCCAAATCCAATGTTCAAAATACTAAATTCTCAGAAGTATTTCCAAAAAGACTCAAATGACGATGCGGAAATTCCAGCAATGATGGGAGAATTACTTTAGTGCGTCTGTTGAGGGTGTTAATACTTATCGGTCAATACCGACTCCCCCAGCCCCTGCCTCTTCTATGGTCTGGTAACTCACTGTTGTTACCAACGTCAACACCTGCTTCAATGATTTTTAAGTTGAAACTGTCACTGTATTTCAATTGTCGTGAGTTGACCAACAATCCCTGCACTGGTTTCTTAGTGGGGAAGGGGTTACAAGCAATCCCTGGCAGCTCCTGAGAAATGCCGTCTACCACTGTCCACTAGGGTGTGTCATAGGAGGGAAGATCAGCTAAAACTAATGGCCCATCACTTTTTTGGTAGATTTTTGTATATATAAACAGAAAATAATTTCAGTTTCAATATTTTGCAACCTTTTGCTAGGTAAATTTTAGCGTGAAATTTATCGAAAATCTAACGTACAGCTGCATTAGTGCATTACAATTAAATAGTGAACATTGCTTTCTAACTTCATTCTTTAACAATCCAACTAACAATATTTTTTTCTGTTTCAAATTCTGATGCATTTATAAGTTGATAATATTTGCGATGGCTGCTTGTGTCAGGACGAGGAACCAAAAATCCAGCCATCTCAGTCACTATCTTGGGTCTGGGAGAGAGCTCCTGAAGTCGGAGTTGCCTACATTGAGAGATGCTTTGAGATACGGTGTTTTAATCAGGCAAATCAGTGAAAAGTACCAAAGAACTTACACGAACAAAGACATTGCCAGTGATATGACCAAAGCTGTCTTGGCACAGTACACTCTGGCTAACGCTCAGTTCAAGCCTCCAGTCATAACAAGTCAGAAGAAGATTAGTGAGAGACTGCTAGCCAGTTGGGAAAAGGCAAGAGATATCTCTCTTGGGAGAGGAAAACTTGCAGTTAAGGACAGCTTTGCCAAGCAACTGGACCAGTTATTTGACATAATTACTTGCAAGTGCCTAATTGTTCTGTGTCCTGAGTTTGGATGAGATCGTGACTGTAAATCCGAGGCCCACATCTCCTGTATTTGCAAGCGTGAACTGAAGATTCCTGTGATCGAACTGGCATTTGTCAAAGCACAGAGAGAGAAGACTGGCAGTATAGGGGCTCTCATGATTTCTAGCCAAGATATCCCGGAGTCCAAGAGACAGGAGGCTGCCACAGAGAGACAGAAGAGGAGAAGAGTTGCCGAGGAAAAGAGACTTGAGAAGGCCCAGGGTGAGGTAAAATAGGCCGATGATTGGAGTCAAGCTGATTCAGAGTTTAATGACTTCCCCATGGCTGATCTGAGTGCTGACCAGGAGAATGGTGACTTTGTCCCTAACCCAGAAAATAATGATCCCAAACCTTCCAGGCATAGGATTCGAAATAGGAAAGATATCCCGAGCATAGCTCTGGCCAGCATGCGACACCACACTGGTCTCAGAGAAACTGCAGAGATAGCAACAGCTGCCTGGGTTGACGGTGGTTTGATAACACCTGATGATGTTCACCTGGTGATAGATCATAACAAAGTAAGGAGAGCTCAGGAGAAACTTGTCAGTAACCTAGAAGAGGATTTTGGTAAGGGGATAAGAGAAATTGGAATCAATTGTTTGTTCTTTGATGGGAGAAGGGATGACACTAAAGTGTTCATGAAAGTTGGAGATTCTGACAAGTTGTTCCCTGCCATGGTGAAGGAGGAACACTACTCCTGTTGCAGTGAACCAGGAGGGAAGTATTTGTGGCATTTCACTCCAGAGAAAGATGACATCAGGAAACCAGCTGAGATAGTGGCAGATAACATTGTGAACTGGCTCAGAGAGAGGAACGTAGACCAGACCCTGCAGGCCATTGGAGGGGACAGCACCAACACGAACACAGGGTGGCAAGGGGGGGTCATACAGTGGATGGAGCGGAAGAGTGGGAGGAAGCTGGTCTGGATTGTTTGTGACCTCCACACCAACGAGTTGCCACTCAGACATCTGATCCAGGAGCTGGATGGCAAGACTCTTTCAAACAACAGATGGTCTGGTCCTCTTGGCAAGATGCTGGACTCTGCCACTGAGTTAGAAATAAATCCGAGCTTTGAAAAAATCACAGTTGGCCCTCCACTCGTTGAGCTTGCACATACTGTCATTGACGACCTGAGTACTGACCAGTACTATGGTTACATGATTTGCAGTGCCATCAAAACTGGGGTCATGCCTGATAGACTTGCTTACCTGCAGATAGGTCCAGTCTCACATTCTAGGTGGCTCACAACGGCTCTCAGGTTCTGCAGAATTTGGGTCGCTCATCATAAACTGAAAGGGAACCAGCTTCACAACCTGAGACTTATTGTCCAATTCATCGTGAGTGTCTACTTGCCAAATTGGTTCAACACCAAGGTCAAGTCATCGTTCTCCGAAGGTCCGAGGCATGTTCTCTTCCAGCTTGAGCTCCTGAGGAGTCAGCCAAGGAAGGTTGTTCAGATTGTGGAGCAGACTGTGAGGAGATCTTCCTGGTATGCTCATCCCGAGGCAGTTCTGCAGACAATGCTCTGCAGTAAGGATGAGGAGGAGAGAAGAGTGGCAGTCAAAAAGATCTTGGATATGAGACTTATAAGAGGATCTGGGCATGACGAATCAGTTGGTGACGATTCCTTCAGGGTCAGGAAGACTCCTGAAGTCAATCTAGGTGCCAAGACCCTCACTGATCGCATAGATCTGGATAACATCCAGGCTGGCAGTGAGCCCCCTCTTACCTGCAGCCTCACCAATGTTCAAGTCAGAGCTTTCCTGGACAACCCCATGCATGTCCCTGCCTGGCCCTCGCACACCCAGAGTATAGAGCATTGTGTACAGCAAGTGAGCGAGGCCAGCAGTCATGTGTACAGCCAGGAGAGGAGGGAAGGCTACATCTGAGCTCAGGTGGTCAGCAGGGAGGTGATGAGTAGAAACAGAAGCAAGAAAGACATGTTCTCTATGGTGTGCAGCAACACCGGGTCGTAGAAGTAAAACCGGTTTTTGTATTTGATGATTTTGTTTTCTAAAGGAATATTAAATTTAATAAATGTGTCAAGATCATTTTCATCCTAATAAATTAACCTGATACATTTACTTTACTTTAAATAAGCTATTTAGTGGTGTTGGTAAAAGGGTGGGAATACTGAATTTTCATAAGATTTCAAGTTAAAATTTACCTAGCACAAAATGAAAACTTTTCATATCTGAAGACATCACATGATTCTGCACATAGAACTACATCATTAATGCCATGGGCCGATCTTTCAAACTCAAAAAAAAAAAATTCGCCTCCATATGACACACCCTACTGTCCACGGCAGTGGTAGACGGTCGTGTGTGTGTGTGTGTGTGTGTGTGTGTGTGTGTGTGTGTGTGATTAGTGCGTTTTAACCTTCCATGTGCACTAGAAGGTGTGTCATAATATAGTTATAGTTTTGAAATCTTTGTACCTGCAATTACGTCCTAGTGGGAGTTTGCAGGATTCTCCAGTATTACAGTAGACGTCACGCCTTCCTCGAGTCGGCAGGGTGACCGTCATGTGACCACAGTAAAACCTGAAGGACATTCTTTACAGACATCCTCGAAGCTTGTCACGATTGCTAGCTCTCTTTCGACGGTCGGGTGAGTTTCGTAGATATGATCCAGTTAAAAGTTTCCATCTTGGTGGCCATCAGTGTGTCAACGACTCAAAAGATTCAGTTAATATTTGACACTACTGTAAAATCCCACAATACTCGAATGGTCGTTAACTAAATTTCCGTTCAGAATAGTGATTACGATTCTGGGAGTCATTATTTCTCCAGTGGTATCCCCCCCTCCCCCACAAAAAAAAGAAAAGAAAAACAAGGTCAGTGTATTATCTCTTATTTTGTATGGACGCGGTAAATTGTGCAGGGATGGAATGATGTTTTTGAAACCTGACAGGAACATGATCCACCTCTCCAGCTCGTACGTGGATACATCATATTTTTTACTGAAATCGAAAACATGCACGTGGAATGTGATAACTGAACCTACCTGTACCTGCTGTATTTTTGTACCTGTGCTTGTAATATCTTTATGGTTAACAAAATGAAGTAAGGTGAAATATGTGAGTCACAGTGAAGAAAATACAGAGTAAAGATATCTTCCTGGACGTGGATTATAACTGTGATATTTTAACTTAATCAAATATTAAGCATAAGTAGGATTCTGAGCACATGAAAAATTGTAATACCTTCAGTGGAGTAAGATATAAGTAGACTATGAGATAGGAGAATAAATTACTGTAAGTACACTCTTATATAAGTAATATGGAAAATGCGAAATTTTTATTAAAGCGAAAAATAAGAAAAATATATCTGCTAAAATCTCATAATGTGCAGCACTGGCCATGTTGTCCCTATGTAGGATTAATGGATCCTTAGAGGAGAACTTTTCCCGCCACCATTAGGCTCGTCCATCACTTCCACGGTCTGGTCCATTACGGAAGAAGGGAGTCCACCCATACATGGCCTGCCATATATAGTAACGGACCAGGTGGTATTATTAGCTTAATAGCTACGGACCTGACACATTAAAACCGTCGCAGAGTATCAGTTATGACACAAAATTAAGGTACAGTACAGAATATTTGGGAAAATTCAAATGTATTCTTATACTTTCATTTAGACCTACGAGAGAGATTCATCGTGTGTAAGTAACTGTACAGTATGTCCGTGCGCTGGCTCTCCTAGACACATATTCGTATTCATTAACTCCAGAGATTGAGTTGTGGTGTCTGGAGTCGTATTAATCATCAACAACCACATATGATTTTCTTCTGGTTTCCTTAAAAAATCGTATGTTAAATTTTCATCTTTAATTTCAAAATGTGTTTCAAGTTATAACGTTCATTAGCTGGCATTCTTAGTTTTTAGTTAAATGAACAAAGTAAGATACGTTTTCACACTCATAAGAGAAAAAAAGATCCTTGTACAAGCCTTTAAGAATGCATCATTATATCGTGACTTGAGTGAAACAAGAAAGTGTATTCACGTAGCTGTGGATAAATTGGGAAAAATTATCTTAAAAGCCTTGGAGAATCCATCTTTATGTCAGAGCGTAAGAGAAACTAATCAGATGTGTCCTCATATTTCCAGGAAGGTGGGAAAATTCGTTGTACGTACCTTTGGGAATCCATCACGGTGCCACAACTTAAGTGAAGCAATCAGAGTCGTTCCCACGTCGCCCGAAGTAAGTAACATTAATTCCTCCTACGATCCATTGAGAACCCCTTATTTTGTCGGAGATTAAGTGAATCAGTGATATACGTCCTCTTATCGTAAGTTCGGGTTGAGGAATTCATCTTATGTAACTCGGAGAATCCAGGAGGTACCCCTCACAGGCGTTAATTGAATCGGCATAATCATTCTACCTCTTCAGGCTGGCGAGAACGAAATGGAGAAAAGGAGGGGAAGAGAGAGAGACAGAGCAAGAGAAACATATAAGGGCAGAAAGAGGAAAATAATAGAAATAGAGAGAGACCAGAGAGAGAAAGGGAGAGTTATGCTTCTATAGATATGATAGATTATGATGGGAAGCCAGTATTCTGGTCGAGCTGAAAGATATTTATGAGACATCTCTCTCTCTCTCTCTCTCTCTCTCTCTCTCTCTCTCTCTCTCTCTCTCTCTCTCTCTCTTACAATCTCTTTTCCTCGAACTGTCTGTCCTTGGCTTTCTCTCTTAATCTGTCTTTCATTCCCCCCTCTTTTCTATCTCTTTCCTTCGTTCTTTTCCTACCTAGCATTTTCTGGCATTTTAACTCCTCTCTATATTTCTCGCTCTCTTCCTCTCTTTCTTTCCCTCTTTAACTCTCTCTCTCGCTAATTTTCCCTCTTTTTCATTCTTCCTCTCTTTTTCTGCCTCCTATCTGTTTGTCTGTCTTTTCTTCTCTTCTCTTATATACTCTTTCTCTACTCTCCCCTTTATCGTCTCTCACTCTCTCTCTCTCTCTACCAGGAGGCGCCTTTGTCCCTTGCTCACACAATCATTGAGAGATGGGAGACTCGATGGCCACGTCCATTGAATTTAAGAGATCAAAGAAAGTATGTCGCTTTTGGCGTCAAGGCGAGCTTCCGTCAAGCTCATAGAGCTTCGTTTAGTTCGAGAGACCTTTTCTGGCCATTAAGGCTTCTTCTGGCTCCAGAGGCTTCATCTGGTTCTTGAGGCAACGTCAGGCTCATAAAGTTTCTTTTGGATCGTAACTCCTCTTCTGGCTCTTGAGGCTTCATTTGGCTCCTGAGGCTTCTTCTGGCCCTTGAGGTATTTGGTGACTCTCGAGACTATATTTTGATCATGAGGCTTCGTATGATTCCTTATGTTTCACTTGACCTTTGAAACTTCATCTCACCCATGAGGTTTCATCTGGTCCTTGAGACTTGATATGATACGCAGACATCAACTTTGTCAGGAAGCTTCGTCTCTCCCGTGGAGTTTCATCATATTCGTGAGAGATAGAAGAAAAAGAGAAAAACAGGAAAGAGAGAGAAATTGTATTTTCTCTCTCTCTCTCTCTCTCTCTCTCTCTCTCTCTCTCTCTCTCTCTCTCTCTCTCTCTCTCTCTCTCTCTCCAATTCAGCTTCAGCTTCCCCTTCTCCTCTCCCTTTTAGCTCCTCACATATACATATATTATTCTCTTATTCGCGTTCCCCAGATTCATTCTGCTAGTACATCAAACCCATACACCACCTCTCTCTCTCTCTCTCTCTCTCTCTCTCTCTCTCTCTCTCTCTCTCTCTCTCTCTCTCTCTCTCTATATATATATATATATATATATATATATATATATATATATATATATATATGTATATATATATATGTATATATCACGCGCACCTACAGTGATTTACTTGCGTATATATATATATATATATATATATATATATATATATATATATATATATATATATAATATATATATATATTATATATATTATATATACATATATTTTATATATATATACATATATATATATATATACGTATATATAATATATATATTATATATATATATATATTTATATATATATATATATATATATATATATACATATATATATATATATATATATATATATATATATATATATATATATATATATATATATATATATATATATATATAAAGTTGTAGCCTCTGTCTGTCTGTCTGTCTGTCTGTTTGTTCACGAACTCCTCCTAGGGTTTTGGAGATAGACCCCCATTACCATATATATTCTGAAACTACTTTACCCAGGGTACTTGGATAAGTATATTTCATTTTGATCAAAGGGGGCCCCCGGGGGGCACAAACCCCCCACTGAAATTTTTTCCCTTCGATTTAAATGAAATTTAAACCATAGGTAAATGACCAGAAATGATGCCTATTCACAAAATATCAGCAAACTTCAATAATATTAAGACACCCTAATGGGGGCTAAACCCCCTATATTGAAAATTTTGGAAGCCCATAACTTGAGTATTGGAACCTCTATTATCCCGGGCTTTTTCTATTAATTAAACGTAAAACAACAACAAAAATTACCTCTCTTTTATAGAAAAATTTGGCAAATTTAGACATTTTATCTATGACAAAACATCACTAGAATTATGGCAAGAAAAATTATTAGTTAATGCCTCTACTTTTTTAACATTTTCATTTATTTACTTTTTTTCAGACATCCATTATGCCACGGAAAAGAAATTCCAGTTATGCAAATAATCCACATGGACAAAGGATGAGGCTTCGTCGTCAATCTGAAAGCTGTGATGGAAGGGAAGAACGACTTTCTAGGCAAAGACAGAGGCAAACAGAGTCTCGGCAAAATGAAACCTTGGGTGAGCATCAAGAAAGACAGGAGCAAGATAGATTTCGCCATATAGTTGCAAGAAGAAATGAGTCTGAAGAAGAGAGACAACAGCGTTTGATTGCTGATACATTTCGCCATATGGTTGCAAAAGAAATGAGTCTGAAGAAGAGAGACAACAGCGTTTGATTGCTGATAGAAACAGGTATCAAAATTTAAGACAACGTGAGATTCAAAATGCTAAACGTTCTGCATTACTGTATGACAAAAATGACCCATGTAACAAAGCTGCAATTGGAGAAATGACCAAACTTTGTCAGTGTGGCGCTAAGAAATTTACTGGAGAATCACTAGGAATGTGCTGTGGAAATGCCTCAGTTATTTGAAGAACTGTTCACTGGGGAAAGTCAATTCAGCAAACACTTTTTGTCAAGACTCACGGAGTACAACTCTCTGTTTGCCATGACCAGCTTTGGTCACAAAGATGCATCTGTCCAAGGTTGGAATCCATCTGTAAGAATCCAAGGTCAAATTTACCATCAACTTGGGTCACTGATGCCTCCTGAAGATAGAAGAGCAAGATACATTCAAGTTTACTTTTTGGACACTTTGGAAAATCAACTGAGAGCAAGAGGAGAGCATCAAAACTTGAATGCTGATATATTGGAGAGAATTACAGCCAGGTTAAATGAAAATAATCAATATATGAGGGAGCTAAAGACTGCGCTAGAGCAAGTACGGCAAGGAAACATAAATGACAAGAAAATTGTAATTTGGGAAAATAAGCGTGTCCAGGGAGAACATGCTCGGCGTGTTAATGCACCAACAGGGGCTGAAGTTGCAATTTTAATGTCAAATGAGCCTACAGAAAATAGAGATATTGTTCTTCAGTTGAAACAAGGTGGATTGAGGAGAATTTCAGAGCTACATCGATCCTATGATCCTTTGATGTAGCCATTGTTTTTTCCATATGGAACAGACGGCTACCACATATATTTGCAAGGGAGAAATGGTCGGAAAGTCACACAGTTGCAGTTTTACTCTTTCCATATTATGTGCAGAGAAGGGAACTACCTCTTGCTTGGAAGGCGACTCTTCCAGCAATTCTTGGTGGATGCATACTGCTAAATAGAAACTGAAAGATTGAAGTTTTTGAGAAGAGAACAGCAAAGTCTCCGTGCTGAAAATTACTCAGATTTACGTGATAGTCTGCTTGCTGCTGATGGAGATCCAAATCAAGTTGGTCGTCGCATTGTGCTTCCAGCGACCTATACTGGTGGTCCTCGATACCTTCATGAAAAAAGGTCAGATGCGATGGCCTTTGTGAGACACTACGGAAGAGCAGATTACTTTATCACTATGACATGTAATCCACGTTGGCCAGAAATTGTTGACAATTTGGCTCCCGGACAAGAGAGTCATGATCGACCAGATATTATTGCGAGAGTCTTCAGATTAAAAGTGAAAAAGTTTATGGAACATATGAAGAAAGGAATATTTGGTACTTTGCAAGCATGGCTGTACACCATTGAGTACCAGAAGAGAGGTTTACCCCTTGCACAATTTCTTTTCTGGATAGCTCCAGAGCACAAAATCAAAGCCGAAGAATATGATTTGGCAATTTCTGCAGACATCCCTAAAAAAGAGCAAGATAAAGAACTCCATGATCTGGTCATGAAACACATGATCCATGGCCCATGTGGTCCCCTAAATGAAGGATCCCCATGTATGGTCGACAGAAAATGTTCCGCGCAAGGTGCGGGTAATTCGGCTTGTATAATATATATATATATATATATATATATATATACATATATATATATATATATATATATATATATATATATATATATATATATATATATATATATATATATATATATATATATATATATGCAAGTAAATCACTGGAGTGTGCGTGATCCAGGTATGTGCTGATAACCACAAGGAAAGAAGAAAACACGAAGTTCCCAAGCGCTTTCGTGTAATTCACATCTTCAGGGGTGAGTACAGACTAAGGAGTAGTACAAAACAAGGTGTATATATACAGAGGAGGGTGAGATCAGGTCCATAATGGTCAGGTATTAGGTAATGACCCTACTAATCTTTAAAAAGCACCGCAACGGTCGGTAGTCAGGTCAGAGGGTAAGGTAGGACTTTTTGTGCGATTAGATAGGACTTTTTGTGCGAGAGATAGGAAACGTAGGACTAGGGTGTGTTTTCCTGGGGCTGGGATAGGGTATGTAGCTGAGAGGTTAGACAGAGTTTTGTCAGGGGAGGGTACCAATCCAGTAGTGTGTCTTAGTGTGGGAGGAAACGACATCGGAAAGGTTAGGAGTGAGGAACTTTTCAAGAAGTATAGGGAGGCGCTGGGGAAGATTAGAGATAGGGGAGGGATCCCTATAGTATGTGGTGTCTTGCCTAGAAGAGGGGTTGGTCGTGAATGGCTGTCCAGGGCAATTGCTATAAATTGCCGACTGGAAAAATATTGTGCAAACAATGGCTGGGCATTCATTGATAGCTGGCAACGATTCTATGGCAAGGACTACTGGTACAGTTGCGACGGAGTACACTTGTCTCGTGAGGGGGTAAAGACGTTATCTGCATCCCTGGAGCGTGAAATTTTCACTCCAAAGTGGGGGTTTCGCCAGTAGAGAGAGGTCGGGGAAAGTGGGAGTCAAAAAACAAGCAGGTCCTGGGAAGTAAAATTAGTTACTCAGGACAAGGGGTAAAACAGGATCATGGAAGGGTAGGTTTAAATGTATACTATGCAAACAGTAGGAGCGTTGGAAATAAAATAGACCATAAGAATCTCTTAGTATTACCATTTCACAAAAATTTCTCTCAACTTCCTTTACAACTCAAAACCTGGAACGTCAATGTGGCATTTAAAAACTCATGCACTGTTAAACAAATGTTAATCAAGAACTCCCCCAACAACACAATGGGTTGCATTTATAAAGTTCCTTGCAAGGAATGTAATATGTTTTACTTAGGCCAGACAGGTAAAGATCTTGTAACTAGACTTAAACAGCATAAATATAGTGTTAGGACAGGCCAGGAATCCAATGCTCTGTTTGTTCATCTGAGGGATAATAAGCATTGCATTGACTGGGATAATGCCTCCTCAATATTACCTTGTAATTCAATTGACAGTAGGAACATTATAGAATCTAGTCTCATTAAACACTACCAAAGCAGTCAACATGAATTTGAGTAATGGCATGTACAAACTGGACAATTTTGTAATTAAGATGTGAATTACACGAAAGCGCTTGGGAACTTCGTGTTTTCTTCTTTCCTTGTGGTTATCAGCATATATATATATATATATATATATATATATATATATATATATATATATATATATATATATATATATATATATATATATTATATATATATATATATATATATATATATATATATATATATATATATATATATATATATATATATATATATATATATATATATAAAACAAAGAAGTCTGTCTGTTTGTGTGTGTGTGTGTCCTCACGGGAATCTCGGAAACTACTTTACCGATCTGTAGTGATGATGGATGGTGTTATATGTAGTGATGATGGATGGTGTTATATGTAGTGATGATGGATGATGTTATATGTAGTGATGATGGATGTTGTTATATGTAGTGATGATGGGTGGTGTTATATGTAGTGATGATGGATGGTGTTTTATGTAGTGATGATGGAGGGTGTTATATGTAGTGATGATGGATGATATTATATGTAGTGATGATGGGTGGTGTTATATGTAGTGATGATTAGACAATAAAATAATAACAGTTTAATGCTAAAAAAATATACTTTGCTGTACCGTTGCAGTGAAAAATATGGTGGAACCTATATACACCGTTAATGAACTATTGATGGAAGAAGTACGTAGTTTTGGGGACTGAACAGTGAGACAATGTGGAGCATCCCGGAGGGTGGCGTCCTACCGTGGCCTAGCGAATGAGCGGCGATATATATATATATATATATATATATATATATATATATATATATATATATATATATATATATATATATATATATATACACCTATATATATATATATATATATATATATATATATATATATATATATATATATATATATATATATACATATATTTATATATATATATATATATATATATATATATATATATATATATATATATATATATATATGTGTGTGTGTGTGTGTGTATATATACTCATAAAATATCCATATCACCTACATAATACAGACATTCATTCACACCCACACACCAAAGGTTCCACTTGAATGTACAGTTTGATTTGTAATATTGAATTAGTTTTTATCCAGACAGCAGAACGTAATTACTTTGAGCGATGTGGAATTAATTTTCAGGTATGGCAACGTAACCTGGAAATGAATATAACATGTTGAGCTGCTAAAACTGCTTCTGATAGTGGTGATGGTGGTGTTTGTTGACTGATGATGGCGATGAGGCGGGTGTTTGTTGACTGGTGCTGGTGGTGATAATGGTGATGCATGTGTTTGTTGACTGGTAATGTGGTGATTCAGGTATTTATTAACTGGTGATGGTGGTGATGCATGTGTTTGTTGACTGGCGATTGTGGCGATACATGTGTTTGTTGACTGGTGCTAGTGGTGATGGTGGTGATGCATGTGCTTGTTGACTGGTAATGGTGGTGATGCGGGTGTTTGTTGACTGGTGATGGCGGTGATGCAGGTGTTTGTTGACTGGTGATGGTGGTGATGCATGTGTTTGTTGACTGGTGATGGTGGTGATGCATGTGTTTGTTGACTGGTAATGGTAGTGATAGTGGTGATGCATGTGTTTGTTGACTGGTGATGGTGGTGATGCATGTGTTTGTTGACTGGTAATGGTAGTGATAGTGGTGATGCATGTGTTTGTTGACTGGTGATGGTGGTGATGGGGGTGTTTGTTGACTGGTGATGGCGGTGATGCAGGTGTTTGTTGACTGGTGATGGCGGTGATGCAGGTGTTTGTTGACTGGTGATGGCGGTGATGCAGGTGTTTGTTGACTGGTGATGGTGTTGATGCATGTGTTTGTTGACTGGTGATGGCGGTGATGCGGGTGTGTGTTTACTGG
Organism: Homarus gammarus; assembly: GCA_958450375.1. Taxonomy (NCBI): domain Eukaryota; kingdom Metazoa; phylum Arthropoda; class Malacostraca; order Decapoda; family Nephropidae; genus Homarus; species Homarus gammarus. The sequence goes on along the minus strand of CAUDMG010003670.1, from coordinate 731,346 downwards.
TGATGGTAGTGATAGTGGTGATGCATGTGTTTGTTGACTGGTGATGGCGGTGATGCAGGTGTTTGTTGACTGGTGATGGTGTTGATGCATGTGTTTGTTGACTGGTGATGGTGGTGATGGGGGTGTTTTTTGACTGGTGATGGCGGTGATGCGGGTGTTTGTTGACTGGTGATGCAGGTGTTTGTTGACTGGTGATGGTGTTGATGCATGTGTTTGTTGACTGGTGATGGCGGTGATGCAGGTGTTTGTTGACTGGTGCTGGTGGTGATGCATGTGTTTGTTGACTGGTGATGGCGGTGATGCATGTGTTTGTTGACTGGTGATGGTGGTGATGCGGGTGTTTTTTGACTGGTGACGACGGTGATGCGGGTGTTTGTTGACTGGTGATGGTGTTGATGCATGTGTTTGTTGACTGGTGATGGCGGTCATGCAGGTGTTTGTTGACTGGTGCTGGTGGTGATGCATGTGTTTGTTGACTGGTGATGGCGGTGATGCATGTGTTTGTTGACTGGTGATGGTGGTGATGCGGGTGTTTTTTGGCTGGTGACGGCGGTGATGCGGGTGTTTGTTGACTGGTGATGCATGTGTTTGTTGACTGGTGATGGCGGTGATAGTGGTGATGGTGGTGATGCGGGTGTTTGTTGACTGGTGATGGCGGTGATGCCGGTGTGTGTTGACTGGTGATGACGGTGATGCGGGTGTTTGTTGACTGGTGATGGCAATGATAGTGGTGATGGTGGTGATACGGGTGTTTGTTGACTGGTGATGGTGATGATGCATGTGTTTGTTGACTGGTGATGCGGGTGTTTGTTGACTGGTGATGGCGGTGATAGTGGTGATGGTGGTGATGCGGGTGTTTGTTGACTGGTGATGGTGGTGATGCGGGTGTTTGTTGACTGGTGATGGTGATGATGCATGTGTTTGTTGACTGGTGATGCGGGTGTTTGTTGACTGGTGATGGCAATGATGGTGGTGATGCGGGTGTTTGTTGACTGGTGATGGCGGTGATAGTCGTGATGGTGGTGAGGCGGGTGTTTGTTGACTGGTGATGGTGGTGATGCGGGTGTCTGTTGACTGGTGATGGTGATGATGCATGTGTTTGTTGACTGGTGATGCGGGTGTTTGTTGACTGGTGATGGTGGTGATGCATGTGTTTGTTGACTGGTGATGGCGGTGATGCGGGTGTGTGTTGACTGGTGATGGCGGTGATGCGGGTGTTTGTTGACTGGTGATGGCAATGATAGTGGTGATGGTGGTGATGCGGGTGTGTGTTGACTGGTGATGGCGGTGATGCGGGTGTGTGTTGACTGGTGATGGCGGTGATGCCGGTGTGTGTTGACTGGTGATGACGGTGATAAGAACATAAGAACATAAGAATGGAGGAAACTGCAGCGGGCCTATTGGCCCATACTGGGCAGTCCCGTTTACACCCAACCCCTATTGCTCATATGAGCATCCAACCTATGTTTGAAGCAATTCAGCATATTCGAGTTAATGATGATATTTGGTAACTTGTTCCATTCATCCACTACTCTGTTTCCAAACCAGTGTTTACCTATTTCACGCCTAAATCTAAATTTGTCCAATTTAAAACCATTGTTACGAGTTCGCTCCTGGTTGGATAATTTGAGTACCTTTGTAATGTCCCCTTTGTTTAGCCCTGCCTTCCATTTATACACCTCTATCAGGTCGCCCCTCGCTCTACGTCTCTCAAGGGAGTGCAAATTAAGATGCTTTAACCTGTCTCTATACTCAAGGTTCCTGATACCCGGGATTAGTCTTGTCATTCTCCTCTGGATTCTTTCCAAGGATTCTATATCCATTCTGTAATACGGTGACCAGAACTGGACTGCGTAATCCAGGTGTGGTCTCACAAGAGCAAGATACAGTTTTAGGATGACCTCGCTAGTCTTGTAACTAACACTCCTTTGTATGAACCCAAGTACTTTATTAGCCTTGTTACGAGCAAAAACACATTGTTTACTTGGCTTAAGGTTCCTACTTATCATTACTCCTAAATCTCTCTCGCAGTCGGATTTCTCTATGGCATCGTTGTTCATCTGGTATCTGGTTTCCCTGTTTACATTCCCTATACTGAGTACTTTACATTTGTCAATGTTGAATTTCATCTGCCATTTTTCAGACCATTCGAAAAATTTGTTTAGATCCTCCTGTAGTTTTGCCGAGTCCTCGTCAGATTTGATAACACGTCCTATTTTAGTATCATCAGCAAATTTACTTATGTTGCTGTCTATGCCGATATCTATGTCGTTTATGTATATAATAAACAATAATGGTCCAAGTACTGAGCCTTGGGGAACTCCACTTGTGACGTTGCTCCAATGGGACTTAGTGCCGTTAATGCTCACTCGCTGTTTCCTGTCCTGTAACCACGCCCTAATCCATTTAAGGATGTCACCTTTGATGCCATGAGCTTCTACCTTTCTAATTAGTCTTTCGTGGGGTACTCTGTCGAAGGCTTTGCTAAAGTCGAGATATACCACATCATAATTGTGCCCCTCGTCCACTGATTCGAAAACTGATGAAAAGAATGTTAATAGATTAGTTAGGCAAGAACGTCCGCTTGTGAAGCCATGCTGGGAATCATTGATCAATCTGTGCTTCTCCAGGTGATTTCGAATAGAGTTTGAAATGATTGCTTCCAGTAATTTGCCTACTATTGATGTTAGACTGATTGGGCGGTAGTTAGAGGATAGTGATCTATCCCCCTTCTTGAAGATCGGTATTACATTCGCTATCCTCCAGGATTCTGGTACTACACCTGTTTTTAAGGACATGTTAAACAACTTTGCTAAGGGCATACTAAGCTCTTCCTTACATTCCTTTAATACTCTGGCAAATATCTCATCGGGACCAGGTGACTTATTAGGCTTTAGTTTGTCTATTTGCTTACTAACATCGTTACTAGTCACTACTATCTCACTTAATTTGTTTTCTTCACTATCTCTGAATAGAGTCGGTGCCTCGGGTATCATGTTTAAATTTTCGCTGGTGAAAACTGTTGAAAAATATTTATTCAAATTATTGCTCATTTCTCCGTCGTTATCAGTGAGCTCGCCGGAGTCTGACCGTATTGGTCCAATCTTTTCTCGTGTTTTAGTTTGGTACATTTGGTAGAATCCTTTGGGGTTTGTCTTTGCCTCCCTTGCTATCCTTACCTCATTATTCCTCTTTGCTTTCCTTATCTCGGTTTTAACCCTACTCGCCAATACCCTATAATAGTCCCGGAGGTGAATTTCGCCACGATTTATCCTTCTACCTATAGCCTTCCTTTGGCCAATGATGTTCTTTAAATAATTATTTATCCATTTAGGGTCATTGTTGTTTGATCTGAGTTTTTTGTATGGTATGTTCTGCCTTTGTGCATTAAGTAACTCACTATTTAAATTGTCGTGGAACTCGGCAATCTCAGATCTCGTTATCAGGTCGGTGTCATCTGTCAGGTTCACGGCCAAGCGCGACACCCCCTCTCTTAGCTGCCTCTTTAAACTGTCAAAGTTTGCCCTTCTGAAATCTGGTACTTTAGTGGAATTTTCCTTACGTCTGCCCTGAAAATCTAACTGGAATCGAATTTCTTTGTGATCGCTGTTTGCAAGTTCGTTCCCTACCTCGACATTGCTAATGAGGTTTTCTCTGTTTGACAAAACTAAATCCAATATATTATTACCCCGTGTGGGTTCGGTTATATGTTGACTTAGGAAACAGTCCTGGATCGTCTCGAGAAAATCCTCTGATTCTGAGTTTCCCGTAAGGTCGGTCCAATCTATTTGGCCAAGGTTAAAGTCGCCTACTATACAGACGTTGTTGTGTATGGAAGCCCTGCGCATTTCATCCCAGATAAGTCGCTCATTGACTCTGTCAAGATTGGGGGGTCTATATATTACTCCTGTGATTAATTTTTCCCGACCGTCGCTTAATTCTATCCAAATTGTTTCTGTATTCCTCTCAGTTTTTATTTCCTTATTTATTTCACACTTCAGATTATCCCTAACATAGATTGCTACTCCTCCTCCTTTCCTGGTCTGCCTATCGGTATGGAACAGTTTGTAACCCGCAATTTGGTATTCGACTGGTAATTCACGTGTGTCTAGGTTGATCCATGTTTCAGTGAATGCAATTATATCGATTTCTTCTGTACATACCAAGGCCCTAATATCATCCATTTTGTTTCTCATACTTCTACTGTTCGCGTAATATACATTTAAGTTAGTCGTGTTCTGAGTCCTTCCCTTACCGCGTTTAGTTTTAAACTCCCTGTCTAATTTAGTTATGTCATCATTCCTAACACTATTTCCCTGTAATCTTTCGCCTTGTGTACCCGCTCCCACTGCAGTCTCCTCCACCCCCGTGCCCCTATGTTCTCTTAGCAGTTTAAAGACTTCGATATCTTTTGAACTGCCCCCTCTAGAGCCCCAGCCAGGGTTGCTACTCCATCCCTAGACAGGTGCACCCCATCCCTAGCATAAAGGTCCCTTCTGCCATAGAAGTTGTCCCAGTTGTCAATGAATGGGACTGATATTGACTTGCAATATCTGTCAAGACGGTCGTTAACACCAACCGCCCTTGACAACCATTCACTGCCAACTCTCCTTCTAGGCAGGACACCGCATATGATAGGGATCCCTCCCTTAGTCCTAATACGATCTATGGCTGCCTTGAACTTATCAAGAAGCTCCTCGCTCCTACACCGGCCAATATCATTGCCTCCTGCACTGAGGCAGATAATGGGTTTGTTCCCATTACCAGACAAGATATTGTCCATCCTGTCAATTATATCCCCCACCCCAGCTCCTGGCAAACACACCCTCATCCTATTTTTGTTTTTACCACAAAAGGCCCTGTCCATGTACCTTACCTGTGAGTCACCAACAATTAAAGTTTTTATACCTTCCTTGTCATCCCTGTCTGTACTAACGTCCAATTCGTCTATCAAGGGACTGAAGGGGTTGGTACACTTAGCTGTTGTTGTCGTTGTTGTCGTATCCTTGGTGTGCTTCTTCACCAAAAGCTTTGTCTTCCCACTACTCACAATTTTCCACTCGCTTGATTTTTCGTCAGCCACTGGCTTTACTCGTCCAGCCTCTCCTTTTAACATCGCCAGCTCTTCCCTTAATTTCAAGTTCTCCAACTTGACCTTCGCCAATTCTTCAGTGGACCACTCCAGTTTGGTCACCAAACTCTCATACCCAAGACCGCACCTTGCTCTGGCCATATCTGATAATTATCCCTCCGGAGCTAACCCTGCCGTGACCTTTCCCCTAGTGTTTGTTGACTGGTGATGCGGGTGTTTGTTGACTGGTGATGGCAATGATAGTGGTGATGGTGGTGATGCCGGTGTGTGTTGACTGGTGATGACGGTGATGCGGGTGTTTGTTGACTGATGATGGCGGTGATGCGGGTGTTTGTTGACTGATGATGGTGTTGACACAGTTATCTGGATACTTTGACTGGAAACATTGTATCAATACAATTGAGCAATTTTATGTCTTGACTCTAAAACTATCGAATACAATTGTTAAACTTTGTTGCGTGTCCAGACGTGTTACAAGTTACACAGAGGGACAACAGTTATTAGAAGTGATGTTGCTGAGTGAAGACTAACGCTGCTGCTGCTTCTGTTGTAAATTATACTGAAGGAAATGTGCCTGGAGGTAAAGCGAAGCCAGACGTTGGTGGATGATGACGAGTTTAGAAAAAGGAACAAAATGGGGAGAGAAACTTATGATAGAACTGAAGCTAGAAAATGGAACTGAATTTTTGTATAAAGAAAATTTGCTTTTGATTTTAAAATGTTACTGGATATGATCGGTTCAAAACCTTCGAGAACTGATATAAATACATACTAACGGCCTACAGTATATGTAGAAGGAATTTCTTTAGATGGAGGTCCGTTAAATGGAGCCTTCACTGTTTACATAATTTAACGAAGAATTAGGCCGGTCGTTATGCGAGTTACATATACAGTAATTAAACTTATATCACTTAATAAACGGAGATGTAAACTGGTTCTTACTATGAGGGTCGTTATACACTTTGCATATCAATATACTGAAACATAAGTACAGGGAAGACCTCTTTTTATGTGTTATAATTACTAAAGCGATTTGGGTAAAACAAAAAATGATCACGGTGTTAGTCAGGTTCGATTTTACTGAATATATTATAATGTCAGGAAACGCTAGTTATGGTGAAATTGATTGAATAGAGGTGATGTAATACTTCATGGCGAGGTAAGCTTCATTGGTATGGATAGAGGTGATATAATACTTCATGGCGAGGTAAGCTTCATTGGTATGGATAGAGCTGATATAATACTTCATGGCGAGGTAAGCTTCATTGGTATGAATAGAGGTGATATAATACTTCATGGTGCTGTAAGCTTCATTGGTATGGATAGAGCTGATATAATACTTCATGGTGAGATAAGCTTGATTGGTATGTCATTAACTTGTCCTCGATATAACAAAAGATTGATAATTTATTCGTTTGACTATTAGTCACTGAGTTCACGTATAACTAAATGATAGTTCATATGTACTAAATGATAGTTCACTTATACTAAATGATAGTTCACTTATACTAAATGGTAGTTCACTTATACTAAATAGTAGTTCACTTATACTAAATGGTAGTTCACTTATACTAAATGGTAGTTCACTTATACTTAATGGTAGTTAACTTAAACTAAATGGTAGTTCACTTATACTAAATGGTAGTTCACTTATACTAAATGGTAGTTCACTTACACTAAATGATAGTTCACTTATACTAAATGGTAGTTCACTTATACTAAATGGTAGTTCACTTATACTAAATGGTAGTTCACTTATACTAAATGATAGTTCACTTATACTAAATGATAGTTCACTTATACTTAATGGTAGTTAACTTAAACTAAATGGTAGTTCACTTATACTAAATGGTAGTTCACTTATACTTAATGGTAGTTAACTTAAACTAAATGATAGTTCACTTATACTAAATGATAGTTCACTTATACTTAATGGTAGTTAACTTAAACTAAATGGTAGTTCACTTATACTAAATGGTAGTTCACTTGTACTAAATGGTAGTCCACTTATACAAAAATTGTAGTTCACTTATACTAAATGATAGTTGTAATGAGACAAAATCTCACATGAAGAGGTAAGTTAGGAGGTTATAGAAGTAGAATATTATAGGGAGAGGAAATGGTAGCGTGTCTCGGGGGTGTGATGTCAACACTGTATATTAACACAGGCTCAGTACAAGTGTAGTATATAAAACACCAATGCGTGTTACAGCTTTATTATACTAGTTCAATAGGGGAGATTAACAGGGGGGTTCGTACACAATTTATGATAGACTATGGTATTCTCGTATAACCTAACCTCACAATTAGAATGGGCACTTCACTAAGTCGATCGTTGGGGAGGTTCGGGATCACTGCACTTCTACAGTCTATACAGCCAGCACTTACTGTTACACGTGGAGTTGACAGCACTCTGTCGATGGACCCGGCTGAGACTTCGTTACACTTAGTGGCGGGCTTCTCTCGAGCGGGACTGGGGACGTGGTAGCTGGCCCTTCCTGGTCACAAGACACACTCTTTGAGGGAGGGCTCGGACGTCCTATATATTGGAAGACCAGCCGTCAGGTTGAGCTGATCGGGGGGGCGGCGAAGGATGTCCTTACATTTGCCCTCGCTAATGTAGGGTTAGGTCTGGACTTTTTCAGAGACTATAAGTTGTATCTTCTGGGAAAGTCATCAGATGGGGCCGTGACATGAGAGGTGAGCCTGGCTGATTTATAACCCTTGGTCAGCCGTGAGAGTTACCCTACACTTGACCTCCCTAATGTCGGGTCAAGCCTGGACTTCTTCAGCGATGTAGGTTATTGTATATTGGGAGAGAGTCGGCTTGTGCCTTCTTACATGTTTGTTGTGGTGCCGTGTCACATGGGAGGGGAGCCTGGCTGATTTATAACCCTTGGTCAGCCGTGAGAGTTACCCTACACTTGACCTCCCTAATGTCGGGTCAAGCCTGGACTTCTTCAGCGATGTAGGTTATTGTATATTGGGAGAGAGTCGGCTGGTGCCTTCTTACATGTTTGTTGTGGTGCCGTGTCACATGGGAGGGGAGCCTGGCTGATTTATAACCCTTGGTCAACCGTGAGAGTTACCCTACACTTGACCCCCCTCATGTCGGGTCAAGACTGGCCTTCCTCTGCGGTGTAGGATATTGTGTATATTGGGAGAGAGTCGCCTGGTACCTTCTTACATGTTTGTTGGCCGTGTGACATGGGAAGGGGAGCTAGTTGATTTGTAACACCCTTGAGCACCCGCGGGGGATACCCTTACACTTGACCCCCCTAATGTCGGGTCAAGTCTGGCTTTCCTTGAGATGTAAGCTGTGGTCTGACAGCCCATCACTACACCTCCCGCCAAGACCAAAGCTTCCATGCCATACACAATCGATGTTCACAGTGGATGACAATAGCGAGTGCCCAACCTGAGAAAAATAGCTACTGCTGTGTAAAGTATGCACCTCACATCCTACCATAGTCTGGTAATATTTATAATATCTAAGCGGCTATCTAAGGATACGGAAACGGAAAGGTGAATGTAGATATGAAGGAGAGAGAGAGCGCCTTAGCAGGAGCTTGTCGGAGAGCGTCACTTTAGGGAGTTAGATGAGGGTACACAGTCGGAGGTTTGAAAGGTTATGCAATGGTGTTGCTTGCCCTGGCTTATTTCTGCTTAGGTTCCCTAGTGTTAGTATCTTCAAGCCTGGAATAGATTTGCATACTTGTTGCTTCAACTGTTAAACTCTTGCGCAGGGCAGAACATACAACATATATAATAATAAGATACATGGCCGCTTAAAAAAAAAAAAGGGGGGGGGGAAGTTGGGGAAAAATACAACTTGTGAACAAAAAGAAATATTTGTACATACTAAAAAGGCAGCAGAAATTATTAACAAGATACAATGGCAAAAACAAAAACTCGTCAGCATTCGCCGAGATCCCGGGTGGCGCGTGGTCCATCACCACCTCCATCAATCGGTGTCCAGCATCAGGGTGGACGACGCAGTAGATATGGTGGTTGGCGTTTCCTGTCCCATCAGGCGGTCTGCCGCGGTGTGTCGCGTGCCTCACTTCCTCCACTTGAACTTCTGTGTAGAGCGGCAGTTCCTGACGCATTCCAGATGGATTTTTCAAGTCCCATCTGAGCTTCCTCTGTAGAGTCTTATTTTCCGTCGTGGTCCAGATGGATTTTTCTAGTCCCATCTGAGTTTCCGCCCTTCCCGGCCGAGATCAAAGCCGGTCCACTGCTTGGGGTGTCATCGCTTTGGATGGCGTGTAGGGCAGGGTCCACGGACAAGAGTTCGCCCTCCGTACGTGAGTGTCGGCGAGACCCCTGACCGTCCTGTCCCACACCCTCACAGTGGTGAATCCCTCCCTGGGTGGGCCCCCCAGGGTTTGCTTGTTTCTTCCTCTACTTGTAGTCAGGTCACTTCCGTTTCGTCCCCCATGGTGTGGTAAACACCGGCGAGGCAGATCCCGGGTGGGCCGAGGTCAGCCATTACTTGTCTGGTACCTGGTGGTTCCATTCCCGGAGTGGAAGTGCGTGGGACCAGTTGACAGGTCCTGAAACGTAGGGAGCTGTCGTCTGCATCGCTACTGGGACCTCTAGTTGTTTGTTGCCTGTTGCTTGCTGCGACTGAAGTTGCAGGTCGGGGTTTCGGGATTTTCTCCTGGGTTCCAAGGGGACGACCTGATTCCCTGCCTGGAGCTGGGAGCTGCGCTGGTCCTGCATGGCGTAACTTGCTCAGGCTGATGGTACCCATAGATGTTGTCTGTCAGTATTGTGGGCTGTGAGACCTTAGCCTCGGTGCGTGTCTCGTCGTTCAGCAGGCGAGCGACGAGACACAGCCCAGTGTCTTCAACCAGATCGAGGGCCAGCATTATGCAAGCCCGTTTCTGGAGCTTGGGGCTTGCAGTGTCGACGTGAAGGCGTCACCCATGTGCCGCGGGGTTGCCCGCTGCGTGTCCCGCTCGTGTCGGGCATCCATTATGAGTCAGGATGCGTTGGTCTCGGCTCACCTGGTAGGGAGTCAGCTGCAGCTGTGGTTGTGTCATCTCCGACTTTTGTGTGGAGTCAGGGAGACCTCGCCCAGGCCCGTGAAGAGCAAGGGCAGTGCTGACTCTGTAGCTTAGTAGAAAGACAAGATCCCGGGGTGGAGAATCAACACTTAGAAGTGCCCCTAGACTCGTTACTTCAATCTATGTTCTGTGACCTGGTGTTATATCTATGAGCCCTAATCTGATCAGGTCTTACTGGTACAAGTGGGGCTGTGGCTTGGGGAGTTCTCCGATTATTACTTGGGGTGTGAGGCACCTGATTGTTCTGAGGGGGGTGGTCAGCTGCTGGTGGAGGGATAGGGTGTTGGGAAGGGAATGTTACTCCTAGAGGGGGCTGGTTGGTGAGGCCTGATTTGTTCAAGACGTCATCGTCGACAGTTGACAGCTTCAATCTATTCACATGCACAGTTTCCTGACGTCCCCCCTGGCAAAGCGGGGAAATAGTGAAGTTTACTTTGCTGGGTTGGGCGGTTACTCTATATGGGCCCTGCCATCTCTGTTGCAACTTAGAGGGGGTATCGGGGGAGGATGATTCGTTAGTTAGGAACACCAGGGTACCTACGGTAATATTGGAAGGGGTGACCCTGAGGTTATAGTAGGTGGCGTTGTGTAAGTGACCTTTCCTGTTTAGTTCCTGCACCCGAGTAAAGACCGTTTGTAACCTGTTTTGCAAGACAGAAGGGTAGTCCTCGCCATAGGATAGGGGTGGGGGGTTGATTACACCAGCAGGAAGGTTTGGATCCCTACCAAAGTGAAGGAAGTAAGGAGTGTTATGCAGGGTGGTATTAATTGCGGTGTTCATGGCCAGTTGTGCAAGAGGTAGCTGATCGTCCCAACCGCCGTACTGATTATTAACCAAAAACGACAAGTGATCTTTCAACGTGCGGTGGGAACGCTCAACCATGGCATTAGCCTGTGGGTGGTAACTAGTGGTTAGATTTGACTTAGCCCGCAGCAAGTCGCACGCCTTCTGAAAGATGCCCGAGTTAAACTCTGTCCCTTGATCACTTACAATGACCCGGGGACATCCATGAGTACCAACGTATTGTAACAGGGCTTCACAAACTGTCTCTGCGCGTTTATCGGGGATGGATATATAGGTTGCAAAACGTGAATAGTGATCGACGATGGAAACAACGTATCTGTTTCCCCGGTGTGAACGTATTGACATGTCAGTTAGATCGATCGATACCCGTTCCAAGGGTTGAGAGGCTGGTGGGAACTCCTACAGCTCTCCCTGTCTCTTTGGGGTACCCTTCCTTAACTGACACGGCAGACATCCTTTGACAAATGCCCCAACCTTCCGCGCTAGATTGGGCATGAAAAACATAGAGCGTGCACGTGCATATGTGCGACATTCACCCGGGTGGGCTGCGAATTGGGAAGAGTGAGCTACTTCTAGGGCCGAGTTTTCCAAGGATGCGGGGATGACTACGAGTTCTGTGGGTTGTTCATCATCCTGTTTCATAGTAACAAGATACAGGACTCCGCTTAAAAGACTGAAATCACAAAGTGAGGCTTTGTTGACCTTCTTGGGGAGCGGACCCCCCTCAAGGAACTCAATGACAGGACCCCACTGTGGGTCTTCGAGTTGGTGTTGGTGCACCTCGTTAGGTGATAGGTCCCCAAAAATGGGCTGAGTCATGCTGCTAGGATTCCCGACATTATTTATAGGTAATATATTACGGCTCAGTGCGTCTGGTACTACGTGGTTCTTGCCTGGCTTATGCAAAATGGAGAAGTTATACGCATTAAGAAAGACTGCCCAGCGTGCTACCCGTGCATTAGGAGTTTTACCTTGGAAGATATATATTAAAGGACGGTGATCAGTGATTACATAAAAGAGTCTACCAAATAGGTAAGCATCAAAGGAAGTTACGGCCTTGACAATAGCCAAGGCTTCTTTCTCAGTTGTGGAGTAGCGGAGGGCAGCTCCGCTCAATTTCTGGGAAAAATAAGCAATAGGGATGGGGCTATCTTCACCACCTTGCATGAGACAGGCTCCCAGTGCTTCGTCGGAAGCGTCAGTGTGCACGTAAAACGGCTGCGTGAAGTCCGGCAGTGGTAACATTGTTGCCGACTTCAATAAGTCCTTAAGATGGTTAAAAGCTTTATCTGCCTCCCCCGACCACAGAAACTGAACCGACTTCTTTGTAAGTTTCGTAAGGGGGAGGGCCGCCTCTGAAAAGTGAGGGATGTGACGTCTGAAAAAATTGGCGGTGCCGAGGAACTGTTTCACACCCCTGGCTGTGGTGGGAGGTGGCATCACTGCTATCGCTTTCACTTTCACCGGGTCGGGTCTAACGCCGCCATGACCTACGATGAATCCCAGGAATTTAACTTCCTGGCGCGCGAACCCGCATTTCCTAAGGGACACTTTCAGTCCGGCCGCTTTCATGACCGAGAGAACCTCATCTACATCCCGCATGTGCGAATCCATGTTTTTACTATAGACGATAACATCGTCCAGGTAAGCCATAGCGTTCCGTCCAAGCACGGGTGTGAGACTGTGGTTCACAGCCCTCACGAACGTGGCCGGTGCTCCCTTTAACCCGAAAGGTAACCTGTTGAAACAAAATAGACGGCTGCCGTCCGCGAAAGCAGTTTTGGGGCGGTCAGCCGGGTCAACTGGTATACTCCAGTACGCATCCTTACAGTCTAGAACTGTGAATATAGAAGCTCCGTTCAATTAGTCTAGTGTCTCGTCAATTCTGGGCAAGGGATAGCTATCAGCAATGGTGTCCTTATTAAGTTCCCTATAGTCTACACAGAAGCTAGTTGACCCGTCCTTTTTTCTGACTAATACGACCGGGGAGCAATAGGGGCTAGTGCAAGGGGAGATGACACCACGTTCCTCCATTTGGCGACATAAGTCCCTAATTTGAGTTTTAGCCGCCTCAGGAAGCCTCCACTGCCGTACTCTGGTGGGGGGGAGCGGAGCCGGTATTAATTTTGTGTGAAGCTGACATCAGGCCGAGGTCCTGATCTGAGGTTGCAAACAGATCTTCATGCTGTTTTATTATAGCGCGTAGACGCTCTCTAGTAAGGGTGGGTAGGTGATCTATGTCAAGGGATTCTATTGCAGTGGCGAACATTTGCTGTGACTCTACGAATTCTGTGTCACTTCTAATGTTATACCTCGTAGAATCAAAATGCTTCAGATCCTCTACTTTATCCACGGCACAGACTGTTCCCACTGAATGACCAGGAGTAAGTTTAAATTCCCTGGGGGTGGGGTTTATGACTGGGACGCTAGGCTGCTGAGTGTTAATGAGCCCCGACTGCATGTATGGGGACATTTTATGAGGGGTTTCAATAAATACATACTCCTGATCCTCCGTGGAACTGTCGAATGACCTTGACCATCGAACGGGCAGAACAACACTAGAGTGGGGAGGGATGACAGTGGCGCGCGTAGGGTGTAGCTGGGGGGCTTGGGGTGCGGGGGCCTGGGGGCGTTTAGGCATAATGAGGTGGACGGGCAGACCAGACCTATTCCTAATAGGAGTACCTGCATAATCTCTACCATCTAGTGTCACGGTATACCGGCTCCCATCAAACTGGATTCCATACTTAAAACTACACTAAAAATCTGACCCAATAAGAACATCCCCTGGGAAAAGATCACCGCTTACCACAACCAGCGCGTGAACAACTATCTTATCTCCTAAGTCTACAGTTATATCTCTGGAATCCAATGTTGAGAGGCGGTTCCCCGTGACGCCACGTAACTCAGGAACTTTATGCTTTCCCCCTAGGCTCATCTTGGAGGCCACGTTCTGTTTCACCAAGGACAACGAGGAGCCTGTGTCAATGAAAGCTTCAACCCGTTTCCCTCCCATTTTCAACTTAATAATTGGCCTGTCTTCCCTAGTCACCATCAACGCCTCACCCTTGTCTTTAGTAGTAGGGGCATAACCTGTGAATGTGTCCCCACTCGGCACATGCGTAACAACGCATTCCGGTGTATGGACACTCTCTGCAGGTATGTCCTTGGTCGCCACACCCATCGCACTGGATTCCCTCACATTGAAAGGGACATCCGTGCACCGCGTGGGACCATGCCCCACAGGAGGAGCAGCGAAAAGGCTTCGGAGCTCTATACCAGCTATCCCGCATGGGCGGGCCCGGGCGCGCACTTGTGACTGCACGGGGGCGGGGGTCAATCCCAGCCCGCGCCCCGCGGGTCCCTGCCCCGGACGGCCGGCCGCCCCGTGGCGCATTACCCAACGTGTTTATACCTACTGTATCTAACCCTGATTGCTCCCGCCCTTCCTCGTGGAACGATGACTGTTCCTGTCGCTTCCTTTCGTCCCGGCTGAGATTCTCCACCATCAGTCTCAAGAATTCATCCTCCCAGACAGAAGGGGTGTTACGTGTAAGGGTGGGAGGGGCGGCGTGAATTGTCGACACAAAACGGGAGGGGGGGGGGGGTGGGTTTCCTGAGCTGTATATACCTCCGCACTGCTTTAATTGCGTTCTCGATCGTAGTTATCCCACTCGCCTCCATGTACGTACGCATCTCGCCGGGTAAGCCCGACAGAAAGTAAGAGAGTACTAGCTCAGGTGGGAAGAATTGTGGGTGATTCACTCTCGCCATCTTCACAGCACTCCCTATGCATGATAGGTAAACATTTAGTGATGAACACTCCTCTAGCTTGATATTAGCTAAACGTGTCGTGTGATCTTGTAATGAGTTACCCTGGCTATAAATTTCCCGTAATCCGTTCGCGAATGTGTCCCACGTGGTAGCATTCTTTACTGTCCGATTAAATCCTAGCACACCTTTCGCGTCACCGCCCAATCGCATACGTGCCGTCCTAAGGTGGCATTCCTCGTATTCCTGAAGGGTTTCCGGGAACGCACTTTCAATGTCTCCTAACCACTGTTCCAGCCTATCGGCTGATGTCGCAGGGTCAAGGCCATCGCCCTCAAACATGGGTATCTGACTGACCACTTGTGCTGCACTACTAGCTGAAACGGACGTAAGGAAGGGGTCTGGCATGCTGGAGGGGTTGGGAGGTGCTAAGGTGTACGTGAGCGTGGGGAGTGGAGCGGCGAGAGAGGGTGCAGGGTGGTTAAGGGGTAGGGGGGGAGAGTAGGTACTAGTGGATTGTTCAGGGAACGGGAATAAAACGGAAGTCGTTGGTGTAATGTTAACAGGAGTCATATTAGGTTGCGAGGAGGGCTGGGAAGTACTGATCTTGGAAGTCGAAATTGTCAATGTTGACTATGACGTCTGTGGGTGGGACGAGGAGGGGGTTGTACTGACACTTGCCCTGGTTGAGTTCTCGACCATTGTTCCCTGTTACCCAACAATATGTGGACTAGGGAGGGGGGAGTGGATACTGTCACCACTTGTACCACACTGAAGGACTGGAATTATATTACAAATGCTAACACCCTTGTACTGCCTGCTTCGTCAAGATAGTTACGAGTTTACTTTAAAAGGTTCTAACAATCACTGTACTGAACACTAAGGGGAATAGGCGTGAGTTTTTACGTTAAGTGCGCTGCCACCATTGTAATGAGACAAAATCTCACATGAAGAGGTAAGTTAGGAGGTTATAGTAGTAGAATATTATAGCGAGAGGAAATGGTAGCGTGTCTCGAGGGTGTGATGTCAACACTGTATATTAACACAGGCTCAGTACAAGTGTAGTATATAAAACACCAATGCGTGTTACAGCTTTATTATACTAGTTCAATAGGGGAGATTAACAGGGGGGTTCGTACACAATTTATGATAGACTATGGTATTCTCGTATAACCTAACCTCACAATTAGAATGGGCACTTCACTAAGTCGATCGTTGGGGAGGTTCGGGATCACTGCACTTCTACAGTCTACACAGCCAGCACTTACTGTTACAGGTGGAGTTGACAGCACTCTGTCGATGGACCCGGCTGAGACTTCGTTACACTTAGTGGCGGGCTTCTCTCGAGCTGGACTGGGGACGTGGTAGCTGGCCCTTCCTGGTCACAAGACACACTCTCTGAGGGAGGGCTCGGACGTCCTATATATTGGAAGACCAGCCGTCAGGTTGAGCTGATCGGGGGGGGGGGGGGCGGCGAAGGATCTCCTTACATTTGCCCTCGCTAATGTAGGGTTAGGTCTGGACTTTTTCAGAGACTATAAGTTGTATCTTCTGGGAAAGTCATCAGATGGGGCCGTGACATGAGAGGTGAGCCTGGCTGATTTATAACCCTTGGTCAGCCGTGAGAGTTACCCTACACTTGACCTCCCTAATGTCGGGTCAAGCCTGGACTTCTTCAGCGATGTAGGTTATTGTATATTGGGAGAGAGTCGGCTGGTGCCTTCTTACATGTTTGTTGTGGTGTCGTGTCACATGGGAGGGGAGCCTGGCTGATTTATAACCCTTGGTCAACCCTGAGAGTTACCCTACACTTGACCCCCCTCATGTCGGGTCAAGACTGGCCTTCCTCTGCGGTGTAGGATATTGTGCATATTGGGAGAGAGTCGGCTGGTGCCTTCTTACATGTTTGTTGGCGGTGTGACATGGGAAGGGGAGCTAGTTGATTTGTAACACCCTTGAGCACCCGCCGGGGGTACCCTTACACTTGACCCCCCTAATGTCGGGTCAGGTCTGGCTTTCCTTGCTATGTAAGCTGTGGTCTGACAACCCATCACTACATAGTTCACTTATACTAAATGGTAGTTCACTTATACTAAATGGTAGTTCACTTATACTAAATGGTAGTTCACTTATACTAAATGGTAGTTCACTTATACTAAATGATAGTTCACTTATACGAAATGATAGTTCACTTATACTAAATGGTAGTTCACTTATACTAAATGGTAGTTCACTTATACTAAATGGTAGTTCACTTATACTAAATGGTAGTTCACTTAAACTAAATGGTAGTTCACTTATACTAAATGGTAGTTCACTTATACTAAGTGGTAGTTCACTTATACTAAATTGTAGTTCACTTATACTAAATGGTAGTTCACTTATACTAAATGGTAGTTCACTTATACTAAATGGTAATTCACTTATATTAAATGGTAGTTCACCTATAATAAATGGTAGTTCAATTATACTAAATGATAGTTCACTTATACTAAATGGTAGTTCGCTTTTACTTAATGGTAGTTCACTTATGCTAAATGGTAGTTCACTTATACTAAATGGTAGTTCACTTATACTAAATTGTAGTTCACTTATACTAAATGGTAGTTCACTTATACTAAATGGTAGTTCACTTATACTAAATGGTAGTTCACTTATACTTAATGGTAGTTCACTCATACTTAATGATAGTTCACTTATACTAAATGATAGTTCACTTATACTAAATGATAGTTCACTTATATTAAATGGTAGTTCACCTATACTAAATGATAGTTCACTTATACTAATTGGTAGTTCACTTATACTTAATGGTAGTTCACTTTTACTAAATAGTAGTTCCCTCATACTTAATGATAGTTCACTTATACTAAATGATAGTTCACTTACACTAAATGATAGCTCAATCATACTAAATGATAGTTCACTTATACTAAATGGTAATTCGCTGATGTTAATTGTTAGTTGCATTCACACGGACTGATAGTTTGCTCATACATGATACATTAACATACACGGAACATACCTATTACTTACAGGCCACATACCTGTTACATACATGAACCTTACATACGTTATACAAATTCAATAAAAGTCATAACTGACGCATATATGATATACACACAATACATACATGATACATTTGATATGTACAGTGGGTGGCGCACACATAATAGATTCATAATACATAATCTGATACGTCACTAACACATCTGAGATACAGAGGTGTGATATGACAAACGCAACTGGGGATAAAAAATTATCCTTCATCCATTACATTCAGTTGGTGGAGTCAAATATATATATTTTTTTAACCTGGGCCAAAGGTTTTAATTGAACGGTATATATGATATTCTG
The DNA here is from genome assembly GCA_958450375.1 of Homarus gammarus. Lineage (NCBI taxonomy): Eukaryota > Metazoa > Arthropoda > Malacostraca > Decapoda > Nephropidae > Homarus > Homarus gammarus. Next base: position 713,249 of record CAUDMG010003670.1, on the reverse strand, counting down.
GTAATAATCAACACGGGGAGTGGGCGGAAGGTATTCATACACGCTTTGTATGCCTGTGTATGAGAGAGAGAGAGAGAGAGAGAGAGAGAGAGAGAGAGGGGGGAGAGCATTTATAGCGCTGCATATAGTAAAAAAAATAATACATATCCAATTAAGCTAGAGAGACCACAGTTCACCTCACGTAGAGTCACAGAACAACTTCAGTAAGATACTGACTGTTAGGTTTGTGACGTGAGGGGAAACAGGTACATTTTTCACCTCCAGTAACGAGGTTAAGAATCAAGATACAACAACCCTTGAGAATTGTTTTGGCGTTGTGTCTTAAATGAACCAGTTAGGTACGCCCTTACAACATTGATTAATAGCCAAACATAATGAACGGGACACACCTGGGATAAATGTAGCATCAAACATAATAATAATAATAATAATAATAATAATAATAATAATAATAATAATAATAACAATGATAATAATTATAATAATAATGGTGATGGGTAGGAAGAAACCTATTTAGTACTCCCCTCACTCTCCTCCCAACCAACCTGTGTTCCCCCTCTTTACCCACCCAACCGTTTCCTTCACTTATTTTACCCAACCATCTCTCCCATCTCCCTTACATATGATACAAAGCTTAATTAACTTGAATAGATCAAAGGTTGTGAGAGAGAGAGAGACATGTGGACGCCACCCCCCTATTGTCAGGGTCAGACTAACACCAAGACCCAAGCTGTCGTGGCGGTGTGTGTGTGTGTGTAATAAACAGGATCCTTAGAGCTATAATAAAGGAATTCCTTTGTAATGAACTCAGGGTACCATCTTCAATTTCAGATGTACTAATATGAATTTCTGAATAAGAGGGCGCATTTTGCTGTGGACTGCGGTGTATGTGGTTAAAGTGTTTACTGAGAGCAGTAATGAAGCGATTCCATGTATAGCATCTTTTTAATAATGTGTTTGATGTTTTGTTCGCTGACTCGCCTGGTTTTCTGTTTGGTCTCTTAACGACTGAAAACAAGATCACTACATTAACACAAGAGGATGTTCTTGAACCAAATTTATAAAGAGAGTTCATTTCTTGAATTTTATTACGGTACCTCACGAAAGATATTAAGAAATTACAATGTCATTATTTTGTCTTCACTAACCTTAGGTAAAAGTTCATTGTCTTTTCTTTACGCAATTTAAAGTTCATCCTAGGAGAAGTAACTACTCTCCGGATTATTAAATGTATAATAGTAGCGACTATGAGGTCTTTGGAGTTTCGACAGCATTAGAATTGACCTTAAAATCCAATCTTCAGTGTTTCATCAGATTTTTTATTTATTTATTTTTTAAGGAAGAGGCAATGGTCGGTGTTTCTTCTGTAGACTTGTAGACCTTGTTACAGAAACTGAGCAATCAAGAAGGCAAAGTCTAAAGTTACTTAAACTTTTACTTTATTTTAATCTCAAAATTTAATTAATTTATTTACCTGTGTGTGTTTTGGGGCATTTTGGTTGAAATGATATTGTTATAATACCTTGCAAAACTCATGCCCAATTACGTAACAAATGACAATCTGTTTGTATTGCGAACTTTTCTAGTTATGTTTTACTGTAGGTTTAGTTATAACAGCATTACTTTGCTAAATTGAATAGTTGATACAACACTCATGGTTGACATGACAGTACCCAACACAGTATAAATAGTAGGGCGTGAAAAATATGCAAATAATTTTAAATAATATTCTTAAAACAAAATCAACCCAAAACACATATACAAGGGAGAAAAATAATGTACTCAGCTGCACTAATACACGTTACAAATAGATGGCCAGTAGATTCCGGGGTGAACAAGCAGTGCAAGTAACAGTGGGTCACTGCACGACAAAGCAGACAGGGTGAACAAGAGCCGGTAATAGGGAGAGTGGGGATAACGCGGACTCTTTTGTCAGAGTAGACATCACCTGTCATAGATGGCGCCCCCAACAGCCGGAGATGGTTTTCCACCATCTGGAGCCATCTCATGACTCGTGTTCATACTAGTTGCCTGCTGGTTAACTAGTGGGTTGGGGTCTTGTGGAGTAAGCCGTGCAGATAAAGGTGACAATCCAGTGTATTTACAAGGAAGTTTGACCCTTCTAAGTTACAGCCTGAACACTTAGAATATATCCTTTAGAAACAACTAATTAATACAGATTATTTCTGAATTGCTTCTTGAACTATAAGCAAGAAAAACACAATTATAAATGCTTAAACATGTATCGGTAACGAAGTAGTTAAGTTACTGTTCCCTTGTTCAGTGACAGTAAGGCTATGTCCCATGTGCGAGCATCCTGGGCATCGAGTGACCTACTTTCCAAAAGAAACCAATGTCCCACCTGCATCTTGCCAGCGTAAACATGCCGTCTATGCACCACACACGTTTGCTGGTACTTTTAGAAAATAATACTTAAAACAAAAAATTATTTTCAAAATAATGCTTTTCAACCTGTGGTACTTACAGAGGTACCCAGGGAAAAAACATCCCATATATCAGAGGAGAATGGAAGTAAGCGAATTTCACCATCTCTACAAGGAACACCCAAAGATCGAATGAAGTTTCATGAGTACACAGAATGTATTCTGACTGGAGACGAGGTCTAACCACTCTGTGTATGTTTGTCGAAACCCTATCCTAGGAATGCTCTGAACAAAGAAAAAATATATTACAGAGTGTCACATGCCAGCCGTGTTGTAGAGTGTGCATTTAGAATTTGTACAAGTAAATGGAGAATTTTAAATATGGCTATTAAAAAAGGTAGATATTTTTGTTTACATTGTAAGGTGTGCTACACTTTTCAGTAATATTATCATTGACACAGAGGGTCTGGACGCAAAGTCATATGCAATTCAAGAATGTACAGTTGAGAATAACACAACACCCTCTAGAACACGGGAGGCGTGAAGACATCTGCCAAAAATTGCTATTTTTTGCTTAAAAAGAATATAAGGAAGAAACTCTTTCAGGAGTAACTCTCTCTCCGCTTGAATCTTCCATACATCCTTTCCAAAACCAAGGTACAGCAGCCACCCCTATCCCTTTTCTATCATTTCATCTCTCTCTCCTTACCCGTCTTGTACATGTCATGGAAACCAGACTGACTCTCACACTACTCGTATCTTTCACAGCACTACCAGCCACCGATCCTCCCTCATTGAAGAATACATTTAAAGTCTTTTATACTGGTATTATTTATGTTTTATTTGTTTTCATCCATGTTCACTATGCAAGGATTTATCTGATCCTTAACAATACTAAAATATAATTATCGTAAAAAAATCAAATCTATGTAGATTTTACATACAAAAAAAAGGTGGGGGGGGGGGGGGCTGAGGACTTCTCAAAAAAACAAAAGGGGACGTCATGTTAAAAAGTTTAGAAACCACTGCTCTAGAATAAATAATGCTTCACATTCTTTTGCAAGGACTGGGAGAGAAACATTTTGCAGCTACTTTAATAGTCCACAAGTATCTATGTCTTGGTATGAGCAAGCTGTTAACAGTGGAAAATGAATGTATAGCCTTCTTTAGTTTTGGTGTAGAATGCGAGGATTCGCGCGACTGAGGAAGCAATGATCACAATATTTGATTGCTGCTTCTAGGTCCCGCTTCCTGATCGCTGACGAACGCTTTATGCGTGTACGTGGGACACATCAAAGAAACACATATATTTGTCCGCTAAACCAAGGTAGCAAGACTGAGCAGCCCTTTTGAGGAGCCACTCTGCTCACCCTACATAGGGAGGGGGCTAGAAAAGGTGCCCTAAACATAGTCTGCTTAAAGAACCAATCTGACTGGGCAACCGTTCCCTGTAAAGTCATCTTTATACAGTCAAAAACACACTAATAATTATCAAAGATCAAACCAAAAACAAACTATACAACTTCTTATGAAAGCTGCATGGAATGTCAGGATCCTTCTGGACACTGGCACATATGAGCGTCTTGAAAGAAGAATTGCCCTTGTGGTAAAAGAGCTGTCTATGTATAACATCGACACAGCAGCCATTAGTGAGTCCCGGCTCCCAGACGAAGGTAAACCCACAGAATGGGGGTCTGGCTATACCTTCTTCTGGAAGGGTAAGCTTGCTGTCGAGAGAAACCGCATTTATGGAGTTGGCTTAGCCATTCGCCAATCCATCCTACATAGGCTAAGTGAAATGCCTGTTGGGATCAACGAGCGCCTCATGACACTCAGGTTTCCACTGAATCACTCACGTCATGCCTTCTTCATCAGTGCATACACCCAACACTGGATGCAGAGGATAACATCAAGGAGGTCTATGATCAGAGTGTTGTCAAAGAAACTAAAAATTTTTATTGGATGTCCATTTTGATGATACTTTTACTAAGATTAAGAAAATGTTGATTAATGACCCAATTTTGTCAACTCCAATTTATGATAAACCATTTAAGTTGTACGTTGATGCAAGTGATAATGGAGTAGGCGGTGTGTTGATTCAAGAGAAACAGGGTATTGTGATCACCCATTATGTTATTTTTGAAAGACGTTCCTGTCATACCAGAAGAGCTAGCGAACTACTGAGGAGGAAACTGTAGCTCTTCTGCCTTCTTTCCTTTTCTTGATCCACACTTCCGTCTCTTTGTTCCTCTCACCCTTTTCTTTTCTCTCTTCTACTCTGCTTCTTATTCTTTTTTCTTTCTTGTTTTTCTTCATCCCCTTCCTTATCTCTCCCACTTCCTTACTTGCTTCTCTTTACTATTTTTATAATATTTAATACAAAACCAGTCTCTGGGTAATTGCATTAGAATCTTTTAAAGAGATTTAATTAAGTATTCATTGAACTCCACAACTTCTCTTGCATTTTTTATCCATCCAAAATGTTTTCTCAAGCCTCATCTTCACTAACACTTGTTGGGACATAACCTCAATTATTGCCAAGTCTGCCTGACACTGTCTACTATCCCCAACTTCTGCTTTGTGAAAATTTTCACCATTTGAATATATAAAGTGATGTTTTCTCTACTAGTGCCCATTGATCTCGTCTATCTTATTTCACTTAATCCAGAAATATGTCACTACAATTTCTCTGTCTCTCTCTGCAAACATTTGCATACTTTCTACATTCTGGAACTGCTTTTAAATTCGAAATTTCTATTTTGAATTTACACCACCTTATTCTTAACTTATTTGAATTATAGCGTAATTATCGTGGTTTCTTTTGTTTCGATGGCGGGCAGCCCATAAACACAGGATGCAATGCTTCTAGACCTTAAGGAATTCCGAATGTTGTTTAAAGTGTCTGGCCATTTTCTTCGTGGCAGGAAACCCAATGTCTTCCATCAAGTATCATCACACACACACACACACACACACACGCACACACACACACACACACACACACACACACACACACACACATACATACATACATACATACATACACATCTGCGTTCCTTAATCTTTATATACACTGATGAGAGAGAGAGTGAGACTTGTACGACTGTCGCAATTGTCGCGTATCTCTCATTCGCTCTCACACACTCCTGAGATGAACAATTACCGGCAGGAGATGAGAGTGGTGACTCAGGTGTTAGGTGTGTGGGATGGGTCTTAATGATGGCCATAACCGGATACTCAGAGGATCTTACGCTAACTTTTCCCACCAAACTGGAGGTATTATAATGTATTTGACGAGCTCACTTAGGATACGATCTTAAAAATGGATTTTCGGAGCTGAATGATGCTAATTTTACTTACTAATAATAAACCGGGAATATTCCTCTCTGTTGGTACAAGACTAAAGATGACTAAAAATATCTTCAGAATTACATTGAGCTTCTACCGTAATCGTGTGTTACTAATAGAGATGACAATGATAAAGTTCAGCAATGAGAATCCTATTTGCTATCGAAAAATATATCGATTTAATTATTCTAAGTGAAGGCAATAACCATACATATAACCTGCGGCAGCCGGAGTCAAGGTGTTACTACTCTCCCACTCACCTCACACTTGTTCTAGCCCTTATCAATTAATATTATATAAATATGGGCCAAAGACATATATTCATTATATACATTCTATCACCCAGACTATTGAGCATACAGCTACATTAAGCATTTGTTCTGTCACACCTCCTAAGGTGGACAGCACACATAAACATTTGTTGTTTCACACAGACTCAGGTTACAAACCATAAATATATGCCCCCAGGCCTCCGTGAGAGTAGGCCTATGTTGTGTAGCCTCTTATCTCTGTGTTGACGTATAGATTACATACCCCCTTACAAGCAGACAGAGAGAGGTTCGCTTAGTTCACAGTTTCACACAGTTCACCAGTTCACAGCCAGACACCCTACCAAAGAGGCGTGTGTGAGCATAGCTCCCAAGGCTGTATCTCTCTCTAATTGTATAAGCTAATTACAAGCTAATAGCTAATGCTCAGTAGTCTGTCAACAAACAATTCTGTAACTACCAGAGCATCCAATATAACTAGAAAATCACCACGTGTGTTTACATTAAACCAAGGAACCACAAATGATGATAACAGAACCTGTGTACACTTGTGTATACTTACAAGCAAAGATAATTACAAGTGTAACCCAGGTGGGCTGGGACAACTCAACGACTCAAAACTACGACTGTATCAAAGGTAACACGCCGTGAGACTACCAATTATCTCACCCAGCTTCATCAAAGGTACCAGCAACTACCCTACATTCATTCAGGCAAGTGTTAACAAGTGAGATCGTTTGATATCAAACCCTGCCCAAACACACTGTCTAACGGTAAGACAGTGGGGTTAGACTCTACCCCCACTGTCTAACCGTTAGACATTAATCCAGTCGGCATTATGTTTCGCTTTGTTCAACCTCCATGATAATGGAGGTTAGGTTATGAATTATAGCAGATTAGTTTATGAATTATACTAGGCTAGATTACATATGAATGCTCTAAATAATAAATCAATGTAGTTATCTTCAAGTTTTCCGGGATATACAGCACAGTACACGTCGTGGCTGCCACAGGACCTTAGTGGTGGTGGTGGGGCTGGTGCTGATGGTGGTGATGGTGAGGGTGATGGTGTGGTGATGGTCATGATGATGATTTTTGTGGTAGTGGTGGCAGTTGTGATGTGATTTTGGTGGTAGTGATAGTTGTGATAGTGGTGGCCGTGGTGGTGGTGGTAATGGTGATGGCAGAGGTGATAGTTGTGATGGTGGTGGATTGATTTTTTATTTTACCGCTTACAGTTGCTACTTTATTGTGCACCCCACACTCATCGTGTGAGCGGTAGCGCATAAGGATTACAGAGTAGAGTTTACAACGGGTCATAATAATTAATCCCCGTTGTCAGGATATTATGGCACTGAATGTTACACAGTATTTCAATTACATTATTTGTTTAGTTCTATACATAAAGGGTAACTTATTCACAAATGCGTGAGTACAGGCGTGTGAGGCAGTATGTCTGGCCTCACACTTTGTTATTCACATTTACGTGAGAAGTATTCAAGCACATTGCGTATTTGGTTCTGTACATGAGAACTGATATAGTTACTAAGTGCAAAATAGTGATTACAATCTTAATATGTCGGCTATCTTGCCATTAGAGATGAAGTGTTGTGCCATTTCACACACAGTGTGCTTGGACCTGTCCCTCAAAGGTTCTATCTTCACACAGTCGAGGACGTAGTGTTCAAGTGTGTGGACATATGTCTGGCCACACACTTTATATTTAGTTTTGTTTACATGTGCTTGAGGAACATACTGCCAAAGGTACTTATATCCTAACCTTAATCTAGCGGTTACAACATCTTGTAATCCAGTGATCTTGTTACTTGCTCCATATACATGTTTCACTTGATACATCTCATCATGGTAAACTATGGATCGACTAGTGCCTGTTTGCACTAGCCTACTTGCGTCAAACTCGTCAATAAGTTCTTTCCAAATTACAGTTTTAAGGGTTCTTTTTGACAGACCCAAATTGTATTCAACGGTGTCTCTGTTAGACGCGAGTTTGGCGAGGGCATCAACTCTGTCATGTTTTATGAGGCCTATGTGAGAGGGGATCCACAACAGTTTGACCTTGACACCCCGGTCAACAAGGCAGGCATATTTGTGTCTGGCTTCAGAGACAAGAGCTTGACAACCTGAGTCGAGGGTGCCAACGGCAAGTAGTGAGGATAGAGAGTCAGTGATGATGAGACTGTCAGTAACAGTGGTTTCAATGAATTTAATAGCTGTGAGTATGGCAACTAATTCAGTTTGTAGAGTGGATACCCAGTTGTTAATTCTAACTCCTTTCTCAATTATATTACCGTCAGGTTGAGTCACAACAATAGCACTTCCAGCCCTCCCACAGGCGGTGTTAAGAGATCATCAGTGTAGATGGTCTGTGTGATATTATCATCAGTCTGTAGAGTGTGTATGTGTTGAAGAGCTCTCAATTTGGCAGTGTGTTGGAGATAAATGCTTTGTATAATTAAGTTTTTAGGCGGATACGTCGGTATTGTGATATCGAAGGGAACTGTCCGCCAGGGTGGCAGGAAGCGCTGTTGTGTCTCAACTTTGTACAGGTGGTCTAGACCAAACATCTTCATATGTGTAGCTGTAGTTTGAACCCATTTAGACTCAGCAGTCCCATGGTTCATACATTCTAGCAATTTTAAGGAAATAATATTATCGGGATCACCACGCAGAAGCCTCAGAGCTATCATGAAGTTGACTTCAATTATTCTATCTTTAACACTGGGTATACCTAGTTCTTTCCTCATATTAAGCACTTTAGTGCTCATGGGACATCCTAAGATAATTCTGAGGGCTTTATTTAGCATTTTCTCAAGCTTGTCAACGCCTTTCCCGTCACGAAGGACCAGGGCTAGTGCGTGATAATCTATCAGAGATCTTATATAGCCTAGGTACATTGTTTTAACAATTCTAATATTAGCACCATAGTGCGGGCTGTACCCCGCTACACTTCTAAGAGGTCTCGGTCTGTCAGTACATTGGCGGGTTAGCTGTTGTATGGCAGGTAGGGTACAAGAGACGGAAACACTAAGATATTTAAATGAAGAAACATAGTCAATAGTGTTGTTACCTATCTTGAACTTGGCGGGGCCGAGTTTGCGGTTACCAGCTTGTTTGTTGAACACCTTAGTTTTCTCAGTGGAGATAATAAGACCGAGGTTCTCACAGGCTGCGTATACATGGTTCAGGGTGGTTTGCATTTCACGATGAGTTTTAGTATGTATAAGAACATCATCAGCATAGTTGATCGAGATATTGCTGGGGTTGTCTGGTATTAAATTTAATAATGCATTCATAAGAACATTGAACAAAGTGGGGCTAAGTACTTCACCTTGAGGGGTACCAAGTTGCATATCTTTAACTTCACATTTGTAACCCTGAAACAGTGTAGCAGCCCTTCTGTTAGTTAGGTAACCACTTATCCATTGTAACAGCCTACCTCCTATATCCAGTTTGGCTAGTTCGTATAGTAACAGTTGCCTATTGGCAATATCAAATGCAGCTTTTAGGTCAAGAAATGTGGTGTGTCTGTGCCTTTCATCACCATGCACAGTTAGGAATGTGGTGATGCAATTATGTACACCTTTACCATGGGTGAAGCCATTTATGTTAGGAGACATGTGTTCTCTGATTCTATTTAAGTCTGCCAAGAACCATCCTCTCAAAGGTTTTACACTGGCAGCTGGTTAGTGATATGGGACGAAAAGCATCAGGCTGTCCTGGTTTCGGTATTGGTACAACAATACTGCTGGTCCATGATGTGGGTAGTTGGCCCTCGACATGACTCATATTGTACAATACCAACAATGGATTGCCTGGCACGCCCTTTAGTAGTCCAACAATGTTGTAGGTGACTCCGTCCTCTCCAGGGGAAGTAGACCTACCCCTGGCGAGGGCGGCGTCAAGCTCCCACTCAGTATATGGAACATCACACTCATCGTGCTGTTTGCCCAGCATAAAGTTAATAAGATTACTTCTCTCTACAGACTTCGCATCAAGGAGTCCCCGAGTCCTAGCTGGTAACATGTTATAGCTAGACACATGAGCCCACTTTGCTATTAGCTTATTCGACTTTTGCAGAGGGTTTGGATGGGAGACGTGTCTACTGTTTTTACCTCTGATTATGTTTATGTCTTTCCAGGCTTTGCTGAGGGATGTGTGTTGGTTCAGGCTGTTGACATATGTCTCCCATTCATTTTGTCTGAGTTCTTTTACACGTTCTCTGACAGCAGCAAGGGAACTTTATACAATTGTAACATTTGAGGTGTTCTAATTTGTTTGTAACCCTTACCCACCCTCCTGACCCAGGCCCTGAGTTTTTTCAGCTCAGGGTCATTATAGCATTGCTGTTGCCTGTTCCCATTATGCTGACCACGTTTTCTCCTTTTTTTTTATGGAGGCATTGTTGGTGAAGTATGCATAAGTCCTATCTATCAGATCGTCATGGAAACTTTGGTAGTTGTCAGGCTTGTAGTCCTTGTACCAGTCATGGATGAAGTCTATGAACTGGCTTTCATGTTCTTGCTTGACTGTGATTCTACGTCTGTTGAGTTTACCACCAGTGGTGGTGTCATTGGCCACATGTATACTAGCTTGGATTGGGCTGTGGTCAGACATAAGATCAGTGACAACATCAGAGCTATGAGTTGTGTATGATAGATTAAAGCCTTACATTTGTCTAGACCCCCGCCATAGATGTGTGTTGGTTCATTATTACCTATAATTTGAACATCTTCATATGCGCTCAGAAGTAAGATAAGTCTCCTACCATTGGTGCGAGTGGTGGAGTCACCTAATTTCTTGTGTCTAGTATTCAGGTCACCCATCAGGACAGTGGGCTCAGTGTGTAAAAAGACTGGGAGATCTGTGTACTGAAGCAGATCTGAGGGAGCATAGGCGTTTAGCACGTTGAGTGTGGAGTTGCCCAGGTGGATAGTGATCCCATGGTACTGAAGGTTGGTAGTCTTTTTGGATACAAGAGGTACATGCGGGAGTGACTTCTTAACATACATCAAACATGTGTGAGTAGAACCAGGATCATAATACACAAAATTGGGCAGACTGGGTGGGGGCTTACCATTAGGTGTGAGACACTCCTGCGGACACACAATATCGATGTCCTCAGTCACAACTTTGTGGTGTAGGTCAGGATATCGTTTTCTAAGGGATGAGATGTTCCAACTCATCACCTTCACCGCTCTGTATCTTTGTCCGGTATTAACACTGGCCATTATGAAATGTATTTGGAACTTTGTCTTGTATTAACACTGGCCATTATGAAATATATTTGGAAAGCAGCAAAAGGGACTGTATGATACTGTACTTTTCTGTGCTGCTTGTCCCATCGGCAGGCAGTAGGCCACCTAACGTTTTTGAAACATTTCTAGAGCATGTACATCTCAACAATTGTTGAAAGTCAGTGGCAGCCAACGACACACTTTGGTTACACTCGACATCGCCACCATTTTCTGTTTGTGTTTGTTCATCTTCACTGACCATGTCCACAGAGGCATCAGTAGAACTGTTACCAGTATCACTAGTTTCCTCTGCGTGGACACTAGTTCCTGGTGGGTCTTGAGTTTCCACATCTGGTACTGACATCTGAATGTCTTCAGTTTGACTGTAATTTTTCCTTAGCTGCTGCACTGTGTATGTGGTGTTTTTCTTCTGTAGTGTATCACAGAGGCTCCTTAACATTTCAGTTTGAGCTGTAAATTGAGCTTTGAGTGCTTTAATTTCATTTTTCAAATCGTTGATATCTTCACTTTGTGTGTGTTCACGGAGTGTGTTGACAGCTACCTGTTGTGTCGGTACGTCTGTGTTGCCCCATGCTGATCTTTTGAGGACTGCTGGTGATGATCCTGGAGCTTAGGTGGGGAGGGCGGGCCAGGGGTTGGCCGTAGGGAGTACCCTAGCAGCATTAGTATTTCTTGAGATCTGTCTGGGTGGCGCTGAAGGGGTGTACGAGCTCTAGAACAGTCAGGGTGCCATACAGGAACTCCAACTGTTTTGCAGTTAATACACTTCTGTTGAATGACACCCCCTTGAGCAACTGTATCTCTGCAAACCTGTGTTGTATGTTGCCTTGAGCAGAGACCACACCACGGTTTAGTCGAGGGGCATAACTGGGCCACATGGCCCCAGTGCTGACAATTGTAACACCTCCAGTTAGGGGGCTCATAGAGAGTTGCCTTCAGAGTCCGATTGGCACCACGGACTCGAATGGTCTTGGGTGGGTCTTCCGAGCCAACCCAGTCTGCAATGACCGCATTCTTGCCCCTGAGTCGCTTCGTCCTTCTGATGTCGGGGTGAGCTTCTAGTAGTGTAGGGCTCTTGTACTGGTCGAGCACCATGATTAAGATGGTTTTCTTGCTCGATGGTTGGGATGATTGTTCCATGGTTATTCCCCTTATGCTATTGGTGAGGAGATCCTGTATGACTGCTGGGTCGCTTCTAATCAGAACATGATCTTGTGTACCGACTCTGAACTGAAACTCACCGTCTGGGTGTTTATTTTCAGCATCGTTCAGCCAGAGATACTTGACTTCAGGTGGTGTACCTTCAGGGAAGTATAATCTTACTCTCATGGGGGGTTGTGGTTGTAGTTGATGGTCTCTAAGTTTTTCTGCCTTTTCGGCCTTCCGCTTGTTCCTGGAGTGAACTAGTTGAAAGCCATCCTCTCCGTTGGTGTCAAGGTCAACACCATAGTCGCCTGGCTCACTCAGTGCACCAGGAGAGTAGCGAGTGGCTGGGTCTCCAGTCAACTCAGACATGGTGGAGTTACAGGACTCGACCTATATGCCTACGTCAGAGGGCGGAGGACTGCTTGGCACTCCTAGGAAGTCAGCGGTGGTTGGGAGGCGTAACCTTCTTAGAGGACAAAGGAGACTGGCATCTACAGTGTATAAGCGGTGTGAGGGGAGGCCGTGAACGGGCCTCCTGCGGAGGGAATGTGGTGTCGGGGGGACTAAGGTAACAGGATTATTCTCAGTTTACAAACACTTTTATTACACTACACTTGTTCTTATTAGTATCTCTGTTTTTCTGGTTAGATACAGTATCAAAGTCAATTTTAGTTTCAAAAGAACTATCCAGCCTGGCACACTATGAGGAGGGGTGTTTGTGTAAACAACCCCTCACCACATGGCCGAGCGTGACCACAAGGGTATAGGCCTTGGCTCGCGGGCACCAACACACGCCACAGTGCTCAACCCACGTTAGTTCACTTGTTATACAGGCAACATATTTGCAGTTGTTGACCTATCGGTTAAGGTAATCCTCCAAGTGATAGTGCTAGGAAGAACACCTAATATTCAGTAACACCCTGTGAGAATCCTGCACCTTAATTCCCAGTGTGTACCATCGTAATCTTAAAAGATCACAGGTGGTCCACGCACACAGCCCTGCTCACATACACGCTGAGGGGAAAACTGATGGTTGGTGGAGGTGATGGTATTTGTGGTGGTAGTTGTGATGGTGATGGTAGTGGTGATGGTAGCTGTGATAGTAGTGGTGATAGTTGTGATGGTGGAAAATTTGCCCAAAACAACGGAACGTTACACAAGAACCAACAACAAGGACATATAAATTGCTGTACAATGGTTAAGATTAGAGGGTTAGCGTATACATGACAATGAATTTTCTCTATATAGACATTCATAAACGTCACCCTTATACTACACACACACACACACACACACACACACACACACACACACAGACTTGCACCATCTAAACGATACTCACACTCTTATCACCAATTACCAGAAGCAAACAACTTTCAGATCACCGATAATGCGGGTCCGCAGTGTTCGTTAGCATGAAGTTAATTCCTTCATTACTGTTCCAATGCACTGGCTTACCACAACACTAACAATAAGATCTTAACACAGGTAAAGTTTTCTCTTATCTCCAGCTAATGAGTCTTAGCCCGGGTGATGCCTTAATACTCAGGGTATTATTTACTTAATCTTCTGATAACTTTCCTACACTATATAATATAGCTTACTACATTTCAAGTTAATGTAAGAAGATTTCATGCATGAATATTTGATTTCTTAAAAGAGTTCCTCCGTGAATAATCATATAGTTATATTATTCACTGTATGTTGTCGGCCGCTACTGAATAGTCCCCTTTCAGCAGTGCTTCAACTTTTAGGCCCATTAATCAGACTTATATTCTGAAATAAAAGCTTTGGTTAACAAACCAGAATCATGTGGACAATCTTTTGCTGCCTCCAGATGACAGTTGAAGATGACATTTAGTATAATTACAATGTGAGAATACATTCAAGGAAACTATTCATTCAATCGTGTCATCAGGGTTCCAAGTAATACCAGCTTTTAACAACTAATACTTATTTTATTTACAATAAACAAGAGTGCAGTCAATATACTGCATGGTCCTGTGACCCAACTGATTTAATAGCTTATCTGTCTGAATTCCATAATATGATCTCCCTCCATTCACAAAAATATCACCTAATGTTATCGCCATGCACAATTGTGCGCGGCCACATGTTAAGTGAAGAAACTGTTTACAACTCAGAATAGCTGACTTAGCGAGATGGAGCTGGTAGCAGCTGTGTGACTGCCTGAGCGACAGACTATCGCCTTCTACTGTTGAGGCAACATCTTGATTCTCGTCAGCCAACATCTTCCTGCAGGACATTATATTTGTTCTCGTTGGTCTAACCGTAGACCCCAAAACGTGAGTGTGATTGTGAACTGTTGAATCCTCTGAGAACTCTAAATAACTTTAATAAGTGTAATTAAGTGGAATGCAAGCAAGGCATCTGCCACAAAATTAAATTTACCCCTGATATGCTGTATAACTTAATTACAGTCTACTTAAGACTCAAGGGATAAGAAGTTGATTCACATTCCTCATCATATGCAAAAATACCAAAGGATTATGGTCTGTAAACACTAGAACGAGGGTTCCAGAACCCCACAAATAAACATCAAAATAGTTCAGACTCAAAATCATAAAAAACAAGTGAATATAGTGGGAGAAAGAGAAAAAAGGAGGAATGAAGAGGAATAAAAGAGGGAGCAAGATAGAAACAGAATCAGACGAAGGAGCTTAAGTAGGAGGATGTAAAACAAGATAGAATGAGAGGGAAGGAGAAGGGGGGGGGGATGAGGTACTGGTTGAGAGATTTCATCACCTCAGGCAGTCAGTACCAGGTTAACCCTTGTGCCTCATCACCTGCCAGAAACACAACAAGACGCGAGTCTGTTGAGAGGAGATGATGTGCTGCCTCTCACTAACTTGCACAAGGCATTGTTTTTTCTCTTTCTCGTTCACACACACTCTCTCTCTTTCATCTGCCATATTATTTGTAATATGCACCATCTCTCTTTCTGTCTTTGCCTTATGACTGGACACATTTATATACCCCTCATTATATGCGCAGTCTATCCTTGAAAGTTTTTACAAGCGTATTCGGATTACCAACGCACTTTGCACAACACTACAAGTACACATATCTGAATCGTCTAAGAATTGGGCATACACGATTGACGCATGGCCAACTCATGTCTTCCCCTCATGGAGCCCCACCTATACGCTCCAACTGCCGAACACAAATAACAGTCGAACATATTCTCATTGAATGCCCTATTTCACTGGGGAACACATTTTCGGGTGCATGAGTTCTGACACTTGATTCTGGTAGATTTGAGGTCACAGATTCTGAAAATGGCATTCGTTTGTGCAGATCAAGTCTAATTTTGATGCTACGCGGCAATTTACATATCAGGTCACAGATTCTGAAAATAGCAAAGGGAGGTAATAAGCATATTAGTTTACATTCATCAAATATAATTCTTAATTACATCAGTGCGTCAAATATAGATTTGTGTGTGTATTAGTGTGTGCATTATTATTTTATTTAATTAAAACAATTATTTTTTTTCTTTTCCAGGTGTGATCATTCTGTAAACAGTGTTGACTTCAATCAAAGGAAACATGGCCTCTATAGCAAGTAGAAGGAAATGTGTGACGTGCCCGGATTCATTCTGCTATATTTGTGGTGCATTCACAGCTCCAAAGCTAAGAAGGAACATTAGTGAATTTGTGAAGAGAGCTTACTTTTCCTACTTTAAAGTGAAACTTGGAGATCAAGACAAACCATGGGCACCGCATAAGGTATGTCATTCCTGAGAAGAAAACTTGCGTCAATGGACTAAAGGAAAAGACAAAATAACATTCGGTATTCCGATATGGCGTGCGCCACGGGACCATGTCACAGACTGTTACTTTTGCATGACTCATGTTGCTGGTTTCACTGGTAAAACTCGTCATCTTATCACATACCCTAGTCTAGATTCAGCAATCAGGCCTGTGCCCCATTCAGATGATGTTCCAAAGCCTATCTTCACTCAACTTGCTTCCGTTGAATCTGACAGTGAATATGACACTGAGGTCACAGAGGAGTCAACTAACAGAAATAGTGACTCAGATTTTGCAGGCATATCAACAGAACCGAAAACATTTAGCCAAGCAGAACTCAATGACTTAGTTCGAGATCTGGGTCTGTCTAAAAAGCTGTCAGAATTGTTGGCTTCACGGTTAAAAGATAAAAACTTGCTGAAAATAGACACAAAGGTAACATTCTTTCGCAACAGAGAAAAGAACCTCTTACAGTTCTTTGATTCTAAATTTGACTTCGTCTACTGTTGTGATATTTCTGGATTAGTCACCGAGATGGGAGCTCCAGGTTATGATCCGAAAGAGTGGCGCCTCTTTATAGATAGCGGAGTCTGAAGTGTGTTTTATTACATATAGGCAACATCTTTGGCGCAATACCCATAGGACACTCAGTACACCTGAAAGAAAAATATGAACACATCAAAACGGTTTTGGAGCTACTCAAATATGAAGAACACAAATGGATCATCTGTGTTGATCTAAAAATGGTCAATTTTTTGCTAGGACAGCAAGGTGGGTATACAAAATTTCCTTGCTTTATCTGCCTCTGGGACAGCAGAGCCAAAGACAGACACTGGATTCAGAAGGAATGGCCAGTTAGGGAAAGCCTCAATGTTGGGGAAAAGAACATCATTTATGAACCCCTAGTGGAACGTGAAAAAATTGTTTTCCCGCCCCTTCACATCAAGCTGGGCCTTATGAAACAGTTTGTCAAGGCGCTCGATACTGACAGTGACTGTTTTAAGTATCTGTGTGAAGTGTTCCCTGGTTTAACGCTAGAAAAACTCAAAGCAGGTATTTTCGACGGCCCTCAAATTAGGACGCTGATTAAAGACCAAGCCTTCACTCAATCCATGACTGATGTTGAGAGAAATGCATGGGGAGCATTCGTTTCTGTTGTAAGGAACTTTCTTGGAAACAGGAAATCAGAGGACTATAGAAAGCTAGTTGAATCTTTGATGGAAAGTTTCCATGTGTTAGGTTGCAACATGAGCATTAAGATGCATTTCCTGAACAGTCATCTTGAACTGTTTCCGGCAAACTTGGGGGACGTGAGTGATGAGCAAGGTGAACGCTTTCACCAGGATATCAAAGTCATGGAAGACAGGTATCAAGGTCGCTGGGACATTCATATGATGGCGGACTATTGCTGGAGCATTCAGCGAGACTGCACTGAGAGGCGATATTCAAGACAGTCCATTAAACGCAAGTTTGTGCCTGAATAAATCTGGCATAGTTCACAAAAGCAACTGATGAATCCAAAATATGCTTGTCAAGGTAAATAAAAGTAATTAAAAATTAATTCTACGTGTTTGGTAATTCCTCTCTGTGTGCTGGTTTAGATTTTTAGCAGTAGTATATGGTAGTCTAACTATATATAGTAGTAAATGGTAGGTAACTCACCGCAACAAAACTAGACCCGATAGAAAAAAATCGGTGCCTAATTTGAAATCAGTGACCTCAATTTACCCAGAAACATGTCTCAAAATGTATGCAACTGACAAAAAGTTGAATTTTGTTCCCCAGTTGGAATCGAACAATGTGCTTCACTAACCCTACAATGTAAGATATTTTAGCAGAGACCCCAAAATTTTCGCTAAGTTCAGTTTTGACCGTTTTGAAATACTGTAAACTCCTCCAAACAATATAACACTAAATTAGGGAAACACAAATATATGTTAATTAATCCCTCTGGCCATCCCTAGGAAAGACTCAAATGGGTGTCATTGGTCTGGTTAAACTAAATCTTGATGATGATGATTATCGGCGAATGTTCACTCTACAGTCGCAGGGGGGGTGGTGGAGGTTGGGGGGGGGGGGGGAGGATCCACTTGTAGTTCACTATGAATACTTAAAATAGGAAGGGTTTCTTGAGCAGTTGATCCTAAAAGATTTACCAAAACGTTATGTCAGAGTAATAATACTTAACCTAGGTTTTACTAATAACATTAATTTACTCTAGTATATAAAAGCCTGCATCAGTTACCATAACATAATATTACTCTGCCATTTCAGATATGCCTACAGGACGAGCAAATTCGTCGGCAGTGATTGCTGAGCGAGGCCAAATCATCGAGATGTGGAGAGCCGGGGCAACTGTGCCGAACAATGCTGTCGAAGTGGGAAAGAGCACCAAGACGATTAGGAGGTGTATCCTCCGGTGGGAGGAAGAGGGCTCAGTGGAGACGAAACCTCGAAGCGGGAGGCCACGAGTAACGTCGGCAAGGATGGACGCCATGATCGTGAAAGCTGCAGCGGCATATCCAATGCGAACATCAGTGGAGCATACAAGAAATCTGGGCTTCAACTGCCATCACATGACAACGAGACGCCGACTTCATGAAGCCGGGATCGACTGCCATATTCCAGCTCACAAATGGTGGCTAACACCTACTCACAAGGAGTGTTGACTCGGCTTTGCATTGGAACACCTTCCACATAGAGAAGAATACTGGAGAACCATTATATTTATCGATGAAACGGTGTTCAGATCAGTGGGAGCCGAAGCAAGGCAGTGCTGGCGGCCCCCCAACACAAGCTACCATGAGAATCACATTCATCATCGCGCAGTGAGTGGTAGGGTGTCAGTGTCATTCTGGGGGTGGATGTGGGCACATGGGCCAGGTGAACCGGTCAAGATCAATGGCCGTTTCATTGGTGAGCAGTATGTAGACATCCTGGAGCAAGTGCTAATTCCTACAGTCCGGGCTATGGCAGTTCCAGCCCCCCACACTATCAGGCTGGTTCATGACAACAGTCCCATTCATACCAACAACATAGTGAAGGACTACCTCCAGGATCACCCTGAAATTGAGGTCATCGACTGGCCAACACTATTGAATTGTTGAATTGAATTGTAACAGTTTATGTGATATTAATCAGATTGAACATATTTGGGTCATGATGAAATGTGATTGGGATATTGGGAAGCAGCGAACCTGTTCAGCAATAGAGGCCAAAGCTTACGACGTGTGGGAGAGTATACGTCGACGACCAGGGGTGTGCCTGAAGCTGGTCGACTCCATCCCTAATCGCCTTGATGAAGTCCTGAATGCAATGGGTGGCTGGACCAAATACTAAGATGTGTGTATTGGTGTATTGTTTGATTTTAGTATTGTTTGTAAATACAATTAATATATATTAACTCACCTACAGTGTTATCTTAAATCCATGTCCTTAATGATGTCTTAAACTATATCGTATGAAAATTCATAACAAAGTAACTTAACAGCCACAAATTATGTATTGTGTGGTATACAATGATCTGTATGACACGTCGTGGAATGTGTTGTCTTATAACACAATATAATTATATAGTTACAATTGCTACCATCATTGAAATGCGCATGATGTTCAGCACACAATATTAATGGTAACTGAGAACACTCCAAAATATATGAAGCTTGCATATTGTGGTGGGGTGTTTAAACACTGGAACTTGGAAGAATTGGAGCTAGATTAAGTCTGAATACTATTTTACAATACTGATGACTTTTTCACTCCACTCTTTTTAACATAAGTATATAACTATATAATATTGCATATTATCATAAATGTTTATTAAGCAAAGGATGGGTGGAATATAAATAAATATTACCATAATCTCTTTGTCGGAATAACAACAAAATTGTGATGTGGTCGCTGAATAAAACTAGCTGACCAAGGCCCTTCACCCTGATCCTTGCATATTTCACTTTTATCCTTAATATATTCCATTCTTTAAAGTATCATTGTGACCTGAGCGGCAATAAGCACCTAGGGCACTGCACCTGTTCCATGAATTCGTAACCACAAAGAAACAACTGTAAGACACAATGTAGTTATAAAGGCAGCTTGAAATTATGGTGGTATAAATAATAATAAACCTGCCTCTCATCCAGCCCCAATTTCCTCTATTCCACCCCCCCCCCCCCCCACACACACACACTACAGTGGGCGACATCTGTTGGCCGACCATAGCATTTCGCCCAGCTTTTTCGAAACTTCAGACTCAAGGCTATTCGAAACCTCACTGGCTGGGTAGTGGACACGACTTTTGTGCATAATAGTACACCCAATAAAAAATTATTCCGCATCCTTACGACGTGATACAATATGACACGGGTGCGGAATAAGTTTTTAGTGGGTATACAATCAAAGACAAAAGTCGTGTCGTGGTTTTGCCAGAAGATTAAATATAACTGGTGAAACATTTTGAGAGCCCTACTACAAGGCAGAGCCCACCAAAAGTTTTAGCCCTTCGGTGTATGTTTTCACCTTATTTCACGACACGACTTTTGTCTTTCATTGTACATACAGGTACATATGACTCTCACAGCTATAGGCGACAATTTAGAACTTCTTTACACTGGTTCAGACTCTCAAAACTAGTACAACTGAATCACATGAGATTTGATGAGTCACTGTCATTTAACCTTCCCTCAGATGGGAATCTTTTACAGCGTTGACACATTGCTCAGGGAGACCAAGTTCACAGTGAAAGGCGGAAGTAGAGGTAACTGTGCAGTACAGTAATTCGTGTACATACGATTAAAAAAGTGTCTATGCACATTGGGTCAGATGATTTCCTAAGTTATAAATACACGTATGCGGCATCATGAAGCAGGCTACACAGTGTTCACAAGATTAATAAATTTTCTTCCGAATGTGCTTAAAATAACAATACTTATTATGGATAAAACAGGAAATGTTGTTAGCAAGCGATATATGACATTTTGCAATATCTATCATCTGTAGTGTCAGGTTGTTTTGCGCGAAATGTGCACAGATACTTTTTTGATCTTATGTTGGTACTACTACTACTATACTACTACTACTAATAATAATAATAATAATAATAATAATAATAATAATAAACGGTTTATTAATATACTGTATACTAGAGTGCTGTTATCGTACATATATGGATAATATTCATTTTTGACAAATATAACAATATATAACTTTTCCCTGAAACCTTCGTAATAGAAAAAAAATATATATATAAAACTGAACATCTTATTTACCGAAAACAATTTGCAATATGTACTGTACAGTGCTTCTATATAACATATTTAGAACTGCTATTGTTGTGGGTTGAAAAATAGATATATCGTTAATGAATATGGCAAACCAGGTCCCTGATGACATTATTCATTAGATGTTGAAGTCATTGTTAGGAGTTGAAAAATGTGATTCAAACTTCACCAGATCACTTGTGTGATGTTATAGCTGTTCTCGTTGGATTTACCTGTTGACTAAAAATTAAAATTATAAGTTGTTATAAGAATGAATATTATTATCAGATGTCATGACTGCTGCCTGTATTTTGTGTTTCGTTCATTTAGAAAACAATATACATTATTTACATAAGTATATGTGGAATGTCTGTAACTCGCTGTAACGATTTTGTGTTAAACAATATGACACAACGGACGAATGATTTTGACAACCAAACAGTGCAGACCTTCTCTATCATTATTATACATTACAGATTTTTTCAAAATTATCAAATATTCCAAACCTTTCTGACACTACCAAACATTGTAAACATTTATGAAAATTTATATTCAATAATCATTGCAAACTCTAATATTTCCAAACATTTTAGGGTCTAGAATTGTCAAATATTTCAGAATAACATTAACAAATATGTCACATTCGAACATTATCAAATGCTGCAAACTCTAACATCAACAAACATTGTAGACTCTAACATCAACAAACATTGCAGACTCTAACATCAACAAACATTGTAGACTCTAACATTAACAAACATTGCAGACTCTAACACCAACAAACATCGCAGACTCTAAAATCAACAAACATTACAAACTCTAACATCAACAAACATTGCAAAATCTAACATCAGCAGACTCTAACAGTTGTGTTCTGACCTCACTAGGGGAAAGGTCACAGCAGGGTTAGCTACCGAGGGATAATTATCAGATATGGCCAGTGCTATGTGTTGTCTGGGGTGTGCAAGTTTGTTGGCCAAGCTGGAGAGGCCCAAGGAAGAATTAGAGAGGACCACATTGGAGAACCTGAAATTAAAGGAAGTGATGGCGAGGATGAAGGAAGAGGCGAGACAAGAAAAGCCCGTGTCTGACGAAAACTGAGGCGAGTGGAAGGTTGTGAGGAGAGGGAAGACCAAACTGGTGATGAAAGAACACACCAAGGATACGTCAACAACGACATCATCAGCTAAGTGTACCAACTCGTTCAGTCCTTTGAGAGACGAATTGGACGTTAGTACAGTCAGGGACAGGTCTGACAAGGAAGATATAAAAACTTTAATTGTTGGTGACTCACAGGTAAGGTACTTGGACAGGGCTTTTTGTGGTAAAAACAAAAATAGGATGAGGGTGTGTTTGCCAGGAGCTGGGGTGGGGGATATAATTAACAAGATGGACAATATCTTGTCTGTTAATGGGAACAAACCCATTATCTGCCTCAGTGCAGGAGGCAATGATATTGGCCGGTGTAGGAGCGAGGAGCTTCTTGATCGTATTAGGACTAAGGGAGGGTTCCCTATCATATGCTGTGTCCTGCCTAGAAGAAGAGATGGCAGTGAATGGTTGTCAAGGGCAGTTGGTGTCAACGACCGTCTTGATAGATATTGCAAGTCAATATCAGTCCCATTCATTGACAACTGGGACAACTTCTACGGCAGAAGGGACCTTTATGCTAGGGATGGGGTCCACCTGTCTCGGGATGGGGTGGCAACCCTGGCCGGGTCTCCAGAGGGGGTAGTTCAAAAGATACCGAAATCTTTAAACTACAAGGGGAACGTATGGACACGGGGGTGGAGGAGACTGCAGTGGGAGTGGGGTAAACAAAGTAAAAGGTTACAGGGAAATAGTGTTAGGAATGATGACAAAGCTAAATTAGACAGCGTGTTAAGACGTAAACGCGGTAAAGGGAGGACTCAGAACGCGACTAACCTAAATGTCTACTACGCGAACAGTAGAAGTATGAGAAACAAAATGGATGATATTAGGGCCTTGGTATGTACCGAAAAAATCGATATAATAGCATTCACTGAAACATGAATCAACCTAGACTCACGTGAGTTACCTGTTGAATACCAATTTACTGGAAACAATTATTTCAAAGTCTATTCGAAATCACCTGCAGAAGCACAGATTGATCAATGATTCCCAGCATGGCTTCACAAGTGGGCGTTCTTGTCTAACAAATCTATTAACATTCTTTTCATCAGTTTTCGAATCGGTGGACGAGGGGCACAATTATGATGTGGTATATCTCGACTGTAGCAAAGCCTTCGACAGAGTACCCCACAAAAGACTAATTAGAAAGGTAGAAGCACATGGCATCAAAAGTAATATCCTTAAATGGATTAGGGCGTGGTTACAGGACAGGAAACAGCGAGTGAGCATTAATGGCACTAAATCACATTGGAGCAACTTCACTAGTGGAGTTCTGCAAGGCTTATTACTTGGACCATTATTATTTATTATATACATAAACGACATAGATATCGGCGTAGACAGTAACATAGGTAAATTTGCTGATGACACTAAAATAGGACGTGTAATTAATTATGACGAGGACTCCGCAAAACTACAGGAAGATCTAAAAAAAATTCGAATGGTCTGAAAATTGGCAGATGAAATTCAACGTGGACAAATGTAAAGTACTCAGTATAGGAGATGTAAAATGGGAAACCAGTTACCAGATGAACAACGATGCCATTGGGAAATCCGACTGCGAGAGAGATTTAGGAGTAATGATAAGTAGGAACCTTAAGCCAAGTAAATAATGTGTATTTGCTCGAAACAAGGCTAATAAAGTACTTGGGTTCATACAAAGGAGTGTTAGTTACAAGATTAGCGAGGTCATCCTAAAAATATATCATGTGCTTGTGAGACCTCACTTGGATTACGCAGTTCAATTCTGGTCACCTTATTTCAGAATGGATACAGAATCCGTGGAAAGAATTCAGAGGAGAATGACAAGGCTAATCCCGGCCATTAGCAACCTTGAGTACAGAGACAGGTTAAAGACATGATAAAGGTGTATAAATGAAAGTCAGGGCTGAACAAAGGGGACATTACAAAGGTACTCAAACTATCCAACCAGGAGCGAACTCGTAACAATGGTTTTAAATTAGACAAATTTAGATTTAGACGGGAAATAGGTAAACACTGGTTTGGCAATAGAGTAGTGGATGAATGGAACAAGTTACCAAATATCATCATTAACTCGAATACGCTGGATAGCTTCAAACATAGGTTGGATGTGCATATGAGCAATAGGGGTTGGGTGTAAATGGGACTGCCCAGTATGGGCCAATAGGCCCTCTGCAGTTTCCTCCATTCTTATGTTCTTATGTTCTTATCAACAAACATTGTAGACTCTATAATCAACAAATATCGCAGTCTCTAACACCAACAAACATTGCAAAGTCTAACATCAACAATCATCGCAGACTCTAACATCGACAAATACCACAGACTCTAAAATCAACAAACATTGCAGACTCTAACATCAACAAACATTGCAGACTATGACATCAACAAACATTGCAGAGACTAACATCAACAAACATCGAAGACTCTAAAATCAACAAACATTCCAGACTCTAACATCAACAAACATTGCAGACTCTAACATCAACAAATACCACAGACTCTAACATCAACAAACATTGCAGACTCTGACATAAACAAACATTGCAGACTCTAACATCATCAAACATTGCAGACTCTAACATCAACAAACATTGCAGACTCTAACATCAACAAACAATGCAGACTCTGACATCAACAAACATTGCAGACTCTCAAATGAACAAATATTGCAGACTCTAACATTAACAGACATCAAAGACTCTAACATCATCAAACATTGCAGACTCTAACATCAACAAACATTGCAGACTCTAACATCAACAAACAATGCAGACTCTGGCATCAACAAACATTGCAGACTCTCAAATGAACAAATATTGCAGACTCTAACATTAACAGACATCAAAGACTCTAAAATCAACAAACATCACAGACTCTAAAATCAACAAACATTGCAGACTCTAACATCAACAAACATTGCAGACTCTAACATCAACAAACATTGCAGAATCTAACATCAACAAACATTGCAGACTCTAAAATCACCAAACTTTGCAGACTCTAACATCAACAAACATTACAGACTCTAACATCAACAAACATTGCAGAATCTAACATCAACAAACATTGCAGACTCTAAAATCAATAAATATCGCAGACTCTAGCATCAACGAACATTGCAGTCGCTGACATCAACAAACATTGCAGACTCTAACATCAACAAACATCACAGATTCTAAAATCAACAAACATCGCAGACTCTAACATCAACAACATTGCAGACTCTAACATAAAAAAACATCACAGACTTAACATCAACAAACATTGCAGAATCTAACATCAACAAGCATTACAAACTCTAACTTCAACAAACATTGCAGACTCTAGCATCAACAAACATTGCAGACTCTAACATAAAAACAATGCAGACTCTAACATCAACAAGAATCACAAACTCTAACATCATGTGATAACCACTGCAGCCCAAGTAAAACCGAAAGCATAGGCAGGATATACATGTAAGTGTAAGAATGTTGATTTACAATGATTTCGGACTTCATGCTTAGTCACAGCAAGTATCGAAAAATCTTCTGAAACCTCTATTAGTTCAGTTTCTCTGTTAAGGACCAAAAGATCGTTATTCGCCTTCAATGGAAATGGTTCCAAGTGCCATGCTTTAAACTTCTTGTGTGACTTTATTGAAATGTGTATTAGTATTTCCTCATGCGTTAAGGATGCCTCCAATAAGGGGAATAATATTCCACGACATGCTCCTGAAAGAAAGGAGTTAGATGATAGTCAGTTTCAGCTATATGTACTCATAAAGCGGCATTAAGTTGACAAACCGGCAACAACTGTGCATCTACACGACCTAAACCTGCATTCACTAAATCAGCTTTGAGCCTATCATTGTTAACAAAGTGAAAGGTTACAGGGAAATAGTGCAAGGAATTATGACAAAACTAAATTAGGCAGGGAGTTAAACCAAAAAGCTACAAAGAGAGGACTCAGAACATGACTAACTTAAATGTCTACTACGCAAACAGTAGAAGTATGAGAAACAAAATGGATGATATTAGGGCCTTGGTATGTACCGAAAAAAATCGATATAATAACATTCACCGAAACATGGATAAACATAGACTCACGTGAGTTACCTGTCGAATACCAAATTGCCGATAGGCAGATTAGGAAAGGTGGCGGAGTAGCAGTCTATGTCAGGGATAACCTGAAGTGTGAAATAAATAAGAATACCAAAACTGAGCGGAATACAGAAAAGATATGGATAGAATTAATCGATGGTAGGGAAAAATTTATCACAGGAGTAATATATAGACCTCCTCATCTTGATAGAGTTAATGAGCGACTTATCTGAGACGAAATGTGCAGGGCTTCCATACATAGCAAAGTCTGTATAGTAGGCGACTTTAACTTTAGCAAAATTGATTGCACTGACCTTACGGGTAATTCAGAAACAGAGGATTTTCTTGAAACGATCCAGGACTGTTTTCCAAAGTCAACATATAACCGAACCCACCCCCGGTAATAATATACACGATTTAGTTCTGTCAAACAAAGAAAACCTCATTAGTAATGTCGAGGTAGGGATCGAACATGCAAACAGCTATCACAAAGAAACTAGATTCCTGTTAGAATTTCAGGACAGCTGAGGGCGACCTCACACTATCTGGAGACCTGACGATTGAGATTGACCTAATAACGAGATCTGAGGTTGCCGAGTTCCCCGACAATTTAAATAATGAGTTACTTAATGCACAAAGGCAGAACATATACCATAGAAAAAACTCAGATCAAACAACAATGACCCTAAATGGATAAAAATTATTTAAAGAACATTATTGGACAAAGAAAGGCTATAGGTAGGAGAATAAATTGTGGTGAAGTTTACCTCAGAGATTACTATAAGGCAGTGTTTTTCAAACTTTTTTTACTGGGACCCACAGCCAGAACAACAATTTGAATTGCTATCCATTAAACCTAAGTGTAATGATATGAAATGAGTAAATCAAAGACAAACACTGCTCTCCTTGCAGTCGCTTCCTAGACTGTGGAGTGTACATTACAATAACCAAGCCTAAATTATGGTGCATTTATTTTTATTTTCTTATTTATTTTCGCTACCCATTTTATTTTTTTTTTCTTATTTATTTTTGCGACCCATTTTTATTTTGCGACCCAATTTATTTATTTCGCGACCCACTGAAGGGTTGGGACCCATAGTTTGAAAACCCCTGCAGTATAAGGTATTGGCTGGTAGGATTAAGACCAAGATAAGAAAAGCCAAGAGGAATAAGAGCTGAAGATAGCAAGGGAGGCAAAGTCAAACCCCAAGGGATTCTATCAAATGTATCAAACTAAAACACGAGAAAAGATTGGACCAATACAGTCAGATACCGGCGAGCTAACTGATAACGACGGAGAATTGAGCAATAATTTGAATAAAAATTTTTCAACAGTTTTCACCACCGGAAATTTAAACATGATACCCGAAGCTCCGACTCTATACAGAGATAGCGAAGAAAGTAAATTAAGCGAGATAGTAATGACTAGTAATGATGTTAGTAAGCAAATAGACAAAATAAAGCCTAATAAGTCACCAGGTCTCGATGAGACATTCGCCAGAGTATTAAAGGAATGTAAGGAAGAGCTTAGTATGCCCTTAGGAAAGTTGTTTAACATGTCCTTAAAAGCAGGTGTAGTACCAGAATCTTGGAGAATATCTAATGTAATACCGATTTTCAAGAAGGGAGATAGATCACTATCCTCTAACTACCGTCCAATCAGTCTAACATCAATTGTAGGCAAATTACTGGAAGCAATCATTTCAAACTCTATTCGAAATCACCTGGAGAAGCACAAGTTGATCAATGATATTCAACATGGCTTCACAAGCGGTCGTTCATGTCTAATTAATCTATTAACATTCTTTTCATCAGTTTTCGAATTGGTGGACGAGGGGCACAATTATGATGTGGCATATCTCGACTTTAGCAAAGCCTTCGACAGAGTACCCCACGAAAGACAAATAAGTAATGTGGAGGCTCATGCCATTAAAGGTGATATTCTAAAATGGATTAGGGCATGGTTACAGGACAGAAAACAGTGAGTGAGCATTAACCGCACTAAATCCCAATGGAGCAACGTCACTAGTGGAGTTCCGCAAGGCTCAGTACTTGGACCATTATTATTTATTATATACATAAACGACATAGATATCGGCGTAGACAGTAACATAAGTAAATTTGCTGATGACACTAAAATAGGACGTGTAATTAATTATGACAAGGACTCAGCAAAACTACAGGAAGATCTAAAAAAAAATTCGAATGGTTTGAAAAATGGCAGATGAAATCTCAATGTGGACAAATGTAAAGTACTCAGTATAGGAGATGTTAACAGGGAAACCAGATACCAGATGAACAAAGATGTTATTGAGAAATACGACTGGGAGAGAGATTTAGGAGTAATGATAAGTGTATTTGCTAGAAATATAGCTAATAAAGTACTTGGGTTCATACAAAGGAGTGTTAGTTACAAGACTAGCGAGGTCATCTTAAAACTTTATCTTGCGCTGTGAGACCTCACTTGGATTACTCAGTTCAATTCTGGTCAAGGTATTACAGAATGGATATAGAATCCTTGGAAAGAATTCAGAGGAGAATGACAAGACTAATCCCGGGCATTAGGAACCTTGAGTACAGAGACAAGTTAAAGCGTCTTAATTTGCACTCCTCCAAGAGCCGTAGAGTGAGGGGCGACATGATCGAGGTGTAGAAATGGAAGTCAGGGCTAAACAAATGGGACATTACAAAGGTACTCAAACTATCCAACCAGCAACGAACTCGTAACAATGGTTTTAAATTAGACAAATTTAGATTTAGGTGCGACTGGAACAAGTTACCAAATATGATCATTAACTCGAATATGCTGGATAGCTTGAAGCATAGGTTGGATGGAGATATGAGCAATAGGGGTTGGGTGTAATGGGACTGCCCAGTCTGGGCCAGTGGGTCCACTGCATTTTCCTCCATTTTTATGTTCTTATGTTTTTATGTGCTGTAGGTTCTTGCAATGTCACGTAGTACACACCATTTATTCGGAGTGCCTTTAGTGTTTGTTGGCATTTTATTTGCTGTGTAGTGTCCTTGTGGACTTTTTATTTTCGTAGGACTCCTGGATATTTAAAGTCCAGGGAGGATCCTTTCCCTCGATCTTGCTACTGACTATCTGGGTTTTTGTCCTTTTGTCCTCCATACCAACAATTTTATGTGGCATGTCCCTTACGTTTGCAGATTTTGCAAAAAGGTGCCTTTTGGGGTATGGTTCTGGTGGTAGTTAGTGGTTGTTCCTTAGAACTTAATCATTCTGGCTGCCTTGTGTGTAGGTTCGTGTAGCACCATGATAAATTGTAGGAACGCAATGATCTTGTAGAAATTTTCGTTAGTTATTTTTCCGTCATCATCAAACCAATTTGAGAATGTAATGTAAGTTTTGAGATCCATCGTAGTGTGCGTCGTGAGCAAACGCACTGTTACTTGTACGTTTTACCATCTTGAAGACCCAAATAAGCGCACCTGCTTTGGTTCCTGACCCGAAAAAGGATATGAATTGTTTTCTAAACGTTGGATAGTCATCTGTTGCCTCATCAAAGGTTGAAAGATATGTCATTCTATCTGCCCGATTGCCGGTTTTGACGTTGCTTTGGACGTATGGGATTTTATCCCCATCGTTAGAAACATTATTGTTTCGCATTACATCTTCGCACTTACGAAAAAATGTTAAGGTATAATAATCTGCATCTTCTGCAGTAAATTATTTTACAGTAGCTAAAAACATTATGTGCCAGAGTGGGTCCGATGACTTCCGAAATTGTACATACAACTCGTGATGGCTTGGGAGGGTTGGTATGCATGTCTTCACCCACTGTCATTGAGTATCCAACGCAGGGGTGAGTTGGCATATAGGAATAAAATAAACAGTTCAGTGATTGCTATCCCACAGTACAAGGAGACAACATGCCTTTCCCATTACCTATCGTCCGTGGTATCATATTGTTTCACACAACGTATGCACAGATTTTTTTTAGCTACAGTACCTTAATGTTATTTGGAAACATTTTTACAGTTTGATAGACCGATGAAGTCTGTGGGTTAGTAGAACCACCTGTTGCCATTTTTGTTGTTTTAGCTAAAGCACTAGCATTATCAACAGGTAAAGGTATTGGGTAAGTGTTACCTGACCTTAGTTGTCTTCTGTGTAAGTCCTCGAACTGATAATCTATGAAATTTTCACAACTAGTTAAGGAGTCTGTAGATGTTAACTCTATTTGGCTAATTTGTGGTAATTCTTCTCTCTCAGTTGCCACTAGCTCCTGGGGATTTGTAGATGACTGGCTATCAAAGTCTGAATCACTAATTTCCTGTTTGAAATCCAATCTTTTTGGAAGAAGGTCCATAAATAGGGATATTTATCACTTCACTTGCAGCATAACATTCACTCAAGGAGTAATGCAAAAATATTTATAATGAGTTATGGAAATGAAGATAACAAAAATAGGAATTATTAAAAAGTATCAAAAAGTATGAAAAGTATATATACTTTTGGTAAGTCCTCTCTTACTTGATAACTGTGTTTATTTAGTTTTTCTTTTAGGCTGCTGTGCATATAGTTTATTTTATATTGAACTACGTGTGAAGACTTCTGTGTAATCTGTAAAATAATGATTGCTTGTGATCTACCTGACCGAAGAGTCTGTAGAGTTTCGATGCCGGGTGGTGATGTCAAAAGTCGATGACGTCTTACTCTGGGAAGGATGACGTCACACATCTTTAGGCGATCAACCTCGAGGCTGACCTTTCTTGCGGCGATTAACCTGGAGGCTGGCCTTTCTTGTAGCGATCAACGTGGGGCTGACCTTTCTTGCAGCTATCAACCTGGGGGGCTACCCTTTCTTGTGGCGATCAACCTGGGGGCTGACCTTTCTTGCCCACTGGAGAGGCTTCTTGTTTAAGCAAGAGGTTTCTTGCTTGTCAGGAACCATGATGACAACCTTCCTAGTACTCCTGTCTGGTTGGCTGGCCGTTAGCTGGTTGCTACAATAAGACAGCATTTAGGTGGGCTCGGTTGATCTCGGCTCCAGTCAGGTGACCATGAGCTGTGAGCTGGTACTGGGAGTTTGGCTGCTATATCCGCAAGTCCTTATATTGTCTTTGTTACCACTGGGTTTCTGTGTATACGTGTACTGTATATGTTTATAACCACTGTCCACTTATTTTATTTGAAAATGCTTATTTGCTGATGATTCACTTTAAGTGCCTCTTGTGTCACTTGGGTCATCAATAATTATTATTGTTTCTGATTGCTGCACCAGTTTTTAGTATTCATCTCACTGGCTGCCACCAATATGTGATAGTTAATTAGGTATCACATTAATTGTTTTAGCTAAGTTCTGGAACTCTTTAAGTGGCAGGACTTGATGTAAACACTTCTTGCTGTTTTCCTTTTATTGTTGAAGCAACTATATACACAGATATAATCTGAGAGAATAAATTATGAATTTTCTCCAGGGAGGTGTTGTGAATGCACTTTGAGACAACACTTGAGTTAAGTGTTCTTCCCTGTTCAAGTGGTAAGGTTCTACTGCCCTCTCTGGGTGTGAGAGAGGCGTGAGAGTCTCAGCTGATTGTTTGATTAATAAGCTGACCTGCGCTCGTCCTCTGAGATAGTTACAAGCTCAGCCGTCTGTTATCGTCAACAGGTTGAGTTATTGTTGAATAACTTGGAGAATAAGTTGGTGTTATTCATTTGGGTGAATATTTATATAAAACAAAGGTGCTGTTACAGTCAACAAGCAATGCAGAAACTAACATCAACATACATTGCAGGCTCTAACATCAACAAACATTGCAGACTGACATCAACAAACATTGCAGACTCTAACGTCAACAAACATTGCAGACTGACATCAACAAACATTGCAAACTCTAACGTCATCACACATTGCAGACTCTAACATCAACAAACATTGCAGACTCTAACATCAACAAGCATTGCAGGCTAACAATAACAAACATCACAGACGTTAACACCAACAAACATCGTATCAACAAACATTGCAGACTCCAACATCAACAAACATTGCAGATTCTAACATCAACAAGCATTGCAGATTCTAAAAACAAGAAACACTATAGATTCTAACATCAACAAACATTGCCGACTTTAACATCAACAGACATTGCAGAGTCTAACATCAACACACATCGCAAACTCTAATATCAACACACATCGTAGACTCTAACATCAAGAAACATCGCAGACTTTAACATCAAGAAACATTGTAAAGCATTATATTATCATATATTACGGCCATTTATCATTAATCTTCCAAGTATCACATGGGAAGGAAATTATTGGTTTCACTTACGACAAATTGGTCCCTTTAAATCGTAAATAACAGTCTTCTTTAGAATCTCTCAGACTCATCAATTGTTGTTTTTTGGGGTGATAATTTGTTACCTAAAGATGGAAGTATTTATATGTCAAATGGGAAATGACTTGGGATTACTATATCACGAATGTTGGAGACTGTTATTAAGTTTTTAGTTCGTGATTGTGTGTTTGGGCTAAAGTTTCTTTGTATCTGTTTGGTCGAATTCTTTGGGTTGTTTTGTCCCTGTATATACACAAAACGAAATCGATGAAATGTGTGAAAGGCAAAGGTAACGTAACATAAGAATTATGACTCTTGTTATCGAGGGTCACAACATCAGCACTCGCATCTCTGCCCGTTCTTAAACTCTCTATTGAATTGTCTTCAAAATTCCTTCTTTCCAAATTAACTTCTTAAGAGACAGTCGAGTTAGTTCAGTGTTAGAAAAGGAAGAAACCAGAGTACCCAAAGTAGATATATATGTACGTTGCTTGATTGGGTCGCTCTGGACAACACCATTCTCATGTCTGGTCTAACTCCCGCTGTCAACAAGTATGTTTCAGAGGTCTGTTACTGGTAGAGACTTGTGTTTGGTAGAGTTCAGTCAGGGTTCAAGGTTAATGTCACACAGACAGACAGACAGACATACAGACACAGTGGTAAATTTCATACTTTACACAATTTTTATAATGCTATTTCTATTTTTTTTTTTAGGTGGACTTCTTCCTGTGATTTGCGAGATAAAGCCCGCCTCTCTTAACTTCACGGTTATAGGGAGAAGACCACCACGAATTCCAGTAAAATTTTCCTCTTTTTTCTTGTTTAAAACACAGAGATAGTCCTCAAATGTCGCTTCTATTTTTGGTTGTTGCCATTGCCTGAAGGGAGAGGCCCATAGCGTCACAATATATGAGAATAGTCGACGAAACATAATCGCCATATTTTTGTTTTTTGTTTTTATAGCCTGAAGGGACAGGCCCACAGAGACACATTATATGAGAAACATGTTACACGGGAAAGCAGTCACTACGTACAAGTTTCTCAGGGATGAAATTCCATGAACATAACAAAAGTAATCTGCTGCTTAAAGTTGAAACTTTGTTTAACACTTAATAGAATTTCCAGGACGACTGAACCCAACTGTCAGATTCAGAGTTAATTTGAATACTTCAGTACAAGTAAACTTTTACGTGAAAAATACAAGGACAGTGAAGGCCATAAAGGTAGTGTTTTAACTTTGATATAACAAGTACAGGTACAGTAATATCCAATTATGTATCCAGAAGTAGTGTCATAATCTAGATTTACGTAGGACATTAAGTTACATATGTTGATAAAGCTGAGTAATCCACTTAATCTCGTCCCTCTACTCGCTCTAATGAATAGGGCTTTCTAACATTTTCGTCTTCATTTTAAAGCAAATACAGAGGTAACTTAATCTCTCAGTACCTGTTCTAGACTCAAAATAAATACACCCTTTACCAGTTTACTAAATCTAGGTTACAAACACATGGAGTCAACTCGAGTCACCGACACACTGAGTTATAAACGCACTGGGCCACCAATATAGCCATCAGCGCACTGAATCATCAACACACAAAGTACGTAGTCAATACATTAAGTCATCAACACTGAGGTACCGGCATTCTGTCAGTCGCCAGTCACCACCACACAGATTCCTCAACATACGCGGTGAAATTGGTGAGGAAATATTGAGTAAACTGAGGACAATAATTTTAGTGGAAAGGATATATAATGATATATATTATTAACTAGCGGAATCGCCGCCCTCCGGGCTGCTCTTTCAATAGGCCACAGTTAGACGCCACCTTTTGGGAGGCTCCACATTGTCTCACTGTAGTGCATGAAGGTTTCTGCTTTGATCCTGACTTTGTACTCGACAGAAGGCATGTTTTCCAGGGCATTTTTAAATGACTGTACATACGTAGTTGCGCTCATGCAGCATTTCTTGGATAGATAGGACAATGTCATGTCTGACACCTTGAATGTTGCCACACCTGATAGTAGTCTGCTTTTCATGATCTCCCATGAAGTAGATTTGGAGGAACTTTGCCTGCTCATCTTCTAGTGGTAAGAGGGATCCTGCTTTGTGATAGACTTCACCCTGGACTTTGAATGTGGGCATGTATCCGTGCTCACGAACTACTCTGGTAGCTCCAAAGGATGTCATCTGTAAGCATTAATTGTACTTCCGTATATTTTCCAAGAAGTGTTTAGACTCTGGTGTTGTTCTCAGCATGAGAGTCTTCAATGGTTGTGATGTTTTTCTTCCAAATTTGGCAGTCGTACTTTCCCATGAGAGCAGCACAGTCCAGCACATTCTCCTTTGTACTTCTTTGCACCGCAGTATTCACATTTCTTATCCATGTTGCCAATGACAACAGAGGGATACTTTTCATATTCTATGTATAACATCATCCATCATCACTACATATAACAACATCCATCATCACTATATATAACACCATCCATCATCACTACATATAACAACATCCATCATCACTATATATAACATCATCCATCATCACTACATATAACAACATCCATCATCACTATATATAACACCATCCATCATCACTACATATAACAACATCCATCATCACTATATATAACACCATCCATCATCACTACATATAACAACATCCATCATCACTATATATAACACCATCCATCATCACTATATATAACACCATCCATCATCACTATATATAACACCATCCATCATCACTACAGATGGGTAAAGTAGTTCCGAGATTCTCCTGCGGACACACAGACAAACAGACAGACTTCTTTGTTTTATATAGATATAGATCATCACTACATATAACACCACCCATCATCACTACATATAACACCATCCATCATCACTACATATAACAACATCCATCATCACTATATATAACACCATCCATCATCACCACAGATCGGTAAAGTAGTTTCCAAGATTCTCATGTGGGCATATATACAAGCAGACAGACTTCTTTGTTATAAATATAAATATATATAGATAACAGAAACGCCTCCTTCCGGGAGGCTCTTTCTCTAGGCCACTGTGTGAAATATCATAAGTAAGGCTTACCTCGTTAGAATGGACTACCTACCTACCTACCTACCTTGTTAGAATGGACAGCCTAGAAAAGTTAGAGATCAAAGAAAAGTAACCTGTAATGAAAGAGAGCATAAGGATAAAATTAGCTATAATACATGGGATGGGTGTCGACTTTTCAACCTCTGTGTGGTGAAACGGATGAAGGTTACATGCAAAGAAAAGAAAGCAATAATGAAAGAAAACCTAAGGATCAAAATAGCTGTAAATCATAGGAGGGAATACAACTTTTCTACCTGTGTGCGTCTGGGCTGTGTCGGATCGGGTTGGTTGGAGTTTTTTTGAGATCACTACATATAACATCATCCATCATCACTACATATAACACCATCCATCCTCACTACATATAACTCCATCCATCAATACTACATATAACACCATCCATCATCACTACATATAACACCATCCATCATCACTACATATAACACCATCCATCATCATTACATATAACGCCATCCATCATCACTACATATAACACCACCCATCATCACTACATATAACATCATCCATCATCACTACATATAACACCATCCATCCTCACTACATATAACACCACCCATCATCACTACATATAACATCATCCATCATCACTACATATAACACCATCTGTTCATGTTCTGGGTAATAAGTTCAATATACAGGATCGAACACA
Source organism: Homarus gammarus (assembly GCA_958450375.1). NCBI lineage: Eukaryota > Metazoa > Arthropoda > Malacostraca > Decapoda > Nephropidae > Homarus > Homarus gammarus. The sequence continues at coordinate 676,489 of CAUDMG010003670.1, read as the reverse complement.
AACACCTGTATAGTTTTGTAGGTTCGATTTACTGGATAAGAGATATGTACACAAAGGAAGTAGTGCTCTCCGACCTGTCCACTGGTCAACTGCTCTATAGACGACGTATGGCAAGTGATACATTAGCAGCTTCCATACGTCGCCAGGCACATTAATTAAGCATGTGGGACATTGATAAATACATTGCCACACGCTGCTAGCTAGGCTGAATAAATAATACATAAATGGAGCACATACATAATATACATAGCATAATATAAATACAGCATACAGAATATACATACACCTCCCTCTCCCCTATACGCTCATAGCAAAGTCTTGAGCGGACCTTTTCTTTTGGATCCGTTCTGAGCGTCGAGGGACTAGATCACTGGGAAGGGTATGGGACTCAACACTGGTGGCGGGGTCAGCAGAAGGCATTGTTACGGGGCGGAGAAAACGGCGGTTCCTCCACCACACACGACCACTGGGTAACTGCACCTGGTAGTCCCGTGACCTACCGAGACCCATGACTACGCCTACTTTGTCCCAACATAGGGAGGTCGGGTCCTGAACACGGACTTGGGTGCCGACACTCAACCTGGGGAGGGAACGGGCGTGGTTGTTGTAGCGGGCGACGACGTCCTGAACACGTTCGGCGGCTCGGCGATCACAATCCTCTGTCTTGGCCTGCCACTCCTTGGAGAAGGATTGAGGGTGAGCAGGGACACAAGAACGAAGGGGGCGTCCATACAAAACCTGGGCAGGGGAGCGTCCGGTGTAGTTAGGTGTGTTGCAGAGTTCAAGAAGACCCCGGTCGAAGGCCTCGCAGTCAATGTTCCCAGAAGGGGCCACCTTAAGGATGAGGTGCTTCAGGGATTTGACAGCAGCCTCAGCGTGGCCGTTGGACTGCGGGTAATGGGGCGATGACAACACATGCCGGACTCCCCATCGGTCAAGGAACACAGCAAAGTCCCGGCTTGTGAACTGAGGCCCTCCGTCGGTTCGCAGGCGTACAGGAACGCCCACGTCACGGAAGTAGTGGCGGAACTTGCTGATGGTGGCGGCAGACGTCGTGTCATTACCGCACTTGATGACAACCGGCCAACCAGAGAGACGGTCGATAATAACAAGGAAGGACTTTCCTGACACAGAGAAAAAGTCGGCCGATACAGACTCAAAGGGGAGGGTGGGGTTGTCGTCACTCATAAAGGGTTCCTGCTGCTGGCTGGGTTGTAATACGTGGCGGGGCTTACACACCTGGACAGCATTGGAGATGTCGGGGTCGATGCCAGGCCGGAACACAGTCTGTCTTGCACGTTGTTTGGTGGCCTCAGCTCCGCGGTGACTGTCGTGAAGGCGAGCCAAGACGTGGGGACGTGATGCAGCAGGGACAACTACCGAAGGAGAGGTGTCACTGGCCAGAGGTAGGGGTAGGGCGGCAGCAAGGTAGTTGCTGCTCCTTTCGTGCACCCTGTTGGCGTATTTTACCTCGAGAATCGGTGTTGGGAAGTCCTGGGAGATGATGGCCAACTCTTGACAATGTCTGTAGGACAGCAAAGGAGTCGGGACACCATTAGGCACGTCAATCCAGGCTTGACACGACCTGTTGCCAAAGGTGACATGTGCATAGAGTGAACCTAGGGCCGGGGTCATCTGTGAACCGTCTGCCGTAAAGCGGAGATCCTTGGGGGGCGGTCCTAGATCATTTGGAGAGAGTCCCAAGCATTGCAAATGCTGGGGACCGATGACTGTAGCATCAGCGCCGGTGTCGGGCAACATCTGAAGACGGGATGACACACTGCGGTAGGTCACAATGACACTGATGTACTGGGGGACTTCGGTCCTGGGACGCAGGGGGGAGCACACATTCCTAATATGGCTCGAGCGTTGTCCAGGGTCGTCATGCTTCTGGTGGAAGGGCGCTGCTGCCTCCGCCGACGCTGTCCCTTGGGTTTGTTGGTCGGACAACACTTGTCATAGTGGCCCAGACGACCACACACATTGCACTGAACGCGGTTGGCTGGGCACCGTACTGTTGCATGTAGACTCAGCAGCTGGGCACACCTGTGTTCCGTGCTGCTTACCACAGTTGTTACAAAATGAACCGGGCGTGGACGTGGTGGGCGAAGGCGTAGGAGCAGACTTCTTGTCCTTCTTGTACCGGGACACAGCGCGTACAGCTGTAGGGGGAGCTCGGATGGCAGAGGTGGCACACCTGGAAGCCTCATAGGAGCGACATATCGTCAACACATCCTTGAGAGAAGAGGAAGAGTCGAGGGAGGTGAGGCGTTGGACAAGTTCCTCGTCCTTAACACCCATCAGGATCACCTGCTTCAACTGGGTCTCCTCGCACTGCTGGTGGTGGCCTAGGCATATATCTACCTCTTCCGAGGCTCTCTGAAGACGTACATAAAAGGCGTCAAAAGTCTCACCCTCCATCTGTCTGCAGCTAAACAATTCCCTCCTGCGCAGAGCTTCATTCTGCTGTCCTTTGATGTGCCGTTGTAGAATGTCCAGTACCTCCTCTACAGACAGTGAAGAGGTCGGAGGTACCTGCAGCGTATGTTCTAAGACACGCTGAATTTCCAAGGACAGGCACATACGCAGCTGGATGAGTTGCTTAGGCTGTGACAAACTCTGGAGATCCACCATTGTAGCATAATCAGTCCACCGTCGCCGCCATTCACGAAAAGTCTGGTAAGTCACATGAGGTTTCAAGATGGGCGGTGTTTGAGCAGCTGCTTTAGGTGGGGCTGGTGGGCGTGAAGAGAGCATTGATGAGGTATCTGAACCATTCAGTACCGAGGCAGTGTTAGAGCCAGGGGCTTGGTTAACAGTGAGGCGAGATATCAAGGCTTCAAACCGTGCACTGTCTTCCAATCTCCGTTGGTGGTCTCTCTCTGCCTCTGCTTGCCTTCTGTGTTCATCCGCCACACGTCTGCGAGCTTCATCCTCGCGCCTTTCATCTCTCATAAACTTCATTAAAGCAATTATCTCTGGAGACAACGCTGAATACCGAGGTGAAGGGCTGCGCGATGTTGTGGGAGCTGGAGCGTCATGGTCAGCCTGGTCATCCATCTCTGCGGAGCTATCATCCGACTGACTCATCCGGATGCTGGTTCCACGGCTACGTAAGGCACGAGACATAACTACTTCATCTGTGTACTGTGTCTAAATCAGTGTTGACCGGTCAGCCCGTCGTATCAACAAGATCTCAGACAAAAAATTAATTAAATACACAGATAAGTAGATTATATATATAAAATATATATAAGGCAATCGCCGCGGTCAGTGTGTGTGTACGTGTGTGTGTGTGTGTGTGTCCCGGGCAGTGAGAGCAGTCTCCTCGAGCTGTGAAAGGGTGTGGAGACGACACTGTGAGGGGGGTGGAGAAGACGACTAGCGGCAGTTACCCTCCAGGCTTCGCGAGGGGAGGTGTACTGAAGTCTACTCCCTACAAATGCCCAGAACATGCCGTGTACCTTGAGAATCCTTTAGAACAAGGTCACACATGAATGGCACGAAACACACAATGCACTAAACACTTCACAGAAAATCACTGACACTGCACAAAGTTGCTAAATTCTTTGAGGAGGGGTGGCGGGCGGCGGTTGACACAGGGCAAGGGGTCCATAAGCCGGCTTTCCACAAACTTTGCACTGTCACTCGTAATTATCCAGTAAAACCGGTTCACTGCGCCATGTTCATGTTCTGGGTAATAAGTTCAATATACAGGAGCGAAAACAAACACCTGTATAGTTTTGTAGGTTCGATTTACTGGATAAGAGATATGTACACAAAGGGAGCAGTGCTCTCCGACCTGTCCACTGGTCAACTGCTCTATAGACGACGTATGGCAAGTGATACATTAGCAGCTTCCATACGTCGCCAGGCACATGAATTAAGCATGTGGGACATTGATAAATACATTGCCACATGCTGCTAGCTAGGCTGAATAAATAATACCTAAATGGAGCACATACATAATATACATAGCATAATATAAATACAGCATACAGAATATACATACACCATCCATCCTCACTACATATAACACCACCCATCATCACTACATATAACATCACCCATCATCACTACAAATATCATCATCCATCATCACTACATATAACATCATCTATCATCACTATAACACCATCCATCATCAACACTACATATAACACCACCCATCATCACTACATAAAACACCATCCATCATCAACAATACATATAACACCATCCATCATCCCTCCAGATCGGTAGAGTAGTTTCCGAGATTCTCGTGAGGACACACACACAAACAAACAAACACACAGACATACTTCTTTGTTATATATATATATATATATATATATATATATATATATATATATATATATATATATATATATATATATATATATATATGTATATATATATATATATAATCATGTAGATCCACAATGAAAACGTGGATAAGATAAATCTTGATAAAATCACACGGGAAAAGGGAAACAACGGAGCACCTTAGCTTTCGTCTTTATTCAAGACATCTTCAGAGGCAACTCAGTTGCCTCTGAAGATGTCAGCATATATATATATATATATATATATATATATATATATATATATATATATATATATATAGAGAGAGAGAGAGAGAGAGAGAGAGAGAGAGAGAGAGATTATTTACATTGGTATCACTAATGAAACCTGTACGTAAATTATATTTAAACAGTACGTTTCATACTTAAATGTTCTATTTTTGTTTTAATTGCTTTTTATCAATATTTATTTCAAATGAATCTTATAGTTTATGAGATATGTTATAAAATTTGTTGCTGTAAGACGTTGAGAAGATTAGTGAACAAAACTGATACCACAGCTTCAACTCTCGACGGTATCCAGTTGCGAAAAATGCAAACAAGCTTCTAAGAAATAACATCATCCGAGTCAGTGATAAATAACGTTGAGTATTAGAGCTATGTGAGTTTGGATTCAAGAAGATTGGTGCGTTAATAGTTCATATACCTTAATTGAGGATAATAACCAGAAACACCTCATTAAAGCAGAGACCCAGTAATTTAATCTCAAATTACGAGGAAATAATTAAACTGAGGGAACTTTGAGACGCTAGATTGGAGGGTAATTGTGGTGTCACGTACAGTACAGCAGTAGAGTTTAGCTGGTCTTATATCGTCATTACCCTCCCTGTCACCAATGAACTATACATACCTCCTCCTGTCTTCCCCTTCTCTGTCATTATAACAGTGTCCTCTCTTATACTGACACCATAATCGCCTTTCTGTTATTGATATTACTGTTTCTTTATTGTTTTTGATAAAATAATTTCCTTCGTGTCACTGATATAACTTTCCCGATAAAGAAATAATTCACTCACATACTGTACATACACACATACATACAGTACAGACGTACAGTGCATACATACAGTACAGACATACAGTGCATAAATACATACATACATACATACATACATTCATTTTACTACACGGCACACACACACACACACACACACACAGAGCGCAATGAAGATAATCTCCTGATTGTGAATGATTGTGAAAGATGGCCTGAAAAAGTTTGGGACGGTACCAAAGTCTCAACACACTAAGCATTTTTACCAAAGGTAAATCTGAATTTATTAATGAAATAAATCTCCTCCATAAATTGTAATTTTACCATTTTAAAGTTCTTGAGCATCAGCTTGATGTTTTTAACTATTGTATAGGGGCAGCGTAATATATATATATATATATATATATATATATATATATATATATATATATATATATATATGCAAGTAAATCACTGTAGGTGCGCGTGATCTAGGTATATGCTGATAACCACAAGGAAAGCATTCACTAATTTCATTAATCTAGAGTTACACACATATATGCAGTTCCATTACAGTTCACATGCATTATAACATAAAATGTTTCACTAACTCAATTAATGTGAGAATCATCCTGAACTTTCCACTTAAGATACAAGTTGGTGAACAAAATGGAATTTAAATTAACCTGATACTATGGTGTAACTTGGGATGCTCAGTCAAGTTAACTTAAGGTAAAATATTTTCCTAAGAATAATTGAGAATATCGATTATGGCAGAGTAAGAAGGGCAGTCAAGAATATTGCCAGTACGAGCAGTCAGCAGCGTCAGGCGTTGACCTTCATCTCAGGAACGTTCGTCACCTTCTGCCAGCCATGTCTCTCCTTCATGGCGTGAGCCTTTTGGTATTGTGCAGTGAAACGAAGACCAAGTTATGATATATGTGAGGACCTGGAGGGCGACAGTACGTGAAGACCTGCCCTGTGTGACACAATGATATTGGTGATGGTGGTGGTGGTGTGTGGTGTGAGGTGGTATTATGTGGTGATGGTGGTGTGTGGTGTGAGGTGGTGTGTGGTGGTGGTGGTGTGTGGTGTGAGATGGTGTTATGTGTTGATGGTGGTGTGTGGTGTGTGGTGGTGTTATGTGGTGATGGTGGTGTGTGGTGTGCGGTGGTGTTATGTGGTAATGGTGGTGTGTGGTGAGAGGTGGTGGTGGTGTGTGGTGTGAGGTGGAGTTATGTGGTGATGGTGGTGTGTAGTGTGAGGTGGTGTTATGTAGTGATGGTGGTGTGTAGTGTGAGGGGGTGTGTGGTGGTGGTGGTGTGTGGTGGTGGTGGTGTTATGTGGTGATGGTGGTGTATGGTGTGAGGTGGTGTTATGTGGTAATGGTGGTATGTGGTGAGAGGTGGTGGTGGTGTGTGGGGTGGATGTGGAGTTATGTGGTGATGGTGGTGTGTGGTGTGAGGTGATGTTATGTGGTGATGGTGGTGTATGGTGTGAGGTGGTGTTATGTGTTGATGGTGGTGTGTAGTGTGAGGTGGTGTTATGTGGTGATGGTGGTGTATGGTGTGAGGTGGTGTTATGTGGTGGTGGTGGTGTGTAGTGTGAAGTGGTGTTATGTGGTGGTGGTGGTGTGTAGTGTGAAGTGGTGTTATGTAGTGATGGTGGTGTGTAGTGTGGAGTGGTGTTATGTAGTGATGGTGGTGTGTGGTGAGAGGTGGTGGTGGTGTGTGGTGTGAGGTGGTGTTATGTGGTGATGGTGGTGTGTGGTGTGAGGTGGTGTTATGTGGTGATGGTGGTGTATGGTGTGAGGTGGTGTTATGTGGTGATGGTGGTGTGTGGTGAGAGGTGGTGGTGGTGTGTGGTGTGAGGTGGTGTTATATGGTGATGGTGGTGTGTGGTGTGAGGTGGTGTTATGTGGTGATGGTGGCGTATGGTGTAAGGTGATGTTATGCGGTGATGGTGGTGTATGGTGTATGTATATTATGTATGCTGGATTATATATCATGTATGTATATTATGTATGTGCTCCATCTATGTATTATTTATTCAGCCTAGCTAGCAACGTGTGGCAATGTTATTACAATATCCCACATGCTTAATTAATGTGCCTGGCGACGTATGGAAGCTGCTAATGTATCACTTGCCATACGTCGCCTGTAGCAGTTGACAAGGAGCCTAGCCAAGGGAGAGTGCTGCTTCCCTCTGTGTACATACTCTTATCCAGTAAACCGAACCTACAAAACTATACAGGTGTTTGTGTTCTCTCCTGTATATAGAACTTATTATTCAGAACCTAACATGGCGCAGTGATCCGATCTTACTGGATAATTACGGGTGATAGTGCAAAGTTTGTGGAAAGCCCGCTATGGACTCTCGCTTGGGTCAACTCCCGCGCGTCATCCCTGCTCGAAGAATTTCGCAACTTTGAGCAGTGTCAGTGACAGTGATTTTCTGTGAAGTGTTTAGCGCATTGTGTGTTTCGTGCCATTCATGTGTGACCTTGTTCTAAAGGATTCCCAAGGTATACGGCACGCTCTGGGCATTCGTAAGGAGTAGAGTTCAGTGCACCCGTCTCTGACCGCGTCCTGAGGGTAACTAGACTGACTGGGAGTCGCCACGCCTCTCCCTCCACCCCCTCACAGCGCCGCCTCCACCCCCCCCTCACAGCTGGGGCGAGACGCTCTACCCGCCCGGGACACCACACATACACGTACTAACACTCGCTGACCGCGCGGCTTCTTATATATATTTTATATATATAACCTACTTATCTGTGTATTTAATTAATTTTTTGTCTGAAACCTTGTTGATACGACGGGCTGACCGGTCAACACTAATTTAAGACATAGTACACAGATGAAGTAGTTATGTCTCACGCCTTACGTAGCCGTGGAACCAGCGTCTGGATGAGTCAGGCGGGTGATAGCCCCGCAGAGATGGATGACCAGGCCGGCCACGACGCTCCAGCCCCCACATCGCGCAGTCCCTCACCTCAATATTCAGCGTTGTCTCCAGAGATAATTGCCTTACTGAAGTTTATGAGAGATGAGAAACGCGAGGATGAAGCCCACAGACGTTTGGCGGATGAGCACAGAAGGCAAGCAGAGGCAGAACGAGACAACCAACGGAGATTGGAAGACAGTGAACGGTTTGAAGCCTTGATATCTCGCCTCACTGTTAACCAAGCCCCTGGCTCTAACACTGCCTCGGTACTGACTGGTTCAGATACCTCATCCATGCTTCCTTCACACCCCCCAGCCCCACCTAAAGCAGCAGCTCAAACACCGCCCATCTTGAAGCCTGATGTGAATTTCCAGACTTTTCGTGAATGGCGGCGACGGTGGACTGATTATTCTACAATGGTGGATCTCCAGAGTTTGTCACAGCCTAAACAACTCATCCAGCTGCGTATGTGCCTGTCCTTGGAAATTCAGAGTGTCTTGGAACATACGTTGCAGGTACCCCCAACCTCTTCGCTGTCTGTAGAGGAGGTACTGGACGTTCTACAACGGCACATCAAAGCACAGCAGAATGAAGCTCTGCGCAGGAGGGAATTGTTTAGCTGCAGACAGTTGGAGGGTGAGTCTTTTGACGCCTTTTACGTACGTCTTAAGAGAGCCTCGGAAGAGGTAGATATATGTCCAGGCCACCACCAGCAGTGCGAGGAGACCCAGTTGAAGCAGGTGCTCCTGATGGGTGTTAAGGACGAGGAACTTGTCCAACGCCTCACCTCCCTCGACTCTTCCTCTTCTCTTAAGGATGTGTCGACGATATGTCGCTCCTATGAGGCTGCAAGGTGTGCCACCTCTGCCATCCGTGCTCCCCCTACAGCTGTACGCGCTGTGTCCCGGTACAAGAAGGACAAGAAGTCTGTTCCTACGCCTTCGCCCACCACGTCCACGCCCGGTTTATTTTGCAACAACTGTGGTAAGCAGCACGGAACACAGGTGTGTCCAGCTGCTCAGTCTACCTGCAACAGTTGTGACCGTAAGGGCCACTGGTCACTCACAGTACGGTGCCCAGCCAAACGCGTCCAGTGCAATGTGTGCGGTCGTCTGGGCCACTATGACAAGTGTTGCCCTTCCAACATACCCAAGGGACCGCGTCGGCGGAAGCTTCAGCCCCCCTCCACCAGAGAGGGCCGCCCACAGTCTTCCAATCAGAGGCACGACGACTCCTGACAACGCTCGAGCCACATTAGGAATGTGTGCTCCCCCCAGCGTCCCAGGACCAAAGTCCCCCAGTACATCAGTGTCATCGTGACCTACGGCGGTGTGTCATCCCGTCTTCAGATGTTGCCCGACACCGACGCTGATGCTACAGTCATCGGTCCCCAGCATTTGCACTGCTTGGGGCTCTCTCCAAGTGATCTAGGACCGCCCCCCAAGGATCTCCGCTTTATGGCAGATGGTTCACAGATGACCCCGGCCCTAGGTTCACTCTATGCACACGTCACCTTTGGCAACAGGTCGTGTCAAGCCTGGATTGATGTGCATAATGGCGTCCCGACTCCTTTGCTGTCCTACAGACATTGCCAAGAGTTGGCCATCATCTCCCAGGACTTCCCAACACCGATTCTCGAGGTAAAACACGCCAACAGGGTGCACGAAGGGAGCAGCAACCACCCTGCTGCCGCCCTGCCCCTACCTCTGGCCAGTGACACCTCTCCTCGGTAGTTGTCCCTGCTGCTTCAAGTCTCCACGCCTTGGCTCGCCTCCACGACAGTCACTGTGGAGCCGAGGCCACCAAACGGCGTGCAAGACAGACTGTGTTCCGGCCTGGCATCGACCCCAACATCTCCAATGCTGTCCGGGTGTGTAAGCCCCGCCGCGTATTACAACCCAGCCAGCAGCAGGAATCCTTTATGAGTGACGACAACCCCACCCGCCCCTTTGAGTCTGTGTCGGCCGACTTTTTCTGTGTGTCAGGAAAGTCCTTCCTCGTTATCGTCGACCGTCTCTCTGGTTGGCCGGTTGTCATCAAGTGCGGTAATGACACGACGTCTGCCGCCACCATCAGCAAGTTCCGCCACTACTTCCGTGACGTGGGCGTTCCTGCACGCCTGCGAACCGACGGAGGGCCTCAGTTCACAAGCCGGGACTTTGCTGTGTTCCTTGACCGATGGGGAGTCCGGCATGTGTTGTCATCGCCCCATTACCCGCAGTCCAACGGCCACGCTGAGGCTGCTGTCAAATCCCTGAAGCACCTCATCCTTAAGGTGGCCCCTTCTGGGAACATTGACTGCGAGGCCTTCGACAGGGGTCTTCTTGAACTCCGCAACACACCTAACTACACCGGACGCTCCCCTGCCCAGGTCTTGTATGGACGCCCCCTTCGTTCTTGTGTCCCTGCTCACCCTCAATCCTTCTCCAAGGAGTGGCAGGCCAAGACAGAGGATTGTGATCGCCGAGCCGCCGAACGTGTTCAGGACGTCGTCGCCCGCTACAATGACCACGCCCGTTCTCTCCCCAGGTTGAGTGTCGGCACCCAAGTCCGTGTTCAGGACCCGACCTCCCTACGTTGGGACAAAGTAGGCGTAGTTATGGGTCTCGGCAGGTCACGGGACTACCAGGTGCGGTTACCCAGTGGTCGTGTGTGGTGGAGGAACCGCCGTTTTCTCCGCCCCGTAACAATGCCTTCTGCTGGCCCCGCCACCAGTGTTGAGTCCCATACCCTTCCCAGTGATGAAGTCCCTCGACGCTCAGAACGGATCCAAAAGAAAAGGTCCGCTCAAGACTTTGCTATGAGCGTATAGGGGGGAGGGAGGTGTATGTATATTATGTATGCTGGGTTATATATCATGTATGTATATTATGTATGTGCTCCATCTATGTATTATTTATTCAGCCTAGCTAGCAACGTGTGGCAATGTTATTACCATATCCCACATGCTTAATTAATGTGCCTGGCGACGTATGGAAGCTGCTAATGTATCACTTGCCATACGGCGCCTATAGCAGTTGACATGGAGCCTAGCCAAGGGAGAGTGCTGCTTCCCTCTGTGTACATACTCTTATCCAGTAAACCGAACCTACAAAACTATACAGGTGTTTGTGTTCTCTCCTGTATATAGAACTTATTATTCAGAACCTAACATATGGTATGAGGTGGTGTTATGTGGTGATGGTGGTGTATGGTGTGAGGTGGTGTTATGTGGTGATGGTGGTGTGTGGTGAGAGGTGGTGGTGGTGGTGTGAGGTGGTGTTATGTGGCGATGGTGGTGTGTGGTGTGAGGTGGTGTTATGTGGTGATGGTGGTGTATGGTGTGAGGTGGTGTTATGTGTTGATGGTGGTGTATGGTGTGAGGTGGTTGTGGCGTGTGGTGTGAGGTGGTGTTATGTGGTGGTTGTGGTGTGTGGTATGAGGTGGTGTTATGTGGTGGTTGTGGTGTGTGGTATGAGGTGGTGTTATGTGGTGATGGTGGTGTGTGGTGTGAGTTGGTGTTGTATGGTGATGGTGGTATGTGGTGTGAGGTGGTGGTGGTGTGTGGTGGTGGTGGTGGTGTGAGGTAGTTCTGGTGTGTGGTGGTGGTGGTGGTGTGAGGTTGATCTGGTGTGTGGTGGTGGTGGATGTGGTGTGTGGTGGTGGTAGTGTAGAGGTGGAGGTGGTGTATGGTGGTAGTGTGTGGTGTGGTGTGGTGGTGGTGTGTGGTGGATGTTGTGTATGGTGGTGGTGATGTGTTGTGGCGGTGGTGTGTGATGGTAGTTTGTGTTGGTGTGTGGTGGTGGGATGTGAGGGTGTGTGTTGGTGGTAGTGTGTGGTAGTGTGGGGGGGTGGTGGTGTAATAATAATAATAATAATAATAATAATGATAAAAATAATAATAATAATAATAATAATAATAATAATAATAATAATAATAATAATAATAATAATAATAATAATAATTAACGGTTTATTGAAAGAGCATGGCAGATGGAAGGCTGAAAATATACAGTTACATATTTGGGGAATAGGTTTCGATTTACAAATAATATACAGATAACATAAGCGATACAAATATGATATATAATAACTCGGTGGAGAAAAGCTCAAACTACAGAGGATTTCAACATAGTGACAGCGCAAAAAGTAGGACTTACTGGGAGTGACTACACTGGTTTATTACAAGTTATTGATAATTTTTACAATGGTTGGGACTGGGCTGTTCTTATAGCGATCAGTTCGTACTCGTATGGGCTGGATGCAGTTGTGGTGTCGAACAGCAATTCTCGGGCGAGGGATCTCAGGTGATAGTAGGAGCCGGTGTCGCGGATGGTGCAAAAGCTTCTTACCAAATTTGCAGATGAGGTCCTGGTAATGGTCAGTGAGAGCCGAGAGGGTCAGTGTGTTGAGCGCTTCTTGATATGTGGACTAGGAAGAGGAGAGAATAATCTTGCATGCCCTCTTTTGCACTTTTTCTAGGTGTTTACGTTGTGTGGCATTTAGGGAGGAAGACCAGGTAGGGGAGGCATAGGTGAGCTGGGAATTATGAATGTTGAGTAAGCACTGAGGAGCTAGGGTGCAGGAACTCTGAAGGAGTTGAGTCGGCGAAGGAGGTGGAGACGGAAACTGGAGATTTGACAACTTCGCTGACGTGTGGTTTCCAATTTAGTTTGTTGTCTATGGTGACGCCGAGGAGCTTAGTGGAATGTACACCCTGGAGTGTGTTGGGACCTAGAGTAATGGAAGGGGTGGGACAACGTCGAAGGAGAGGTTGACGTGCATAACCATGGCTTTGGATGGTTGATGGTGACATGGTTGTTGGTGGCCCAGTTTTGGAGACTGTTTAATAAATCCAGAAGGGCGGTATAGCCGGGAGCAGAATTGTTGGCGCTGATCCCAATGGTGGAGTCGTCGACATATTTCCAGCGAGCAGGGGTTTCTCTTAGGGCATCATTGATGAGCATAAGGAAGCATAGTGGTCCCATCTTGGTGCCTTGGGGGACGCCACAGGTGAGTGACTGAAAGTTGGAGACAGCCCCTCGGAAGCGTACAGCTTGGCGCAAGTCACTGAGGAAGTCTGTAAGCCATGGTATAAGACTTCTTCGAAACCTGAAGTCAATAGCTTTGTTGATGATTAGATTGTGGTCGGCTAGGTCGAATGCTTTAGTGAAGTCAATGAAGGCGACAGCTACAGACGTTTTTCGTTTCTCGAGATTGCGGTAAATGTAGTCGAGAAAGCTGACAAGACAGTGAGTGGTTACGGTCATGATGGGCTTATGTGAATGACGGCCCTGTCTACAGCTGCGCCCGTGGAATATGTTCAGTGACTTAAGTCGCCCGATAACACTGCCATCAGGATAACCGTTCCCACGCTTTAGATGGTACAGAGTGCGTCGAGAGGAAGTGATTGGTGGCCATCTGTTGTGAGCGGACGGAAGTGTATATCCCCGGTGGCCATAAACTCCCTGGCGGCACTTTGAGGGCCACTAACACTGGTAGACATCTGTTAATATTTGTTAGTCATAAACACCGTGGGTTCTTGTCCCTGGCACTTGGGATCGCTGACACGGTATCCACGATATATGTAATCACCGCGGTGGTCCTCTTCACTGGCACTGATCACTGTAGGGCGTCGGGATATAGCAGGGTACAGGGCCAGACCGACTCGGCCTGGCTGCCAAAACCGGGGGCGCCTACAGGGCACGTCTTGTCTCACTGATGGTTAGCAGGTGAGTGGCCACGTGGCCAGAACAGTAGCTTGGGGCGATGCAAGTGTGCTCCAGCCTTTAGGTTAGGTCAGGTGAAGCCGTGAGGTGAACATAAGAACATAAGAACATAAGAACATAAGATTGGAGGAAACTGCAGCAGGCCTATTGGCCCACACTGGGCAGTCCCATTTACACCCAACCCCTATTGCTCATATTAGCATCCAACCTATGCTTGAAGAGCGTATTCGAGTTAATGATGATATTTGGTAACTTGTTCCACTCAACCACTAAACCAGTGGTTCTCAACCTTGTTTGCCCCATGCACCCCTTTCACCATATGTCTATATGTCATCCCCCCCCCCCCTTTCCAAGATTGTCTGCCTCAAAAAGTGCATTCCAAATAATATGCATATAATACTGAAAATCCTTTATTTTTTCCATATTAGTACATATACATTTACAATTTTACATGGATTATTTTTATAGTGGAGTTTTACAAATTAAATGCCAATTGAAAATGTTGATGGATTTATAAAACTTGAATAAAAGTAAAATAGTTTTTTTATATTTATAATGAATTACTTAACAGACCAAACTGAAGCATAATGCAATAAACAAAAAGTTCAATAGAATACCAGGATATTGTAAATTTGTAATTAATTTTATTCAGATGAAGATTACAGTCAATGAGAAACCTGTGATTATTTTTTCTTCGCCAATTCAGGGATACGCGGAGGAGTGCTTGAAAGGGCACAACGCAGGTCATTTTCTACCTCTAATCTACTATGTTGCTTCGTTTTAATTTGCAACAGAGTTGAAAAGCCTGACTCACAAAGATATGTCGACACAAACGGAAGCAATGCACGGATAGCTCTTTCTGCCACTTTTGGGTAGGAATAGCACATCAAGGGCCAAAATTCTGTGATTGATTTCTCATAGAACATATCTCTTGCTCCCGAATCAGTTTCCCCCCCCCCCCCCCCCTGAAAACCTGAATTCCCCCCCAGGGGGGAATTCCGCCCTGGTTGAGAACCCCTGCACTAAACTATTTCCAAAGCAATGTTTACCTATTTCGCGCCTAAACTCAAATTTGTCTAATTTAAAACCATTGTTACGAGTTTTCTCCTGGTTGGGTAGTTTGAGAACCTTTGTTATGTCCCCTTAGTTTAGCCCTGACACCCATTTACACACCTCTATCATATCTTCCCTGACTCTAGGTCTCTCGGGGGAGTGTAAATTAAGATGCTTTAACTTGTCTCTGTACCTAAGGTTCCTAATGCCCGGGATTAGTCTTGTCATTCTCCTTTGAATTCTTTCCAAGGATTCTATATCCACTCTGTAATACGGTGACCAGAATTGAACTGCATAATCCAAGTGAGGTCTCTCAAGGGCAAGATATAGTCTTAAGATAACCTCACTAGTCTTGTAACTAACACTCCTTTGTATGAACGCAAGTACTTTATTCGCCTTGTTTCGAGCAAAAACACATTGTTTACTTGGCTTAAGATTCCTACTTATCATTACTCCTAAATCTCTCTCTCAGTAAGATTTCTCAATAACATCGTTGTTCATCTGGTATCTGGTTTCTCTGTTAACATCTCCTATACTGAGTACTTTACATTTGTCTACATTGAATTTCATCTTCCATTTTTCAGACCATTCAAAATTTTTTTTTAGATCTTCCTGTATTTTTGTGGGGTCCTCGTCAGAATTAATTACACGTCATATTTTAGTGTCATCAGCAAATTTACTTATGTTGCTGTCTATGCCGATATCTATGTCGTTTATGTATATCTATTTATCTATATATATATATATATATATATATATATATATATATATATATATATATATATATATATATATATATATATATATCTATATCTATATATATACAGTATATATATATATATATATATATATATATATATATATATATATATATATATATATATATATATATCTATATCTATATCTATATCTATACATATATATATATATATATATATATATATATATATATATATATATATATATATATATATATATATATAAAACAAAGAAGTATGTGTGTTTGTGTGTCAGCAAGAGAATCGCGAAACCTACTTTACGGATCTGTAGTGATAATGGATGGTGTTATATGTAGTGATGATGGATGGTGTTATATGTAGGATGATGGATGGTGTTATATGTAGTGATGATGGATGATGTTATATGTAGTGGTGATGGATGGTGTTATATGTAGTGATGATGGATGATGTTATATGTAGTGATGATGGATGTTGTTATATGTAGTGATGATGGGTGGTGTTATATGTAGTGATGATGGATGGTGTTATATGTGTTCTGACCTCACTAGGGGAAAGGTCACGGCAGGGTTAGCTCCGGAGGGATAATTATCAGATATGGCCAGAGCTAGGTGCGGTCTTGGATATGAGAGTTTGTTGACCAAACTGGAGTGGTCCACTGAAGAATTGGCGAAGGCCAAGTTAGAAATTGAGAGGGCCACGTTGGAGAACCAGAAATTAAGGGAAGAGCTGGCGATGTTAAAAGGAGAGGCTGGACGAGTAAAGCCAGTGGCTGACGAAAAATCAAGGGAGTGGAAAATTGAGAGTAGTGTGAAGACAAAGCTGGTGGTAAAGAAGCACACGAAGGATACGACAACAACGACAACAACAGCTAAGTGTACCAACCCGTTCAGTCCCTTGATAGACGAATTGGACGTTAGTACAGTCAGGGGCAGGGATGACAAGGAAGGTATAAAAACTTTAATTGTTGGTGACTCACAGGTAAGGTACATGGACAGGGCCTTTTGTGGTAAAAACAAAAATAGGATGAGGGTGTGTTTGCCAGGAGCTGGGGTGGGGGATATAATTGACAGGATGGACAATATCTTGTCTGGTAATGGGAACAAACCCATTATCTGCCTCAGTGCAGGAGGCAATGATATTGGCCGGTGTAGGAGAGAGGAGCTTCTCGATAAGTTCAAGGCAGCCATAGATCGTATTAGGACTAAGGGAGGGATCCCTATCATATGCGGTGTCCTGCCTAGAAGGAGAGTTGGCAGTGAATGGTTGTCAAGGGCAGTTGGTGTTAACGACCGTCTTGACAGATATTGCAAGTCAATATCAGTCCCATTCATTGACAACTGGGACAACTTCTATGGCAGAAGGGACCTTTGTGCTAGGGATGGGGTGCACCTGTCTAGGGATGGAGTAGCAACCCTGGCTGGGGCTCTAGAGGGGGCAGTTCAAAAGATATGGAAGTCTTTAAACTGCTAAGAGAACATAGGGGCACGGGGGTGGAGGAGACTGCAGTGGGAGCGGGTAAACAAGGCGAAAGATTACAGGGAAATAGTGTTCGGAATGATGACATAACTAAATTAGACAGGGAGTTTAAAACTAAACGCGGTAAAGGGAGGACTCAGAACACGACTAACTTAAATGTATATTACGCGAACAGTAGAAGTATGAGAAACAAAATGGATGATATTAGGGCCTTGGTATGTACCGAAGAAATCGATATAATTGCATTCACTGAAACATGGATCAACCTAGACACACGTGAATTACCAGTCGAATACCAAATTGCGGGTTACAAACTGTTCCATACCGATAGGCAGACCAGGAAAGGAGGCGGAGTAGCAATCTATGTTAGGGATAATCTGAAGTGTGAAATAAATAAGGAAATAAAAACTGAGAGGAATACAGAAACAATTTGGATAGAATTAAGCGACGGTCGGGAAAAATTAATCACAGGAGTAATATATAGACCCCCCAATCTTGATAGCGTCAATGAGCGACTTATCTGGGATGAAATGCGCAGGGCTTCCATACACAACAAAGTCTGTATAGTAGGCGACTTTAACCTTGGCCAAATAGATTGGACCGACCTTACGGGTAACTCAGAATCAGAGGATTTTCTCGAGACGATCCAGGACTGTTTCCTAAGTCAACATATAACCGAACCCACACGGGGTAATAATATATTGGATTTAGTTTTGTCAAACAGAGAAAACCTCATTAGCAATGTCGAGGTAGGGAACGAACTTGCAAACAGCGATCACAAAGAAATTCGATTCCAGTTAGATTTTCAGGGCAGACGTAAGGAAAATTCCACTAAAGTACCAGATTTCAGAAGGGCAAACTTTGACAGTTTAAAGAGGCAGCTGAGAGAGGGGGTGTCGCGCTTGGCCGTGAACCTGACAGATGACACCGACCTGATAACGAGATCTGAGATTGCCGAGTTCCACGACAATTTAAATAGTGAGTTACTTAATGCACAAAGGCAGAACATACCATACAAAAAACTCAGATCAAACAACAATGACCCTAAATGGATAAATAATTATTTAAAGAACATCATTGGCCAAAGGAAGGCTATAGGTAGAAGGATAAATCGTGGCGAAATTCACCTCCGGGACTATTATAGGGTATTGGCGAGTAGGGTTAAAACCGAGATAAGGAAAGCAAAGAGGAATAATGAGGTAAGGATAGCAAGGGAGGCAAAGACAAACCCCAAAGGATTCTACCA
Organism: Homarus gammarus; assembly: GCA_958450375.1. Classification (NCBI taxonomy): domain Eukaryota; kingdom Metazoa; phylum Arthropoda; class Malacostraca; order Decapoda; family Nephropidae; genus Homarus; species Homarus gammarus. The sequence continues at coordinate 658,007 of CAUDMG010003670.1, read as the reverse complement.
AATGTATCAAACTAAAACACGAGAAAAGATTGGACCAATACGGTCAGACTCCGGCGAGCTCACTGATAACGACGGAGAAATGAGCAATAATTTGAATAAATATTTTTCAACAGTTTTCACCACCGAAAATTTAAACATGATACCCGAGGCACCGACTCTATTCAGAGATAGTGAAGAAAACAAATTAAGTGAGATAGTAGTGACTAGTAACGATGTTAGTAAGCAAATAGACAAACTAAAGCCTAATAAGTCACCTGGTCCCGATGAGATATTTGCCAGAGTATTAAAGGAATGTAAGGAAGAGCTTAGTATGCCCTTAGCAAAGTTGTTTAACATGTCCTTAAAAACAGGTGTAGTACCAGAATCCTGGAGGATAGCGAATGTAATACCGATCTTCAAGAAGGGGGATAGATCACTATCCTCTAACTACCGCCCAATCAGTCTAACATCAATAGTAGGCAAATTACTGGAAGCAATCATTTCAAACTCTATTCGAAATCACCTGGAGAAGCACAGATTGATCAATGATTCCCAGCATGGCTTCACAAGCGGACGTTCTTGCCTAACTAATCTATTAACATTCTTTTCATCAGTTTTCGAATCAGTGGACGAGGGGCACAATTATGATGTGGTATATCTCGACTTTAGCAAAGCCTTCGACAGAGTACCCCACGAAAGACTAATTAGAAAGGTAGAAGCTCATGGCATCAAAGGTGACATCCTTAAATGGATTAGGGCGTGGTTACAGGACAGGAAACAGCGAGTGAGCATTAACGGCACTAAGTCCCATTGGAGCAACGTCACAAGTGGAGTTCCCCAAGGCTCAGTACTTGGACCATTATTGTTTATTATATACATAAACGACATAGATATCGGCATAGACAGCAACATAAGTAAATTTGCTGATGATACTAAAATAGGACGTGTTATCAAATCTGACGAGGACTCGGCAAAACTACAGGAGGATCTAAACAAATTTTTCGAATGGTCTGAAAAATGGCAGATGAAATTCAACATCGACAAATGTAAAGTACTCAGTATAGGAAATGTAAACAGGGAAACCAGATACCAGATGAACAACGATGCCATAGAGAAATCCGACTGCGAGAGAGATTTAGGAGTAATGATAAGTAGGAACCTTAAGCCAAGTAAACAATGTGTTTTTGCTCGTAACAAGGCTAATAAAGTACTTGGGTTCATACAAAGGAGTGTTAGTTACAAGACTAGCGAGGTCATCCTAAAACTGTATCTTGCTCTTGTGAGACCACACCTGGATTACGCAGTCCAGTTCTGGTCACCGTATTACAGAATGGATATAGAATCCTTGGAAAGAATTCAGAGGAGAATGACAAGACTAATCCCGGGTATCAGGAACCTTGAGTATAGAGACAGGTTAAAGCATCTTAATTTGCACTCCCTTGAGAGACGTAGAGCGAGGGGCGACCTGATAGAGGTGTATAAGTGGAAGGCAGGGCTAAACAAAGGGGACATTACAAAGGTACTCAAATTATCCAACCAGGAGCGAACTCGTAACAATGGTTTTAAATTGGACAAATTTAGATTTAGGAGTGAAATAGGTAAACACTGGTTTGGAAACAGAGTAATGGATGAATGGAACAAGTTACCAAATATCATCATTAACTCGAATACGCTGAATTGCTTCAAACATAGGTTGGATGCTCATATGAGCAATAGGGGTTGGGTGTAAACGGGACTGCCCAGTATGGGCCAATAGGCCCGCTGCAGTTTCCTCCATTCTTATGTTCTTATGTTCTTATGTAGTGATGATAATGGTGTTATATGTAGTGATGACGGATGATGTTATATGTAGTGATGATGGATGGTGTTATATGTAGTGATGATGGATAGTGTTATATTTAATGATGATGGATAGTGTTATATGTAGTGATCTCAAAAAAACTTCAACCAACCTGATCAGACATACCCAACCTGGCCAGACCAGACATGCCAGAGAGAACGAGAGAAAGAGAGAGAAACTAATGGTCAGCCCAGATGCACACACGTAGAAAAGTCGTATTCCCTCCTATGATTTACAGCTATTTTGATCCTTAGGTTTTCTTTCATTATAGCTTACTTTTCTCTGCATCTAACCTCCATCAGTTACACCACACAGAGGTTGAAAAGCCATATCCCATCCCAAGTACTATAGCTAATTTTATCCTTATGCTCTCTCTCATTACAGCTTACTTTTCTTTGATCTCTAACTTTTCTAGGCTGTCCATTCTACTATGGTAGGTAGGTAGGTAGGTAGGTAGTCCATTCTAACGAGGTATGCCAAACGTACGATGATATTTCACACCTTGGCCTAGCGAAAGGGCTGCCAGGAGTGCGGCGTTTCTGCTAGTAATAAATAATAATGGTCCAAGTACTGAGCCTTGGGGAACTCCTGTAGTGACGTTGCTCCAATGGGATTTAGTGCTGTTAATGCTCACTGGCTGTTTTCTGTCCTGTATCCACGCCCTAATCCGTCAAGTGAGGTGAGGTTAGGTCAGGTTAGGTTGGGTCCAGTATTACACTGCTGTGCTTTTGTGCTTTTCCATAAGTGCACTATAGGAACACTGTTCGGTAATCAATCGTTTACTAATCACTTGAATGTTTTGATGAATAGATCCAGGTGTATTAAGGCTGGTATGTCGTTGGGATATAGTAGGGAGAGGGAGGGAGGGGGGGGGGGGTGGCAAACAGACTCGACCTGGCTGCTAAAACCAGGAGGGCCTTCAGGGCACGTCTTGTCTCACCGACGGTTGACAAGTGTGTGGGGGTGATGGTGTGTGGGGGTGGTGTGTGTGGAAGTGGTGGTGTGTGGGGGTAGTGGTGTGTGGGGGTGGTGGTGTGTGGGGGTGATGGTGTGTGGGGGTGTTGTTGTGATGGTGTGTGGTGGTGGTGGTGTATGGTGGCATATGGAGGTGTTGTGGTGAGTGGTGGTGTTGTGATGTTTTTGTGGTGGTATGTGGTGGTGATAGTGGTGTGTGGTGGTGATGGTGTGTGGTGGTATTGTGGCGAGTGGTAGTGTTGTGGTGGTGTTATCTTGTGTTGGTGTGTGGTGGTGGTGTATGGTGACGGTGGTGTGTGGTGGCGGTGTTGTGTGTTGGTGGTGTGTGGTAGTGGCGTGTGGTGGTGGTGGCGTGTGGTGGTAGTGGTGTTTGGTGTGTGGTGGTAGTGGTGTGAGGTGGTGTTGTTTGGTGGTGATGTTGTGTGGTGGTGTTGGTGGTTGGAGGTGGTTTGTGTGGTGGTGTGTGGCGGTGTTGTGTGGTGGTGTGGTGGTAGTGGTGTGGGGTGGTATTGTATGGTGGTGGTGGTGGTGAGTGGTGGAGTTGTGTGATGGTGTTGTGTGTTGGTGGTGTGTGGTGGTGGTGTTGTATGGTGGTGTGTGGTGGTGTTTGAAGGTGGTATGTGGTGGTGTTTTGTGATCGTATATGGTGGTGGTGTGTGGTGGAGGGTGGTGTGTGGTGGTGGCGGTGTGTGGTGAAGGTGGTGTGTGGTGGAGGTATTGTGTGGTGTGTGGTGGAGGTAGTGTGTGATGGTGGTGTGTGGTGGTTGTGTTTTGTGGTGTGTGGTGGTGTGTGGCTGAGAGTAGTGTCTGGTAGTGGCGGTGTGTGGTGGAGGTGGTGTGTGGTGGAGGTAGAGTGTGTTGGTGGTGTTATGTGCTGTGTGGTGGAGGTGGTGTGTAGTGGTGTTGTTTTGTGGTGTGTGGTGGTGTGTGGTTGAGGGTAGTGTGTGGTGGTGGCGGTGTGTGGTGGAGGTGATGTGTGGTGGAGGTGGTGTGTGATGGAGGTGTTATGTGGTGTGTGGTGAAGGTAGTGTGTGATGGTGGTGTTATGTGGTGTGTGGTGTTGTGGTGTGTGGTGGTGCTGTGTTGTTGGTGTTTGGTGGTGTGTGGTGGTGTGTAGTGGTGGTGGTGGTGTGTGATGATGTGTTGTAGTGGTGGTGTGTGGTGGTGGTGTGTGGTGGTGGTGTGTGGTAGTGTGTGGTGGTGTGTAGTGGCAGTGGTGTGTGATGGTGGTGTTTGGTAGTGTGTGGTGGTAAGTAGTGGCGGTAGTGTGTGTGATGGTGTGTGGTGATGGTGTGTGGTGTGGTATGTGGTGGTGTGTGGTGATGGTGGTGTTGTGGCGGTGTGTGGGCGTGGTGGTGTGTGGTGATGTGTGTGGTGGTGTGTGTTGGTGTGTGGTGTTTGGTGGTGTGTGGTGTTTAGTGGTGTGTGATTGTCTGTAGTGGTGGTGTGTGATGTGTGTGGTGGTGTGTGATTGTAGAGATGTGTGCAAGCTTGGATCAATTAGTAATTGTAATTGAAGCGGTTGTAATTAATTACACAATTCTGAGTAATTGTAATTGAATTTGTAATTGTACTTTGAGAATAAAAAGTAATTATAATTATAATTGCAATTTGTTGTTCAAGTTTAATCCAATTACTTTTACGCCATGAAACTGGGACATTATGAAACATGAAGGAATACTTAAATATTGATAAAAGTATAATAGGTACCAATATACCGTCCTTATACACTTGACAATATACACGTTCGGGTGTTGGGAATAGAGTTAGTCACGTCCAAGATCAATGTAGAGAGGTCGGCCGGACAGCTGTCTAGTTTTAGCTCGCTCTGCCCAGTGACGTCACGTGAACTATAACTGGCTGGCCCGCCTCCTCTCTCTCTCTCTCTCCACTTGTCTGTCTGTCTTTACAGTATCATCATCATAACCCTGTTTCCTATATCCTGGTATGAGGGGCTTAGCTTGGAAAAAAGGAGAAAGATGTAGCCACTGTATAGTAAGAGAGGATATCTAAAAGGGTGTCATAAAGGGTTTGGCCACTTTCGTCCCTTCATTGTAGAGGGAAGGAGAGCTGGCATAATTTGAATATTCTTACTAATTTCCTGAAATTCATACGCTTATTTCAGTGCAATTTATCTATGCACTTAGGTTCTGTCATGCCATGACTATGGACCAACTGGCTGGTTCAAGCAGCAATTACTGACGTCAATCAACGTAACAGTGCGTCATAATGGGACTGGCCAATGAGACGGGACGACGAGGTGGTGCGACGGAGGCGAGCTAGTGGCCGCGAACCATCACCCCGGGACAGATGGAACTCCTGGCAGTGGCAGGCCCGCACTTCACACATCGCTCCTGAACTAAGAAGACCTCTCAACAAGACCTCCTGCTGGACCCGGAACTGTGAAGACCGCCCTCTCCCTTGTGCCATTGTTGGCCATCTTCCCGGACCCGACCATCCACGACTGACATCGTCGACAACAACTCACGAGCGTTTTCGGTTTATCGAGCATTAGCTTGCCCTCCCCTCTGGTGGTGTGAGTGACCCACACTCCAGCTGGAGAGCAGCTATAGCGCGATATTCCCGACGTGGTTTGAGCTCTTTTCCTTCTACTGCTATTTTTCCTTTTTTCGCTCTGGCCTAGGGACCTGCACCCTCAAAAAGTGTATTCGTCCTGCGGTCCCCCCTGTAACTGTTCACCTCCCTCCCAGGAGATTGTGAACACGAAAGGGGGTTGGAGCAAAACCCATCCCAGCCGAGTCTTTCCAGGAAAACCGTGATCGTGCGGTTCCACCTGGAAAGAGGGTAGCAATCCTTATCTTTCCCCAATAAGCACACTTAGCTCACGTCTATAAGTGAGCAGTCACATACACTAGGAAGTAGGCTTCCCCAACGGGGCTCCGGGAGAGAAGCTCAGGAACCACTCTACGACCACCAGCCAGTGGGTAGTGCTGAAATTCCTCTGCTACTTACTCAACCGGAATAGGTAGGATATAAAAAAAAAAAAAAAAAAAAAAAAACGGTTATGGAGCGCGTACGCCCTCCTAACCGCGATCCCCGCCTGAACCGCCAACCTGACGACCCGAACTACGACAGGCTCCGCACAGAGAAAGCGGACCAGTTACGCGCCTTCAATGAAGCCCTGAAAAGCAGGAACACTGCCACCACCTCCAACAACTCCACCACCACTACTACTGCCACTGAGGACGACAACTGGACGAAGGTAGAAAATAAAAAACGCCGACGTGCTTTTTCGGGAAACAAATGCCGTCAAGCAGCCCAAAAGGCACCCATCACCACCACCAGCTCACCTCCAACGACACTGCCAAAATTTCGGATCACGAAAACGGACACAAAAACGACATATACCGCCATCACAGAGATAGAAAAGCAAAATTCACTGGCCAAGTTCTCGGTGCGGCCCAACCTAAAGGGGGAGATGATTATTCACCCCAAAGACAAGGACTCCGCCACCACCCTCGACACTTACCTGCAAAACACCACCACCGTTGCATCAACCAAGCTAGACCCCGCCCAGAAACTGATGAATTCGGTAGTCCTCTGGTACCCAAAGGAACTACCCCTCGAACCCCTGGAGAACCACCCGAAGATCTTAAAAGCCGAGAGATGCTCTCCCCTGTCCGACAAGACGGCCACCACAAAACAAGTGCTCATAACGCACTACGGTTCACCCCCCAGCACCATAGACCTCAAAACCTGGGGATCTACGAAGTGAGGCCCTTCGTCCCAGAGCCCCTGCGGTGCTTCATATGCCAGAAATACGGGCACCATCAGACAAGGTGCACGTACAAGGAAATCTGCGCAGTCTGCGCACAGAAGCACGGCACACACTCCTGCCTCACCAAGCTGAAAAATGGAGAAAAAATTGCCCCCAAGTGTGCCAACTGCGGGGGCAAACACCTCGCCTGGAACCCTGGATGCTCCGAGAGGACAAAGAGGGTCCAGGCAAACCGGCCAGCTGCAAGACCGGCCCCCACCGCCTGCACACCAGCCCCACCAAGTACCTTCGTGTGGGGAACCCAAAGGCCAAGACAACAAAGCCAACCTCCTCAGCCGGTCAACACCCAAAGTGCAGCCCAGTTTCCTGGCCTCACTACGGCCACACCTCAGCCACCCAAGCAGCAGACAACGACAACCACGAGAAAGACAAAAGAAGCACACACCAAGGCACCAGGAGGACTGATACACATATCAGACCTAGCCAAGGTACTGACAACCTTCGGGGAGGGCCTAGCCGGACTACTGGGCCACAAGATCCAACCCACACAGCTCCAAATACTCATGGGGAGCGTCCTCGGGCAAGTCGCCACAGCTCCAGCCACCTCAGTGGAGGAAGCCACGCCGGTCCTCACACGAGTAACAGCCGAGGTACACTCTACACCGAAGAAGGCCACCAGAGAACCCAAGATACCGACAGCTCCCAGAAAGAAATTGGACGTTTCAACTCCCCTGAACCGAACCACGGCCCAGAAGGCAAAAACCACAGAACAAGAAGACATGGACCTGATCCAGTTGGAATCGGACTTGGACACTTCCATCGAGGACCACCAGAAGTCCCCGATGAAACAGTGGTGGAAAACATCAGCACCCTGAACATCCAAACATGGAATGCTCAGGGCATCAAAAACAAAAAACACCTCCTACAAGAAGCAGCCGCCAAGGACAAGCTGGACATCATACTGCTACAAGAAACACTTCTACAAGAACACTACTGTTTCAAATTCAGTGGTTACAAGACATACAGGAGGCATTTCACGCAGGCGTCAACAAGAGGATGTATGATCTTGGTCAAGTCAAGCATACCCTCCTCCGAGGTCACGCAGCAATTTCCATGTGGGGAAAACATCGAGACACAGGCCGTCAAAGTAACCCTCCAAGAACGGGAATTAACTGTTCACAACATCTACAAGAACCCAAGGGGCTCACTGGAGGTGACTCAATTATTTGCTTCGGCCGCTGACCACGCCACACTCATAGGAGGGGATTTCAACGCACATCATCCCTTCCTAAGCTCGGTAAGCCCCACAAATGAAGGCGGCCTACACCTATACACCACCTTTCAAGATACACCCGAGATCTGCCTCCTGAACACCAGAGAGCCCACCCACACTAATGGAGGAAGGCTAGATCTAACCTTCGTCTCCAGTGCGCTACAGCCTTCGGCCTCCTGGCAGCTACACCCCACGCTGACCAGCGACCACTTCGCCACCCTGACAACGCTGAAGGTGAACAAACTCCCCACTCCACCCCCCCCGAGATGGAGATACAATACCCAAAAGGCAGACTGGGGACTCTTTAAGAAACACCTGGCTAAGTGGCACGAAAAATCACAGCCGGCCGGCGCAACACCCGTGGACGAGACAACCCTCCACCAACAATTGGTCGAGGCGTTTCACCAAGCGGCAGACGAGGCTATCCCAAAAACAAAACCCACATCAAGACAGTACAATGATTACTGATACTACTGTCCCAGGGTGAAAGAACTCAACCACAGAGTGAACATGGCCCGAAGAAACTACAGGAGACATCCCACGAAAACCACCAGACATCTCCTGCAAGTCATAGTTAAGGATACCAGGGAAGAGAAGGAAGAAATAAAAAACGTAAGCTGGCTCAAGTGGTGCTCCGAACTGAACGAGCACACCTCCCTTGGCAAGATGTGGGCCCAGATCCGAAGGGCATCTGGGAAGGCAACACCACCACCACCAACCCATCCCAACCCAGAAGAGGAAGCCGAGAGACTTGCAAAACTGTTCTCTGACCGAGCAGCAACGAAAAACCTCCCGAGACAGGCGGAGGAGACACAACGGCGTCTGCGACAGGTCAGACTCCAGATGATCGAAGAGGCCTGCAACAGTGAAGATGACACCGACAGACCTTTCAACCAGCAAGAACTCCAGAAGTCGCTAAAACGAAGCAAGGACACAGCACCAGGGGCCGACAGGATAACCTACTCCATGCTTTCCCATGCCGGTACAGCCGGACACGAGGCTCTGCTACAAGCCATCAATGCTTCGTGGACAGCACAAAGACTCCCACCGGAATGGAAGAAGGCAGATATACAGCCCATTCCGAAGCCCAGAGAACCAGACAAACCGAGGCCCATCTCCCTTCTCAGCTGCATAGCGAAGACGGGAGAAAGAATGGCTCTCAACCGACTCAAGTGGAAAGTAGGCAGCCCACACCCTCACATCTTTGCTTACACCGAGAACACCGGCACAGGCAACAACATCGCCGAGATACTCAGCACAGTGGACTACAAACCAGCTCTGGTGGTCTTCCTCGACCTGGAGAAGGCCTTCGAACTAGCAAATCCACTGGCCATTACAACGACGCTCGCTGAAAAAGGCGTCAAAGGAAGGTTGCTGGGGTGGATCCAGAACTACCTCACACAGAGAGAAGCAAGAGTACGCTTTCAGGGAGCAACCTCAAGCTACAGGGTCCATGAAAACGGAACCCCACAAGGAGGCATCCTCAGTCCAATGCTGTTCAATGTCCTGATGGAAAATCTAGTCAAACTTCCTTTCAGACAAACAGCCAAGCTCCTATGCTATGCAGACGACTTACAGCTTATAGTAAGAGGATCAAACAGACTAGCCAACACGCAACACGCACTCCAACTTATAGAAGAGGAGTGCAACAGACTTGGACTCAAGATAAATCCAGCGATGGCCATCTGCACAGACACACCAGACAAGATGCTCTCCATACAAAACACGCCGGTAGTCTGGACCAACACCCACCAGTGTCTTGGAATCTGGTTTGACCAGAAACTCACCTTCAAGCCGCAACTCGAGTATCTCAGGCACAGGACGAAGAGCAGACACAATATAATGAGGTCGCTCACCAGCACAACCGCAGGAGCAAACCTTCATGTGCTCAAAGCCTACTAAAACGGCCGCCATCAGATCGCTGGTAGATTACAGTGCTCCAGCACTCATTGGACTGAGAGAAGACCAAATAGCCAAGCTTAGAAGTCATCCAAAATAATGCTCTCAGGACCATGCTCGGAGCACCCATGTGGACCAGAATTTGCAATTTGCAAATGGAAACCGAACTACCACCCCTGGCAGTACGAGTCAAGCAGGTGACAGCCGGTCTCCTCGCCAAAATCTGTAGATCAGATAAGCCCACAGTTGCCAAAATTCGAATCAGTGCCTCCCTCCACCTCGACCACAGAGTGCGAGGGGCCACCTGGTCGCACGAGGCAAGCGAGGTCATCCGACACCTGCAAGCAGAAACACTCGTCAAGAACAACCAAGACATACGAGACAATGGTTACGCTGTTCCTCCACCATGGAGCCCTCCACCAGCCACATTCAAAATTACCGACCTAGGCGATAGAAAAGCCAACCTCCAGAAGGAGGACCTCAAAAAAATAACTCTGGAAGCCATAGCCACCGAGACACCGGCTGATGCAGCATCATACTTCACAGACGGCTCGGTGGATCCAAAACATCATAGATCCGGAGCGGCCTTCTACACCCAAGGTCAGACCCTCCGATGGAGACTTTCCAATGACTGCTCCACCCAACAAACAGAGCTGGTAGCAATCTCAAAGGCCCTACAACACGCTGCAACACAACACAACAAGTCCATCATAATTCACACGGACTCGAAATCGGCCATGCAGGCGCTGCAACACAGTCAACCAAGAGACAACTTCCACATCATAACCTCGATCCTCGCACAGCTACAGGAATTCCAAAGCCAAAACCGCCCAGTCGTCTTACACTGGATTCCCAGTCATGTAGGGATCGGAGGAAGCGACGTGGCAGACGAAGCAGCCAAGGCAGCTACACGTTCTAGTAGCGTACACATCCAAGTTCCAGCAAGCGTGCAACAGATCAAGAATCACCTTAGAAAGACTAGCAAGCTCCACATCAAAAAGAGCTTCCTTCACGCATTCAACGCTGGTTCCCAATCAGCCAAATGGTACCTGGCGGCTACAAAAGGGGGAACCACCTTTCCCTGACAAGAAAACACAGAGACAAACCCAAGTCAGCCTTCATCGACTACGACTAGGGTACAAGTGCTCCTGGCAGATGATCGGAAATGACGTCATGGAATGCACCTACTGCCAGGAGCCAGCAGCAAACCCACTTGAACACTATCTCCTCGACTGCGAAGTCACACAAAGACTCCGAAACAGAACTCAAATCTCCCAAGAAGCACACACAACACCAGCGGCCACTCTAACCCGAAAGGCCCACACAGACCACATTCACCACCCAGCAAGTGCGGACCCCAGTTCGGGGGGCGCGCCACTCCGAAACTGACCACGTCCAAGAGTGGGGGTTGGCGGTAAGCGTCCACTGATCGGGGGTCCGCTCACACTTGCAACCTGCAGTATCTTTCCAATCTGCAGGTGGGACCACCTCCAATCCTAATCCGGTCTGCTGCTCCAGGAGCTCCAGCCGGAACCACCAAACGGGCCGCCTACAGGCAAAGGCCCGTCTCGGACTACGGTCCGACAATCTTAACAACAACACAACAACAGGCAGACCCGGTCAACACTTACTGCCGTGAGCTGTGTGTGCTGTGGGAGTCCTGCCGTGAGCTGTGTGTGTGCTGTGTGACTCCTGCCGTGAGCTGTGTGTGTGCTGTGGGAGTCCTGCCGTGAGCTGTGTGTGTGCTGTGGGACTCCTGCCGTGAGCTGTGTGTGTGTGTGCTGTAGAAGTCCTGCCGTGAGCCGTGTGCTGTAGGAGTACTGCCGTGAGCCGTGTGCTGTAGGAGTCCTGGCAAATGAAATTCAACACCAGCAAGTGCAGCGTACTTAATATTGGAAGAACAAATACTGATAATGTATACAGCCTTAACAACATCAACCTAGAGAAGTCGACTTGTGAAAGAGACCTAGGGGTACTTGTAAGCCCGGACCTATGGCCTAGAAAACAGTGCGTTAATGTTCGAAATAAGGCAAACAGAGTATTGGGTTATATATCTAGAAGTGTAAGTAACAAGAGTGCAGAGGTCTTATTGCAACTATATCTTGCGCTAGTTAGGCCGCATCTCGATTATGCGGTTCAGTTCTGGTGCCCGTATTATAGAATGGATATAAATTCACTAGAGTCGGTGCAGCGAAGAAAGACAAAAATGATTCCGGGACTTAGAAACCTTCCATATCAGGATAGGTTAAAGAAACTTAACTTGCATTCCCTAGAAAGACGAAGAGTGCGGGGAGATATGATAGAAGTATTTAAGTGGGTGAAAGGAATCAATAAAGGGGATATAGATAAAGTTTTTATAATATCCGAGCAGGATAGGACTAGGAGCAACGGATTCAAGTTGGATAAGTTTAGGTTTAGGAGGGAGATAGGAAGATACCGGTTCACAAATAGGGTGGTGAACGAGTGGAACAAGCTTAGCAACTTTGTAGTAAGTGCGGGAACTCTGGAAAGTTTCAAAAGGAGGCTGGATGGATTCATGGATGATAGAGAGTGGTAGTAACTCTCGACAGGAGCTGCCATGCACAGGCCAACAAGCCTATTGCAGACTCCTTATGTTCTTCTTATGTTCTTATGTGTCCTATGGGAGTCGTGCCGTGTGCTGTGAGAGTCGGGCCGTGTGCTGTGGGAGTCCTGCCGTGAGCTCTGTGTGTTGTGGGAGTCCTGCCGTGAACCGTGTGCTGTAGGAGTCCTGCCGTGAGCTGTGTGTGTTGTGGGAGTCCTGCCTTGAGCCGTGTGCTGTGGGAGTCCTGCCGTGTGCTGTAGGAGTCCTGCCGTGAGCTGTGTGTGTTGTGGGAGTCCTGCCGTGAGCCGGGTGCTGTAGGACTCCTGCCGTGACCTGTGTGTGTTGTGGGAGTCCTGCCGTCAGCTGTGCGTGTTGTGGGAATCCTGCCGTGAGCTGTGTGTGCTGTAGGAGTCCTGCCGTGAGCTGTGTGTGTTGTGGGAGTCCTGCCGTGATCTGTGCATGTGCTGTGGGAGTCCCTGCCGTGAGCTGTGTGTGTTGTGGGAGTCCTGCCTTGAGCCGTGTGCTGTGGGAGCCCTGCCGTGTGCTGTAGGAGTCCTGCCGTGAGCTGTGTGTGTTGTGGGAGTGCTGCCGTGAGCTGTGTGTGTTGTGGGAGTCCTGCCGTGAGCCGTGTGCTGTAGGAGTCCTGCCGTGAGCTGTGTGTGTTGTGGAAGTCCTGCCGTGAACTGTGTGTGCTGTAGGAGTCCTGAAATGAGCTGTGTGTGTTGTGGGAGTCCTGCCGTGAGCTGCGTGCTGTAGGAGTCCTGCCTTGAGCCGTGTGCTGTAGGAATCCTGCCGTGAGCTGTGTGTGTTGTGGGAGTCCTGCCGTGAACTGTGTGTGTTGTGGGAGTCCTGCCGTGAGATGTGTGTGTTGTGGGAGTCCTGCCGTGAGCTGTATGTCTTGTGGGAGTCCTGCCGGGAGCTGTGTGTGTTGTGGGAGTCCTGCCGTGAGCTGTGTGTGTTGTGGGAGTCCTGCCGTGAGCTGTATGTCTTGTGGGAGTCCTGCCGTGAGCTGTGTGTCTTGTGGGAGTCCTGCCGTGAGCTCTGTGTGTTGTGAGAATCCTGCAGTGAGCTGTGTGTCTTGTGGGAGTGCTGCCGTGAGCTGCGTGTCTTGTGGGAGTCCTGTCGTGAGCTGTGTGTGTTGTGAGAGTCCTGCCGTGAGCCGTGTGTGTTGTGGGAGTCCTGTCGTGAGCCGTTTGCTGTGGGAGTCCTGCCGTGTTCTGTAGGAGTCCTGCCGTGAGCTGTGTGTGTTGTGGGAGTCCTGCCGTGAGCTGTATGTCTTGTGGGAGTCCTGCCGTGAGCTGTGTGTCTTGTGGGAGTCCTGCAGTGAGCTGTGTGTCTTGTGGGAGTGCTGTCGTGAGCTGTGTGTGTTGTGAGAGTCCTGCCGTGAGCCGTGTGCTGTGGGAGTCCTGCCGTGTGCTGTAGTAGTCCTGCCGTGAGCTGTGTGTGGTGTAGGAGTCCTGCCGTAAGCCGTGTGCTGTGGGAGTCCTGCCGTGTGCTGTAGTAGTCCTGCCGTGAGCTGTGTGTGTTGTGAGAGTCCTGCCGGGAGCCGTGTGCTGTCGGAGTCCTGCCGTGAGCTGTGTGTGTTGTGGAAGTCCTGCCGTGAGCTGTGTGTGTTGTGGGAGTCCTGCCGTGAGCCGTGTGCTGTGGGAGTCCTGCCGCGTGCTGTAGGAGTCCTGCCGTGAGCTGTGTGTGTTGTGGGAGTCCTGCCGTGAGCTGTGTGTGTTGTAGGAGTCCTGCCGTGAGCCGTGTGCTGTGGGAGTCCTGCCGCGTGCTGTAGGAGTCCTGCCGTGAGCTGTGTGTGTTGTGGAAGTCCTGCCGTGAGTTGTGTGTTGTGGGAGTACTGACGTGAGCTGTGTGCTGTGGGAGTCCTGCCGTGAGCTGTGGTTGTTCTGGGAGTCCTGCCGTGAGTTGTGTGTGCTGTGGGAGTCCTGCCGTGAGCTGTGTGTTGTGTGAGTCCTGCCGTGAGCTGTGCATGTGCTGTGGGAGTCCTGCCGCGAGGTGTGTGTATTGTGGGAGTCCTGCCGTGAGCCGTGTGCTGTGGGAGTCCTGCCGTGTGCTGTAGGAGTCCTGCCGTGAGCTGTGTGTGTTGTGGGAGTCCAGCCGTGTGATGTAGGAGTCCTGCCGTGAGCTGTGTGTGTTGTGGGAGTCCTGCCGTGAGCTGTGTGTGTTGTGGGAGTCCTGCCGTGAGCTGTTTGTGTTGTGGGAGTCCTGCCGTGTGCTATAGGAGTCCTGCCGTGAGTTGTGTGTGTTGTGGAAACCTGCTGTGCGTGTGCTGTGGGAGTCCTGCCGTGAGCTGTGTGTGTTGTGGGAGTCCTGCCGTGAGCCGTGTGCTGTGAGAGTCGGGCCGTGTGCTGTGGGAGTCTTGCCGTGAGCTGTGTGTGCTGTAGGAGTCCTGCCGTGAGCTGTGTGTGTTGTGGGAGTCCTGTCGTCAGCTGTGTGTGTTGTTGGAGTCCTGCCGTGAGCTGTGTGTGGTGTAGGAGTCCTGCCGTGAGCCGTGTGCTGTGAGAATCGGGCCGTGTGCTGTGGGAGTCTTGCCGTGAGCTGTGTGTGGTGTAGGAGTCCTGCCGCGAGCTGTGTGTGTTGTTGGAGTCCTGCCGTGAGCTGTGTGTGGTGTAGGAGTCCTGCCGTGAGCCGTGTGCTGTAGGAATCCTGCCGTGAGCTGTGTGTCTTGTGGGAGTCCTGCCGTGAGCTGTGTGTGTTGTGGGAGTCCTGCCGTGAGCTGTGTGTGTTGTGGGAGTCCTGCCGTAAGCTGTGTGTGTTGTGGGAGTCCTGCCGTGAGCTGTGTGTGGTGTAGGAGTCCTGCCGTGAGCCGTGTGCTGTAGGAATCCTGCCGTAAGCTGTGTGTGTTGTGGGAGTTCTGCCGTGAGCTGTGTGTGGTGTAGGAGTCCTGCCGCGAGCTGTGTGTGTTGTTGGAGTCCTGCCGTGAGCTGTGTGTGGTGTCGGAGTCCTGCCGTGAGCCGTGTGCTGTAGGAATCCTGCCGTGAGCTGTGTGTCTTGTGGGAGTCCTGCCGTGAGCTGTGTGTGTTGTGGGAGTCCTGCAGTGAGCTGTGTGTGTTGTGGGAGTCCTGCCGTGAGCTGTGTGTGTTGTGGGAGTCCTGCCGTGAGCTGCGTGCTGTAGGAGTCCTGCCTTGAGCCGTGTGCTGTAGGAATCCTGCCGTGAGCTGTGTGTGTTGTGGGAGTCCTGCCGTGAACTGTGTGTGTTGTGGGAGTCCTGCCGTGAGCTGTGTGTGTTGTGGGAGTCCTGCCGTGAGCTGTATGTCTTGTGGGAGTCCTGCCGGGAGCTGTGTGTGTTGTGGGAGTCCTGCCGTGAGCTGTGTGTGTTGTGGGAGTCCTGCCGTGAGCTGTATGTCTTGTGGGAGTCCTGCCGTGAGCTGTGTGTCTTGTGGGAGTCCTGCCGTGAGCTCTGTGTGTTGTGAGAATCCTGCAGAGACCTGTGTGTCTTGTGGGAGTGCTGCCGTGAGCTGCGTGTCTTGTGGGAGTCCTGTCGTGAGCTGTGTGTGTTGTGAGAGTCCTGCCGTGAGCCGTGTGTGTTGTGGGAGTCCTGTCGTGAGCCGTTTGCTGTGGGAGTCCTGCCGTGTTCTGTAGGAGTCCTGCCGTGAGCTGTGTGTGTTGTGGGAGTCCTGCTGTGAGCTGTATGTCTTGTGGGAGTCCTGCCGTGAGCTGTGTGTCTTGTGGGAGTCCTGCAGTGAGCTGTGTGTCTTGTGGGAGTGCTGTCGTGAGCTGTGTGTGTTGTGAGAGTCCTGCCGTGAGCCGTGTGCTGTGGGAGTCCTGCCGTGTGCTGTAGTAGTCCTGCCGTGAGCTGTGTGTGGTGTAGGAGTCCTGCCGTGAGCCGTGTGCTGTGGGAGTCCTGCCGTGTGCTGTAGTAGTCCTGCCGTGAGCTGTGTGTGTTGTGAGAGTCCTGCCGGGAGCCGTGTGCTGTAGGAGTCCTGCCGTGAGCTGTGTGTGTTGTGGAAGTCCTGCCGTGAGCTGTGTGTGTTGTGGGAGTCCTGCCGTGAGCCGTGTGCTGTGGGAGTCCTGCCGCGTGCTGTAGGAGTCCTGCCGTGAGCTGTGTGTGTTGTGGGAGTCCTGCCGTGAGCTGTGTGTGTTGTGGGAGTCCTGCCGTGAGCCGTGTGCTGTGGGAGTCCTGCCGCGTGCTGTAGGAGTCCTGCCGTGAGCTGTGTGTGTTGTGGAAGTCCTGCCGTGAGTTGTGTGTTGTGGGAGTACTGACGTGAGCTGTGTGCTGTGGGAGTCCTGCCGTGAGCTGTGGTTGTTCTGGGAGTCCTGCCGTGAGTTGTGTGTGCTGTGGGAGTCCTGCCGTGAGCTGTGTGTTGTGTGAGTCCTGCCGTGAGCTGTGCATGTGCTGTGGGAGTCCTGCCGCGAGGTGTGTGTATTGTGGGAGTCCTGCCGTGAGCCGTGTGCTGTGGGAGTCCTGCCGTGTGCTGTAGGAGTCCTGCCGTGAGCTGTGTGTGTTGTGGGAGTCCAGCCGTGTGATGTAGGAGTCCTGCCGTGAGCTGTGTGTGTTGTGGGAGTCCTGCCGTGAGCTGTGTGTGTTGTGGGAGTCCTGCCGTGAGCTGTTTGTGTTGTGGGAGTCCTGCCGTGTGCTATAGGAGTCCTGCCGTGAGTTGTGTGTGTTGTGGAAACCTGCTGTGCGTGTGCTGTGGGAGTCCTGCCGTGAGCTGTGTGTGTTGTGGGAGTCCTGCCGTGAGCCGTGTGCTGTGAGAGTCGGGCCGTGTGCTGTGGGAGTCTTGCCGTGAGCTGTGTGTGCTGTAGGAGTCCTGCCGTGAGCTGTGTGTGTTGTGGGAGTCCTGTCGTGAGCTGTGTGTGTTGTTGGAGTCCTGCCGTGAGCTGTGTGTGGTGTAGGAGTCCTGCCGTGAGCCGTGTGCTGTGAGAATCGGGCCGTGTGCTGTGGGAGTCTTGCCGTGAGCTGTGTGTGGTGTAGGAGTCCTGCCGCGAGCTGTGTGTGTTGTTGGAGTCCTGCCGTGAGCTGTGTGTGGTGTAGGAGTCCTGCCGTGAGCCGTGTGCTGTAGGAATCCTGCCGTGAGCTGTGTGTCTTGTGGGAGTCCTGCCGTGAGCTGTGTGTGTTGTGGGAGTCCTGCCGTGAGCTGTGTGTGTTGTGGGAGTCCTGCCGTAAGCTGTGTGTGTTGTGGGAGTCCTGCCGTGAGCTGTGTGTGGTGTAGGAGTCCTGCCGTGAGCCGTGTGCTGTAGGAATCCTGCCGTGAGCTGTGTGTGTTGTGGGAGTTCTGCCGTGAGCTGTGTGTGGTGTAGGAGTCCTGCCGCGAGCTGTGTGTGTTGTTGGAGTCCTGCCGTGAGCTGTGTGTGGTGTCGGAGTCCTGCAGTGAGCCGTGTGCTGTAGGAATCCTGCCGTGAGCTGTGTGTCTTGTGGGAGTCCTGCCGTGAGCTGTGTGTGTTGTGGGAGTCCTGCCGTGAGCTGTGTGTGTTGTGGGAGTCCTGCCGTGAGCTGTGTGTGTTGTGGGAGTCCTGCCGTGAGCTGCGTGCTGTAGGAGTCCTGCCTTGAGCCGTGTGCTGTAGGAATCCTGCCGTGAGCTGTGTGTGTTGTGGGAGTCCTGCCGTGAACTGTGTGTGTTTTGGGAGTCCTGCCGTGAGCTGTGTGTGTTGTGGGAGTCCTGCCGTGAGCTGTATGTCTTGTGGGAGTCCTGCCGGGAGCTGTGTGTGTTGTGGGAGTCCTGCCGTGAGCTGTGTGTGTTGTGGGAGTCCTGCCGTGAGCTGTATGTCTTGTGGGAGTCCTGCCGTGAGCTGTGTGTCTTGTGGGAGTCCTGCCGTGAGCTCTGTGTGTTGTGAGAATCCTGCAGTGAGCTGTGTGTCTTGTGGGAGTGCTGCCGTGAGCTGCGTGTCTTGTGGGAGTCCTGTCGTGTGCTGTGTGTGTTGTGAGAGTCCTGCCGTGAGCCGTGTGTGTTGTGGGAGTCCTGTCGTGAGCCGTTTGCTGTGGGAGTCCTGCCGTGTTCTGTAGGAGTCCTGCCGTGAGCTGTGTGTGTTGTGGGGGTCCTGCCGTGAGCTGTATGTCTTGTGGGAGTCCTGCCGTGAGCTGTGTGTCTTGTGGGAGTCCTGCAGTGAGCTGTGTGTCTTGTGGGAGTGCTGTCGTGAGCTGTGTGTGTTGTGAGAGTCCTGCCGTGAGCCGTGTGCTGTGGGAGTCCTGCCGTGTGCTGTAGTAGTCCTGCCGTGAGCTGTGTGTGGTGTAGGAGTCCTGCCGTGAGCCGTGTGCTGTGGGAGTCCTGCCGTGTGCTGTAGTAGTCCTGCCGTGAGCTGTGTGTGTTGTGAGAGTCCTGCCAGGAGCCGTGTGCTGTAGGAGTCCTGCCGTGAGCTGTGTGTGTTGTGGAAGTCCTGCCGTGAGCTGTGTGTGTTGTGGGAGTCCTGCCGTGAGCCGTGTGCTGTGGGAGTCCTGCCGCGTGCTGTAGGAGTCCTGCCGTGAGCTGTGTGTGTTGTGGGAGTCCTGCCGTGAGCTGTGTGTGTTGTGGGAGTCCTGCCATGAGCCGTGTGCTGTGGGAGTCCTGCCGCGTGCTGTAGGAGTCCTGCCGTGAGCTGTGTGTGTTGTGGAAGTCCTGCCGTGAGTTGTGTGTTGTGGGAGTACTGACGTGAGCTGTGTGCTGTGGGAGTCCTGCCGTGAGCTGTGGTTGTTCTGGGAGTCCTGCCGTGAGTTGTGTGTGCTGTGGGAGTCCTGCCGTGAGCTGTGTGTTGTGTGAGTCCTGCCGTGAGCTGTGCATGTGCTGTGGGAGTCCTGCCGCGAGGTGTGTGTATTGTGGGAGTCCTGCCGTGAGCTGTGTGCTGTGGGAGTCCTGCCGTGTGCTGTAGGAGTCCTGCCGTGAGCTGTGTGTGTTGTGGGAGTCCAGCCGTGTGATGTAGGAGTCCTGCCGTGAGCTGTGTGTGTTGTGGGAGTCCTGCCGTGAGCTGTGTGTGTTGTGGGAGTCCTGCCGTGAGCTGTGTGTGTTGTGGGAGTCCTGCCGTGAGCTGCGTGCTGTAGGAGTCCTGCCTTGAGCCGTGTGCTGTAGGAATCCTGCCGTGAGCTGTGTGTGTTGTGGGAGTCCTGCCGTGAACTGTGTGTGTTTTGGGAGTCCTGCCGTGAGCTGTGTGTGTTGTGGGAGTCCTGCCGTGAGCTGTATGTCTTGTGGGAGTCCTGCCGGGAGCTGTGTGTGTTGTGGGAGTCCTGCCGTGAGCTGTGTGTGTTGTGGGTGTCCTGCCGTGAGCTGTATGTCTTGTGGGAGTCCTGCCGTGAGCTGTGTGTCTTGTGGGAGTCCTGCAGTGAGCTGTGTGTCTTGTGGGAGTGCTGTCGTGAGCTGTGTGTGTTGTGAGAGTCCTGCCGTGAGCCGTGTGCTGTGGGAGTCCTGCCGTGTGCTGTAGTAGTCCTGCCGTGAGCTGTGTGTGGTGTAGGAGTCCTGCCGTGAGCCGTGTGCTGTGGGAGTCCTGCCGTGTGCTGTAGTAGTCCTGCCGTGAGCTGTGTGTGTTGTGAGAGTCCTGCCGGGAGCCGTGTGCTGTAGGAGTCCTGCCGTGAGCTGTGTGTGTTGTGGAAGTCCTGCCGTGAGCTGTGTGTGTTGTGGGAGTCCTGCCGTGAGCCGTGTGCTGTGGGAGTCCTGCCGCGTGCTGTAGGAGTCCTGCCGTGAGCTGTGTGTGTTGTGGGAGTCCTGCCGTGAGCTGTGTGTGTTGTGGGAGTCCTGCCGTGAGCCGTGTGCTGTGGGAGTCCTGCCGCGTGCTGTAGGAGTCCTGCCGTGAGCTGTGTGTGTTGTGGAAGTCCTGCCGTGAGTTGTGTGTTGTGGGAGTACTGACGTGAGCTGTGTGCTGTGGGAGTCCTGCCGTGAGCTGTGGTTGTTCTGGGAGTCCTGCCGTGAGTTGTGTGTGCTGTGGGAGTCCTGCCGTGAGCTGTGTGTTGTGTGAGTCCTGCCGTGAGCTGTGCATGTGCTGTGGGAGTCCTGCCGCGAGGTGTGTGTATTGTGGGAGTCCTGCCGTGAGCCGTGTGCTGTGGGAGTCCTGCCGTGTGCTGTAGGAGTCCTGCCGTGAGCTGTGTGTGTTGTGGGAGTCCAGCCGTGTGATGTAGGAGTCCTGCCGTGAGCTGTGTGTGTTGTGGGAGTCCTGCCGTGAGCTGTGTGTGTTGTGGGAGTCCTGCCGTGAGCTGTTTGTGTTGTGGGAGTCCTGCCGTGTGCTATAGGAGTCCTGCCGTGAGTTGTGTGTGTTGTGGAAACCTGCTGTGCGTGTGCTGTGGGAGTCCTGCCGTGAGCTGTGTGTGTTGTGGGAGTCCTGCCGTGAGCCGTGTGCTGTGAGAGTCGGGCCGTGTGCTGTGGGAGTCTTGCCGTGAGCTGTGTGTGCTGTAGGAGTCCTGCCGTGAGCTGTGTGTGTTGTGGGAGTCCTGTCGTGAGCTGTGTGTGTTGTTGGAGTCCTGCCGTGAGCTGTGTGTGGTGTAGGAGTCCTGCCGTGAGCCGTGTGCTGTGAGAATCGGGCCGTGTGCTGTGGGAGTCTTGCCGTGAGCTGTGTGTGGTGTAGGAGTCCTGCCGCGAGCTGTGTGTGTTGTTGGAGTCCTGCCGTGAGCTGTGTGTGGTGTAGGAGTCCTGCCGTGAGCCGTGTGCTGTAGGAATCCTGCCGTGAGCTGTGTGTCTTGTGGGAGTCCTGCCGTGAGCTGTGTGTGTTGTGGGAGTCCTGCCGTGAGCTGTGTGTGTTGTGGGAGTCCTGCCGTAAGCTGTGTGTGTTTTGGGAGTCCTGCCGTGAGCTGTGTGTGGTGTAGGAGTCCTGCCGTGAGCCGTGTGCTGTAGGAATCCTGCCGTGAGCTGTGTGTGTTGTGGGAGTTCTGCCGTGAGCTGTGTGTGGTGTAGGAGTCCTGCCGCGAGCTGTGTGTGTTGTTGGAGTCCTGCCGTGAGCTGTGTGTGGTGTCGGAGTCCTGCCGTGAGCCGTGTGCTGTAGGAATCCTGCCGTGAGGTGTGTGTCTTGTGGGAGTCCTGCCGTGAGCTGTGTGTGTTGTGGGAGTCCTGCCGTGAGCTGTGTGTGTTGTGGGAGTCCTGCCGTGAGCTGTGTGTCTTGTGGGAGTCCTGCCGTGAGCTGTGTGTCTTGTGGGAGTCCTGCGGTGAGCTGTGTGTGTTGTGGGAGTCCTGCCGTGAGCTGCGTGTCTTGTGGGAGTCCTGCCGTGAACTGTGTGTCTTGTGGGAGTCCTGCCGTGAGCTATGTGTCTTGTGGGAGTCCTGCCGTGAGCTGTGTGTCTTGTGGGAGTCCTGCCGTGAGCTGTGTGTCTTGTGGGAGTCCTGCCGTGAGCTGCGTGTCTTGTGGGAGTCCTGCCGTGAGCTGTGTGTCTTGTGGGAGTCCTGCCGCGAGCTGTGTGTCTTGTGGGAGTCCTGCCGTGAACTGTGTGTCTTGTGGGAGTCCTGCCGTGAGCTGTGTGTCTTGTGGGAGTCCTGCCGTGAGCTGTGTGTCTTGTGGGAGTCCTGCCGTGAGCTGTGTGTCTTGTGGGAGTCTTGCCGTGAGCCTTGTGTGTTGTGGGAGTCCTGCCGTGAGCTGCGTGTCTTGTGGGAGTCCTGCCGTGTGCTATAGGAGTCCTGCCGTGAGTTGTGTGTGTTGTGGAAACCTGCTGTGCGTGTGCTGTGGGAGTCCTGCCGTGAGCTGTGTGTGTTGTGGGAGTCCTGCCGTGAGCTGTGTGTGTTGTGGGTGTCCTGCCGTGAGCTGTTTGTGTTGTGGGAGTCCTGCCGTGTGCTATAGGAGTCCTGCCGTGAGTTGTGTGTGTTGTGGAAACCTGCTGTGCGTGTGCTGTGGGAGTCCTGCCGTGTGCTGTAGGAGTCCTGCCGTGAGCTGTGTGTGTTGTGGGAGTCCTGCCGTGAGCCGTGTGCTGTGAGAGTCGGGCCGTGTGCTGTGGGAGTCCTGCCGTGAGCTGTGTGTGCTGTAGGAGTCCTGCCGTGAGCTGTGTGTGTTGTGGGAGTCCTGCCGTGAGCTGTGTGTGCTGTAGGAGTCCTGCCGTGAGCTGTGTGTGCTGTGGGAGTCCTGCCGTGAGCTGTGTGTGGTGTAGGAGTCCTGCCGCGAGCTGTGTGTGTTGTTGGAGTCCTGCCGTGAGCTGTGTGTGGTGTAGGAGTCCTGCCGTGAGCCGTGTGCTGTAGGAATCCTGCCGTGAGCTGTGTGTCTTGTGGGAGTCCTGTCGTGAGCTGTGTGTGTTGTGGGAGTCCTGCCGTGAGCCGTGTGCTGTAGGAGTCCTGCCGTGAGCTGTGTGTGTTGTGGGAGTCCTGCCGTGAGCTGTGTGTCTTGTGGGAGTCCTGCCGTGAACTGTGTGTCTTGTGGGAGTCCTGCCGTGAGCTGTGTGTCTTGTGGGAGTCCTGCCGTGAGCTGTGTGTCTTGTGGGAGTCCTGCCGTGAGCTGTGTGTCTTGTGGGAGTCCTGCCGTGAGCGGTGTGTGTTGTGAGAGTCTTGCCGTGAGCCTTGTGTGTTGTGGAGTCCTGCCGTGTGCTGTGGGAGTCCTGCCGTGTGCTGTAGGAGTCCTGCCGTGAGCTGTGTGTGTTGTGGGAGTTCCTGCCGTGAGCCGTGTGCTGTGGGAGTACTGCCGTGTGCTGTAGGAGTCCTGCCGTGAGCTGTGTGTGCTGTGGGAGTCCTGCCGTGTGCTGTAGGAGTCCTGCCGTGTGCTGTGGGAGTCCTGCCGTGAGCTGTGTCTGTTGTGGAAGTCCTGCCGTGAGCTGTGCGTGTGCTGTAGGAGTCCTGCCGTGAGCTGTGTGTGTTGTGGGAGTCCTGCCGTGAGTTGTGTGCGTGTGTGTGTGCTGTGGAAGTCCTGCCGTGTGCTGTAGGAGTCCTGCCGTCAGCTGTGCTTGTTGTGGGAGTCCTGCCGTGAACTGTGTGTGTTGTGGGAGTCCTGCAGTGAGCTGTGTGCTGTAGGAGTCCTGCCGTGAGCTGTGTGTGTTGTGGGAGTCCTGCCGTGAGCTGTGCGTGTGCTGTGGGAGTCCTGCCGTGAGCTGTGTGTGTTGTGGGAGTCCTGCCGTGAGCCGTGTGCTGTGGGAGTCCTGCCGTGTGCTGTGGATGTACTATCGTGCGTCGTGGGAGTGTTGCCGTGTCATACCAGTGTTGTGTGTTATAATTATTAAATAGTTAAGTCCACCCTTATACATTGTTAATACCAACCCTATTATTCTATTGGAAATAGCATAAGAAGTTCATAACTGCCTCCTCTGAAATATTTCCGTATTACTGTGTTTGCATCTAAAAGAGGAATAGATATATCATGATAAATTTGGTTTACTTACACACATACTGCAGGTTATAAATAAATAACTTATAAGATTTACATCAACTGTAACCCAAGGCAACCTGTTTTTCCTAATATCATTTTGATAGTTTCACAAATTTTCTATTTTCTCTTCTGCAATTCTTACTTGTTTTCTTATTTGTCCTAATACTACTGCTCAGTTTAAAGAACACAGATATTTTTGTAAAAATGGCTAAACCATCATGGGGTACATCAACATTATCTCAGACACAATTGTTTTGAAACAGTCTTTCCCCTCCATAAGACCGTCCCCATGTACAGCTCTGTCATTGAAAGGTGTACCTTTATCATTTGTTTCTCTAAGACCAATATTTCTTGACAAGCAGTCAAAATTATCATTAGTTGTGTTAGATTTCTGAGAAATTAATGAAACGTCTTTTCCCAGGAGTAACTTTTTGAGCCTGAACTTAAAAAAAACACAGCATTTGGATGGTCGTAGGTTCCATGCATCTGTCTTATGCACCCAAACAAATGCTCCAGACAATCTTGATTTAGTTTTCTACTTAGAATGAATTCAAGATTAAAAGACTTCTGGGGCATTTTGTACAACCCTATAAGTGACCGAGATGATAATATTACCCCTTTCTAAAACTTTTAAAGGCCTTTCAACAGTGTTTTTTTTGCTCTCATTGTTGTCACCACTTCAGTCATTCTATGCAGAACATTTACGTGGTCGCATAAATTAATTCCAAATACATTAAGTGATTGTTTTTCACCAAACTTATGAGAAGAATCAATAATGTCAAACCATTCGTCCACCAGATTTATGAAGTCAGAAGTTTCCTTCCAATTTCTGCTCTCCAGTAGTTCTCTTTCTCCAAGATATTTCAGTGAGCTAGAGCTTGTTTTTGACAACAATTGAACTGGATATTTAACCCGCTGTCGTTGCTGACCCCATATATTTAAATGCATTTTACTTAGTTTGTATGCTGAACCATACTGCCTTACTTGTTATCATCATTTCTTGAATAGAGGAGTCATATATATAGCTTCCATCCTTTAGGTAAAATCCTGAAACGAGAAAATTATTCCTAATTAATTTAATCAAATGTGAAACGTCTGCAAACACACATATATCCCGATTAGCACTCGGGTTTTTGAAAGATATTTCCTTTCTTTCCACGGGATCAATGTCAATTTCTTTCCACATCCTAAGGTTAACGGGACCCTAAGTCGTGCACCTTTACAACGATAGGTTAGGTTAGGTTAGGTTGCATGCTCAAGCTCTTCTATTAAAGTTAACAAGATCTTTTGTATATATCGGACATCAAAGTCATAAAAAAATGGCTGCTTCCAATTGCCTACCACTCCGCTTAGCATGACAACCTGGACTATCTCTGAGGTTTATCTGGGATATCCTTACCTTTGTCATAACTCCATTCACTCGCAATGGCCATTTCATCTAATGATATCAACGCTAACCTTTCAAGTGGACAAAAAGTGTCAGACTTTGTCTTCATGAGTGACAGCACAGAGTGTAATGTGCCAGGTTCGCATGCAAAATTCTTTACTCGCAAAGGAATTCCTTTTTTAGTTCTCAGATATTTAATACATTTGGGACTCATGCTTCTTAAAGTTAAGGCCTCAGACAGTGATGTTTTCACACAAATAGCCCGGGTAGGTCTGGGTAACTTGTCAAGTACAAGGAAATGCTTGCAGAGTGGATCAACTGACGTCATCACTCCCGCCCACCCCGGACCTCACCTGTGCGCTGTCCGTCCTCTATTGGTCACGTCCAATACTCGTACTCGTACTCAAGCAGGGGAGGAACCTGGAAGAAGCCAGCACCAATGACATCGACGACGCGGTCGAACAATGGTACACGGATGTGAAGACGGAGATGGACAACACCATCCCGACAACCACCCACAGGACCATTCCTCACCCTCACACTAGTCACCAGCTGAGGCAGCTCAGTGTCCAGAACGATCATGTGAGGCAGCTAGCCAGTATCCGCGGGTGGATGCAAGAGCTGAGAGACCGATACCGAGAGCTACAGACGGACATCCAGCACGAGAGCAAACGTCTACATGAACAAAAGTGGGCCGCCTTGGTGTGGGAGGCAGCCAACAATTACCATGATTATGCTGCATTCTGGAAAGGGATCAAGCGACTGATGGGTTCCACCTCTAGCACCTGCTCGACCAAAACATCGTGAAAATATTCGAGGAGGAAAACCAAGAACAATTACATCGGCGATATTTACGGAAGATCTTTACCATTAGTGAACAGGAGAACGAGGGCTTCGACAGGGAGTTTGAGGAGGACATTTTAGGTCAGTTGCAGGACCATCAGCACCTGCTCCAGCCGCTCCCACGGACTGACTTCACTAGACTGGTGGACGGAAGCTACCTGACGGAGCGCATAGTTCCTGCAGATGAGTCAGTCGTCATAAAAGGGTTTAAAAACAAATCACCTGGGCAAAGCCACATTAACAAGAAGATCCTGGCTCAACTCCCCGACAACATGAGAGGCAGGCTTGCTCATACAGGCAACGCCTGCATCGCCTCTGGATACTTCCCTAAGATGTTGAAAATCGCCGTTATTCGCCTCATACCAAAAGCAGGAAAGCCTCCAAACAAAGTCGAAGACTTTCGACCAATATCGCTGCTTGAAGTACCTGCCAAAATCTTCGAAAAAATAGTAAACAAGCGATTGCGGATGTATCTGGAGGACGAAGACGTGCATAATCCCCGCCAGTTCGGCTTCCGCCAGTACCGAGGCACATCCACCGCCATAGCCCAGGCCTAGGAGCAGATTGCCAATGCCATGACTGGCCGCCTGCAGTGCAACATAGTACTGAGGGACGTCAGCAAGGCGTCTGGCAAAGTTTGGCACGTGGGGCTGCAGTATAAGATCTTTCAACTGGGGCTACCCGAAAATTTAACATGCCTGCTGTGCAACTTCATTATGGACCGCAGAGCCAAAATCAAGATGCAAGAACATTTTGGAGAAGAATTCTCACTCTCGAGCGGCGTGCCTCAGGGCTCTTGTCTCTCACCAACCCTTTACACGCTCTACACGGCTGACTTGCCACCCCCAATCGTCGGCAGCGAGTACGTCATGTATGCCTACGATGTAGCGCAGATCGTCACCTGGCCAGGAAGGTCGACGCCAAGGATGGCGCGACTCACTGCTCGGGCAATTGAGGATATCTCGGAGTATGAAAATAAATGGAAAATAAAAATAAACAAAAAGAAAATCGAGGTCATACCCATCGCCAAATTCAAGCCGGCGCCATTGATGATCGACGACGAAGATATTGAGTACTCTAAACAAGGCAGGTTGCTCGGCCTCATCATCTCTCGGACGGGCATCATTTCCCACGTGAAGGACAGACTAAATAAAGCCAAAGTCGCCGCAGCCAAATTAAAGCGTTTTAAACTGATGCCTGAGAAGATACAAGTTCACCTGTACAAGGCGCTGGTGTGGCCTGTGTTGGAGTACCCATCTATACCACTCGTCACACTCGGGAAGACTAGACTACAACAACTACAGAGCTTCCAAAACAAGTGTTTGAGGTCAGCCACTGGCCAAGCACCACCCTACCAGGAGACAGTGGAAACCATCCACCTAAGAAATAAAACAGAGGCCCTCAACGTCAGGATCCATCGCCTAGGTAAGAAGATTTGGGACAAGCTCCTGGACGACCCCCACAGCCCAGGCCACCTACGCTGGGAAGACATCAACGGAGGGCGACCCCACGCCGAGTCTGCCCGCATTACAACAACCCAACCCGCGACCTATCTATGTGCGCCACAGTGATCCACAATAGATTAAATCTTAGATGATATAAGTTCACATTTAACAAATCACAATCTAGTGAGTCCATAACGTAATACAGTATAAGATTTTAATAAACTTGTAATTGTAAAATCAATCGAGTCATTGTCTACTAAAATAACCATTGTGCAACCTCGTTCTAAATCCTAGGTTAGCTTAGTTAGACAACGAACTCTGTAATATGTAAAACAAGGGATGTCGTCCCCCTCTGTTTAACCCATTGTACTTCTTTTCCAACCTTTCCCCGCACGACTATATGTTGTGACTTCTCTATCCCTCATGTCCTGCTGTGCTTTGAGCCCCAGCATGCCTTCCATCCATTCCCCACCTTAACCTATTAAAAAAAAAAAAGTGGTGTGTGATGGTGGGGGTGTGTGGTGGTAGTGGCGTGCGGTGGTGGTGGTGGCATGCGGTGGTGGGGGTGTGCGGTGGTGGGAGTGTGCGGTTGTGGGGGTGTGTGGTGGTGTGTGGTGGTGTGGGTGTGCGGTGGTGGAAGTGTGTGGTGGTGTGCAGTGGTGGGGGTGTGTGGTGGTGTGCGGTGGTGGAGGTGTATGGTGGTGTGCGGTGGTGGTGGTGTGTGGTGGTGGTGGTGTGCGATGGTGGGGATGTGTGGTGGTGGTGGTGGTATGCGGTGGTGTGGGTGTGTGGTGGTCTGCGGTGATGAGGGTATGTGGTGGTGGTGGAGGTGTGCGGTGGTCGTGGTGGTGGTGGTGGTGGTGGTGGTGGTGTGCGATGGTGGGGGTGTGCGGTGGTGGGGGTGTGCGGTGGTGGGGGTGTGCGGTGGTGGGGATGTGTGGTGGTGTGTGGTGGGAAGGTATGTAGTGATGGTGCAGTGCGGTGGTGGGGGTGTGTGGTGGTGGTGGTGGTGTGTGGTGGGAAGGTGTGTAGTGATGGTGCAGTGGGGGTGTGGTGGTGGTGGTAGTGGTGGTGTGCCGTGGTGGGGGTGTGTGGTGGTGGTGGTGTGCCGTGGTTGGAGTGTGTGGTGGTGTGCGGTGATGGGATGTGTGGTGGTGTGTGGTGGGAAGGTATGTAGTGATGGTGCAGTGTGGTGGTGGGGGTGTGGTGGTGGGGGTGTGTGGTGGTGGTGGTGTGCAGTGGCAAGAACAATGGTGACCGCAGCTTCCTTTACTGAACTTCATTATGCAGACGACCTCTGACCTCACCCTTGTCCCTCACACTGAACGTGATCTACAGGAGATCCCGAACACCTGTGCAGATGCGTATGCACACTTCGCCCTTGAGGTGAATGTATGTAAGACTCAGATTCTCTTTCAGCCTGCCCCTGGTTCAGCCACACCTCCACCATCCATCCAGCTTAACAGTACTACCCTCTCTAAAGTTACCCACTTTCGGTATCTCGGCTCCCACCTGTCCACCACAGCGAATAATCGATGAAGAAATTCAGCATCGGATCAGATGTGCATCTCAAGCCTTTGGCAGACTCCGAAACAGTGTCTTCCGCTGTAGGGAGCTGAAATTATCTAAAAAATTACACATATATCGAACAGTGATCCTCCCCATCCTGCTATATGGCAGTGAGACATGGGTCACATACAGGAGGCACCTCAAGGTACTTGAAAATTTTCACGAACGTAATCTACGTTCCGTCCTCCGAGTTCACTGGGAAGACAAAAGAAGAAATGCCAGTATTCTTGCTGTCACCATCTGTAGAAGCATCGAGGCTACCATTATCCTTGAACAACCGCTGGACTGGCCATTAGGGTGTGTCATACGGAGGCGAATTTTTTTTTTTTGAGTTTGAAAAATCGGCCCATGGAATTAATGATGTAGTTCTATGTGCAGAATCATGTGATATCTTCAGATTTGAAAAGTTTTCATTTTTTGCTAGGTAAATTTTAACTTGAAATCTTATGAAAATTCAGTATTCCCACCCTTTTACCAACACCACTAAATAGCTTATTTAAAGCAAAGTAAATGTATCAGGTTAATTTATTAGGATGAAAATGATCCAGAATAGTGAAACGAATGATCTTGACACATTTATTAAATTTAATATTCCTTTAGAAAACAAAATCATCAAATACAAAAACCGGTTTTACTACTACTACCCGGTGTTGCTGCACACCATAGAGAACATATCTTTCTTGCTTCTGTTTCTACTCATCACCTCCCTGCTGACCACCTGAGCTCGGATGTAGCCTTCCCTCCTCTCCTGGCTGTACACGTGACTGCTGGCCTCGCTCACTTGCTGTACACTACGCTCTATACTCTGGGTGTGCGAGGGCCAGGCAGGGACATGCATGGGGTTGTCCAGGAAAGCTGTGACTTGAACATTGGTGAGGCTGCAGGTAAGAGGGGGCTCACTGCCAGCCTGGATGTTATCCAGATCTATGAGATCAGTGAGGGTCTTGGCACCTAGATTGACTTCAGGAGTCTTCCTGACCCTGAAGGAATCGTCACCAACTGATTCGTCATGCCCAGATCCTCTCATAAGTCTCATATCCAAGATCTTTTTGACTGCCACTCTTCTCTCCTCCTCATCCTTACTGCAGAGCATTGTCTGCAGAACTGCCTCGGGATGAGCATACCAGGAAGATCTCCTCACAGTCTGCTCCACAATCTGAACAACCTTCCTTGGCTGACTCCTCAGGAGCTCAAGCTGGAAGAGCACATGCCTCGGACCTTCGGAGAACGATGACTTGACCTTGGTGTTGAACCAATTTGGCAAGTAGACACTCACGATGCATTGGACAATAAGTCTCAGGTTGTGAAGCTGGTTCCCTTTCAGTTTATGATGAGCGACCCAAATTCTGCAGAACCTGAGAGCCGTTGTGAGCCACCTAGAATGTGAGACTGGACCTATCTGCAGGTAAGCAAGTCTATCAGGCATGACCCCAGTTTTGATGGCACTGCAAATCATGTAACCATAGTACTCAGGTCGTCAATGACAGTATGTGCAAGCTCAACGAGTGGAGGGCCAACTGTGATTTTTTCAAAGCTCGGATTTATTTCTAACTCAGTGGCAGAGTCCAGCATCTTGCCAAGAGGACCAGACCATCTGTTGTTTGAAAGAGTCTTGCCATCCAGCTCCTGGATCAGATGTCTGAGTGGCAACTCGTTGGTGTGGAGGTCACAAACAATCCAGACCAGCTTCCTCCCAATCTTCCGCTCTATCTACTGTAAGACCCCCCCCTTGCCACCCTGTGTTCGTGTTGGTGCTGTCCCCTCCAATGGCCTGCAGGGTCTGGTCTACGTTCCTCTCTCTGAGCCAGTTCACAATGTTATCTGCCACTATCTCAGCTGGTTTCCTGATGTCATGTTTCTCTGGAGTTAAATGCCACAAATACTTCCCTCCTGGTTCACTGCAGCAGGAGTAGTGTTCCTCCTTCACCATGGCAGGGAACAACTTGTCAGAATCTCCAACTTTCATGAACACTTTAGTGTCATCCCTTCTCCCATCAAAGAGCAAACAATTGATTCCATTTTCTCTTATCCCCTTATCAAACTCCTCTTCTTGGTTACTGACAAGATTCTCCTGAGCTCTCCTTACTTTGTTATGATCTATCACCAGGTGAACATCATCAGGTGTTATCAAACCACCGTCAATCCAGGCAGCTGTTGCTATCTCTGCAGTTTCTCTGAGACCAGTGTGGTGTCGCATGCTGGCCAGAGCTATGCTCGGGATATCTTTCCTATTTCGAATCTTATGCCTGGAAGGTTTGGGATCATTATTTTCTGGGTTAGGGACAAAGTCACCATTCTCCTGGTCAGCACTCGGATCAGCCATGGGGAAGTCATTAAACTCTGAATCAGCTTGACTCCAATCATCGGCCTTTTTTACCTCACCCTGGGCCTTCTCAAGTCTCTTTTCCTCGGCAACTCTTCTCCTCTTCTGTCTCTCTGTGGCAGCCTCCTGTCTCTTGGACTCCGGAATATCTTGGCTAGAAATCATGAGAGCCCCTATACTGCCAGTCTTCTCACTCTGTGCTTTGACAAATGCCAGTTCGATCACAGGAATCTTCAGTTCACGCTTGCAAATACAGGAGATGTGGGCCTCGGATTTACAGTCACGATCGCATCCAAACTCAGGACAGAGAACAATTGGGCACTTGCAAGTAATTATGTCAAATAACTGGTCCAGTTGCTTGGCAAAGCTGTCCTTAACTGCAAGTTTTCCTCTCCCAAGAGAGATATCTCTTGCCTTTTCCCAACTGGCTAGCAGTCTCTCACTAATCTTCTTCTGACTTGTTATGACTGGAGGCTTGAACTGAGCGTTAGCCAGAGTGTACTGTGCCAAGACAGCTTTGGTCTTATCACTGGCAATGTCTTTGTTTGTGTAAGTTCTTTGGTTCTTTTCACTGATTTGCCTGATTAAAACACCGTATCTCAAAGCATCTCTCAATGTAGGCAACTCCGACTTCAGGAGCTCTCTCCCAGACCCAAGATAGTGACTGAGATGGCTGGATTTTTGGTTCCTCGTCCTGACACAAGCAGCCATCGCATATATTATCAACTTATAAATGCATCAGAATCTGAAACAGAAAAACATATTGTTAGTTGGGTTGTTAAAGAATGAAGTCAGAAAGCAATGTTCACTATATAATTGTAATGCACTAATGCAGCAGTACGTTAGATTTTCGATAAATTTCACGCTAAGGTTTACCTAGTAAAAGGTTGCAAAATATTGAAACTGAAATTATTTTCTGTTTATATACACTAAAATCTACCAAAAAAGTGATGGGCCATTAGTTTTAGCTGATCTTCCCTCCTATGACACACCCTACTGGCCATGTTACCTGTATGTACGACAGTAGATTGCCAAAGCATCTATTTTACAGTCACCAAGAGAATAGAGAATGTAACGCTGGTGGGCAATTGAAGAGGTAAAAGGATAGTCTTAAAACAAACCTGAAAAAAGTGCCAAATTGCCCCCCCCCCCCCCCCCTCACCAAGGAGACGATTACTCCATGCCGTAGTGCTTGAGAATCACCACACAAGAATTCAAGGTATCAATACTTTCGAGTTAGCACGACTGCATAACGAGTCAGACAAGCACCAACGCCGGAAAACCGCTGCTGCCGCCCCTCCCGCACTAGATGTAACCCCCCACATGCGCAACATCTGTGATCGACCCTGCCGGTCCCGTATCGCCCTTTTTTAGTCACTTGAGAACTCATCAACCTAGGTGATATCCTAAATAACTCGTATCATTGTATCATGGCTGGAAGGTCGTCATACTCGATTCCGAGTGACACCAAAGTAATAGTAGTGTGGCGGTGGTCGCGCGGTGGTGTGGGGGGGGGGGGGGCGGTTGGTGGTGGGGGTTCTCCGTGGTGTTGGTGATGTGTGGTAGTGGTATTATGGTGAGGGTTAATGTTAGGATGGTGTTATGTGGTGGTGTTCGGTGGTGTCTTATGGTATATTGTTTTGGTGGTGTGTGGTGCGTGGTTGTGTGTGGTGGTGTGTGATAGTGGTGATGTGTTGATGGTGTGTGGTGGAGTGTGGTGGTGGTAGTATGTGGTGATTTGCGGCTTTTGTGTGGTGCTGTGGTGTGGTGGTTGGGGTTTGTGGTGGTAGTGGTGTGTGGTGGTGGGATGTGGTGGTGGAGTGTGGTGGTTTTGTGTGCTTATGGTAGTGTGTGGTGTTGTGTGGTATTTATGGTGTTATGCGGTGATTGAGGTGTTGTGTGGTGGTGGGTCGTGGTGTGAGGTGGTGATGGTTGTGGTGTGTGGTGTTGGTGGCTAGTGGTGTATGGTAGTGGTGATTTGATTTTTTATTTTGCCGCTTACAGTGGCTACTTTAATGTGCACCCCACACTCATCGTGTGACCGGTAGCGCAAAAGGTTTACAGAGTAGAGTTTACAACGGGTCATAAAAATTAACCCCCGTTTTCAGGATATTATGGCATTCAATGATACACAGTATTTCAATTACATTAATTGTTTAGTTCTATACATAAAGGATAACGTATTCAAGCACATTGTGTATTTGGTTCTATACACGAGAACTGATATAGTTACTATGTGCAAAAAAGTGGATACAATCTTAATAAAACGGCTATCTTGCCATTAGAGATGAAGTGTTGTGCTATTTCACACACAGTGTGCTTGGACCTGCCCCTAAAAGGTTTTATCTAAACACAGTCGAGGACGTAGTGTTTAAGTGTGTGGCCATATGTCTGGCCACACACTTTACATTTAGTCTTGTTTACATCTGCTTGAGGAACATACTGCCAGAGGTATTTATATCCTAACCTTAATCTAGCGGTTACAACATCTTGTAATCTAGTGATCTTGTTACTTGCTCCATATACATGTTTCACTTGATACATCTCATCATGGTAACCTATGGATCGACTAGTGCCTGTTTGCACTTGTCTATCTGCGTCAAATTTACCAATAAGTTCCTTCCTAATTACGGTTTTAAGGGTTCTTTTTGACAAACCCAAATTGTATTCAACAGTGTCTTTGTTAGACGCGAGTTTGGCGGGATATCAACTCTGTCATGTTCTTTGAGGCCTATGTGAGAGGAGATCCACAACAGTTTGACCTTGACACCCCGGTATACTAGGTACGCATATTTGTGTCTGGCTACAGAGACAAGCACGTAACAACTTGAGTTGAGGGTGTCAAGGGCAAGTAGTGAGGATATAGTGTCAGTGATGATGAGACTGTCAGTTACAGTGATTTCAATGAATTTAATAGCTGTGAGTATGGCAACTAATTCAGTTTGTAGAGTGGATGCCCAGTTGTTAATTCCAACTCCTTTCTCAATTATATTACCGTCAGGTTGAGTCACAACAATAGCACTTCCAGCCCTCCCACAGGCGGTGTTAAAAGATCCATCAGTGTAGATCAGTCTGTAGAGTGTGTATGTGTTCAAGAGCTCTCACTTTGGCAGTGTGTTGGAGGTAAATACTTTGTATAATTAATTTTTTAGGAGAAAATATGTCGGTATTGTGATATCGAAGAGAACTGTCCACCAGGGTGGCATAAAGTGTTGTTGTGTCTCAACTTTGTACAGATGGTCTAGTCCAAACATCTTCATATGTGTAGCTGTAGTTTGGATCCATTTAGATTCACCAATCCCATGGTTCATACGTTCTAGCAATTTTAATGAAACAATGTTATCGGGATCACCACGCAGAAGCCTCAGGGCTATCATGAGGTTGACTTCAATTGTTCTATCTTTAACACTGGGTATACCTAGTTCTTTCCTCATATTAAGTACTTTAGTGCTCATGGGATATCCTTGGATAATTCTGAAGACTTTATGTTGCATATTCTCGAGCTTGTCAAAGCCTTTATTGTCACGAAGGACCAGGGCTGGTGCGTGGTAATCTATCAGAGATCTTTTATAGCCTAGGTACATTGTTTTAAAAATTCTACTATTAGCACCATAGTGTGGGTTGTACCCCGCTACACTTCTAAGAGGTTTTAATCTGTCAGCACACTGGCGGGTTAGTTGTTGTATGGCAGGTAAGGTACAAGGGACGGAAACATCAAGATACTGTATTTAAAAGGAGAAATAAAGTCAATAGTGTTGCTACCTATCTTGAACTTGACGGGGCCGCGTTTGCTGTTACCAGCTTGTTTGTTGAACACCTTAGTTTTCTCAGTGGAGATAATAAGACCGAGGTTCTCACAGGCTGCCTGTACATGGTTCAGGGTGGTTTGCAATTCACGATGAGTTTTGGTATGTATAAGAATATCATCAGCATAGCTGATTGTGATATTGCTGAGGTTGTCTGGTATTAAATTTAATAATGCATTCATAAAAGCATTGAACGAAGTAGGGCTAAGTACTTCACCTTGAAGGATACCAAGTTGCATATGTTTAACTTCACTTTTATAACCCTGAAACAGTGCAGCAGCCCTTCTGTTGGTTAGGTAACCACTTATCCAGTGTAACAGCCTACCTCCTATATCCATTTTGGTTAGTTCGTACAATATCAGTTGCCTGTTAGCAATATCAAATGCAGCTTTTATGTCAAGAAATGTGGTGTATCTGTGCCATTCATCACCATGCACAGCTGGAATGTGGTGATGCAATTATGTACACCTTTACCATGGGTGAAGCCATTTATGTTAGGAGACATGTGTTCTCTGATTCTATATAAGAGTCTGCCAAGAACTATGCTCTCAAAGGTTTTACACAGGCAGCTGGTTAGTGATATGGGGCGAAAACCTTCAGGCTGTCCTGGTTTCGGTATTGGTACAACAATACTGCTGGTCCATGATGTGGGTAGTTGGCTCTCGGCATGACTCATATTGAACAATGCCAATAATGGATTGCCCGGCACACGCCTTAGTAGTTTAACGATGTTGTAAGATACTCCGTCCTCTCCAGGGGAAGTAGACCTACCCCTGGCGAGGGCGGCGTAAAGCTCCCACTCAGTATATGGAACATCACACTTATCGTGCTGTTTGCCCAGCATAAAGTTGATAAGATTACTTCTTTCTACAGACTTCGCACCAAGGAGTCCCCGAGTCCTAGTTGGTAACATATCATAGCTAGAGACATGAGCCCACGTTGTTATTAGCTCATTCAACTTTGGAGAGGGTTTAGTTGGAAGACTTGTCTACTGTTTTTGGCTCTGCTTGCGTTTATGTCCTTCCAGACTTTGCTGAGGGATGTGTGTTGCTTTAGGCTGTTGACTTATGTCTCCCATGCACTTTGCTTAAGTTCGTTTACACGTTCCCTGGCAGCAGCAAGGGAGGCTTCATACAATTGTAACATTTGAGGTGCTCTAATTTGTTGTAACCCTTACCCACCCTCCTGACTCTAGCCCTGATATTTTCTTCAGTTTAGGGTCATCAAAGCACTGCTATTACCTGTTCCCATGGGGCCGAACACGTTTTCTCCTTTTTCTGGTGGAGGCATTGTTGGTGAAGTATGTATAAGTCCTATCTACTGTATAAGATCATCATGGAAACTTTGGTAGTTGTCAGACTTGTAGTCCTTGTACCGGACATGGATGAAGTCTATAAACTGGCTTTCATGTTCTTTCTTGACTGTGATTCTACGTGTGTTCAGTTTACCGCCAGTGGGGGTGTCATTGGCTACATATACACTAGCTTGGATTGGGCTGTGGTCAGACATAAGATCAGTGACAACATCAGAGCTATGAGTTGTGTATGATAGATTAAAACCAATACACTTGTCTAGAGCTCCACCATAGATGTGTGTTGGTTCATCTAATATACTATAGCGCTAGGCGTGTGTGTGTGTGTGTGTACGCGCGCGTGTGTGTGTGCGCGCACACGCGTGTGTGTGTGTGTGTTTGCTCTGGGCAGCCGAAACGGCACAATCGTTTTTCATCAAACTTGGTGGAAAAATCGCAAAAAAATCGTACAGTGGAACAAACCTGGTCCCATATCGATGGTTTCTTTAGGAAGCTATTACATAACCATTTTATTTACGCTGAAAAACGATGCAAGTCTACGGACTTTGCGCACCCAGCCCACGATTGCAGTTATCCAGTTATCGTATTGTTCCCTCCTCCTCCCCCCACTTTTTTCTTAGCCTACTTTTTTTAAAGTTGTTTGAGATGGTAAAAGGAGGAACATGAGTAAATAGAAGAATAAAGAAGGGAAACAGAAAATAGTTAGAGATAACAGGTCTGGATGCGCAGTTTCAACGTTACCAGACGACCTTACAGCTACAGCGTCTACTTATTCCTGTGGGTGGAAAAGGAGAAGAGATAAAAAGATAATAACAGGAATGCATTGAGAAGATGACTACAATAGACACAGGGTGAATATTGACAGTGAAACAGACAGGAGGTTGACAACAATAGACAAATTCATACATGCACAAATAGACAATATGGCAACTAACAGGACAGCCAGACAGCTGACTGACTGGTTTACATGATGACTATGATGACTTAACACAGGCGATGACTTAAGCAGATGGTCACTAATCTAACCAGAATCAAGGTCACTTCTCTTCATAATATAATTTATCTCGGAATGATCATCGGTGATTCATAATATATTTTTTTTTATGATTATAACCTCTCCTTATGGCGAATATTTCTTTAACTAATTATTCTAACCTTTATTCCATTCCTTCTTATAGTATATTAGATACTGTAAGTCTCACGACCACGACCATGATTATAACAACCACGACCATGATTATAACAACCAGGACCATAATTATAACAACCACGACCATGATTATAGCAACCACGACCATGATTATAACAACCACGACCATGATTATAACAACCACTACCATGATTATAACAACCACGACAATGATTATAACAACCACGACCATGATTATAACAATCACGACTATGATTATAACAAGCACGACCATGAATATAACAACCACGACCATGATTATAACAACCACGACCATGATTATAACAATCACGACTATGATTATAACAACCACGACCATGATTATAACAACCACGACTATGATTATAACAACCACGACCATGATTATAACAACCACGCCCATGATTATAACAATCACGACTATGAATATAACAACCACGACCATGATTATAACAACCATGACCATGATTATAACAACCACGACCATGATTATAACAACCATGACCATGATTATAGCATCCACGACCATGATTATAACAATCACGACTATGATTATAACAAGCACGACAATGAATATAACAACCACGACCATGATTATAACAACCACGACCATGATTATAACAATCACGACTATGATTATAACAACCACGACCATGATTATAACAACCACGACTATGATTATAACAACCACGACCATGATTATAACAACCACGCCCATGATTATAACAATCACGACTATGAATATAACAACCACGACCATGATTATAACAACCACGACCATGATTATAGCATCCACGACCATGATTATAACAATCACGACTATGATTATAACAAGCACGACCATGAATATAACAACCACGACCATGATTATAACAACCACGACCATGATTATATCAATCACGACTATGATTATTGCAACCACGACCATGATTATAACAACCACGACTATGATTATAACAACCACGACCATGATTATAACAACCACGACCATGATTATAACAATCACGACTATGAATATAACAACCACGACCATGATTATAACAACCACGACTATGATTATAACAACCACGACCATGCTTATAACAACCACGACCATGATTATAACAACTACGACTATGATTATAACAAGCAGGACCATGAATATAACAAGCACGACAATGATTATAACAACCGTGACTATGATTATAACAACCACGACCATGATTATAACAACCACGACCATGAATATAACAACCACGACTATGATTATAACAAGCACGACCATGAATATAACAAGCACGACCATGAATATAACAACCACGACAATGATTATAACAACCATGACTATGATTATAACAACCACGACCATGATTATAACAACCACGACTATGATTTTAACAGCCACGACCATGATTATAACAACAGCGACTATGAATATAACAAGCACGACCATGAATATAACAAGCACGACCATGAATATAACAACCATGACTATGATTATAACAACCACTACCATGATTATAACAACCACGACTATGATTATAACAACCACGACCATGATTATAGCAACCACGACTATGATTATAACAACCACGACCATGATTATAACAACCACGACTATGATTATAACAACCACGACCATGATTATAACAACCACGACCATGATTTTAACAGCCACCACCACGTTTATAACAACCACGAATATGATTATAACAACCACGACCATGATTATAACACTCACGACCATGATTATAACAACCATGATTATGATTATAACAACCACGACTATGATCATAACCACGACTATGATTATAACAACCGCGACCATGATTATAACAACCACGACCATGATTATAACAACCACGAATATGATTATAACAACCACGACCGTGATTATAACATTCACGACCATGGTTATAACATCCACAACTTTGATTATAACATCCACGACTATGATCATAACCACGACCTTGATTATAACAACCACGACCATGATTATAACCACGACCATGATTATAACAACCACGAATATGATTATAACAACCACGACCGTGATTATAGTACTCACGACCGTGATTATAACAACCACGACTTTGATTATAACATCCACGACTATGATCATAACCACGACTATGATTATAACAACCACGACCATGATTATAACAACGACGAATATGATTATAACAACCACGACCATGATTGTAACAACCACGACCATGATTATAACAACCACGACCATATGAAAAATTATGTAGCTGTACCCTGTCAGCCAGACGGCAGTTGCTCGCTAGCCAAACACGAGCGTTCCAACTTTCATGCCTCCGTAAACTGTACCACCGGACTAGCCACCGGGCACGAAGCGCCCACGATCACTTGTTATTACCTATAATTTGAACATCTTCATATGCGCTGAGAAGTGAGATAAGTCTCCTACCATTGGTGTTAGTGGTGGGGTCACATAATTTCTTATGTCTAGTACTCAGGTCACCCATCAGGACAGTGTAAAAAGCTTGGGAAATCTGTGTTTTGAAGCTGATCTGAGGGAGCATAGGCGTTTTCCACGTTGATTGTGTTTTTGCCCAGGTTTATAGTGATTCCATGGTACTGAAAGTTGGTAGTCTTTTTGGACACAAGAAGTACAATTAAAGACAAAAGTAGTGTCGTGGTTTTGTCTGAAGATTATATATAACTCGTGAAACATTATGAGAACCCTACCACAAGACAGAGCTTACCAAAAGCTTTAGCCCTTCGGCATATGTTTTCACCAAATTTCAAGACACGACGTTTGTCTTTCATTGTACATGCGGTAGTGACTTCTTAACATACATCAAACATGTGTGAGTAGAACTAGGATCATAATACAGATAATTGGGCAGACTGGGTGGGGGCTTACCATTAGGTGTGAGACACTCCTGCAGACACACAATATCGATGTCCTCAGTGACAACTTTGTGGTGTAGGTCAGGGTATCGTTTTCTGAGGGATGAATTGTTCCAACTCATCACCTTCACCGCTCTGTATCTTTGTCTGGTATAAACACTGGCCATTATGGAAAGAAGCAAAAGGCACTGTATGATACTGTTTTTTTTTTTCCATGCTGCCTGTCCCTTCGGCAAGCAGTAAGCCATTTAATCTTTTTGAAACATTTCTGGAGGACGTCCTGCTCAACAGTTGTTGTATTTCAGTGGCAGACAACGACACACTTTGGTTACACTCGACAACATTACCATTTTCTGTTTGTATTTGTTCATCTTCACTGACCATGTCCACAGAGGCATAAGTAGAATTGTTACCAGTATCACTATTTTCATCTGCGTGGACACTAGTTTCGGGTGGATCTTTAGTTTCTACATCTGGTACTGACGTTTGAATGTCTTCAGTTTGTCTGTAATCCTTCCATAGCTTCTGCAGTGTGTTGGTGGTGTTATTTTTCTGTAGTGCATCACAGAGGCTCTTTAACATATCAGTTTGAGATGCAAATTGAGCATTGAATTCTTTAATTTCATTTTTCAAATAATTGATATCTTCACTTTGTGGGTGTTCACGGAGTGTGTTGACAGCTACCTGTTGTGTTAGTACGTCTGTGTTGCCCCATGCTGATCTTTCGTTGACTGCTGGTGATGATCCTGGAGCTTTGGTGGGGAGGGTGGGCCAGGGGTTGGCCGTAGGGAGCACCCTAGCAGCAGCAGTAGTATTTCTTGAGACCTGCCTGGGTGGCGGGTCTGGGCGCTTAAGGGGCGTAGGAGCTCTAGGAGAGTCAGGGTGCCATGCAGGAACTCCAACTGTTTTGCAGTTTATACTTTTGTTGAATGACACCCCCTTGAGCAACTACTGTATCTCTGCAAGCCTATGTTGCATGTTGTCTTGAGCAGACCACACCACGGCTTAGTAGCGGTGTATAATCGGACCACATGGTCCCAGTGTTGACAATTGTAACACCTCTGGGTAGGTAGCTGATAGGGAGTTACCTTCAGAGTTCGATAGGCAGCACGGACTCGAATGGTCTTGAGTGGGCCCCCGAGCCAAACAAGTCTGCATTGACTGCGTTCTTGCCCCTGAGTCGCTTCTTCCTTCTGATGTCGGTATGAGCTTCTAGTAGTGTAGGGGTCTGGTACTGGTAGAGCCCTATGATTAAGATGGTTTTCTTGCTCGATGGTTGGGATGATTGTTCCATGGTTATTCCCCTTATGCTATTGGTGAGGAGATCCTGTATGACTGCTGGGTTGCTTCTAATCAGAACGTGATCTTGTGTACTGACTTTGAACTGAACCTCAGTGTTTGGGTGTCTATCTTCCGCATCGTCCAGCCATGGATACTTGACTTCAGGTGGTGTACCTACAGGGAAGTTTAATCCTCTCATGGGGGGTTGAGGTTGTAGTTGATGGTCTCTAAGTATTTCTGCCTTTTCGGCCTTCCGCTTGTTCCTGGACTGAACTAGTTGAAAGTCGTCCTCTCCATTGGTGTCATGGTCAACACCATAGTCGCCTGGCTCACTCAGTGCACCAGGAGAGTAGCGAGTGGCTGGGTCTCCAGTCAACTCAGATATGGTGGAGTTACAGGACTTGACCTATATGCCTACGTCAGAGGGCCGAGGCCTGCTTGGCAGTCCTAGGAAGTCAGCGTGTTTGGTGACAGTGGTGTGTGGTGGGGTGTGTAGTGGTGGTGGTGTTGGTGTTGGTGTGTGGTGGGGTGGTGTGGTGTGTGGTGGGGTGGTGTGCGGTGTCGGCGGTGTGTGGTGGTTTTGTGCAGTAGAGTGTTGTGGTGTTGGTTTATGGTCGTGGTGTGGTAGTAGTTGTTTGTGGTGGTGTGCGGTGGTGTCGTAGTGGTTGTTTATGGTGATGTGAGGTGGTGGTGTGTGGTGGTATACGTGTGTGGTGATTGTGATGTGTGTGTGTGTGTGTGGTGATGTTGCATGGTGGTGGTGGTGGTGTGTGATGACGGTAATGTATGGTGGTGGAGATGTGTGGTGTTGGTGTGTGGTGGTGGTGGTGTGTGGTGGTAGTTCTGTGGTGATGGTGTTGTGTGTGGTGGTGATGTGTGGCGTTGGTAATTGTACTGTGTAGTGGCGGTGGTGTGTTGTGATGTCTGGTGGTGTGTGGTGGAGTTGTGTGGTGGTGGCATATGGTGGTGGTGTGTAGTGATGGTAAATAATAATAATAATAATAATAATAATAATAATAATAATAATAATAATAATAATAATAATAAACGGTTTATTGAAAAAGTTTGCAGCCCTAAGGCTGAAATATACATTGGACACAAATGACTTATTACATACATTGGTGGTTTAACAAAGGCCTTCATTAGAGAAAGGTGAACGAACAAATAGTGAACATACAGATTAATGTTTACACACGTAGATCATGTAAGCTGAGGTGTTGAACAGCAGAGACGTAGTGTAGTAACTCCTTCACAGATGGCGTTATGAGGGGCATCACGTGGAGTACTAGTTCCCTCACAGGTGGTGTTATGAGGGGCTTGGCGTGGTGTAGTAAGTCCCTCACAAATGGTATTACCAAGGGCCTGATGATGTAGTAGTTACCTCACAGATGGTGTATGAGGGGCCTGATGATGTAGTAATTCAGTACCAGAATCCTGGAGGATAGCGAATGTAATACCGATTTTCAAGAAGGGGGATAGATCACTATCCTCTAACTACCGCCCAATCAGTCTAACATCAATAGTAGGCAAATTACTGGAAGCAATCATTTCAAACTCTATTTGAAATCACCTGGAGAAGCACGGATTGATCAATGATTCCCAGCATGGCTTCACAAGCGGACGTTCATGTCTAACTAATCTATTAACATTCTTTTCATCAGTTTTCGAATAGGTGCACGAGGGGCACAATTATGATGTGGTATATCTCGACTTTAACAAAGCCTTCAACAGAGTCCCCCACGAAAGACTAATTGGAAAGGTAGAAGCACATGGCATCAAAGGTATTATCCTAAAATGGATTAGGGCGTGGTTAAGGGACAGGAAACAGCTAGTGAGCATTAATGGCACTAAGTCCCATTGGAGCAACGTCACAATTGGAGTTCCTCAAAGCTCAGTACTTGGACCATTATTATTTATTATATACATAAGCAAACCTGCTGATGACACTAAAATAGGACGTGTTATTAAATCTGACGAGGACTCCGCAAAACTACAGGAAGATCTAAACAAATTTTTCGAATGGTCTGAAAAATGGTAGATGAAATTCAAAGTGGACAAATATAAAATACTCAGTATAGGAGATGTAAA
The DNA here is from genome assembly GCA_958450375.1 of Homarus gammarus. Taxonomy (NCBI): domain Eukaryota; kingdom Metazoa; phylum Arthropoda; class Malacostraca; order Decapoda; family Nephropidae; genus Homarus; species Homarus gammarus. The sequence continues at coordinate 614,486 of CAUDMG010003670.1, read as the reverse complement.
CAGGGAAACCAGATACCAGATGAACAACGATGCCATAGAGAAATCCGACTGTGAGAGAGATTTAGGAGTAATGATAAGTAGTGGTGGTGTGTGATGGTGGTGGTGTGTGGTGGTGATGTTTCGTGGTTATTTGTGGTGGTGGTTTAGTGGTGTTGTGTAGCGGTGGTGTGTGGTGGTTGTCTTGTGTGGTGGTGTGTGGTAGCGGTGTAGTGTGATGGTAGTGGTTATGATGGTGGTGTTGTGTGGTAGTGGTGTTGCATGGAGGTATGCTATAATTACAGTACTGCAAACATAATATATTTCTATATTCACATAATTTGTGAATGATCAGTAGATAGACCTTCATTTGGCAAAATTTAATATTTCATTAGTTTCGAGTTAAAAGGAAGATTCTTTAAATATTTATATATTTTTATACATGACTGCCGCCCCGAAAAGCCCTGGAATTTTTCATTATTTACTGTAGCGCAGAACAAATAACAATAAAACATTTTTGTTAACAGAACTATCCAGGTAATTGTTATATATGAATAATAAAAGCCTTGGTTGTCCTTCACCAGTACTTGATTCAGAAAGTTACGTGAAAAAAATACATCAGTGTTTTGACGTGTAAATCTTCCTGTGGTGTTTGCTATGGAGGGAGTTGGAATTGGAGCCATTTAAGGAAATTAGAGGAAGAAGAATATATTTTATCATTTCTAGTGTCGTAGAGAGAGAGAGAGAGAGAGAGAGAGAGAATTCTGACCTACAGTCGTACATCCAAAGCCAAAGTTAATATTCCTTGCATATTCTGTAAGTCAATATTTGATAAACTTTTAATATAACATCAAAGAGTGAAGTGAAATATTACACGGATTCACAACTATATTTGGTCATTAGTGATAAATTAGCTGCTCCCAGTTTGTCGTCCATATTATGTCACTAGTAAAAAAAATCGACCACTAAAATTAAATTAAGGTTTCAACATATTTTCTAATTTTTTCAAGGTTAAACACAGGTGCTGAAGTAGATGAATTGTTGAAAGTAACTTTTTTAGTGTATTTTTGTCCAATATGCATTTATACTTTTATATATTTTAATTAGTTTTAATAAATTTTTAAAGCGATATAGAATTAGTGTGATAAAGATGCACTGTGGCACTGTGTGATGATGTGTGGTGCAGTGTTGACTTTGTAATATATGGTCATGGTTGTGGCTGATGATGATGATATGATGAATTATGTCACTGACCTAGGTATATTATCTCTCTCTCTCTCTCTCTCTCTCTCTCTCTCTCTCTCTCTCTCTCTCTCTCTCTCTCTCTCCCATTTTCTTTCTATATTTCTCTTATTTACCTGATCACTCATTCTCTCTCTTTTGCTGAATCATCCTATTTTTTTCTATTTTCACTCAGGATAAGTTAAGTTTTAATGGCATTTCTTTCACGGTGTTGAAATGGGGGATGCAAGTTACGTTATCCAGCAGAGACGCCATGCTAGTGATAAACAGGTGACACGATACGAAGTGAGCTTCAAGGTGCAGAACACTAATGAATTTGGTGAATTTCAAGTGATACAAGTTTTGTATAAGTGAATGTGCTATTTAGGTTGTTGTTCTAGACCAGAAGTGTGAAAACAGTTACAGTGGATATACAAACCTGACGCCTCTTATAAAAACACTTGTCTGTCTGTATAGGAGAAGCAAGAGTTGTTGTACTGTACATACACACAAAATCAAAAGTTATCGAAGTCTTTAAACTGCTAGGAGAACATATGAGCACGGGGGTGGAGGAGACTGCAGTGGGAGCGGGTAAACAAAGTGAAAGATTACAGGGAAATAGTGTTAGGAATGATGACAAAACTAAATTAGACAGGGAGTTTAAAACTAAACTCGGTAAGGGGAGGACTCAGAACACGACTAACTTAAATGTATATACCACGCGCACAGTAGAAGTATGAGAAACAAAATGGATTGTCGTGATCCCACTACCCTTTATACTTGGGGAGTGAATCCTACCCCAAGTTATTAACAAATAAAGGAACAAATAGGGAACACGGCAATAATTATCCTCACCAAAAACCTACTCAACTAGATGTACTTGAAAAAGTAAGAACAGTTGAAATAAGTGAATCACAAAAGGGAAGATAATTAATTAATTCGATTTATGTTTTAAAGGGAGTAATGATTAGCAAACCTGAATTTAAGGGAATAAGTAATTGTATAATAAAATAAGAGTGATGCCGGAAGGGCGAAAATATACTGTAAGGAGTTAGACCAAACAAATATTACTTAGCATTACTATATTACACAAGACATACGAAATACATATATACAACAATCACTACAAAATGATTATCCCTACCAAACAATCACTACAAAATGATTATCCCTACCAAACAGGAGATTCCTTACCACCAGGATCCCTTCCTAGGCCTAACTAAACGTGTCACTAATACCTGATACCCCTAGGGCATTGCAGAGACTGGATAAAGCACTAGACAAGGGTCAAGGCTGGAGAATGAATGGACACGTCTACCCAATGCCACGTTTTTTTCACTACTGGGGTGGCGTGGGTACGCGCAGAGAAGCGCGTCCGATCTCACGTGATCCAGACATTTGCTAGATATTTTATATAACTAATTAATACTCTCTTGATTTGAACTTAACAGAGTAAGACAATGATGCATATTAATAACATACATAAATATACAATTAACCTAAGTAACTAAGAACAATAATAATATAATAAGTACAATTAACAAATTATTAAGAGCTTGTGTGAAATGGAAGCGTGAACACAAGCCTCACGCTATGCGAGTTCCCGAGCGCCAAAGGCACGTGACAGGATGATATTAGGGCCTTGATATGTACCGAAAAAATCGATATAATAGCATTCACTGAAACGTGGATCAACCTAGACACACGTGAGTTACCGGTCGAATACCAAATTGCGGGATACAAACTGTTCCATACCGATAGGCAGACCAGAAAAGGAGGCGGAGTAGCAATCTATGTTCGGGATAATCTGAAGTGTGAAATAAATAAGGAAATAAAAACTGAGCGGAGTACAGAAACAATTTGGATAGAATTAATCGACGGTAGGGAAAAATTAATCACAGGAGTAATATCTAGACTTCCCAATCTTGAAAGAGTCAATGAGGGACTTATCTGGGATGAAATGCGCAGGGCTTCCATACACAACAAAGTCTGTATAGTAGGCGACTTTAACCTTGGCCAAATAGATTGGACTGACCTTACTGGTAACTCAGAATCAGAGGATTTTCTCGAGACGATCCAAGATTGTTTTCTAAGTCAACATATAACCGAACCCACCGGGGATAATAATATACTCGATTTAGTTCTGTCAAACAGAGAAAACCTCATTAGCAATGCCGAGGTAGGGAACGAACTTGCAAACAGGGATCACAAAGAAATTAGATTCCAGTTAGATTTTCAGGGCAGACTTAAGGAAAATTCCACTAAAGTACCAGATTTCAGAAGGGCAAACTTTGACAGTTTAAAGAGACAGCTGAGAGAGGGGGTGTCGCGCTTGGCCGTGAACCTGACAGATGACACGGACCTGATAACGAGATCTAAGATTGCCGAGTTCCACGACAATTTAAATAGTGAGTTACGTAATGCACAAAGGCAGAACATACAATACAAAAAGCTCACATCAGACAACAATGACCATAAATGGATAAATAATTATTTAAAGAACATCATTGGCCAAAGGAAGGCTATAGGTAGAAGGATAAATCGTGGCAAAATTTACCTCGGGGATTATTATAGGGTATTGGCGAGTAGGGTTAAAACCGAGATAAGGAAAGCCAAGAGGAATAATGAGGTAAGGATAGCAAGGGCGGCGAAAACAAACCCCAAAGGATTCTACCAAATGTATCAAACTAAAACACAAGAAAAGATTGGACCAATACGGTCAGACTCCGGCGAGCTCACTGATAACGACAGAGAAATGAGCAATAATTTGAATAAATATTTTTCAACAGTTTTCACCACCGAAAATTTAAACATGATACCCGAGGCACCGAGTCTATTCAGAGATAGTGAAGAAAACAAATTAAGCGAGATAGTAGTGACTAGTAACGATGTTAGCAAGCAAATAGACAAACTAAAGCCTAATAAGTCACCGGGTCCTGATGAGATATTTGCCAGAGTATTAAAGGAATGTAAGGAAGAGCTTAGTATGCCCTTAGCAAAGTTGTTTAACATGTCCTTAAAAACAGGTAAAGTATCAGAATCCTGGAGGATAGCGAATGTAATACCGATTTTCAAGAAGGGGGATAGATCACTATCCTCTAACTACCGCCCAATCAGTCTAACATCAATAGTAGGCAAATTACTGGAAGCAATCATTTCAAATTCTATTCGAAATCACCTGGAGAAGCACCTATTGATCAATGATTCCCAGCATGGCTTCACAAGCGGACGTTCATGTCTAACTAATCTATTAACATTCTTTTCATCAGTTTTCGAATCGGTGGACGAGGGGGCACAATTATGATGTGGTATATCCCGACTTAGGCAAAGCCTTCGACAGAGTCCCCCTTGAAAGACAAATTAGAAAGGTAGAAGGACATGGCATCAAAGGTAACATCCTTAAATGGATTAGGGCATGGTTACAGGACAGGAAACAGCGAGTGAGCAAACTGAGCATTAATGGCACTAAGTCCCATTGGAGCAACGTCACAAGTGGAGTTCCCGAAGGCTCAGTACTTGGACCATTATTATTTATTATATACATAAACGACATAGATATTGGCATAGACAGCAACATAAGCAAATTTGCTGATGACACTAAAATAGGACGTGTTATTAAATCTGACGAGGACTCCACAAAACTACAGGAAGATCTAAACAAATTTTTCGAATGGCCTGAAAAATGGGAGATGAAATTCAACGTGGACAAATATAAAGTACTCAGTATAGGAGATGTAAACAGGGAAACCAGATACCACATGAACAACGATGCCATAGAGAAATCCGACTGCAAGAGAGATTTAGGAGTAATGGTAAGTTGGAACCTTAAGCCAAGTAAACAATGTGTTTTTGCTCGTAACAAGGCTAATAAAGTTCTTGGGAGTGTTAGTTACAAGACTAGCGAGGTCATCCTAAAACTGTATCTTGCTCTTGTGAGACCACAACTGGATTACGCAGTTCAGTTCTGGTCACCGTATAACAGAGTGGATATAGAATCATTGGAAAGAATTCAGAGGAGAATGACAAGACTAATCCCGGGCATTAGGAACCTTGAGTATAGAGACAGGTTAAAGCATCTAAATTTGCACTCCCTCGAGAGACGTTACGCCAGGGGCGACCTGATAGAGGTGTATAAGTGGAAGTCAGGGTTAAACAAAGGGGACATTACAAAGGTACTTAAACTATCCAACCAGGAGCGAACTCGTAACAATTGTTTTAAATTGGACAAATTTAGATTTAGGCGTGAAATAGGTAAAAACTGGTTTGGAAACAGAGTAGTGGATGAATGGAACAAGTTACCAAATATCATCATTAACTAGAATACGCTGAATAGCTTCAAACCAAGTTAGTATTATGTGGGGATTATAATGAAATTGACACCACTGATATCCAGGACCAGCTATCACTATCACAAGTTGTGACCTTCCCCACACACGGTCAAAATACCCTTGACCTTATCTTAACTGACTTAGCGGACCAGTACCAACCACCTCAACCAATGCCTCTTATCGGGTGTAGCACACACTTATCAGTGCTCTGGTCCACAGCTGCCACTCCCACTCAAGTACAGAGACCCTACATCAAGACCTACAGGCCGATTACTGACTCTGCAGTGCGCCTCTTCGGGCAGTGGATAGTTCACCATCCCTGGACTGAAGTACTTAGCGTGGATGACGTGGAAACCAAATGGATAAATTATACCAACACCACCACGGAAGCTCACCAACACTTCTTCCCAGAGAAGTCCGTCAGATCTCACCCACCTGACTTGCCCTGGATCACACCTCGGATCAAAAGACTTATGCAACAGAGAGACAGTGCCTTTCATCTCATTGACCACATCCGCTACAGGTCCCTTCGCAAGCGAGTCATCCGCGAAATACGCACTGCAAAGAAGTCCCACTACCCAACCAAATTACAACACCTGAAGCAGACCAACATCATTCAATGGTATGTGAAGCTTAAAGAACTCTGTGGACTAAACAATAAGACACACCCCCTCCCCTTCTTTAGCCATCTCACTAATGTTGATGCAGCTGAGCAAACACATAACCATTTCGCTTCTATATGCCAGACGCTCCCCCGGCTTGACACAACCATTCTCCCTGCTTACCTACCAGCCCCCCTTCCCACTGACTTAGTAGAAGAATTTCAAGTAGCAAAACGCCTTGGCAAACTAAAATTAAAACGTTCTACCACCCCCATTGACTTACCAATGAAACTCTTTAAGGAGTTCTCCCCGTAGCTTGCTAAACCCCTATGTTCCATCATCAATGCTTCTCTCAGTCAAGCCAGATGCCCAGCTGACTGGAAGACCTCTTATGTATCACCAGTGCCCAAGTCAACCAGCCCACAATCCTTAAATCTGCTACGACCTATTGCAATCACCCTAATACCCAGCCTAATCTGTGAAAGTTTTGTGTTCGACTGGGCTTATGCTGATATTGCAGGAGTCGTAGACCCTCAGCAATTTGGAAACATGAAAACTTCCTCCACCACTCACTGCCTTGTCAGCTTTCTCGATTACATATACCGCCATCTCGAGAAACGAAAAACGTCTGTAGCTGTCGCCTTCATTGATTTCACTAAAGCATTCGACCTAGTCGACCACAATATAATCATCAACAAAGCTATTGACCTCGGGCTTCGGAGAAGTCTTATACCATGGCTTACAAACTTCCTTAGTGACCGACGCCAAGCTGTACTCTTCCGAGGGGCTGTCTCCACCTTTCAGTCACTCACCTGTGGCGTCCCCCAAGGCACCAAGATGGGACCACTCTGCTTCCTTATGCTCATCAATGATGCCCTAAGAGAAACCCCTGCTCGCTTGAAATATGTCGACGACTCCACCATTGGGATCAGCGTCAACAATTCTGCTCCCAACTATACCGCCCTTCAGGATTTATTGAACAGTCTCCAAAACTGGGCCACCAACAACCATGTCACCATCAACCATACCAAGGCCATGGTTATGCACGTCAACCTCTCCTCCGACATTGTCCCACCTCCTTCCATTACTCTAGGTCCGAACACACTCCAGGTTGTAGATTCCACGAAGCTCCTCGGCGTCACCATAGACAACAAACTAAATTGGAAACCACACGTCAGTGAAGTTGTCAAATCCTCCAGTTTCCGTGTCCACCTCCTCCGCCGACTCAAGTCCCTCGGAGTTCCTGCACCCGAGCTCCTCAGTGTTTACACAACATTCATACTTCCCAAGCTCACCTATGCCTCCCCCACCTGGTCTTCCTCCCTAAATGCCACACAACGTAAACACCTAGAAAATGTGCAAAAGAGGGCATGCAAGATTATTCTCCCCCCTTCCTACTCCACATATCAAGAAGCGCTCAACACACTGACCCTTTCGACTCTCACTGACCATCACCATGACCTCATCTGCAAATTTGGTAAGAAGCTTCTACACCATCCTCGACACCGGCTCCTACTACCACCTGAGATCCCTAGCCCGAGAATTGCTGTTCGACACCACAACCGCATCCAGCCCATACATGCACGAACTGATTGCTAATAAGAACAGCCCAGTCCCAACCATTGTAAAAATTATCAATAACTTGTAATAGACCAGTGTATTCACTCCCAGTAAACACTTCTCCTTGCACTGTTACTATGTTGAAATGCACTGTAATTTGAGCTTTTCCCCATCTAGTTAATATATATCTTATTTATATCACTTATGTTACTTGTATATTATTTGCAATTCGAAACCCATTTCCCAAATATGTAACTGTATATTTTCAGCCTTCTGGCTGCCAAGTTCTTTCAATAAACCGTTAATTATTATTATTATTATTATTATTTAACATAGGTTGGATGCTTATATGAGCAACAGGGGATGGGTGTAAACGGGACTGCCCAGTATGGGCCAATAGGCCCGCTGCAGTTTCCTCCATTCTTATGTTCTTATGTTCTTATTAGTGTACATATATCCATTGAATCGTTGCTTTTGCCTATCCAGTCCACTAATTTGCTCTATTAACTCATTAGGTATTATAAGTTTTTTTTTAGTTGAATGTCAGTAATCTTAACGCTCTTACGGGATTAAACAAGTATAAGCGTCATTCCCCCAAAAACACAAATGAATGAAATTATAATGAGGCTGACGGAGATCGATATCCTCCTGCGAGTTCTAACTTTTGCGTCTCTCGGGAAGAAGGGGAACGTGTAATATTTCCTTTGTTTCCTTTTTTTCATGCTTCTTAAAAATAGTTAGTAATTATCAGTCACCAATATACTTCAATAAAGGTATAGCACAATGACCTCATATTGCAGGGGTCAGAGCTCGCCAATAATAAACCATAAAGGGTTTTTAATCCCTCCTAGTCCCAGGCAACTCATGTGGGACTGTGAGAGTCGACGTGATGTTGTATTTGCATCTTTAATTCTTTATAACTTCGTGTTACCAAAGGATCACAAACTTCCTGGGAATATTGGACGTCGGACAAACTACATAGCCATGTTTTAATGACTTCTCTGAGGTATAAAATGATTCGTGCATCACCAGAACGACACAAATAGTTTCTTTCACCATGGAAACGTAACGACGCTGCGTTCCCTCTATATTAATTAACAGGTACTCTGTCGCTCCCTCTCTTTTTTCTGTCTCTCAGGCTTTCCCTCTGTGGAGAATTTGGATATTACAGCACCTTTATTAAATTAAGGAAATACTTATTATCATATTATTGTCTGAATGTCTGTATGTCTGTATGTTTGTGTCAATTTCATTGATAACCAAAGATTCGTCTGTTATCCGTCTGTGTGTGTGTGCGAGTCTGTCTGTCTGTCTGTTTTAGCTTTATTGTAAGTCAAGGCTAGTGGCCTTTTGCAGAAGCCTGTCTTCTTTCCTGACAAAATCTTTCATCATCAGACGCTCCCGCAATGCAGCTCTTTCACGTAGTCGAATTAACCTCACTTGTGGTAGTAGTGTTGTGTGGTGATAGTAGTAGTGGTGTTGTGTGGTCATAGTGGTGGTGATGTTGTGTGGTGGTAGAGGTAGTGGTATTATTATTAGTAGTAGTAGTGGGGATAGAGGTAAGTGGTAGTAGTGGTCTTGTGTGGCGGTAGAGATAGAAGTAGTGGTAGTTTCGGTGGTGTTGTGTAGTGGTAGGAGTAGACAGAGTTATGGTAGTGGTGTTATGTGGTGGTAGAGGTAGTGGAAGTGGTGGTGGTGGCGGTGATGTTGTTGTGGTGGTGGTGGAGGTGATGGAGGTGCAGGTGGAGGTGGTGGTACAAGATAGTGTACGTTGGTGGTGATGATCAAGAACATATACCTGTAATTATTATTTTATTATTATTATTTATTGGGCACTCCCCTACATCCTTGTGTAAGGTGAAGCGCAGAAGCGTTTACAGCGCCCAACAGGGAAGCATGCTAAGTTCATGCTTGCCTTTATGTCTCATGAGTTAAGGGCGTAGAAGCTTGAAGAGTCAAGGGCCTAGAAGCCTGAAGAGTCAATGGTTTATGTTATTAAGTTATTGGAAGCTCCAACAACTCCCTGAATACGAATTTGCAACTTTCGACTTACAACAGGTACCTACTTTACTGCTAGGTGAACAGGGACAAATGGGGGCTAGGAAGTAAGTCCAAACAACTTCCACCGGCCCGGGAATCGAACCCGTGACATCTCGCTTGCGAGGCAAGAACGGTACCGCTTCTACCACCGGTCCCCTATGTACCTGTAATAGTATTCCTATCCATCACCGCCATGAACCCATTACATGAACTCTCCACGTGAACCATATACAGGAAACACCCACATGAACACCTACATGAATCATATACAGGAGACACACATATGAACCGACTACATGAATCACATACAGGAAACACCCACATGAACCCCTATATGAATCACATACAGGAAACACCCACATGAAACAACCCCTACATGAATCACATACATGAAACACCCAAATGAACCCCTTACATGAACCACATACAGGAAACACACACATGAACCCATTACATAAACCACATACAGGAAACACCCACATGAACACCCAACATGAACCACATACAGGAAACACCCACATGAACCCCTACATGAGCCACATACATAAAACACCCACATGAACAAGAGGAAGTCATAAAGTGAACTCGCAATCCCTCTTAAGAGATGAAACACCTCCTCGCTAGGGTGGGAGACGTCGACGTTTTCAGAGTTCATATCACAGGAAATTGGAGTTTGGGACTAAGGCAGCTAGGAGGCGGAGATGAGCACTACGGTGACGATAGCAGAGGAGGAGAAGGAGGAGGAGAAAGAGGAGGAGTGAAAGAGGACTAGGAGGATAGGATGACTAGGAGGAAGAGGAAGGGAAGGAGGCGACAGGCATCAACAAGTGAGGCTACTTAGAATGAAGAAAAAGTATAAGAAATATTATCAATAAATGCAGAAAAGAAGATGCATATGGTGTTCAGTTTATGATGAGTTATGACGGTAGGAACACACCTACCCTTCAAACAACATATCACATTTTTCCCTGTCACACTTGATTTAGTGTGTCCCCACTCTCCCTCACACACACACACACACACACACACACACACACACACACACACTCTCTCTCTCTCTCTCTCATTCAATATATCTATATCTCTATATCTAACACTCGTGTATCAGTGCCCTTCCTCTCACACTCCCTCTCTCCCTCTTACTCTCCCTCTCTCCCTCTTACGCTCTCTCCCTCTTGCCCAATATATGTATATCACCTAAGTTAACTCTCTTGTACCAGTCTGTTCTCCCTCTTACACTCTCACTCCCTACTTCAGACACTCTCTCCATCTCTCTCCCCCTCACACACACTCGCTCCCTCTCTCTCTCTTATACACACACTCTCCATCGCGGTCAATATATCTATCTCTTTTAACCTAAAGCTATATTCATTTAATTAAATAAATTTGGTGTTAATTCAAGCAGGAACTTGATAAAAACAGTAATATGACAGAAAGACCATGACACACACACACACACACACACACACACACACACACACACACACACACACACTAGTGACAGCTGGTCGACCTCTCGTGTTTCACTCATAATTTACATACATACATAGTGATGTCCTCCAGCGCCTCATTACTCACGCCTGGCGCCTCATGATGCTGTATCTCTCCCTCTGCTCACAGCTTTACCTCGTCTCATGCCAGCAGCTCCTGAGGAATCATGCCGGGGGGAGGGGGGAGTAGAAAGTAGTCATTATGTTTTAATAGGAACCTTTGTGTGTGTGTGTGTGTGTGTGTGTGTGTGTGTGGAAGAGAACATTAGTAAGGCAGCAGACCCCTGTTTGTTTCCTGTGTTGTTTAGTCGAAGTTCACGGAACACGTTCATCTCCACTGTTATATTGTAAACTTTAAACTCATCAGGACAATACCCCTAAGTCTCTCTTGGCATTACTGTAATAACACACACACACACACACACACACACACATACACTACTACAACTACTACTTTGCTGTCACTCGGAATCGAGTATGACGATCAGCCAGCTATGATACGATGATATGAGTTTTTAGGGATGTCACCTTCATTGGTGACTTTTGAGGGATTAAAGAGGCCGATACGGGACCCGCAGCATCGTCCATATTCGTTGCACATGTGGGGGGCTCCATCTACTGTAGGAGGGGCGGTGGCAGCGTCTTTCCGACGTTGGCGCTTGTCTGTCTCGGTTTGCAGTCGGGCTAACTCGAAAGAATTGACACCTTCTTGTATGGTGCTCCTCCAAGCGTTACGATGTGGAGTAATCGACTCCCAGGTGAGGGGGGTCGATTTGGTACCTTTTCAGGTTTCTCTTAAGACTATCCTTATACCTTTTAAGTTGCCCGCCGGCGTTACGTTTACTATTCGTTAGGTGACTGTAAAGTAGCTGCTTTGGCACTCTACTGTCGTCCATTCGGGTAACATGGCCAGTCCAACGTAGTTGTTCATGGATAATGGTAGCTTCGATGTTCCTACAGTTGGTGTCAGCAAGAATACTGGCATTTGTTCCTTTGTCTTCCCTGCCAACTCGGAGGATGGAACGTAGACTACGTTGGTGAAAGTTTTCAAGTGCCTTGAGGTGCCTCCTGTATGTGACCCAATTCTCACTGCCATATAGTAGGGTGGGGAGGACCACTGTTCGATATACGTGCAGCTGAAGACACGATTTCGGAGTCCACCCAAGGCTTGAGATGCACATCTGATCAGATGCTAAATCTCTTCATCGATGTCTGCGATGGTGCCCAGGTGGGAGCCAAGATACCGAAAGTGGGCAACACTAGAGAGGGTAGTACCGTTAAGATGGAAGGATGGTGGAGGTGTGTCTGAACCAGGGGCAGGTTGAAAGAGAATCTGAGCCTTACGTACATTCACCTCAAGGCCGAAGTATGCATACTCATCTGAGTAGGTGTTCAGGATCTCCTGTAGGTCGTGTTCAGTGTGAGCAACAAGGGTGAGGTTGTCTGCATTCTGAAGTTCAGTAATGGAAGCTGCCGACACCCGTGTTCTTGCCTGGAGTCGTCTTATGTTGAAAAGACCCCCGTTCACCAGGTACTCGATGTTCACCCCGCTGGCTAAATTGGCACTGGCACGAGTAAGGAAGGCAGCCAAGAAGATGGAAAAGAGAGTTGGTGCCAGTACTCACCCTTGTTAACCCCTGTTTGGATGGGGAAGAACACTGACTGGGTGCCGTTGTGCAGGACACTGCCGTTCATGCCATCGTGGAGTTGCCTCACAATGGCGATGAATTTTGGTGGGAAGCCAAAACGGCTGAGGTTCCACCAGAGGGCTTCCCTGTTGACTGAATCGAAGACCTTGGTTAGGTCGATGAAAGCCATGTACAGGTCACGACGCTGTTCTCTGCACTTTTCCTGTATCTGGCGGGCAGAAAGATCATGTCAGTGGTGCCACGTGATGGTCTAAAACCACATTGAGATTCTGGGAGAAAGTTTTCCGCCTTAGGAAGAAGTCTGTTTAGGAGGACTCGGGCGTTAATCTTACCAGCTACAGAGAGCAGCAAGATCCCAGGGTAGTTGCCAAAGTCTGACCGGTCTTCCTTGTTCATATAAATATTGACAATGGAGGCGTCTTTAAGAGTGGAGACGGCTGATAAGCAGAGGTCTTCCTGTTTGTACACCACGGATGGGACTCCATCAGGCCCTGAGGCTGGCTTTGTTATTTTTCATCAGTTTGATGGCAGTTGCTCCCTCATGCAGGGATGGAGGATAGATGAGGTGGGTCAGCTCTAGATGCTGAGTGACCTGCTGGGTAGTCAGGACATCCACATCGGTGTGTCGGTTGAGCAATGAATGATAGTGCTCTTTCCAGTGCTCTAGGAGGCCTTCATCGTCTTTAATTATGTGGTTACCATCAGATGAGAGAAGGGGGGCTGCGCCACGAGTGACTGGCACATAAAATGTTTCAGCGGAAATTAAAAATTCGCACATCTTGTGCTGATCTGCAAGTTTTTGTGCTTCACATGCTTTATTTTAAAGCCAGCCTTTCTTTAGATTGCGAAGTTCCCTCTGGGCTGCATTTTTCTTCTTGCAGAAGGTATCAAGCTTTGGTCCGAGACTGAGGGTTGTTATGCCAGTCAGTAAAAGCAGCATGTTTATCATCGATGAGTACTTTGATTGCCGGGTCATTTTCATTAAACCAGTCCTGGTGTATTCTTTTGTCATGATAGTGTCGAGAATAATTCATTCAGCACTGGGATTTGGGTTGTTTGTTGTTGGGTTGTTAAAAAGCCCATGTTCGAGGTGCTCTCTTAATCCATGTGCTACCACTGGATCAGCCAGACACTTAGTGTTAAAACCTCTTCTTGAGGTTGCCTTCGCCATTTTGGGGCAACATGAAGTGAGAGCTTGGATCTGACAAGTCGATGATCGGTGTCACAGTGGTCTGAGCCACGCATGGCACGAGTGATGAGGACATCTCGGCGATCTCTTTCTCTGATAATGATGTAGTCAATGAGATACCAGTATTTGGATAGTGGGTTTTGCCACGAACACTTGAACTTGTCTGCCTGCCTAAACAAGGTATTAGTGATAGTGAAGTTGTGAGCAGCACACTTGCTGAGGAGGAATAGGCCGTTGGGATTACACACACACACACACACACCATTCCAGTGCAAGCTTCAGCATTTACAGTGGACTTGAAGGCCCATGTAAACAACACAATCAAGGTAGTCTCGTACAGACTCTACATGCTACTACGATTCAGGTCACTTGGGGCACCCATGCCAGAGCTGAGGACTATCTACAACGCATTTATACTCCCAAAATTAACG